>CAOKZL010001239.1:0-600000 GCA_948472985.1 Iguana delicatissima
TTAACCCAAATTTTAAGGAAATTTATTTATAATTAATTTGGTTAAAATTGTAAAAAAACATTTGGGAAAATTTAAAATAATAAAAAATTAAATAAATTAACAATAAGTATAATGTAGTGATGATAGGATATATTAAATTAAAGAAGAAGGGAATTAATTTAATTAAGAGAGTCTAAATAAACTGGAGACAAAATGATGGAGCTGGAAAAGAAGAGCTCAGTGTGTCATAAATACAAATATTGTTACAAAGAGGCCCTCTACAGAATTTTTAAGACCAACTAGGACAATGTTGAAATCAGGATGGCCCAGAGTGAGGAACTGACATTATGGAAAATAAAAATTTTTAAATATCCCTTATATGAGACAAGGACAGAAATGAAAGCACATGAGAGAGAGATAAGAGCAGATTGTGAAGAAAGAATTGGAATGTTTAATAATAAATTGGATAATATTACTGCGATCAAAAGGTGCTAATGAGAAAGTTAAAGAAATAAGAGACATAAAGTAGGAGCAAGTAGTAATCGGAAGGAAGGATAGAGGTTTGCAGAAATAACATTATTAAGGATATTAAGAGTAGAAATAAATCAATCAAGAAAGAGGATTACGGCAGCACACCATTATATGAAAGTTTGAATCACTATTAGCACATTATTGATTGACATAACATTTATCTAATTATAGGATATTAACAAATAAATTGATTGCCAGAAGAAGAACATGCCACGAATATTGTTATCTATTTTCTTCGGAGAGAGTGAAGATTGGTTACTAAGAAATTATTTAACCAATTTGGTAGAAGGAAGTGAATTATACCTCTTCAATATGTGCATCATTTTGCTTAAAACTTTTAATTAATTTTACACAGTTTAACACTTAAAGGGATTTTATACATGAAGGATAAAAAGGATTTCATTTGGAAGCAAAGGAGTTTGTATTAAATTATCTAATCTAAACAATTTTGAGAACATAAAGATGAATAAATTATTTTTGATTTTGGTACAAGAACAGAACAGGAAGACAAAATATAATTAAATTTAAATTCATCGCAGTCTTTATTAAGGTCACAACAAAGAAAAGACCTAATTGAACTAGGATAAAATTTAAAGCAATGGTTAACCTTTGGATATTAAAAAATTTTAGGTTGAAAGGATTTGAAATCCCTTCCAATAAATACAAAACTCCCATTTTTTGAAGATTCCGATTATGTATTATGGGTATACGTTAAAATGAAATTATATATTACTTGGAATTTTTTAATTAAATTTTCCTATAAAAGAAGAGGTATTTATTTAGCTTTAAAATTAATTCGTAATTTTACGTGGCAATACAAAAACTCACATTAAAAATAAAGATTTAAATATTTAGGAACCCAAATTAATCTTTTCTTTCAAATACATGAGAAAAAATACCATATTTGTTAGTAATTTTTAGTCATTAAGCAAAATTTATTTTAAGTGATAAATCCGACATTGAATAGTGTAGAAGTAGCTTACAATTTTCTAAGTTAATGATAAGGAGTACTGGACCATTAGAAAATATAGTAATTTTATTTAAAATTATTGGAAACCGTTAGAATTAGAGGTAGATTATCTTAAGATAATTATGTTTAAAGGGTTTGGAAACGAGATAAAAAAAGGTGAAAGGGATCAAGTATTAAAAATAGAAATATTTAGGAAAAATTATGGACTTCCAAAACCTAATTCTTATCTTAGTTTAGTTATCTTCCATGAACCTATTTCCCACTCCCATTTCTTTCATTATTGCGAAAATAAATTGCCAATTAACATTATCGAAGCTTTTTCAGCATCCAAAAAAATTAAACCAATTGTTTTATTTGATAAAATTTTTATTGTTTAATTTTTCTTAATTAAAAGTTTTGGGGGGGGGGGGGGGGGGGGGGGGGGGGGGGGGGGGGGGGGGGGGGGGGGGGGGGGGGGGGGGGGGGGGGGGGGGGGGGGGGGGGGGGGGGGGGGGGGGGGGGGGGGGGGGGGGGGGGGGGGGGGGGGGGGGGGGGGGGGGGGGGGGGGGGGGGGGGGGGGGGGGGGGGGGGGGGGGGGGGGGGGGGGGGGGGGGGGGGGGGGGGGGGGGGGGGGGGGGGGGGGGGGGGGGGGGGGGGGGGGGGGGGGGGGGGGGGGGGGGGGGGGGGGGGGGGGGGGGGGGGGGGGGGGGGGGGGGGGGGGGGGGGGGGGGGGGGGGGGGGGGGGGGGGGGGGGGGGGGGGGGGGGGGGGGGGGGGGGGGGGGGGGGGGGGGGGGGGGGGGGGGGGGGGGGGGGGGGGGGGGGGGGGGGGGGGGGGGGGGGGGGGGGGGGGGGGGGGGGGGGGGGGGGGGGGGGGGGGGGGGGGGGGGGGGGGGGGGGGGGGGGGGGGGGGGGGGGGGGGGGGGGGGGGGGGGGGGGGGGGGGGGGGGGGGGGGGGGGGGGGGGGGGGGGGGGGGGGGGGGGGGGGGGGGGGGGGGGGGGGGGGGGGGGGGGGGGGGGGGGGGGGGGGGGGGGGGGGGGGGGGGGGGGGGGGGGGGGGGGGGGGGGGGGGGGGGGGGGGGGGGGGGGGGGGGGGGGGGGGGGGGGGGGGGGGGGGGGGGGGGGGGGGGGGGGGGGGGGGGGGGGGGGGGGGGGGGGGGGGGGGGGGGGGGGGGGGGGGGGGGGGGGGGGGGGGGGGGGGGGGGGGGGGGGGGGGGGGGGGGGGGGGGGGGGGGGGGGGGGGGGGGGGGGGGGGGGGGGGGGGGGGGGGGGGGGGGGGGGGGGGGGGGGGGGGGGGGGGGGGGGGGGGGGGGGGGGGGGGGGGGGGGGGGGGGGGGGGGGGGGGGGGGGGGGGGGGGGGGGGGGGGGGGGGGGGGGGGGGGGGGGGGGGGGGGGGGGGGGGGGGGGGGGGGGGGGGGGGGGGGGGGGGGGGGGGGGGGGGGGGGGGGGGGGGGGGGGGGGGGGGGGGGGGGGGGGGGGGGGGGGGGGGGGGGGGGGGGGGGGGGGGGGGGGGGGGGGGGGGGGGGGGGGGGGGGGGGGGGGGGGGGGGGGGGGGGGGGGGGGGGGGGGGGGGGGGGGGGGGGGGGGGGGGGGGGGGGGGGGGGGGGGGGGGGGGGGGGGGGGGGGGGGGGGGGGGGGGGGGGGGGGGGGGGGGGGGGGGGGGGGGGGGGGGGGGGGGGGGGGGGGGGGGGGGGGGGGGGGGGGGGGGGGGGGGGGGGGGGGGGGGGGGGGGGGGGGGGGGGGGGGGGGGGGGGGGAAAAAAAAAAAAAAAAAAAAAAAAAAAAAAAAAAAAAAAAAAAAAAAAAAAAAAAAAAAAAAAAAAAAAAAAAAAAAAAAAAAAAAAAAAAAAAAAAAAAAAAAAAAAAAAAAAAAAAAAAAAAAAAAAAAAAAAAAAAAAAAAAAAAAAAAAAAAAAAAAAAAAAAAAAAAAAAAAAAAAAAAAAAAAAAAAAAAAAAAAAAAAAAAAAAAAAAAAAAAAAAAAAAAAAAAAAAAAAAAAAAAAAAAAAAAAAAAAAAAAAAAAAAAAAAAAAAAAAAAAAAAAAAAAAAAAAAAAAAAAAAAAAAAAAAAAAAAAAAAAAAAAAAAAAAAAAAAAAAAAAAAAAAAAAAAAAAAAAAAAAAAAAAAAAAAAAAAAAAAAAAAAAAAAAAAAAAAAAAAAAAAAAAAAAAAAAAAAAAAAAAAAAAAAAAAAAAAAAAAAAAAAAAAAAAAAAAAAAAAAAAAAAAAAAAAAAAAAAAAAAAAAAAAAAAAAAAAAAAAAAAAAAAAAAAAAAAAAAAAAAAAAAAAAAAAAAAAAAAAAAAAAAAAAAAAAAAAAAAAAAAAAAAAAAAAAAAAAAAAAAAAAAAAAAAAAAAAAAAAAAAAAAAAAAAAAAAAAAAAAAAAAAAAAAAAAAAAAAAAAAAAAAAAAAAAAAAAAAAAAAAAAAAAAAAAAAAAAAAAAAAAAAAAAAAAAAAAAAAAAAAAAAAAAAAAAAAAAAAAAAAAAAAAAAAAAAAAAAAAAAAAAAAAAAAAAAAAAAAAAAAAAAAAAAAAAAAAAAAAAAAAAAAAAAAAAAAAAAAAAAAAAAAAAAAAAAAAAAAAAAAAAAAAAAAAAAAAAAAAAAAAAAAAAAAAAAAAAAAAAAAAAAAAAAAAAAAAAAAAAAAAAAAAAAAAAAAAAAAAAAAAAAAAAAAAAAAAAAAAAAAAAAAAAAAAAAAAAAAAAAAAAAAAAAAAAAAAAAAAAAAAAAAAAAAAAAAAAAAAAAAAAAAAAAAAAAAAAAAAAAAAAAAAAAAAAAAAAAAAAAAAAAAAAAAAAAAAAAAAAAAAAAAAAAAAAAAAAAAAAAAAAAAAAAAAAAAAAAAAAAAAAAAAAAAAAAAAAAAAAAAAAAAAAAAAAAAAAAAAAAAAAAAAAAAAAAAAAAAAAAAAAAAAAAAAAAAAAAAAAAAAAAAAAAAAAAAAAAAAAAAAAAAAAAAAAAAAAAAAAAAAAAAAAAAAAAAAAAAAAAAAAAAAAAAAAAAAAAAAAAAAAAAAAAAAAAAAAAAAAAAAAAAAAAAAAAAAAAAAAAAAAAAAAAAAAAAAAAAAAAAAAAAAAAAAAAAAAAAAAAAAAAAAAAAAAAAAAAAAAAAAAAAAAAAAAAAAAAAAAAAAAAAAAAAAAAAAAAAAAAAAAAAAAAAAAAAAAAAAAAAAAAAAAAAAAAAAAAAAAAAAAAAAAAAAAAAAAAAAAAAAAAAAAAAAAAAAAAAAAAAAAAAAAAAAAAAAAAAAAAAAAAAAAAAAAAAAAAAAAAAAAAAAAAAAAAAAAAAAAAAAAAAAAAAAAAAAAAAAAAAAAAAAAAAAAAAAAAAAAAAAAAAAAAAAAAAAAAAAAAAAAAAAAAAAAAAAAAAAAAAAAAAAAAAAAAAAAAAAAAAAAAAAAAAAAAAAAAAAAAAAAAAAAAAAAAAAAAAAAAAAAAAAAAAAAAAAAAAAAAAAAAAAAAAAAAAAAAAAAAAAAAAAAAAAAAAAAAAAAAAAAAAAAAAAAAAAAAAAAAAAAAAAAAAAAAAAAAAAAAAAAAAAAAAAAAAAAAAAAAAAAAAAAAAAAAAAAAAAAAAAAAAAAAAAAAAAAAAAAAAAAAAAAAAAAAAAAAAAAAAAAAAAAAAAAAAAAAAAAAAAAAAAAAAAAAAAAAAAAAAAAAAAAAAAAAAAAAAAAAAAAAAAAAAAAAAAAAAAAAAAAAAAAAAAAAAAAAAAAAAAAAAAAAAAAAAAAAAAAAAAAAAAAAAAAAAAAAAAAAAAAAAAAAAAAAAAAAAAAAAAAAAAAAAAAAAAAAAAAAAAAAAAAAAAAAAAAAAAAAAAAAAAAAAAAAAAAAAAAAAAAAAAAAAAAAAAAAAAAAAAAAAAAAAAAAAAAAAAAAAAAAAAAAAAAAAAAAAAAAAAAAAAAAAAAAAAAAAAAAAAAAAAAAAAAAAAAAAAAAAAAAAAAAAAAAAAAAAAAAAAAAAAAAAAAAAAAAAAAAAAAAAAAAAAAAAAAAAAAAAAAAAAAAAAAAAAAAAAAAAAAAAAAAAAAAAAAAAAAAAAAAAAAAAAAAAAAAAAAAAAAAAAAAAAAAAAAAAAAAAAAAAAAAAAAAAAAAAAAAAAAAAAAAAAAAAAAAAAAAAAAAAAAAAAAAAAAAAAAAAAAAAAAAAAAAAAAAAAAAAAAAAAAAAAAAAAAAAAAAAAAAAAAAAAAAAAAAAAAAAAAAAAAAAAAAAAAAAAAAAAAAAAAAAAAAAAAAAAAAAAAAAAAAAAAAAAAAAAAAAAAAAAAAAAACCAAAATTTTTTCAAATTTTTTTTTTCCTTTATTTTAAAAACCACAGTAAATCAATTTTTCCATCCAAAATATAAATTTAAATCCTTCTAAATTTAACAGTCTTTGATTTTCCAATGTCACCCAATCTTTTATCCAACCTAATGCTGAAGCTTCATAATAGAGTTTTAAATCTGGCAATGTTAACCCTCCTCTTTCTTTTATATCTTTAAGATATTTTATTTTAATTCTTGGTTTTCTCCCGTTCCAAATAAACTTACACAAATCCTGCTCCCATTTTTTGAATGGTTTCTCATTATGTATTATGGGTATACTTTGAAATAAAAATATATTTTTGGTAATATTTCATTTTGATTGCTGAAATCCTACCTAATAAAGATAAATGTAATTTATTCCATTTTTTCATTTCATTCGTAATCTCACCCCATACCTTTTTATAATTATTATCAAATAAATCTGAATTATTTTTTGTTAATATTATCCCCAAATATCTTATCTTCTTAGCTGTTTTAAATCCTGAGATTTCTATCAATTCGCTCTCTTGTTTTGCTGTTATATTTTTAGTCATTATCAGAGATTTCTCCTTATTAACCCTAAAGCCAGCTACCTCCCCGAATTTTCTAATTCCTCTATCAATTTTCTAATACTATTCATAGGATCCTCCAAAATTATAACTAAATCATCAGCATACGCTTGTATTTTTATTTCAAATCCCCTTACTCTAACTCCTCTTATTATCTTCTCGTTTCTAATATTATTATTTAAAGCTTCTAAACAGATAATAAATAACAAAGGTGAAAGAGGGCATCCCTGTCTTGTACCTCTATACATTCCAAATTGTTTTGTTTTTTCCCCATTTATAACTAAACACACCTTTTGTTCATTATATATAGCTTTTATCCATTCCATGAACCTATTTCCCACTCCCATTTCTTTCATTATTGCGAAAATAAATTGCCAATTAACATTATCGAACGCTTTTTCAGCATCCAAAAAAATTAAAGCCAATTGTTTTTGATTATGTTTCTGATAATATTCTATCGTGTTCATAATTATTCTTATATTATTCTTCAAATGTCTTCCTGGTAAGAATCCATTCTGATCCTCGTTAATCCAATTATCTAATATTCCCTTTAACCTATCTGCTAATATCTGTGTATAAATTTTATAATCTATATTCAGTAGTGCGATTGGTCTATAATTTCTTTTATCTGTTGGATCTTTTCCTTCTTTGGGATCAACGTTATATTTGATTCCTTCCAAGTATTTGGAAATATATTACTTTTAATTGAATTTAAAACTTTAACTAACAAAGGTATTAATTCCTCCTGAAATGTTTTATAGTAAAATGTCGTAAAACCATCT
This sequence comes from Iguana delicatissima, assembly GCA_948472985.1. Classification (NCBI taxonomy): domain Eukaryota; kingdom Metazoa; phylum Chordata; class Lepidosauria; order Squamata; family Iguanidae; genus Iguana; species Iguana delicatissima. Next base: position 7,070 of record CAOKZL010001239.1, read on the forward strand.
GGTCCGGAGCTTTCCCCATTTTCAATTTACTAATTGCCTTCTTAACTTCTAATGATGTTATTGGATTATCTAAACTCTCTCTTTGATTATCCGTAATTTTTGCTATCTTTGTCCGTTCTAAAAATGCCTTTATCTTAATTTCTTGTTCTTTTGATTGTACTTTTTTTTAAAATAATTCCTCAAAATATTTAACAAAAATATTTTTGATCTTATCTTGTTGATGAAAGGTATCTTGCCCTCCTTTAATCCCTTAATATAACGTTTTTCCTTTTCTTTCTTTAATTTAAATGACAACCATCTTCCTATCTTATTAGCATGTTCAAACTGTCTCTGTTTTACGTATTTCATTTTATTTTCTATTTCCTCTGTCATTAACAGAGTCACTTGTTTCTTTAATATCAATAATTCTTTTAATGTTTTATGATTTTTTGGATCTTTTTTCAATTCTAATTCTTTATCTTGTAACATATTATATATTCTGGCTTCTTTCTCTTTCCTACGCTTTGTAATCCATGCTTGCTGACTTATAAAAAAAACCCTCATTACCACCTTACTTGTTTCCCATACTATTTGTTCTGATTGTTCCTTATCTAAATTATTATCCATAAAATTCTTTAACTCTTCTTTTGCTTTCCCTACCACTGATTCTTTTTCAACAAATTATCATTTAACCTCCAATTATAACTTTTCTTCCCCTGATTAATGATTATTAAAACTGGGCAATGATCCAAAATCGTTCTGGGTAATATTTCCAATTTCTCTATGTTTTTTATCAACTCTGTCGACACAAAAATCATATCTAATCTGGACCACGACTTAAATTGTTCCGAAAAATAAGTATAATCTTCTTTTTCCCCATTTATCTGCCTCCAAGCCTCTACTAACGCTAACTGATCAAGTAAATCAAAAAAGGTTTTTGGAAGCTTCCCTTGATTTTTCCTACTAATATCTTTCTTATTTTTAATACTTGACCTATCAACATATGGGTCTAATACTCCGTTCCAATCCCCCAACATAATTATCTTATGGTTATCTACCTCTAATTCTAACAGTCTTTCCAATAATTTTAAATAAAATCTACTTCTATTTTCTAATGGTCCATATACTCCTATTATCATTAACTTACAACCCTTTATTGCTACTTCTATCACTATCCAATGTCCCAATTATCACTAAATACTTGTTTTGCTTCATATTTGTTACTAACATATATGGTTACTCCTTTTTTCTTTTTATCTATTGATGAAGAAAATGACTGTCCTAATTTAGGGTTCCTAATATATTTTAAATCTTTATTTTTAATGTGAGTTTCTTGTATTGCCACTATATCTGCATTTAATTTTTCTAGCTGATGAAATACCTGCTTCCTTTTATATGGAGAATTTATTCCGCGAACGTTCCAAGTTAATATTTTCAATTTCATTCTTACCTGCAGATTCTAGTTCACTCGTCGGTTTCTTCTGTTTCTTCTATTTCTTCTTCTATTTCAGGGTCAATGGATTTCAATTCTTCTTCTACAACCTTTCCTTCTTCTCCTATCTCCTCCTCTTGTTCCCCATCTATTTCTTCTTTTTGTCCTTGGTCTATATCATGTTCTCCCTTGGTTCCCCTCAGAAATTTCATGGACTTCCTCCTTTCGACTCCCACCACTATTCAATGCTCAAAGGGTTTGGATGATTATATACCTCTTGTCCAAAAAGGAAACCCACTTCTATATATTCCTGTCTTCTTTGTCATCGCCTTTCCTTTCTGGATGAATTTAAATTATCATTGATGATTTCTTCTTCTTGTTCCTGTTCTTGTACCTCCTCATCTACCTTACTTAATTCATCTTTATGCTTCCTCCAAAACTCCTTTGCTTTTGTGATTGTATTTAATACTACCCTCCTTTGCTTCCAAATAAAGGAAATCCCTTCTATCCTCTCCCATGTATATTGAATTCCTTGAGTCCTTAAAGCTTGTGTCACAAATCCGTATTCTCTTCTTCTTTTTAACAAAGTTGGATGCACATCTTTAAAATCTTAAGTTCACTTCCACTTACCACCAATTTCTTCATATAACTCTGTTGTGAAACCCAAAAACCCTTTACTCTCTCCCCAAGAAAATAGATAACAATATTCGTGGCATGTTTCTTCTTCTGGCAATCCCCAGTTTTCTCTGAATATCCTATAATTCCCCGATCAAACTGTTCTGGTGTCCAATCAATATATTGTGCTAAAGGTGAATTAACTTTCATATAAATCCTCTTGTGGCTGTTCCCGAATCCTCTTATCTTGATTGATTTATTTCTACTCTTAATATCCATTAAAATGTTATTTTCTCCAAACCTCTATCCTTCCTTCGATTTCACTACTTGCTCCTCCACTCTCATTGTCTTCTCTTCTATTTCTTTAACTTTTTCATTCACACCTTTTAATTCCGCAGTAATATTATCCAATTTATTATTAAACATCTCCAATTCTTTCTTCACATCTGCTCTTATCTCTGCTCTCATGTGCTTCATTTCTGTCCTTGTCTCTCTCATTTCACTTTTAAAAGTCTAGTTAATCTTCTTTTTTCTTCCATAATGTCAGTTCCTCCACTCTGGGCCATTCCTTGACTTTCCAACCGTATTGTTCTGTAGTTTGTCTTAAATTCTGTAGAAGGCCTTCTTTGTAACAATGTTTGTATTTGTGTCTGAGCACCAGCTACTTTCTTTTTCCCGCTCCCCTCATTTTGTCTCCAGTTTATTTTGACTCTCTTAATTAAATTAATTCCCTTCTTCTTTAATTTAATATATCCCTCTTCACTCACAATTATACTTTAGTTAGTTCAATTAGTTTAATTTATTTTACCTATACTTTCTTCAATATTTTCCCAAATTTTTAATTCCTACTAATTTTAACCAAATTCCAATTACTAAATCAAATTTCCAATATCACTATAATTTTAAACCACCTTCCCCACACACTCCAGAGAAAGCAAGACAAAAAGATAAGAAAGACTATTATTATTATATCACTATCTCTTTCTACCTTTTATTAATAACAATATTTTCTACACTTTTTACCCACTTTCACAACTTTAAGCTTCATTCCACTCTATCCCCCAACCACTCTCGTCACTTCTCTCTCCACCTCTTCACTTGTCCGTCCCCCCAGCCTCTCTTGTCGCCTCTCTCTCCACCTTCCTTCACTCGTCCCACGGCCTCTCTCGTGCCTTTCTCTCCGCTTTCCTTCACTCCTCTCTTGCCTCTCTCTCCCCTTCCTTCCCCCCGTCCGGCCACTCTCATCGTCTTTTTTCTCCGCTTTCCTTCACTCGTCCCCGATCTCTCTCTCTCCTCTCTGTCCGTCTTCCTTCACTCATCCCCGGCCCTCTCGTCGCCTTTTTCTCTCCGCTTTCCTTCCCCTTTCGTCCCCGGTCTCTCTCGTCTCCTCTCTCTCCGTCTTCCTTCACTCTCCCCGGCCACTCTTTCGTGCTTCTCTTTCCGCCTTCCTTCACTCGCCCCCCGTCTCTCTCGTCTCCTCTCTCTCCTCTTCTTTCACTCGTCCCACGACCACTCTCGTCCCTCTCTCTCCGCTTTTCCCTTTACTCGTCTAAATCTCTCTGTCTTTCCTGCCTTTTTCAAACCTCCATTTTTAACCCCAGCCGGGGTTTTCACTGTTTACTTTACTTTTTAAAATTTTTCGCTTTCTTATCTTTTTTTTTTCCCCCTTTTTTTCAATTTCAGTCTTTTAAGTGAAGATTTTTAAAACCCAAATTTTAATATTTTAATTCACTTTTAAATCCCCAGACATTTAAGTCACTTTCTTGCTCCCTGTCTGGGATCACTTCTCCCAGCCTATGCTTTCTCTAAAGTTAGAGTCCGAATTTTCATAGATTCCTAAAAAAGATAACGTCGGATCCACTTTCCCCAATGATGAAAAAAATCTATAATAAATCCAGATGTTCCGGATGGACTGCTTTTTTTAAAGGGGGTTAGCGGCTTAGCCTAAAAGGCTCCCGAAGAGGTAATGGGGCTCTGCGATCCCGTCAGTGCTTCGTGAACAGGTCCCTTCTCTCCTCTCTCCTGCCACTGCTACTGATCTTGGTCCCCCCCGAGTCCCCCAAGATCCCCCACCAGGGGTTCTCTTTCTCCCTCAAAATGTTTACAATGGGGAAAACCACCTCTTCGGACTTCAGAAATTTTGCAGCTCCGGGTTCCCAACCAAACGCCGCTTTTCCTCCACCGGGAAATCCCCCTTGTTAATTTGGGTAAAATGGGGGAAACGTTACGTTCCTTTCCCGATGCCGTAACTCCAGCAACTCTAAACCTAGATAAGACCCCCAAAAACCCGTGTAAATTGAGTCCAAATTTCCCATCCTTTCTTTCTTCCCTGTATAAGTATAGCCTCTGAACCCTTTAAACTTCATCCCAAAAAGTCTGTTGTCTTTGTAAGTTGCCAAGCTGTAAACTGGCAGAATTTTGCTGTTACTCACTTATTACGGTTGTTTTAGAGGGCTGAGGAGAGATGCAGCCCAAGCTAGAAAAACACAAAAGCAATTCAGGGTAAGAGGAGTCCCAGAGGATTTTTAAAATTAACAGGGCGGAACCAGTGCAACCTGCTCAGGCAAGAAAAAAAAACCCAAAAATTTGTTGGGCACATTTATTAACCCGAAGTTAAATTGGGCTTTGGGTTCCGAAGCAAAAACAATAAAAGAACAAACCAGCACATTTAGAAGGAATAAAAGACAAATCCAAGGGGTTTAAAATTTAAAAAAACATTCCCCCTTTTTCAACTTTCAGACCCCCTTGTAATACATTTTCTGGAATTTTCTTTATCCCTTCTGAGGTGTTCTTTGGGTTTCCTCAAGGGTTTTCCCGCTTACAAAAAAAACCCTAATGACCCATAAGCCTTGAAAGAAATTGTGAGTTCCAAAAACCGTTTTAAACCCCCAAACAAATTTACTTCTTCGCTTTTTATTTCCCCCCTTTCAGCTGGTTTCTTTCTAAAAACAAAATCCAAAGGCCCCTTTTTATTAAAATGAAAGGGGGGTTTTTAGCTTTTCGGATTTCCTCCTCATTCTTTTCCCCCCTTTCTGGGGAATTCACAGTAATTGTCTTTTGGGGTTTCCACCAAGGCAGCCATACTGCCCCAAAAATTTTCAACCAGGGTTGCAGGCCCACAATTTTTTTGAGCTAAAATTTATTATCTGAAAAGGGAAAAATTTTAAAAATTTTTTTAGGGGAAAATACCGATTTTACAGTGGGGGTTAGCCCCTTTAAGAAAGGATGGAATTGGGAAAATTTTCAGGGTTTTTCCAGGTCTTTGTAATTTTTCTGCCCCTTTTGGAGGTTCTGTTCAAACCCCTGGCAACTGTGGATAGAAATACCAGGAATGGGTTTGATTCTTAAGACCCCTTTGGGGGCTCAGCCCCGGTTTCTGGGAAGCCCGAAAGGAAAAAAAACATTTTGAGAAAAACCCCAAGGGGAAAAAGGTGAACTTTGGGGATCATAGCTTGGGAGGAAAAAAATTTTCCCCTACCATTCAGAGAATTTCCCCGGGTTTAAAAGGTGTAACCATGTGAAAAATTTTCCAACCCAAAAAATTCCTTTATTTTTTTTTATTTGGGGTATAACCAGTTATTTTTGAGGGGTTTTCAATTTTTAAAATAAATGTTTTCAACGGGGGAGAAAAAGGGAAAATTTGTGATTTAAAATGAAAAAATTTTATTTGGTTTTTAAAAAACCCCAAAAGGGGTGGTTAAAGGGGAAAAGGGAGAAAAAAAAAAGATTTGAAAGCAAATTTAAAGCGGGGGCAAGTAAATCCCTGGCCTAAAATAGGGGAAAAAAAAGACCCAAGGGATTTTTTTGGTGAAAGGGGGGACAACCCCAAAGGTAAAGGGTCCCATTTAAAATGGGGGAAGGACCCGCGGGGAAGGAAACGAAAAAACCCCACCAAGGGCTACGGGGAAAAAAAAGGCAGGGAAAAACAGGGAAACAAAAGGGGGGGTTTTGGGGGAAAAGAATTTTCTTTAATTTTTTATTTGGGCCCAGAAGGAAAGGAGGCCATTTTCCCAAATTTTGGGGGGAAAAAGGGAGGGAGGAGGGCCCCGGGGGGGGGTTGGGGGAAACATTAAAGGGTTTCCCCTTTAAACAAGGGGGGCCGGGAGAGGGAAGAAAAATAGAGACAGGAAAAAAAAGGGGGTTTAAAAGGGGGCCAAACCCCCCCCCTTTTAAAGGTGGAGACCCCAAACAAAAAGATTTTAAGGAAGTAAAGACAAAACTTTTGGGGAAAAATTTAAAAAAAGGGAAACGAAAAACTGGGGAAAGTGAAAAAGTTTAAAAGGGTGCAGAAAAGGGGAATAAAATTTTTGGAAAAAAAGCGAAAAGGGGGGGAAATAAAAAAAAGAAAAAAAACGAAAAGAGATTTGGGGGGAAGGGAAAAAAAGGGAAAAGAAAAACAAAACAAATTTGGGGGTTTAAAAAACAAAGAGGCCGGGGGGATGGGGGGCGGAGAAAGAAACCGGGGAAAAAGAAGGGGGCATAAAAGGGAGAAGAAAGAAAGTGGGGGGATTAAAAAGGAAAGGGGGGAAATGGGGGGGAAAAAGGTAAAAAAAAAGGGAGGGGGGAAAAAGATGGGAAAAAAAAAGGGGCCTTTACGGTTTTCCCCGGGAAAGGTTTGGGGGGGCCCTGAAAAAGGGGGGAAATTTTGATTTATAATTGGGGAAAAATTTTTAAAAATGGGGAGGAATTTTTTAAACCCCGGGGGTTTGGGGGAAAAATTTATTTTGAAGGGGGATTTTTTTTTTTAAAACTAAGAATAATTTTAATAATAAATTAAAAGGGAGGGGTTTTTTTAAAGGGGGAAATTTTTTTGGGCTTCTAGAAAAAATACTGGGGGTGCAGCTGGTGTCGCCTCCTTTTTCAAAAACCCCCTAAAAATTTTAAACAAACCCCCGAGACTCTTGGGTGGTCCCTAGGGAATGCTTTTGGTTCTAGTTTTGTGAAAAGGAAAGACAAGGCTGAAGGGACAGGATGGGAAGTGGAAAAAATTGGGGGTTTTAAAATAAAAATAATTTCTTTAAAAATTTAAAAATTTGGGGCTAAGTAACAAAAGGAAAAAAAAAAGAATTTGGGAAAAAAAATTTAAGGTTTAAAAGTGTAAAAAATCAAATAAAGGGGTAAAGACAAAGGGGTTTTAAAGAAAAAATTGACCTTGCCAAAATTTTATTGGCCCCGGTTTTCTAATTTTAAAGGGTTTGAGAAACCCGGGTTGCCGAAAAAGTCCCCAAATTTGTTTCATTTTTTTTTGGGGGAAAGGAAAGGACTCAACAAATTTTGGAAATTTTGGAATTAACTTAAATTTTTAAAAGGGAAACTTTGTTGGAAGAGAAAGGTTTGTGAACCTTTGGACTCAAGGGAATTTTCTGGGGGAAAAGGGTTTTCCTTTTTTAAAAAAAGGGGTTTTTAAAAAATCCAAAAAAAAAAATTTTGGGGGGAAAAGAGAATTGTAAGGGATGGGGGCGACAGGGGGAAAACCAAGATAATTTAAACCCACAGGGGAAAAGGGAAAGGGCCGGAAAGAACAAAAGAGAGAAACCCGGGGGGGTTTTTAACCCAACCAAGGAAAAAAAGGGAAACATGGGGGAAAAAAGGGGGGGTAAGGGAAAAATTTTTTAAAACCCTTGGGGTAAAAAAAAAAACCACGGGGAACTAAAATTAGGAAAAATAAATTTAAAAATTCGGAACTTTCTAAACTTTAAAAGGGAAAGGCATGGGTGGGGAAAAAAAATCAGAATGGGAAACAAAAAATACTTAAAAATAAAGATTTAAAATAATTTTAAATTTTAAAATTGGAATCTTTTCTTAAAAGATAAAAAGAAAAAAGGAGTAACCATATATGTTAGTAACAAATATGAAGCAAAACAAGTATTTAGTGATAATTCGGTAATTCGATAGTGATAGAAGTAGCAATACAGGGTTGTAAGTTAATGATAATAGGAGTATATGGACCATTAGAAAATAGAAGTCATTTTTATTTAAAATTATTGGAAAGACTGTTAGAATTAGAGGTAGATAACCATAAGATAATTATGTTGGGGGATTGGAACGAATATAGACCCATATGTTGATAGGTCAAGTATTAAAAATAAGAAAGATATATTAGTAGGAAAAATCAAGGGAAGCTTCCAAAAACCTTTGATTTTCTTGACCAAGCATTAGTGTTAGTCAAGCTTGGAGGCAGATAAATAGGAAAAAAGATATATTTATTTCTCGGAACAATTTAAGTTGTGGTCCAGATTAGATATGATTTTTGTGTCAACAGAGTTGATAAAAAACATAGAGAAATTGGAAATATTACCCAGAACGATTTGGATCATTGCCCAGTTTTAATAATCATTAATAAGGGGAAGAAAAGTTATAATTGGAGGTTAAATGATAATTTGTTGAAAAACGAATGAGTGCTAGGGAAAGCAAAAGAAGAGTTAAAGAATTTTATGGATAATAATTTAGATAGGAACAATCAGAACAAATAGCATGGGAAACAAGTAAGGTGGTAATGAGAGGTTTTTTTATAAGTCAGCAAGCATGGATTACAAAGCGTCAAAGGAAGAAACCAGGAATCTATAATATGTTACAAGATAAAGAATTAGAATTAAAAAAGATCCAAAAAATCATAAAACATTAAAAGAACTATTGATATTAAAGAAACAAGCGACTCTGTTAATGACAGAGGAAATAGAAAATAAAATGAAATACGTAAAACAGAGACAGTTTGAACATGCTAATAAGATAGGAAGATGGTTGTCATTTAAATTAAAGAAAGAAAAGGAAAAACGTTATATTAAGGGATTAAAGGAGGGCCAAGATATCTTCATCAACAAGATAAGATCAAAAATATTTTCTAAACATTTTAAAATATATAAAAAAAAGTACAATCAAAAGAACAAGAAATTAAGATAAAGGCATTTTTAGAACGGACAAAGATAGCAAAAATTATGGATAATGAAGGAAGCTTAGATAATCCAATAACATCATTAGAAGTTAAGAAGGCAATTAGTAAATTGAAAATGGGGAAGCTTCGGTTAAGATGGTTTTACGATCAGTTTTTACTATAAAACATTTCAGGAGGAATTAATACCTTTGTTAGTTAAAGTTTTAAATTCAATTAAAAGTAATATATTCCAAATACTTGGAAGGAATCAAATATAACGTTGATCCCCAAAGAAGGAAAAGTTCCAACAGATAAAAGAAATTATAGACCAATCGCACTACTGAATATAGATTATAAAATTTATACACAGATATTAGCAGATAGGTTAAAGGGAATATTAGATAATTGGATTAACGAGGATCAGAATGGATTCTTACCAGGAAGCATTTGAAGAATGCCAATTCAATAATTATGAACACGATAGAATATTATCAGAAACATAATCAAAAACAATTGGCTTTAATTTTTTTGGATGCTGAAAAAGCATTCAATAATATGTAATTGGCAATTTATTCTTTGCAATAATGAAAGAAATGGAAGTGGAAATAGGTTCATGGAATGGATAAAAGCTATATATAATGAACAAAAAATATGTTTTAAGTTATAAATGGGGGAAAAACAAAACAATTTGGAATGAGGTACAAGACAGGGATGCCCTCTTTCACCTTTGTTATTTATTATCTGTTTAGAAGCTTTAAATAATAATATTAGAAACGAGAAGATAATAGAGATTAAGTAAGGGGATTTGAAATAAAAATACAAGCGTATGCTGATGATTTAATTATAATTTTGGAGGATCCTATGAATAGTATTAGAAAATTGATAGAGAATAGAAGAATTCGGGGAGGTAGCTGGCTTTAGGGTTAATAAGGAGAAATCTCTGATAATGACTAAAAATATAACAGCAAAACAAGAGCGAATTGATAGAAATCTCAGGATTTAAAACAGCTCCAAGAAGATAAGATATTAGGGATAATATTAACAAAAAATAATTCAGATTTATTTGATAATAATTATAAAAAGGTATGGGGTGAGATTACGAATGAAATGAAAAAATGGAATAAATTACATTTATCTTTATTAGGTCAGTTAGGCAATCAAAATGAATATATTACCAAAAATGATATTTTTATTTATGAAAGTATACCCATAATACATAATGAGAAACCATTCAAAAAATGGGAGCAGGATTTGTGTAAGTTTATTTGGAACGGAGAGAGCCAAAATTAAAATAAAATATCTTAAAGATAAAAGAGAGGAGGGTTAACATTGCCAGATTTAAAACTCTATTATGAAGCTTCAGCATTAGGTTGGATAAAAGATTGGGTGACATTGGAAAATCAAAGACTGTTAAATTTAGAAGGATTTAATTTATATTTTGGATGGCATGCATCCTGTGGTATGATAAGCACAAAATAAATAGAGAATTTTTAGATAGCTGTTAGGAAATCAATTTTAAAAATATGGTTAAGAGTTAAAAATAAATACTGTATCAAAAAATCCCATATTGGGTGTCCCCGCAGGTGAAGAGTTTTATCGGTTAGAAAAAAATAAATTGGGAAGTGGATAACATAAAGATATAATTAAAAAAAAAGGGGAGTAATATAGACCTAAAAGTAGAGAAGAATTAATTGAAGAGGGGTATAGATCACATTGGCTTCTCCATAGAAAATTGGTTGAGAAATATAAATTGGATAACAAAGAATGGGGAATATCATTAGAGGAAACAGAATTAGACAAATTGATGAGAGTGGATGTTAAGCGCCCTTTGAGTAAAATTTATTAGTTATTATCCAAGTTTAGAATGGAAAAGGAAATTATAAAAAATAATATGATAAAATGAGCTAGAAATATGGATTTTAAGGAATAGAATTTACAACAATGGGAAGGTGCATGGAAATTAAATCATGAATTTACAAAGAATTATAATTTAAAAAGGAGAATTATTTTAAATTTTTTTATAGATGGTACTTAACCCCAATGCAGATTGCCAAGATGAAGAGAACAAAATCAATAGCTAAATGTTGGAAATGCTGAAAAATTGGATCTTTTTATCACTGCTGGTGGACATGTGAGAAGGCGAGAGAATTTTCAAAAAGTATATGAAAAGATAACGAAACATTTAAAAATAGAATTTCCAATGCCACGGAAATATTTTTGTTTAAACATGTTTGGGAAAATAGATGAAAAGATAAGGGTGAAATATTCAAAAATTTTATGTTACATGACATGTGCAGCCAGAACTGTTTTTCGCTAAAAAAGGGAAGGATAAAAATGTACCAACAATAGAGGATTGGACAAATAAATTATATGATCTGGCGGAGATGGATAAATTGACAAAAAGATTCAAAATAGGAATAATAATGCATTTAAAGAAGAATGGGGGATATTAGATTCTTTATGGGAAGAATATCTGGGGGGAAAGTAGCGATGATGGGATTGTATGAATAGGATATAATATAATAAAATACTATAATGTATGTAGTAATTGTTGGAATATTTGAATAAAGACATTTAAGATTTATTAAGAGACTACTAAAATTTAGGGTAACAGAATATGTAAGTAACAGATAGGATAAGCAAACATAGAAGTTAGAGTATAGAGTACAGAAACTGCTATAGAGATTAAGAGAATCTTATATATAGTAGCAGATAAAGAAAAATAAGGAAGTAAGTTAACCAATGATGATAAAGAAAGAAGTCAAGGTATGTATGGAATTGAAGAATGTATGTGAATGTTTTGGGGTGTGTCAGTATGTTAAAAATTTGTTATAACTGTGTTTATGGTGTTTATTGTATAATATTATGTAGTGTATTTGAGTGTATGTAATTAATTGTTTCTATGTTTTTTAAAAGTGAATTTGATAATAAAATTATTTTTAATAAAAAAAATAAAATAAAAAAATTGTGGTAATAGTGGTTTGGAGGGAGGAGTGTTGAGCTACTAGATAAAGGAGAGAATAAGGAAATAAAGATTTTCCGTTCTTTGTTTATTCCCCTCTTAAAGTGAATTGAATTGTAAATTATATTGTAAATTATAAAACCCCAACTTCTTGAATAATAAGAACCTAAAATAAAGTACTGAAAGATTAGCTGAGCAATAAATTGTTGAGAGAATATTAGTGGGAAATAGAGTCAAAATTAGCTTTTAACAGTTATTAGTAATTAAATATTGATCTCTTTGACCTGATTTGACATTTGACATATCTGATAAATTTGTATTGCAACTGATTTGTATTGAATTGTATTGAATATAATATTTGAGTATAATTGAATATAATAGGAATTGATTTATAGGCTTGAATTGTACTTGATTTGATTGGAATTGTAGATGAATTGAATTTGATTGGTATTTGAATTGAATTTTTGAATATATGACATCTTGAAATATACAAGGTAGATCTTAGTGGATTTTGAGATAACTGAGTGCTTAATCAGCTTTGAGAGAAGAACTATTAGTGGAGAGGTTGTGAATTGGCTTAAGTAAGTTGGGGAGTAGGAGGTATTGATAAACTTAACGTATTTTTTTCAGGTTGAATTTATATAGGTAAATACGCTAGCCCCTAGATGTGAGATGAAGCCAGTCACCAGAACCAGTGTATTGAGGAGATTGATATCACCAGATCAACTATAAACCTAGACTGTTTTTCAGTAAGAATATACAGTCCTGAAACTTTGACAGGTATCACAGAAACACAGCATCTTCTTTTAGTGTTGTGCAAAAAACAGACAGATGAGACTGGGGTTATATACATGCATGTACACACACAAGAGTTGAGATTCAAGTTTTTTGAGAAGCCACACAACCTGTCCTGAAATAGGCTAGTTTGGTTGCTATTTGGTAGGCAAGAAAAGTGATCTTCTCTTTGTTAAATCTACTGTACCTTCTCAGAAGCACCCCATGAGACCATAGAGTGTGAAATGGTGTGGCCATTGTGATATCTTTGCGTTAGCAATTCCAGAGTTGTTGATGTTTTGTGCCTTGAAGTCATTTCTGACTTATGGGGATCTTAGGGTGAACCTATCATGTGTTTCTGGGGCTGAGTATGTGTGACTCACCCAAGATCATCCAATGGATGTCCATGGCTAAGTAGGGAATCGTAGTCCAACGTTCAAACCACTACACCATGTTCACACTGGTCATCATTTCTCATTATTAATCAGAAGACAATGAAAAACACTACATGCTTCATTAAAAAAAAGGAGTTCCTTTATTTAACAACAGTGTTTAGCATCGGAAGTCATATAATCAGCTGCAATTAAAATAAAATTCAAAAGATTAATCAAAACTATGTGCCTGGGAGAAAACAAGGTAGGTAATCAGTTAATGCCAAAGTAAAAGGGTTGGTTGCACCACAGTGACATTCCAAGGTAGAGATGCTGATTTTATTAATTGAGTATATATATGGAACACAAAGAACTCTATGTGAAACCTCTACAAATTGTCTTACATTTTAATTTGTTAAGTAACAAGAATGAATATGTGTATGTATATACGTGTGTATCTCTCTATATATATGTATGTGTATATCTATCTATCTATCTATCTATCTATCTATCCGATAGCTAGATTTTAAAATAAATATTAGAACAGCCTTTCACAATTTGATCTATTTCATAGCAAACAAAATATATCCTGCATTTTCCCCAACTAGCACAGTCAATGTACCGAATTAAAAAAGATATACCAAAACTGCCTAATAAAGAAACTACAGAAAACTACAGTACAAAGATACCTTCCACTGTTTTCTTTTGTAGCTTGCTTAATCTTCAAAACACTTTATGAAGTTCCCTCTCTCTCTTCACAGTAATACAAGTTACACTAGTGACCTTCCTATTTTATAGAAATCTATAAAAGCTGAGTTACTAAGCAGCTGAGGTAATTTTTGAGCCCAAATACAAAGGCAGATCTTCCATTTACAGGGGTGAATTTCCACTTGTTTCAGGCCCTTTCAGTCCTTTGTTAGGGGCTCCTTTGTATGTACCATGCACGTACAGCAGGGGTGCTTCATCCTTGTCATGCAGACATTTGTACGTACACACTCTGTCTTTTCAGAGTTTCCTACTGAATGAAGAACTCTATGCATATACTAAAGGACAGAACCTACTGCCACAATGCTGCCCCACTCTGCTTCAGAGATAGCACACTGTACAATTTGAGCCCACAGTTGTATGTGCTGTTTGCTTGAACCCTCCACATATCTTACATGGCACAGAATGGAACAGGACAGGGTAGAAACACCTGCATATTTTCACTATACTTGCATGTATTAAAATCAGACATTTTTAAATGTATCTCTACAGAATTTTTAAAATATAGTGAAATGATTTCTCCTGCATTACTCATACGTAAGCACAGAACAAGGTAACAGAAGATGAGATAATAGTACGAGGGGCTACTTATTCTTTGCTCCACAATCATAGACGATCAAATACAAAACACATCTCCCATGCAAGTGTTAAATTGCTGCTTCTTTGCAAAAGTCATTAATGCAAAGGGCCTGATCCTTCCCTGGCTACAAATTCCATCCATTTTGCAAAGAAAAGGATATTATTATAATTACATGCATATCATTTCAAACTGACACAATGCACATGAGTACAAAATGTAAATTTAGAAATTGCATCGCATGCTGGCCCTACCAATTTTCAGCTTCCACCTCTTTCATTTAAATCATCTCACTACTTGCTAATGTTAATAATCATCTTTAAAGTATTTAACCAACAATTCATAAATATTCACAACACCTTAGGCAGCACAGAGAAAACATACACATGTAAGTCTGTATTTTACACCACACTACCAATATTGCCTTTCAGTAATTATTTGCTGCTTTATTTCTTTAGTCTTATCAACTTAACCAATTAAAAAGAAATCCAAACCGAAAAGTGTTGCTGTCCTTATAAAGTGTGATTTCAATGGTAATTGGGATGAACTTCTTTAACAATAATCATAGCTGACAAACTGAAGCTGTGGTGACCTTTGTTGTACTCATTAAACTAAATGACTCAAGCAAAAGGGATCTAACAAAAATAATCAAGAAATCTACATCAGAGAGAAGACAGCATTGCTTCCCCACATTATTTTCACTCATTTCAAATAAGCCAAAATGTTTAATAGAGATCAGCCAAATTCACAGAGATCTATGGCATATATCATAACTCCAGTTACTTGTCATAGACAAAAAAAACTGTGAATTCATGAGACAGCACAAACCCAAAGAGCCACACCTAGTGTTGCCAAGCTTTCATAACAGCAGTAAGGGACCACTGAAATTTATGAGATGCAGCACTGACAATCAGGAAGTACCTATTAACAAGATTGCAGTCTACCTAATACTAAATAATTTCAGTTAACTTTATATTTCTCTGTAAAATTAACATATTGTCCACATTCATAAATTACATGATGCACGAATTTCTGTCTTTATGAAAGATCCACCCTTCAAATAACAAAGAGATTATTTTTTTTCTGTTGGCATCTTGTTGAGTATATATTAAAAAAGTAAAAGCTTTCCAATGCTCAAATAGGAGACAATTCTTCAAATAAGGGACATCTGGCAACCCTAATCACAGCAGAAGTCTCCCAAGCCTGAGAAGTAAAGATCCTGCAAGACCAAAACCCTAGAAATACACATGCCAAAGACTCTAGAGCCTGGACCAACAGCTGTGGCCCTAGAAATATACTCTAACAGTGACCAACAAATTCACCCCCAAGACCTTCACAATCCATGCATTCAGGGTAACACACAAAGCTGCACCTTTAATACAAATTTTGGGCTCCAGGTTCTCCTTGGCACTTTTATCATGTCACAATATGAGACACACTTCTACTGGTTCTTGCAGCTGTTGTGCTTCCCACATGTTCAGCAAAGTCATGAAGTGACTGGAAGATTACACTGCAATTTTAGATGAAGCACAGATTAAGTGTTGTACCATCTGAAACCTAAAGCATGGTTAATCTTAACTTGTTTTTGTTAAAAGCCATCAAGTTGACTTTGACTTCTGGTGGCACTATGAATGAGAGAATTCAAGTCACCCTATCACCAGTCGTCCTGTCCAGGTCTTGAAGATTCAGGGATACATCTTCCTTGATTGAGTCTATCCATCTGCAATGCAGGTTTCCTATTTTCCTACTATCTTCCATCTATGTTTGTTGAAACAAGTCATTCTCAGATTTAATTTACTGTCAGTTTTCTGTGGATTCCATTCGCTCCTTCAGTTTCTCCTTTAGAATTCACATCCTTGCTTTTGGGTTGATGTTTGGGTCAACATCTTCAGCTCACCAAGGATTTAAGTCAAAGCTCTCTTGATCAGACTTTCCATGCTACTACCAAAGACTTTCTTCCCAGTCTTCATGAGGTGCAGCCTGTCTGTAGCCAGTAGTCCTCGAAGAAGTGAAGACATGTTTCCAGAATCCAAACCTCTCCTGTCTACACTATCTCCAGCCGATTGCTTACTTTTACTATCTTCATGTGCCTGTGTAGTCCTCTATCCTTCCCTAGCAGAACAGACAAGAATGCCACCCATGCCTCAAAACCCTTCAGCTTCCTGCCCAAAGCTTCATAATTCATCATCTAAATTAATGAAGCGTCTGACAAAGAAACTTCTTATAATAAAGCGCTTTTACATCCAGCTCCCACACTTTCCTCTTTGCTCTCTTTGTAGCCAGAAGTTTGTAAGCTCTATGCACCTGCCTACAACAGGCAAGGTAAAGAGCAACTGCCTCCAAAATTTCTTACTCCCCCTGTGTGAACAGCAAAACAGAGAGAAAAGGAGAAAGCAGATAAGCCAGCCTCATCAGCTCCCTCAAGCATGTTGAAAAGCATGCATGTTTAAGTTTGTCCCTAAAAATGAAATCAAAGATGCTGACAAAACAAAACATGATTTCTGAAAGCATTTCAGAAGAAACCTGCATGTAGTCTGCAGAAGGTTCAATTTCTGTTGTCACTGTTTACTTATGCAAAGTCTATATAATCTGATTATTTCATTTCATATTTGTGTATATTATTATTTCAGGTAAAAGTTTGCTTAAACACATTGCATTGCTCTTCTTTTTGTGATACAGGAAACCCTTCTGTCTCTGATTTCAAATTTTATTTTACAGAAGTAATGCAGAAGAACGCATCTACTTTGTTAACTGAGGTATACCAGTAAACTCTGGATGTGCTGCTCGTTATTATTACTCTTCAACAATTCACTACTGGAGTATAGAACTAAAAATTTACCAACAATACATTTACCTGTAACTAGTTATTTGGGGAGGGTAAAAAGTGTAACAAAGTCACATTTCAAGAACATAATACAAACATAATTACTTTACTGGCGTAAAAAGTAATGGTTAATGGTTACTTTTAACAGCTTTAAAGGCATTTTAACAGGCATAAATGACTGTTTCTTATATTCTAAGGTGGGGGGAATCTCAGAAAAATACCAGAAAGTAATGGAAAAGTAACAATCAGCTCATCAAAGAATACAATTAATTATTGCTTCAGTCATTGCATGGCAGTGAAAGGCAACTATAGGAGGTTAGGCAGCAACATCAGACCCTTAGGAGATTTTAAGGGGTACACCACTGACCACATCCATCACAAAAAATTGCACCCAAATGTTTCCCAATGCCCTTTAGGTCTGTGGGGGCTATTTTTGACATCGTTTAGGACAAGGAGAAGCCTTTTTTAAAAATTGGAAGTGACTGGAAAACATGGTGAAAATGTTCCCATGTCCCCTAGTGGTCAGTTTAATTATTCTTTAAAATGAATGAATGAATGAATGATTCTTTAAAAACTAACTTTTGAAGCTCTGTCCATTATCATTATCTTATTTGCAGGGCTGGGAACTCGCAGATATGAGCATCTGATAACAGTACCATGGTATGTCTTGGTATGGCAACATGGTATGGCAACAATGAAGATTCTGCACGGAACCCACAACCACTACACAGCAGCAGATATTACCAAAGTCATATAACACTGCAGGGTAGTGAGGATGGCAGGTAAAGGCAGAGTTATAGAGACTCATAGAGAAACTGTTTCATTATCTTCAGAGCTTGCTATATAAGGAAAGTTATTTTCTGGCAGTTTTACGAGACCTGTAATTGAAGAACAAACATGTCACTGAAGCTAAGAAATTTGAAGTTTTGTCAGAATGGTCCTTATGCAGTCATCCAACTTGAATCAAAAACAATAATCTTTTCCATGACTGTTTCTGTCTGTATGCAAGTTGTTACAAGAAAAAAAGAAATATTATAACACAAAAGTAAAATATTAAGCAGTGCCAGATGGCTTTCATACACCAGTAAACAAACTGACAATGCAATTTCCTTAACTTACACAATTTAATTAAGAAACCCACTAGAATTTGTCAGTGTGAAAGAAACAATTAATTATTGCACATAAAGCAGAACTCTATATACAGAATTCTAGATGGCTTGTTGCACATAGACGCTACTTCAGTAGCTACAAGTAATGACAAGTTTCTATATAAGGTAGGAGGGAACATTTCAAAGGGAAAGAATGCATTTAGAACATGCAATTTTGTATAAAAGCCACATCCTACTGAGTGTTTAGTCTGCATTTGACATTTTTAAACAAAATTTATAAATGTTTCTGTGAGTAGAACTGTGAATATTTTCCCTCACACTTTCTACATCATCCAAAAACATCACAGTGCCAGACTACAGTCTCTGAAAAATAAAAACCTGCACCAGAAATGCCAATCCACAATCAACTTGCAGTAATATTCCAACATAACATTAACTACAACCTGTGTTTTTCCCAATACTGGGAATATTAAAATGAAAAAAAAATTAAAAATACAGTTAAAAGCATTTAAAAGTGTAAATAAAAACATCTATACAGTTTTTGTTAAAATACTATTAAATATTACATAGAATTAAAAACCCTTTAAAACAAATGCATTAAAAAAAAAGATAAAGTTCAGGGGGAAAAAGGCACCATGAAAAGCCCTTGCAGCCAATTCCTAAAACCTTTCAGAGCAGAGTAACTTTTCACATGCCAATGGAAGGGAAGCAAGGATAACCTAATGTTCCAAGGAACAGAGTTCCGCAGCCTCAGAGTATTTACATCTGAAGGGGAATTTCCTTCCCCAGTAACTCTAGGAGAAATTAGAAAACCAGGCCTGGTGAGAACAAGAATTCTACTTTATTGAGAAAAAAAAATGCACTTCTGTCCCAGACCAGAATCTGATCAGAATAGGGCCCTAAGTTCAGCATCTTTACATTATAATACAGTTTGCTAAGGTTGCCAAGTCACTACTGTAAAGCACACATGCTAGGAAAATTCCATCAAGCTAACAAAGTTTTGACTACAGGCTTGGCATCAGTTGGTCATGTCCTTTAAGATAAGTAGCCATCTCCCAGTCCCTTGGCAATGTAAGGAATGAGATATACTATATAACCTTCAGACTACCACTTTGTTCTTCTGGAGGACATTTCCAAAGACCATGTAAGATACAAGCCTTTTTCTGAGCTACCCCATGTGAAGCTGTGTACGTTTCCTCTTCACATCACCACCTTCCCTTCTATTTGATTATTAGCAGCCCAAATTGAGATTGTGTGAGGTGGATCTGAAGAGACAAGATATGGAATTTCTGTGTGTAGTGTGATCTGCTTTTATGAATACAGACAATCATTAGATACATTAGTCATCAAGTTGTGAATATGTATGCATGAAGCAGCCCACTGTCCAAGGGTGGGTGGGGAGCATTCCAAACGTGGCGGAAGAGATTTTGACACATATCTGCTACCTGGTAAACCAACACCTCAGAAGGCTTTGAAAACACATTCAAACTGTTTCTACAACACTTTAGAATGGATGGAGCCTGTGCACTTGTATTTAATAAAAACACCAGAAAATAGGAGCATGACTACAGAGACCAGGATGACTAAAGAGAGTAGAACATCAATTCAAATAGTGGAAGATAAAGCATCTTTCCTCAACAGCTGCCTATTACTGAAACATATGGATATTCCTTCATGTTCTCTCTTGTCTGACTGAGCTCTTCAGTCAACCAGGGCTGTGTGGTTGGAATCAGATACAAAAGCAATATTGGGTGAAGAGTCAGTAGCAATAAACAAAAAATAAAAACATATTACAAAAAAATGTGGTAAATATATCATTTTATACTAATATTTTACCTTCAAAAATCATTCTTGCATATTTACTTCCATAGGAATTTAGGAAAGTTTTCTTCTGAAACTAATCAAAAACACTATTTTTATGTTCTATCAATCCAAATAGGTTGATGATTCATATGATGGCAATTAAATGCCTTATGCTACCATTTTACTACACTTAATTTATTATTACTAATTAATGTATATTTGCCATTTAATGATGCAGTCAGAGTTGGAAAACAGACAAATACAGGAGTCAGAGTCAACATTTCAGGTTTAGTGTACCTGTTCCTTAGGCTCCTCAGATTTTCCAATGGACTGAAGTATGGTTGACAACCACTCTGGCTTTCCTCTTTTATATCAGCAGAAGATGCCAAACCTGTTTGAGCAGACCTGCTTGGAACATCACATCCAATAAATGGCTAAGACTGCTGTATTTATTTTGTCAGATCTGGAGGAAGCGGGTTATTGGCACCTTGCGAGAAAGATCCACGCTGGACAATCAAGTCATAGTAGTTGTGTATCAGATTTGTAGAGACTTCCCTCTTCTTTTTCTCTCTTTGTATTATCCTTACATGGGAGGGAAAGCATGAATCATGATTCCCATCCCTTCTGCTGGCTCATGGCTGGGTTATGACCCTTTACTAGTTATTCTCAATCAACCTGTTTATGGGCCACTGGAGTGCATATAATGTGTGTCATTATCCCCTTGTTATTCATTGATTTAACATTTTATGAATTTTATACTGAATTGATTTTCTCTTATGCACTGAAATGAAACTCCATGTGTTCACTGCAGCATTTTTACTGTTGCCTTTCATATTGCTTGCCTGCATTTTGATATTATTGTATTTGTTTTTATATGATGTTATTTGCTGCTCTGGGCTTCATTTTTTTGCAGGGGTGTGTGGAATTGGAGAACAAATAAGCAGCAGAACTATGGCCTTTTTGGTCATGGTGCTCATCACATAGAATATAAGATTTTGAGACTGAATGACATGGGCTGAAGTTTACTTCAGTTCTTCCTCCTTCCTCCCCATTTTGCATGAGGGATGCCCTTCCCTGCAATCAAGTGATCTGCTGTGACATTGTCTTAAGGATGTCATTTCTATTCTGTTTTACTCTGTTCCCTTCATTTGCAATTACTTTCTTTTTGTTTTGTGTTCTATTTGTTTTTTAAAAAAACAAGCAAAGTAATGGTGATTTCAGCTCTTAGGTGTCTAGATCGTTGTCTAATGTCCTGCTGTTGCTACAGAAGTCAAAACAGCAGCACAAAATTCATAAAGCTAGTACCTTTTCATCCCAATTGTTTTCAAAGGCTGGAGCTGAACTGCCCACTCCCTCCAAAAGAGAGAGACAAAGAGAATGAATACAGGTGAAGAGACCTGGCCCATGAATGCAACTACTCATAAACAAATATCCTACGGCAACCAGTTGTGTGTGTCTGACTGGGACAGAACAACAGCAATCATATTGACGTCCCATGAAGAAGTGATGCTACTGATCACATGAACACATGCTTTCATACCTGTCCCTGGTACACATAGGATAAACATGAAAATATGTGCATATGTAGTCTCTGACACCAATTTTCATGTATCAAAGCAACTGATATTGCTCTACTTTTCATATTATTTATCAATGTCATATTTAGTTACTGCTATTCAGAGGTCTCAGGGCTACTGACCTTCAACAACCAGTTCAGGTCTTCCAGATATTTTGGACTTTAGCTCCTCTAAGCCCCAGCTAGCACAACCAATGGGTTGTGCTTATAGGAACTATAACTTAAAATCTATTTAGTCTATCAGCTTGTAGATCCCTTTTCTCCATGCACAGGTTTGATAGTGCTGAGTATGCAATCCTGGACAAAGACACACTTTACAAATCTCATTTTTAAAATGTTAAAACTGAGAAGAAACCACACACACACACCAACCGTGTTTCTAATAGCTTCTATTTACTGAGCCTGGGAGTGTACAATCTTACCAGACCACCTTCAACTTATCCAATCCTGGCTCAAACTTTTAACCCCCAAACAGACGCCTCTTAATTAGGCTCTAACACATGGGTGAGAAGCATGTGGTCCACAAGCTGCAGGCAGCTGGTGGGGGTGGACAGGCAGGGCAGCCCTGGAGCCCAGACCAACTCCTCAAGTGCCCTGAGCCTCTCTCCCCAGTTTCTTCAACCAAAGAAGTCATGTTTCATCTCAAAGGATTAAAAAGGAAATTAAACACCTTTGCAGGGTTGCTTTTTGCTCTTTTGGGGGGCTCCAGTCCTTGGAACAGCTACTCCCTTCAAACAATCCAACAGGCAACTGGGACTGACACGTCATCATTTCTGATAGCCCCAAACGACAGCTCTGATGCTATACCACAGCCCTCTGGAGAAGTTGTAAATTTGACATTGTGGGCTTCTGGGCTCCAGAGCATCCCCTCTTCTCATTCAGCTGTATTTCTGCAGATGCTTGCTGCTTCTAGAAAGTAGAAATTTGTGGTTACTTAGTCAATGACAGACTTATGGAAATCAGCTGGGATTATGGAGGCACTTGGTCAAGCTTTGCTACTGCTTTTCTTTTCTTTTTTCAAGTGTTTGTTCTTTGGGGTATATGGTTCTAGTGTGGTACGTATAGACTAAGTTAGCCTAAATTAATTGTATTTGCCTGTTTGTACTTTCCCCAAATGCTACTGTGCTTTCATGTTGTGCCCATTGCATTCCACTTGCAAATAAATCTACCTTGCTGTAAGGTTGTACATGTGTTGTTCTAAATATCCCTGGCACTGAATCTATATCTTGTCTCTTGGTTACTGCTACTGTTTAAATGTTTCCGGCCTAAGACTTTGGGACAAAGGGCATTGCCTCAGCCTTTGTTTCCTTAATACTGTAAAGGACATGCTGTAAGGTCTGGGAATCCTCTGACCCTGACTCAGCTAGATGAAATTGCTGGTGGCAGCCTACACTGCAGGACTGATGATGTGAGCTTCTGTTCCTGCCGGCCCTTATTTGGAACTTGGGCCACGTTGAAAAAATAAATGAGTTTCACTTTGTCTTAGATGTTTGGGGGGACTGCTTGGAAGGACTACACCACATACCATCTATTTCAGACCAAAAAAAAAAAGTTTTGTTTTTTTAAAAAACACACATAACCCAACACACTTCCCTGTAAAGCTCTTCTTTTTTAGACTCCTTTCTGCTGTACTCCTTACTTCCAATCATACAACTTTAGCTAATCCATTTAGACATATTTCAATATGTATCATGATCACTTGAGCTTCCTTTACTAGAAGATCTTGTCAAAGGCTCTCTGAAAGCTCCAAACAGGTAAGACCAACTTACTCCCAAGTATTTGACACTCTCCCAAATGTCAGTAGATGGTAATCCCTGATTTCTGTTTACAACCTGTTTTGGAACTTCCTTAACAGTAAAGTACACGCAGACCAACACAAGTCTACGTAAGTGAACTTGGGATGTCCAAAAATCCTGTTAGCTTTCTTTCTTTGAAAACACATTTGGGTTTGTGATTCTCTAACAAGCTCTATTCAACAACAACAACATCTGAATGAAATTCCCCAGTTTCAAAATTGGTTTCAAAAATGGTGTGGGGCAATGTGACCCTGAAGACCAAGTGGACCTATGTCTTGGAATGGTAGGGACAGGAAGCACCTTGCTTGGTCCACAAGTCACCCATGCATAGGAGGTAGTGGTAAATATAGTTATAGATCAATACAAATAAATTTCCTCTACGTATCTGGGAACTAATCGTTCACCTGTATTAAGTTGTACCTACCCTCACTGGTCTAGAAGAAGTGTTAATGCATTATCATTCACCATACACATTCCCCTTATGAATTATAAGAAGAATGTTATATTATTTTATCCTCAACAGCTCTGGAAGAGAAGCTGGCACATTACGCAGCATATTAGAGATTCATTTGGCAAGTTAGTTTTTCTTTAATCTCGTTAAAACTACTGAATGAACAACATCTGCTCCTGATGATTTATTATTTTTCAGTGACTGATCACTTATTTTATATTTGTTCTTTTAAACTTACTGTCAAACATAAGAATTTGCAAGGATTCACAAGTTTTCTTGCTTAAAGAAGTTGAGTTCACTTGAATAGTCTCTGAAATCAATTCACTTCTCAAAGAAGATAGCTTGTAACTGAGCCAGATCCAAATATTCTCCTGATCTAGCCAAAAACCCAGCTGAAAAGTGGCAGGAAATTCCAGGGAGCTCTGAATGCAATTCTCTTTCCGCCGAGCTTATTCCTGCAGCTCTACTAATAAGGTAGATCTCAACACCAAATGTTGTCCTAAAAACAGTTCTCTTTCACTCTAATAGCTTCCAAATAAGAAGTTTTGGATTCTCATATAGTTCCTGGGATTCCAGCCAGCTAGGTCGGCTAATCAGTTAATTTGCAGAAGGCCTGATAACGTATACATTTAGCAGGCTAAATTAAAAGGCTCATGGCAAAGGAAGGTTAACAAATTAAAACCTCAAACAAAATTTAGCAACGAAACAGTTTGAGGGAGTAATAGAACTAATAAAAACCTTGTTAAAAAGTGAAAACACTGGAGCTCTGAATATAGCGTCCTACCAGGTTGCTGCCATCTTAGCCTCCCCTCCCCTATTCCAGATAGTACCACAGCTGTTTCCTAGTCCCAGAAGATTAAATTCATTATGAAATTAAATTTAGACTCTTTAGAATACTACCTATATTAGAACCATCTAAAATGTCAAAGTTTTTGAACCCTCCAGAACTCTTCTTAAGATAGATTTTAGGCAGAATAGCAACATGGGGGTGGTGGGGGGAAAGCATAAAGCACGGAAAAGATGTTTCCCTTACAGAAGAGTATGTGCTAGAAGAAGGTGATGAATATGTCACTTACTCAAAGCATTGTTAACAATGCATGTGAAGTAGTTATATGCCCCAGTTTATATAGAACACACCAAAGAAGACCATAAATGGAACAGCTACTGTAAAAAAAAATGTTTCAGTGCAGCTAATATTTCAAGATGACCCTGGAACCTTTGCAAGAGTACAGGCTAGGGGGGAGTAATTTAGCACAAATTATGATTCAAAATTTATACCATAGTTATTAAGAAAGGAATTTAGTAATATATCAGCCCTCTCCTCTTCTGATCCCCCATAGAATTCTTGGTTTTTACTCATCAGAATTACGAACCAACTGCTGTTCATGCAAATTGTATTAAGGGATGACAAATAGAGGATGTCTCCCCTTAGCTACAAAATAAAAATGAAATTGTAATGATATTGCCAACCAGTAGCAAACATCTTCGTATGACTGGGGAATGGAAGAAAGAACAAGAGAAGCCTGACAACCTCCCAAAGCCACTCTTACTCTGCTCCATTTATTTGTGCATGTTTTCTCTCAAAACACTTTTTAAAGCATTATTTCAAGCTGAGAAGTGGAAGAGGGTGAAGCATCCTTTTCTCACTACAAAATGATACCCAAGTCACTTGCAATGATTTCCAGTCTTCAATTCCCACATACAGTTATACTGTAAGTACCAGTATCCCAGACTAGGGCCACTTCCACACTAGACTGTTATAGCGCTATGATTCCGCTTTCAACATCCTATGGAACCCTGGGCTTTGCAGTTTCAGGAGCAGCCGGCCAGCCCCTCCCAAAACTGCAAACCCCAGGATTCCATAGGATGTTGAAAGTGGAATAATAGCGCTATAACAGTCTAGTGCAGAAATGGCCTAGCACTGATGTTGGCTGAGAGAGAGTGGGGGGGAAATGTTATGGCACCTTTAAGACTAACTGGTTTTTATTTCAGCATGAGCTTTCACAGCTTTAAACTCGCTTCTTCAGACGCAGTACTGGTTTGCACTACTAGGACCTGAATATAAAGCACAGTGATGCAGATGTGGGGTGGGATAGAATGATTTATTATATTCTGTCCCATGTTCACAACTGTATAAATCTACTTTACACCTGTGCTTTAATACTTAGTACTACATCTGAAGAAGTGAGTGTATATTCACTGAAACTCATGATAAAATGAAAACCAGTTAGTCTTAAACATACTGCCACATTTCTACTTATTTCTCTTCTGCTCCCTTCTTCTTCTTTATGCTGTAAAAATATTAGGGTATTCCAAGCTTCAAAACCATCACCAAAGACCTAGAGAACACTGCATGAGATATATAGACACTCAGCTCTAAAGCTTTTGCCGTTCTGCTTGTACCTTCCCTCAGGAAAAAACAATGCTTTTGTGGAGCTCATCCACAACAACTCTCATGGGGAGATGCTATCTTTCCAGTTCTGAATAGTCAAGTCTGACTTTTGTTTTTTGAATATATATGCTCAGAGAAATAAAGGTCAGCTGTTCTCTTTTGATGCGAAGAATAGTGAGCAGTCTGGGAAGTCTCTATCAAGCAGGTAAAAATACAACAAATGATGAAAAGATGAAAGACAGAAGTCTCACAAACAAAAGCAACCAGTTTGCAGAAATTCTCTAAGCAGCACTTAATGCCACACACTGACAATCTGACTGAGAGCCAAGAGGTTTATGCAACTAGAAAGACATGGTTGCATTTTTTAAAAAGCATTCTACTATGACATATCACAGAACTGCAATCATTTTTGCCATGTATAGGAAGATTGGCATGATGTCAACCCAGCTAACCTGGACAACCTTAGTGAACTTTTCAAAGAGCACAGTCAATCACACAGTACTCAGGAGAATGTGTCAATGCAGAGTAGGCAAGGGGCTCTTTTTAAAGGTCCCACCGCCCAAAATAGGAAATTTTAGTACAAAATAGTGAAGACATAACTATCACCTGTGCAAACTTTCAGTTAAGCCTCACTTTCTTAACATGCACCACTGCCACCACTTGCCCAAACCAAGAATGCTAAGAGCTTGGAAGGAACAATGTTCTAAGCATGAAAAGAAATACCATTTTAGTGCTTTTTTAAAAGTTACTTCTAGTCATCTTAAAAAGATAAACATTAAGGAGCGTGTCTGTTTGTTTGGAGCATAACTAACATTTGTTATTTCGGCTGTTAATTTTGCATGATCTTTTGGGATTTTTTGTTATTTTGGCTTTTTTTGCATTTTTATATTTTTTTTAAGCAATTTAAACAATTTAAAAGCTACATGCAACTCACTACCCATGACAAACAGTCATCAAATTACTCTTTAAAAAACTAACAGTAATATGTTAACTTTTCCAGTAACGTTTCCAGGTTCTAGAATGCTGTCACCTCAGAAAAGCAGTTCTAAATCTATTCTGGAAAAGTTGCACTCTTCATTAAGAATTCATTCAATAACTGCGGCAAGAATGACATATACGCAACACTGGAAAGTAGGAAATTATATTGATATAAAAGAATGGAAATTAAAAGCTCTGGATATGGTAGAGATAGAAAGGTTGGCTTTTTCACTTAAAAATAAACCAATCCAGAACTTTGAAAGAGAATGGCAAGAAGTTCTGAACTGGATAAGGGAATGAGGGAAAGAATAAGAAAGAGTGTTGGAAAAATGGTAATGAAAATTAAAGATGTTATAGAATAAGTATAAACTGAATGTAATAAGGTTAAAAGTAATACTGTGTTAATCTTAGAATAGAAAAAATGTAAAAATGGGATGTAAACACAAACTCAACTGGAAAAATGATGCTCGGAAGTGGGGAGGGTTTTTTTATTTTGAATAAAACTTTAATAAAAATATGATTTATAAATCATATATTTTTAAAAATATATGAAATGTATGTATGTTATTATTTATAGATCATACATTTTTAAAAATATATGAAAAGTTTTCATGAGATATGTTGTGTGTCCATACATTTTGTTATTACAATTTCTGTATATGTCTGTATCTCTCATAAGAGGTTAGTTTAACCTTTCGTTTGCTAGTAAAACTGAATAACTATTTTGCAAAATGATGCATATCTAAAAAGTGTGTCACCAACATGAAAAGTTTGGAAAGCTCTTTATTAAGGATTGTAATCACTGATGCCATGTTAAGCCATGAAGACTGGTGCCAAATTGTCAGTATAGGTATACCTCAGTTAATAAAGTAGATGGATTCATGAACCTTACTTCTTTAACAGAAAATTTAGTACCAGAGGTAAAAAATAACATGGAAAGAATAGGGATAGGTTCTTATATCACAAAAAAATAAGAGCAGTTTAACATGTTTCAGGGAACATTTTATTCAGAACTAATAGTATGTACATGTGAAGTGAAACAACCAAGTTAGCTCATTCTTACTATGACTTACATTGTGGTGGCTAAACTTACACATTTATGCAGGCTGGGGTAGCTGGTATGGCACTCTAACCTGCCTTTTTCTTTTCTCTGTTTAGCCGTTCATGCACGCTCAAGGGAGAATCGTACAGAGGCACCTGCTGTAACTTTGCCTGTTGTAGGCAGGCATGAAGAACTAGAGTAGGATTAGTGGTGGAACATCCCATTCTTTCCACATCAAACTTTACAGTACTGCAAACACACTTCTGCAACTCAGCAACTGGAAGTCTACATTTCTTCTCTCTGCCTTTACCATTCTCCCAATGCCAATGCTGTTCAAAAATATCCAGCTAGACAGAAGACAGGGAGGACTGTGAGGGCAGAAAAATATGTTGTTAAAAGGAGCTTCTTTGTCAGAGGCTTTGTTAACTGATTGTGCCTGTAGTTCAGTCTGTACAAGTGCTCCAGAGACCTCCACAGGCTAAGGAGACACTGTGAAATGACATCTACCTTCAGCTGGTCTTCTTTTCTTCCCCCAGTCATGTTGTGCATCTTTGGACATTTGTGTTACCATCAACACTGTGTGTCACTTCAATAAAAATGCATGGGATCAAGCCATTAAACTTACTGAAGTTACAAGGTTGAAAATGTGTTCACAAATCAAGATTCTTATGCTTCTTCTTTTCTACTTTGTATTTAATCTAATGTCTAATCTAATCTAAAGCCACCACTCCTTCAACAGCCCAAATGCACAGACAAAGAGGACCACATCTTTTGGATCAGCTCCAGGGCCCTGACTGCCTTAATCTGGCCTTAATGAAGATTAACTGGAAACCTTTTGGGGACTACAGTGCTACTCTGCAAAAATGTTATGGCAAGAACATATTTGGCAACCTTTAACTTGCCACAGAATTTTCTGAGTAACGTTTTATTTTTCTTCTTCTCTTTTCTCCAAACCTAATACAAACAAACAATCCTGACCTGAAACAGATGGGAAAGACTATAACTTCCTTCTACATATTGGAGGAGGGTCCTTTTTATAAACCAACAAACCTAACATAAAGAATTCTCAAGTTGGTAAGAATTTGCCTATCAGATATGAAAATTCTATTGACTAAACATATTTTTCAGATAATAATATGAATATATATAGAAAAATATAGTTTTGTACTAATTGGTAAAAGTGTGAAGAAAACAGCATAACATTATTGAAAGCAGTTAGCAGAATCATCAAGCAGTAATTGATTGTCATGGAATTTAGTCTGACAGAAAAGAGGGTGGGGGGAATGATGATTCCTAAAGTAAATGGAGACTGGTCCTCCTATTACATGCATTAATGTAGGATCCCAGCCTGCTTTACACATTTTCATTAATTTAAAGAAAATGTACAAAAGGTAACACAAACTGCTCCTTAAGTGCAATAGAATTCCTCCCAATTCCCTGGGTGTCTTCCTATTAACGTTCCTAACAAGATGCTGAATAAGTACCTTCTCTATTTAATCTCAGCTGTTTTCTTGCAATTTTGCCCTCTGTATGTTCCCGACAACCACATTCTCACACACACACACACGCACTGAGAGATAATGTTAATCACTTAAGAAGGTCTTTCTAGACCTCTCTAAGCCACTCAAAGGCATCTGAGTTACTTCACATGGTTTGGTGTTTTGACAAGTCCAATTCATTTAAGAAAAGCAAGTGGTGGGGGCATAAGCTCTGCAACAACATTGCAATTTGTCTTTCCCCAAAAAAGAGTGAGAAAAATGCATTTCTGTCATTATTTCTCTTCATGTTGTAGCGATGCTACTGGCCAAGGTTCAGTCCTCAAAGGTCTCTAGAGCTTTGCTTTTCTGTGTATCATCCTTATATCAATGTCTAACAGCTGTTTCTAACACTATTCCTCATATATATATATAAACATACACACACATATTTATTTATAAGGGTAGCCATGTTGGCCATGCAGCAAAATACAACAAACAGCAAACAAAGTATCACCACGATGTGCACTTTGGAATTTGTTTGCTTTGAATGAGACATTTCCCTGAGCCATGGTCATTAACTGCCCTGCTCAGGTCTTGCAGACTCAGGGTTGTTGTCTCTTGACTGAACCAATCCATCTGCAATGTGATCTTTTCCTTTACTACTGCTTTCCATTTTACTAAGCATTATTGTCTTTTCCAATGAGTCACTTTCTCCCAGGAGATGTTCAAAGTACAATAGCCTCAGTGAAGTCATTTTGGCTTCTAGGGTTGGGTCAGGCTTGATTTGTTCTAGGACACATTTACTTCACTTTTTTGCCAGTCCATGGTATTTGTAGAACTGTCTCCAGTACCATACTTCATATTCCTAGGGGCTGCTGCTTCTTGGACATCTGAGGGGGACACAGTCTGATTGTATGAGCCTTGACAGTAGGCTTTCACCTTTGTTCAACCTGTGCATACAATCATAAAACCACAGAGTTGGAAGGGGCTTCATGGGCCACTGAGTCCAACTGCCTGTTCAATGCAGGATCTCTAGCCAAAGCATCCTCAGCAGGTAGTTGTCCAGCCACTTTTTGAAGACGTCCAGACAAGGACACCCTACCACTTCTATAGGCAGCACTTCTCTTACTATAAAGTTCTTTCTAATGTTCAGTTGAAATAGACATTCCTGTCATTTCAAGCCATTAGCCCTGGTCCACCCAAAACAGGCCTGCACTCTCCAATTTCTGACAATCCTTGAGGTATCCAAAAAGTGCAGTCATATCATCCTCTCAGTCTTCTCTTCACCAAGCTGAACATGCCCAGCTCTCCCAACCTTTACACCTATGTTTTGTTCTCTATACTTCTAATAATCCCTATTGCCCTCCTCTGAACCTGCTCCAACTTTTACACACACACACACACACACACACACACACACACACATCCTTCTTGAAATGAAGAGCCCAGAACTGAAGGCAGTACTCCAGATGACGCCACACCAGTTATGCCTTCCAGTTATGCCAAGCTGGGGAACAACCAAAGCAATTTGGATTGCCCTCAGGGCTGAGGTATATTGCCCATAGGAAGGTTAAGGAGATAATCACATGATGACATCTGCCTTAGCTGGACCTGCATCAAGTTGCTCCTCCTAACTGCTCCCTTCTAGTCCAACACAACTTGAAATAGGTCAGTTTAAATAAAGTGGCCCTTATTATCCAATTTTGTGTCTGGTCTTGGTATTTCATAGTTGATCACGAAAAGGATATATGATTAGTGTGGACTGGCATCAAGACACTTGCAGACAGATTCCTGTATAATCTATTCTAATATTTTTCCTGATACTGAGTTCAAGCTGACTGGTCTGTAGTTTTCCTTTTCCCTTTTCTGAAGAGAGGGACAATGTTTGCCCTTCTCCAGTCCTCAGGTACTTCACCTATTCCTAAGACTTATCAAAAATGATGGCAAGTGGTTCAGAGAATACATTAGCAAGTTCCTTCAGCACTCTGAAATGCAGTTTGTCTGGCCTTGTATATTTAAAATCATTTAGGTTAGCTATGTGGTTCCTAACTCCTTATCTATCTTGATCTGCAGTCCAGATCCCTTGCAAAAGTCTCAGCTGCTGCACAGAAGCACACAATTCTCCTTTTGGGGGAAAAAAGGCTGAAGCAAAACAGATATTGAGTAGTTCTGCCTTTTTGTGATCTCTTTGCATTTTACCATCCTTATTGAACAGTGGTCCTACTGTTCCCTTTGCCAGTCTCTTGCCTCAAATGTATCTGAAAAAATCCTTTTGTTTTACTCCTTGTTTGGCTAGCCAGTCTCAGCTCATTCTGAGGTTTAGCTTTCTTTACACTGCTTTTGTAAGCTTGGAATATACGTCTATACTCTTCATGATTTCTCCTTCCTTCCATTCTTTATCCACTCTTTACTTCCTCCTTGAGTTTTCTGTGCAGCCCATAATATATATATTTATATTTTTAAGATGCTTCCCATTTTAGCAACTCCTTCAAGAACTCCTGTCCTTGCTGGGTGTCTTTTTTCCTTTACCATTTCTAGCCAGGAGATTCTATCTAGTATTTCCCTGATCTTGTTAAAATCAGCTTTCCTGAAATCCAAGATCCATATCTGATTATACTCTTCTTTGCCCTTTTCCTAGCATTAGCATTACATGGTCATTACCTCCTGAAGCACTGGCTACTTTGATTCCAGTGACTAACTCCTCCCTATAGGTTAGGATGGTACAGTTAGGATAGTCCTTTGTTCTTCCCTTTACCTTTTGAAACTGCAAAGTATCTGCCAGGCAAATCAGCCTATGCTTGGCAGAGTGGGGGACGTCAATTACTCTGATATCTGCTTGGAGACTAAGTTCCCCATAACTAGCCATTTGTCTCTGAAAAGCATCCTCTATCACCTCTTCTTGGTTTGGGGGTCAGTAGTAATTCTTACCACAATATTGCATTCATTTCTTTCTCAACTTGTTTTTACCCAAATGCTCTCAAATGGCCCGCTCTGATCATTCAGAAGGATTTCTGTACAACAGAATTTGTCTTTCACATATAATACTATTCCCTCTCTTTTTCTGCCACATCTCTTCTTTTTTAATAGCTTATACTCCTCAGTTTTAATATTCTAATCATGAGAATCATCCCACCAAGTCCTACATTATGCCTATAACGTCATATTTAGTTTCCTCCACTAGCACCTCTTTCGTCTTACCCAAATTCTGTGCACTGGTATATAGAAGCTTGGTTGAAGCTTGGTTTATTTGTTCTTACCTACTAAATTTCTGTCAGTTTTTTTATGGGGATCTCATTCTTTCCCTCAGCCTCTCTTCCAGAATTCACTTCCTTGCGTTCAGAGCTTGCCTTTGGGCTGGTGCCTGGGCTATCACCTCCGACCCCTTAAGGATTTAGTTTAAAGTTCTGTTGCTCAGTCTTTCCACGCTACTACAAAATTCATTCTTTGCAGTCTTTGTGGGGTGAAGCCCATCAGTATCTAGTAGTCCTCTGCTTAAGAAAACTATGGTGCCAGAAGTCAAACCTTTCCCATTTGCACCATTTATGTAGCCAGTCATTCACTTTTAGTGGTAGTATCTTAGTATCTTGGTATCTTCTTGTCCCTGTGTAGTCCTCTGTTCTTCACCAGCAGAATTGAAAAGAATACTGCCTGTGCTTCAAACTCCTTTAGCTTCGTCCCCAAAGCTTCATAATAAGAGGTGATCTCCTCAAAGGTGTTCTTGGGAGTGTCATTAGTGCCCACATGTATAAGGTGAAAGATGTACTGATATGTGTTCTTGATGAGTTTTATCAATTTGTCAGCGATGTCCTGATACCTACTGCACCGTCAGAATTTGGAATAAGTGGAACAACTGTAACAATATGTTACATTTTGCATCTGACTCTCCTGCCATGCCAAGTGAATCCTTACCCCTATATAAACTATGAAAAGACATAAACCATTTCCATATACACTAGTCACCTTGCAAAGTATGGATGCAGTTCAACATATAATATCCAACTTCTTAACTATGTCTTCTTAACTGGTAACTTCCACAACCTACATTTTTTACATACATAGATCCTGTATTTAATATATTTTGGTTATATGGTGTTTTTGTTGTTGTTTAAAGAATCAATATCTGTTTTGAAAGTTAGTATAACTTCTCCATGGAATATAATTTTTCTAATGACTAATGCACATTTTCTCCAAACAACATTCACTCCCAGCAATTATTTGTATTGTGATAAAGTAGTTTCTAGAACCAAAATTATTTGTATGCTGTACATTTTTCCTTTATTAAATATATAGAGAACCTGGGGGTATTTGTTCCTTATTTCACAAGAAAAGAAATGACAAGATACACATATGTTAAATACTAGGTTTGAAAAGTTTTGCTATACTTTAATTATGTTTTGGGAAAATTTACGGATCGAGGCAAGCCTAACTGTCTAATCAACATCCATGGTTTTGCTGCCTAGACCAAAATGGAAGGAGAGATTTAGGAGTTATTTTCTGATAATATGACAAACCAAATAACTAGAAATTCCTGGTAAGATTTCAAATGGAAGATAATAAATTTTTGGTCTCTGTTTTCAACCCTCAGGCTTCTTTAGTTTACTGCTATAGGAAATTGGGGGAGGGGGGTATAAAAAAACTAATAAAGTCTACATTTCCACAACTTTGAAGTCTATTTTTCAAGATAATGTCTTGTCCTCCTATCAGAAAAAGAAAAGGAAAAGGCTCTTGAAGGTCAAAGTAAACCATTCTTTCAAATAAGAAAAGTGCATTTAAAAAGTTTGCCAAGAGAAGGGATATTATTTCCCAAAGATCACAACTCCGAGTACAGATTTTGGCTCAACTGAGCACTGTTTTTCTATCTTACTCTATCTAAAAATAACCACTAATGTGGGTCTTTGCCTACTGACTATCTTGCAGCTGCCTCCATTTTATTTTTGCCTTTGGTTTGTAACAACCAAAATCCAATATACTAGTGGGTGTTGCAGAACAATTTTCCTCCCCTCTTCTCTTCAACCATCCATGCCATCTGCAAAATGGCTCCAGCAGGTTTCCTAGTTCTTTAGATCTAATTTTGGGAATACACAGGATCTGCGCTGGCCAGAGGGGAATGCCTATCTTCTGATTATACCAGAAACTATCATTCTGCAATCAGAACGTCACCCATGAAAACTGTCCTTTCCTTGAAGATGTTTGAATGAATGGGCATGGAGTCCAGAAGGTCACAGCATTTCATCTTGTGGCAGGAAGTGGCAAACCATAATGCTAAAGCATGTCAAAATAACTGGGGTTATTGTTAGAGTGATCTGAACCCCAAGCAGCTGCAGGGAAAAGTTTAATTGATGGTTTCCTAGAGGAGTTCACAGTTAATTTCTCTGAGCATCATGAATGAGAATTCTCTGCAAAGTATAGACCCAGAGATAAAGAAGTGTGAAAGAACATCAAATTAAGTAAGACACTATTTGCAAATGAACCCAACCCATCACCATATAACCCTCTAATTTAAACAATTCACATTCAGTATTCTGAAATAACTGCAATACACCCCAAAATCACTGGGAATGCAATTTCTAAAGTTTGAGTTACAAAGAAAATGTACAAAAGAGAAAAAAGATTGCTATTATGATAATGCCATCTACTTGCACTTCTTGGATGTATAGGACTGTTTCATAGTCAGGGCTGATAGGAAGCCTGGGCACTTGCCCTTGGCATCAAGATGAAGGGGGAACTGAACTGAGATCAGTGATCTGGTGTTAGCTGAGCATGCTGTCTGAAATGAGCTGACTGAAAGTAAGAAGCATTTTTACTTTCCTGCCCTATGCCCCCCCACCAAAGGTTTTATGAATTATTTGGGTCCATCAGTTACCCTTAAAGTATGCTTCTTTTTCCATTTCTAGTTCAATATTTATTCTAGAAAAAAATCAGGATTTTTTTTTATTTTGACAATACTACTAACACTATAAGCACGATTGCAATGTCTAACACACTACAAATAATTTATTTTAAGAAAGTTATAAATCAGTGGGAGGAAGCTGAGTGTGCTCTCTTCCTGTAACCTAGGTCAAGCCTTGTCTGTATTGAAATGTGCTTAATATAATTAAAGTAAAACATTCTATACAATATTTTGAATGCAAGTCTGCAAATTATTAAGATATTGTTAATCTCAAAAGCTAATACATTCTGGTTTTCAATAAATTGGCTGTGTCTTCTCCCAAGCATGAGCAGAATTAGCAAACTCTGATATTACCATGTCCCAGACACAGTTAAGAGATTGTTAAAACATTTTCTCTCTCTCTCTCAATCTCTCCCCGTGTGTGTGCATGTGTGTGTTCTAACTATCTTGTATAACTAAATTTCTCAAGTTTGCCAGCCTTCTTCACATACATGATGAAATAGCCTGTTGTCCATGAAGTCTCATAACATAAGGCACCAGTTACACCACAATTACATTCAAATCCCAGTGATGTGATGCCTTGTAGCCTTGGTGTTTCTAAATGTGTGGGAATGAAGCAACACAAAGGGAGGAGCAATTATCTAGTTAGCTCCTACCTGTCTAAACCCCACTGAAGAGGAATAAGAAATCGCATGCTCATGTTATTCACAGCTTCCAAATGTGTTCACATTATGAGCAAGGAGGAACCACCACACTCTAAAGTATGCGTATGCAATCCCCAGTAGAGGTGCCAGAGCACTGTTGATGTTTTGAAGGCCACAAACTATGTTTCTAGAATTAGCCACAGGCAATGCTTCTAGAATTAAAAGTAAACTCTTCCAGAAGAGAATAACCAACCAGCAGGAATCATAGTGTATTTGATGAGATTACAGCAACCAAATGTCTTTTCTTAGGGAACAGCCACCAACACAGCTTGTGCCTGACCTATTAAGGCAAGTTGCTCTCAAGATACAGCTGCAGGCAATTAACTTGCCTGTGAGAGCTGATCGAATGAACAAGCACACCCAACAAGAGAAACCCGGAGGCTGCTCACATCAGAGCAGCAGGCTAATTAGTTACACAGTGAGGGGGTGTGCCCAAGGATGTTTAACAGGCCAGATGAATCCTGCCAGACTACAGTAACTTTATAAATCCCTTGGCAATAGTCCTCAAGGACATGCAGAGCAAACTGATAACTAGGAGGACCCCACCAAGTCTTGATCTGACTCAGCACCAATGAAAGGCAACACAATGGTGAAGCTCTTCAGTAAAGTATTTGCTGCTGTTCCATTTAACCCCTTGTGGTATACATCCTTCTCTTACTGGAATAGTCCTAGACACTCAAGAGAAATTGGCTGCTTCCATCCTGACAACTGTGTATTTAAGAGAAAGTGTAGTGAGAAGCCCCATCTTTAACCTCAGGTAACTACAAAAGAAAAATCACTGCATACTTTGGTTAGAATCAGATGTTCCTGACTCTGTTTCTGAAGAGCACATAACTTTTAGAGATGGGAATTCCAGATTCTATTGATGCAACTATTCAAAATTCCTGTTCTCTGCCATCTGCCTATCTTGCCTTAGATGCCAGCAGCACTCAGAGCCAAAATCTCTGTTGACCAGCATTACATGAATAGGCCAATAAGGGGAAAAGTGGAGTTTGAAAACAGCATCTTAAGAATAATGTTGTTTCTCAATATTGGGTGATAGTAGCAACACAATTACTTCTAAATGTTTCATCAATAATAAAACAAGTATGAGGGATCCCCATAAAAGAGTAGAATTTACATTTTACTGCAGAAATAC
This sequence comes from Iguana delicatissima, assembly GCA_948472985.1. NCBI lineage: Eukaryota > Metazoa > Chordata > Lepidosauria > Squamata > Iguanidae > Iguana > Iguana delicatissima. Next base: position 44,597 of record CAOKZL010001239.1, read on the forward strand.
TCACGTGAGAGTAATCTAGAGGAGGGGATTGCCTACGGTGTGCGTGTGGACATCTGTGTGGTGTGTGTTGTAAAAAAAGAGAATTAACTGTGATCGTAGTGCTTTAAAACACTGCAGTGTTTGTTATTTAGTGATAAGTATTGCATTGATTTTAAAAATAATGATTCCAGGATGTCAGAGAAAGTGATTACTTAGAAAATCTAGCCAAAATATCAGTGCCTAGAAACAAACCAAAAGCTCATGCAGATCTTTAAGAACTGAACATTAGGGAATTAAAGCCAATAGTCTGGCTGAGAAATTCTATTCTGGTTGTAGTTTCTAAACAATTCTCAAGAGAAAGTATTACAGTAATATAAGAAGGACATTAGGAAGGTATGGATGAAAGTATGCTGGTTACCTTTATCCTGGAGAAATTAACTAGTAACTACTCCCAGAAACTTTTTTAGAAGCAAACTTGGATCCAGTGAGATCCCCAGGAACTTTACATTATCTCAATGAGTCTGATATCCCATCAATCAGACCAAGCTAATCTCTTCCAAAAACTAGGATCACTCCAAGGATCCAGCCAGCCTCTCTTCCCCAGCAGATGTTAACAGCAGGGAGAAACAAAAAGTCAAACATTAAAGCAGTAGGTTGTACTCTCCATCTACATCCTAGAGGTGAAGAAACTGAAAAACCATTCAATAAGGACAAAAAGATGCAAAAGAACGGCCAACAATTCCTCTGGTGTCCCTGTAGGATTCAGGCTGCAGCCTCCTGTGTCCTACTGACCACCACAGAAAGGAATCTCTGGAACAGTGTGACACAGTTACAGTAGCTATGGATATCCTTAATATGAAGCCATTGCTGGGGGCAACCCTTTGTTAAGCAGATAACTGTGGGCAAGCAGGCTGATCTTAGTGATCACTGTGATGTGGAAGAAGTTGCATTCATCTGCACTGCCAAGCTGTCTGGGGTTGCTTCTGGACCTGCTTTTGTAATCTGATACACAATGGAGTGCCTGTCTCCAACAGAAGCTGCATTCTTTTCAATAACAACAACAACAACAATGATGATGGTGGTGATGATGCAGTATGTGGTGGCCAGTCTAAGTTGCCTATTACAATGCCAATGCAATGGCTTTTTTTGCTCCAGTTATTATTACCAACTGAATGAGTTGAGTTGCTTTATTTTGAGCCCTGAACATACCCTTTGTCATTACCCTTTAGTCTTTTATTATAGGTTCTCTCAACCAAATAACTTAAAATCAAATTATTTTACAAGAATTCAAGTTAAAAATAAATAGCTTAATTTTGAATATGAACCTCTATTTAGCATCTGACTGACTTTTCAAAGAGAAAGAATAATTCAATGGAAAGTCATCCAGTGAATTTTACAAATGAAACACAAGTTTTACTGTCCATTTTTTGTTCTTAATATCTGAACTTGCTTTCTCACAGCACCATAAAACTGTATTATCTGTAAAAAGGTACATATCTGAATAGCCACAAATATGCCAAGCATTTGAGTATATGCAGCCTCCTTCTTTGGACACCCTCAACTGCAAAAATGGATAGTTCTTGTTATCATTTAAGATAATTATACCCTTTCAAGTGTTCTGCTTTTTCAGAACAAATGCTGCTGCTTCCCACAAAAAGAAAATATCAGGCTGTGTATGTCCTATTTCTGCGTCACATTTTTCTGTCATTTTTTTTCCCATTTGCAGAGCCAACATTTTTGTTCCAGCATGGAATGTAACCTGAAATGAAGAAAATTTATACAAGAAGCACTCTAAATCGCAGACCAGTACTAAACATTCTAGCCCAACCCACCCCAGTCAATAGCAGTAATCGGTATAACTTTATTTGAAATAGGCTCACAAATGGCTTTTATCTATGTTTCCGTTTCACAGCATGGCACTGACTGATATTGGAACCACGTCACGAAGAACTGCAAATGCTAAAGTGCAATTTAGGCCACTCTCTCAAGAAATCCAATTGCATAAATAGGGCACATATTATAAAGGTAAGTAATAAATTAAGAATAATTCAAACATGAGGGCCAGTATGTAAACAAGACAAAATGCAGTTGTATTGTTAATGTTTCTTTCATATTACGTATTAATGGAAAAGAATAGAAACTTACAGGGGGGGAAATGGAAAGAGGGAGATGTCTTTGTATCTCTTCTCACAAGCCAAATGGTAACATAGATGGGCTGAATAAGACACACTTTCACTCAGGCCCAGGTCCCTGAGGGCTGGTATAGTCACTTTATATTTGTATTTTTCCTAATTTTTACATTCCATCTGCATTTTTCCATGCCTCTCTACATTTCATAAAGTGAGAAAAATAAAGGGCTGCTGTGGATATGCATAGCTGCATTGTTCTTTTCAAAGCTTTTGAAATCCCACCCCCCTACTTACTGCCAGAGCCCATTACAGGAACTGGAACTCTCAGAGGGTCTGGGGCACACTTTTTGGCATTCGGGAACACTAGGTTCAAAAAAGTACCAAAGATCATAAGAGCACATTCAGCTTTGGCTTTTCAACTGTCAGGATCTGAGATAGGGAGCCTGAAGTCTCTGACCATCTGAAATGACCAAAATATTGTCCCTTGGAATCTCCAGGAACATTAAGAAACAAATGAAGGAGGAGAATCAGAGCTCTGGAGAGCAAAAACAGTTCCATACCCACTTGGCTGCACTTTGTCTTCTGCTACTCTATCACAAACTGCTTTTGAAAAGTCCCTCAAGTTTCAAAAGCCACTTGCTCTGAGACATTGGGAGTTTCTGCTCAAGAGAAAAAAGTGTAGAACACTTTTGTGATCTCACAGTTTTCAGAATTCTATGGATTTCAGATATTTTCAAAAGCATGGACAAATATTTGCAAATGAATTTTCCATGTGGTATCTATTATTTTTTCAGTGTAACATATAGTCATTCTAGTATCTTTCCCCCTACCCACTTTTCTTGCTCATTTTATCTATGTTCATTTTCATACACTCACTTATCTTTCACTAGGAGAATCCATTCCAAAAATAGGAATCAATTCAGTATACATATATATATCTGATCTAGCCTAACGTATCAGACACTATCAGTTAAACCCAAGAATACAGATGAAATCTGTAAAATTATTCTAGTTACCTGTCAAAGCTATAAACAGATTTTGCACACAATACATAAATTTAAGTGGAGGACAGCAACAGTTCAGTGGGCTACTGATCAATGGATTAAATCCAGTCTTTTAATCCATAAACAGAGGGAGGTTTTGTTGATGGATGGTTTCATCCTGTTAATGGAACTCTTCTGTTCATTGTACAAACATGTTGATTCCAATCCACTGTGTTGAATCTTAAAATTTTCTAAGCACTGTTGTGTTTCTAATTACGAAGTGTAATATGCATCTTTTTCCTCCACAGAGCAAATAGCTTGTGATCACGAATTCTTGACATTATGTTCAGGATTCAATGAGGTGCTTGCACAGAGGGAACTGGCTGTGTTAGAGGCATGAAGAACGTAAGATCTCTCTGTAGCTCTGGTGTGCACCAAAACTGGCTGGGTAATGCTCCAGAGCTAGTTTTAGGGGTGACGTGAAAGGCCACAGTGGGAAGGAATGAAGAGGGAAGGTTATGAGCAATAGTACAACTAGCAAAGTTAGGCCTATGTTGGATTGAACCACTGTATGATCAGAGTAGGCAATGGCAAGCCTCCACTGAATAAATCTGGCTAAGAAAACTCTGTGATATGGTCACCATGAGTCAAAATCAACTTCAAGGCATGTAGCATCAACAGCAACAACAACAACTGATCAGGATCAAAACAAATTTTCATTTACAGCCAAACAAATGAATGAGCTTCAAGTTGTTTCACTATTTTATGGTAAACGACGCTGCAACCCAAGCTCATGCCTAACCACAGAAGCTTCACAAAGCCCTCCTGTTACTTACAGAGAGGTTAAAACTCAGGAGTGGTATAGTATCTGGAGAAGAAAGAGGGAGGGGCACTACATATCTTAATAGGAAATCTTATCAGCAAAATTATTTGTCACAGACTTTGGTCATTTTATTTCTAGTCCACAACATCCCCTGATTATTAATACCAGGCTACCCTGGAACATCTTGCACTGGATCTATCAAATTTTCTATTTTCGATGCTCCTTAGCAAATGGATAAAATTCCTTATGGAACAAGTTCAGATCCTTCTTACTGACATTATAAAAGAATGACTACAAGACTGCATGTGGTTAATATGCTGCCAACTTGGAAAGGAAATACCACTTGACAGTATTTTGAAATGAAAAAAAGCTGGTTGAGAAATGTCATGGAAATATCTATGAGAAATAAAGCAGTTACTAAATTTTTAGGCAAAATATATCTCTGTTTCTGTTCTTAGAAAAACTACACGTAAATACACGAATTCAAAGTAGTAACCAATCTAGGGCATTTCTTGACAGAATGTGTAACACTTCACCTGTATATATCACTTTTACCGAAATTATGTTAAAAAGTATCCCTACTATCATTACTTTAGTCACAGAAAACAAGATCCCTGTTTCAATCCCAGGATTTTCCATGAAAACCATTGTAGAAGACCTGTAAAATACATCTTGACTGGCAGTCCCAAGAACCAATGTGAGCCACAGTCAGTCTAACTCAGTGTAAAGTACCTTTGTAGTCAAAAGAGACCAATCCATTTATTTGATCAATGCTTCTTGCTTCTTGGAATTCTGAACACTCTGAATGGTAGTTAAAGGACATAATCTGATTGAAAAGTCAGTCACACTCCATTCATCATTTGAAGTACAAGTCTCCAGCCTAGCCTACAGTTAAGCATTTTCTCTGTCTTCATCAGACACAAGCATTAGACAGAGTTTGGCTAAATTTATAAATTTATAAAACTAGTATGAACAGTAACATGTTACTTGTTACTTCACAAGTAACACATTAGTGACATGTTATTTACCCAGCCAACCAATGAATTCCTTGGCTAAGGGGAGATTTGAACCAGTATCATAGACTGATTGTTGCAGGTTAGCTTTTAAGTCACTGGCACCAACTTAGCTATTCAGGATCTGCTTGGGCAGTTTATTAAACACAGACTTCCACAAATATGTCAGAGAAAGAAGTTAATCATTCATTCCAAGGTCTGTGATCAATCCAGCAGTGTATGAACAAGTACAGAGCTAATTCAATGTTGTTTCCTAACCATTTAGGGTTCCAAACATCACAAGAGTCTACAGCACAGAAGCACCTAGCAGCCATCAGTCATACACTTTAATATCAAAGCTAGCACTATTTGTGGCTACCTTCTATAACCGGCCAAAAGCTAATTTATTTTAGAATGGGCTATTCTGCCCCTTCCCATATTGCTACAATCATACAACATTGGGATTTACATCCTTTCGTCTCTTCTTCCCAACCAAAGTATGAAAAAGGAATGCACCAAATGGTATGAAGTGCTTCTTTAGTACTAATACATGGGTTTAACTGGGTGACCTCTGGTTTCTCCATTTTTTATCTTTTCTTACAGGGAGAACTAGCATTGCTCACTTTAACATCAACCACACATGTTGTCCTGTCCACACCGAACAAAAGCTTTACCACAGCAGTATGGCGGCCAAGAGTGCCTACAAACATTTTAACTGCTCCTATTATCTTAATATTGTATATGACTCTGGATTTCCCAGGCCATTCCCAGGTTCTGGAAATCCCTAGTAAGAGACACTAGGCTAGTTCCCTCTCAACTGGGGAAAGGCAAAGGCTTATTTATTTACATCGGCCCTTGACAGCTGATCCTCACTTGGTGTACAAGCAGCTTTTAACTAAACGGGTCCTATATTTTCTTTTATGGGTCTATTTTTAAGTATATTTCAACAATATGAATTAATATAAATATCCTCAACTGAAAAGGAGTGTCTCTGTAGTCAAGCTGAACTGCTGAAGAAAAATATAATAGCCACAAGACTCTTTTTAGGAATATGTGCAGGAAAAGTCATTTGTGAAAAAAATGCATGTAGTTCTAGAAAGAAAATGTAGTTGGGAAGAGGGAGAGAAATATTATTTTCTGAAGTCTTTTTTGTGTGTGCATGGGATGGTGTATTTTAAGCAAAAGACGCTTATTCAAAGGCAAAAATATACTTTTTTGTGAGGAAAACATGTTTTCCGCCCCCAAAAGTATGCTTTCTGAGAAAGAATCAATACATTTTTGCAAAATATAAATTGTACAAATACACTGATTCTGTAAAAAAAAAAAAAAAAAAAATGGGAGGCAGAAAAAGCAATATTACTTTTGCACATGATATACTTTTTTATTCCCAGGGGAAAAAATTATGTGTATTTTTTCTACAAAACTTCCTATATGAAGGCCCAAAGCACAAATAGTGCTCTACAGAATTCCTCAGAGTCCTGTAGGTTATAGAGAAAACTGCTAAAATTATCTATTCTTCCACATGGAAATGAAACAGAGATTTGCATCCATAAATTTAAATGTTTTATGTTCTTATTCATTATATCTTTTCATTTTATCTGTACTAATTAACTGTCATTTGCCTTAACTGACTGCCATGCCACCTTGTGTCCCCTTAACAGGAGAAAGAGAGAACATAAACTGAACAGATACACAGTAATAAGGAATAAATAAATTAGCTAATATTGTTCCCGTGCTATTTCCCGACCACAGAACAGACTAGAAGGCATCCTTATAGGCCGTCCAGGTTTTCAGGAGCAGCACTGCATGTTTGTAAAAAGGAAGAACAATGGAAGCCCAATTTCTGTATCTCAAACAAGTCCAGAAGAGAGAGAAAACCACAGAAAGTTGAGTCTTTCCACAACTGAATTCTCAAGCAGAAGTTGTTAAGCCACGCCAACAGCACTGTGTCCAGTCTGAATGAACAGACTGGGGACACACACAACTAATGCTGCGGTGTACTTCATTACACAAAACCTGCCTTACACTTAATTTTATTTGACAGCTTAGGATCTGCTATATGATTAAAATGTGGATGAAATACAACTTGGTTTGCTCTTCCCTCAACTCTGCACAGGCTTCCATCTCATACCCCAAAGTTGTCTGTTGTCAAGGCAGGCATTCTCAGCTCTACTACACTCAAGTGGGACAGCAAATTCCCAGAACTTGCTTCAATACTTTCCCAGCAGGATCAATGTCTATTATGTGACACTGATAAAAGCAAACACTGCCAGACAAATTACAAGGGATTCACATATATGCCAATTGCAAAGCAATTATTTCCAAGTTAAAAAAAAAAAAAAAAGGGAGGGGGAGTTCTGCCTCCTTTTCCTGGAAGCCACTTACCAGTTGCAAGTTAAACATTCTATTATTCAAGTTAATCATTCCAAGGGTGACAACAAGGAGGGAAATGACAGGATAACCTTGGGGGTAACTCACATTCTCAGATTCTGTATACATGAAATATTACAGAAGTAGCTGATCAGCATGTCTGTCTAGCTTACCGCCCCAATTATCCTATCTCCTTGGTATCTTGACTTAAGAGAGAATATATATTCCTGTGTATATGCTTTCTTTTTCCCAGGCATTAATTCTCTGGAATATGAGACCCATAGTGGGTATGAATATGCCAGTATTCCACTTAACAAAACACCTCTTAAAGCAAAATTCATAGCTGTCAATCCTCTCTTAAATGCATGTGGCATTCCGCTAGTGTTTACTAAACTCTCTACAGGCATGCATGCAACCAGCAGAGTTAGTGAACTGTAGCATTGTCACAGAGAATTGCAGCTGAACAAAGGAGACATTCATGCCACGCTCAGTAGTGTGTAACGCAACATTAAAACTCTCACTGTAAGGGGGGAGGGATGAGTATTTTTTAAACAGCTGTGTTGACCTCACGCCCTTAAAGGAGGCTCTTACAAAAGGAAACATAAAAGGCACACTGTTTGAGGAAAGAGAAAGCAATCCACACTGAGGAGCTCTCTCCCCTCCTGAAGCTCTACAAGATTACATGGCTCCCAAGCCCACTCTACTGAGTGGCATTTAGAATGTGCTGCATCCTGTTAGACTGGAAAGCTTCTACAGCCTCCTACCTCCCATTTGTTCAACAGAAATAGGAGAAATTTAATTTTGTCTTAGTGATTGCTTTGCTATATGAAGACAGAAAGCTGCAAATCGTGGGTGATACAGAGGAAGGAGCCAGCAAAACCACCACTGAGCATACCTTGCCTAAGAAAACTCTACAAAATTAATGTGGCCGCCATAAGTCAACAGGTGATTTGAAGGTGTGTGCACACACACATACATGTACAAACATAGAAGGAATTATTATGCATGACAACAGTTTTAAAAGGCTGTTATTACAGCAGTAACTAAACAAAACATCCACAGACACATTCCTCCTCGACAATGCTTTCATGTATCACTTATCCTAATGCTTATCACTTATCCTATCCACAGTGCTTCTCCCACTATATACTATGAATACAAGAACATAGGGGATACTAATACAAACCACATAAAAGAGATGGAATTCTAGGAAGACTGCATGGTAAGTAATGAAGATGCTAATTCCTAAGGTTAAAGAGAGTTTGGAACAATTGCATATGTAGAAAAGCTCCAGGAGACTGTATAAAAGAAGCAGTATGGCATAGTAGTTACAGTGCTGGACTGGGGCTTGGGAGATACAAATTGAAGTCCCCACCTACATTCATGGACTATGAGCAGTCATCCTTCTTTCTCAGGCTGAGCTACCTCATAGGATTGTCATGAAACAGAGAAACCAGCAAATAAGCTATCTTGATTTCACTTGTAGGACACATACGATATAAATGTTATACAAGAGTAAATAATAAGTACCAGCAGATAAGAGCAGGCATTTAATCCTTCCCCTCTCCCCCCACCCAGTCTCTGATCTCAACCATACCTTCTTCTAGAGCAGCTCTTCAAAGAGGAGAAGGGCTATGACTCTTAAGAGATCTGTGTACTCTCAGACACACAGATTTCTGTCTAACATATAATACTGGTATGTATCACAGCTCTCCACTTTTCTTGGAACTCATTTTGTCCTACCTAGGCATGAAATATTTCTTCGGCAGAGGGGCATCATCAACACCAAATTTAGGTGACTGGATGGGAAAAGAGGTTCTACTCCAGCCCCAATGGTGAGATCCGTAATGGGAGTGGGAGAATTCAATGCAGAATGGCAAGACAAAGGGAATAAGACAAGGAACAATGGGGGCAAAGTAGCACAGATCCTTAGAAACTGAATACTTAAAACTAGATGTGACAGAGTGTTGTCTGCTATAGAAACAGACAAAGAATACTTGATCTTGTGAGCTCTCTCTCTGTCCCTCCCTCTCATTCTCTCTCTCCACTCCCCACACTCACCCATACACAGCGGGATATAAAAAGTGCTCAAGAAGTTATTTATCCATGAAAAAACTAAGCTTCTCAATACAACCTTGTTCAGGAAAGTGGCACAATATTGCAAGTTTCCAACATAGGTCCAAGAAAAGCAAGTTTTTTTTCCTCCCCAAAAAATCTCTACAGTCTCTGCAGACTAAGGACAAAGAGTCCACGGAGACTAACAAATCTTACAAAGAGTTTAGCACATTCTGTGCAAGTGCCTTTGCAATCTGTGATGATGTTGGGCAGTTTGTGTCACTGGTGCTGCACTAAACTACTTGAAGTACATAAGCAGAAATGAATAAACAGGTTGTTTTCCTCAAATACTAAGAAAAAGATGAGAGATGCTTTCTCAAAGCTATATTCCCCAGATAAGATATTTGAAATGATTCTGAAACGCATGTCTCCATTTCTCCTCCTTCTCTACCTCCATTGGTCTCAGAAAGATGAAGAGAAGAAATGTGTCTGGAGTATTCTTTCTCCTCCAATCCCTCACTCAATCGATAAACCCATTTTGTAGTGGTCATTTCAGAATACACAGTGCAATTAAATGAAGAATCAATACATCCTGACAGCAGGTGCAAAACTGCTGTAAACATTTTTGCTGGCATTGTTGCTCAAGACTTACCTGGTATTCATTTGGCCAGAAGGTACTGACGGCCAGCTCTGCCCGTAGCCAATCTTTGCCAGTGGACCCTGTCACATTCCAAATGGGATTTGCCAGAGGACCCTTGTTGACCCTGACCAAGATGTTCAGCGTTCCAGGGTTTGCCCCCTTTTTGCTGTACAAAAGGTAGCTGAAATCAATGCAGTGAGTGTCGTTCTCTTTCATTGTCGGAAGCTGGAGTCGAGCCTTTTCTCCATGGCTGTGGTGAGAAGAATCAACTATCATATATGATCCTGTCAAGGGAAAGAAAGGAAGAGGTGAATTTGGGAATGCAAGTCAGCTCCTTCAGGAAGAAAGAGGTGGCCTATGTTTTCACAACATTAATTATTATTTATTTAAAATATTTATATACCTCCCTTTATTAACAAAATTCCAAAGCAGTAGACAAAATTCTTTACTGAAATACAAATTAAAACAACCTGCAAGGTAAAAAAAAAAACTGTTGGCACATGCCATTAGCAGTGTAAATAAGGTACTATAAGGTACTTCTAAAAAGCTTCTTGTGCCCATGTGGTTTGCACAAGACTTGCGCTCAGTGAGTTATTACAAAATAACATTGTCCAGATCAGAAGAAGGTCTTTTTAGTACTGAGAACAGAGCAGCTTTCCTCCACAGAGGCCAATTAGATGTCTCCAGGAAGCCATCACTTGTTCTGTACACTGCAACTAATCATCTCTGTGCAAAACCAGTGGTGGGCAATTTTGGGGCTCAGGGGTAGAATTTTCATCTGCAGCATCCACCAGTCTACCCTCTGCCTAAAAATTACCAAAAAAAAAGAAAAAAAATGTAAAAAAACTCAAAACAAAATAAAACAAAAGACCTAAAAGCAACCATGTTCCCCTTCTGACCTTGATGCTGCAGATAGGGTGGGTGTATCCTGAAACATGATTTGTCTGGAAACCTCCAAGAGTAGTAGCACCCCCTTTTTGTAAAAGAAAAACTAAAATCAAATGCAGGAAAGAACTGGAGTGGCTTCATGGGAGCTGGAAAAACAGACTTGTGTCCCACAAGCCATGCTCTGCCTACTCCTTTTCTATACACTTACATTTACCTCGGTTTATTTCAAATTTCCAGCTACATGCATGATTTCTGAATGAAAACATTCTGAAATCATTATTGGAAAAGTCACCAAGATACACAGGAGTTGCACAGTTAACATTGCTCAGTGGTTGAGCTGGTATTGTGCACTCAAAAGATTCCAGATACAATCTCCATCTTATCAAGGGAAGGCCGGAGAACTCTGATGCTCTGAGGAGCTGCTACCAATCAGTGTGGAAAGGGTAAGGGCCACCTATATCATTTCAGGAAAAGTGCACAAAAGAGACCAACCCCTGAAATGTCCCAATTCCACATAGTAATAAGTGTCATTTCTACAAAGCATTTATTAAAACTCTGCTCCATGATCTTTACAGTCTTTCATCAGAGTGATGATTAACAATCTTGTTTTAGGAGGAAATTTTTTTAAAAAGCACAATGCTTCAAAAACCACCCCAGAGTTCAACATTAAAAGCTCCAGAACGTGTGCTTTTAAGATACTTGTTTATCATATGTTACCAACACTTAAAACTTCCAAAAACCATTTATCTACATTTATATGCAATAAAGCTATTCTGTATGTCAACTAGCTTTCCAGAGAGGTTTATTAACTACTCTTGAAAATGCACTTGAGGTAATGCAAGATAGATTATCAAGTAGTTATTGCTCAATGAAAATAAAAAATAGGTCAGTATGTGACAGAAAAATCAACATTTATTTTGTTTGTGTACAAACATTTTAATTGCCTTTCCAAGCAATTCAGCATTGCTAAATTCACATGTGATGCCAAAGACAGCTTTATAGGTTAAAAAGCACCTTTAAATATAGTTTGATTACTCACATGCAAACCTATTTCATTTATGTTTCTAAATGAAATATACAAACAAAATATGTTGAGACAAAAATGGCAAAGTTCAAGAGTCCAGTTTACATTTATATTTGATTAACCAGACAGTACCCACCGGAGTGATATGTTTCAGAAAACTTGGCAAGGCTGCACTGGCTGCTGCCCAATGTTATTTTTACAGCTTGTTTCTTAAATCCGGGAATAATTTTGCACCAAGATATTTATGTTCATAAGTATTGGCAGTCACTGCCAGTGATGGATCAGAAATGACTTAATGTGCCACATTAGGAGTTTCTAAAATAATCACTACAAGGTACATAAATCCCAAACCACCATGTTTTATGGTTTTATAGTTGAAGACATTGCACAGACATTATCCCCGCACTTAACACACACCCAAGGTTGTACAAATTACTTCACTGGACTGCGGCTCCCAGAATCTCCCAGCCACTGCAACTTTTATGAGTTCTGACACACCCACACTTGAGCCATATACTGTCAATTCCCAGTTAATCAAGATTATTCACTGGGCTACATATTTCTGTCTCAAATCTGCCTGTATACTCCTTGTGTACAGCTGGTTATTCTTGAATTCAGGAGATTCTACAGTTATTTGAGTATAAGTATCCATTATTTGGAATACTGAATGTGTTTATCAATATGGATGTGTGCGTGTAACAAAATCTACTATTTTGCTGCAACTCCCAATTAACAATTTTTGACTAGTTGACAAGACTATTAGTTCCCAGGGAAGTGTCTAAGGACATAGCATATACTACGTCTTAGTTCAATTCAAGGAAGGAATGGGGAAAATTGTGTGCCTGGAATCCTGGAGAGCCACTGAGTGATTGGAGAGTCAATAGTCTGAGTCTGTATAAGGTAGGTTCCCATGGTTCTACCCTAAACCTCTCTAGCTTCATGCTCTGGTGATCCAGATGACCATTTCATTGCACACTGAAGCTGTAATGTTAAGGTATATCCCTAGTTATCCTTTCAATCCAGAACCTCTTGTACAGAGGTACAGAGGTCTTCCATGTATAAGGTTCACCAAACAGGTATCTGATTGAAGAAATATGGGCAGATTTGTATACCACATTGAAATAAATAGCAGATGAGAGACTGGAAGTCTTCCAGTACTTAATTGAAAAACTGTCAGATCAGGAAATTTTCACCACTTGGCATCTGAAACATAAAAGTGGCAACCATGTCCAGGAGTGCTTCTGAACAACTTTGGCTGCTACACCAGGTGTAAAGCAGATCAGACCACAGTCACACATATGCTAACCACATCCTGACTGGATCATTTTCTATACAGTTTGCCTCCTGAAAGCTTCCTGAAACTTCAGCTGGTAGAAAATGTGGCCCAACATAGTTTTCTTACAGATCCAATTTTGTTCTATCCACTCATGGTGCTTGCTTCCTGGTGTAACTCAAAGTGCTTGTTCTCATATAAGGAAGTTCTAAATTTCTTGGGGATCAGGATAGGGCAAAAATCACCTTTTTTGGATTACTCCCACTCCCTCAGCAACCCAGAATATTTAATATTGGAGATTCTCCTACATATCCCATCTTTTTTTTTTTTTTTGAAGTACTGTTACTTGAGATGCAAAATGGGTTTCTATTTCTTGAAGTTAAAGACACCAAACACTCTGCCCACTGAACAGAGAGCCTTCTCAGTGGTCGCTCCCAGCTGGTGGAACTTCATTCCATGGGAGGGTTAATTGGCTCTGTCTCTGTTTTCATTTGGCCAGCAGGCAAAGATCTCTTTAATTAGGCAGGCCTTCAGTGCTTAAATTAAATTAAATTAACTGGCAGGTGTATGTTTTGATGTGCAATTTACATTCTGTCCCATGTGAGTCTTGTCCCATTTTATGCTCCTTTGTTAATGTGGATTCAGACTTCACACAGGGTGTGTGCACAGATACCTTCATCCACTCCCCTGCTTCAAATTTTGAAAATTACACTAAAGAAGAGCAAACCACCTCGAGCCAGATACAGACCACACCAAGTCATTCAATATTTTCAGTTGCTGAGGTCAGCAGACTGGAGATTATGCCTGTAGCTTATGCCTGTAGCTTAATTATTTTCTGTGTTGAAATAAAAATAACTGAACTAGTGCTACCTCACTTTCTTGCTTTCTGGCAATAGTGAAAAGGAACCAACTGTCTGAGACACAAGCAAGTACCAAGTCTGCCTACTTGAAATAACAAGTTTCAACTACTTTCAACACAATCATTTTGCTTTGCACTGTCTCCTCCTCACAGGATGATATTATATACATTATAGCATTGCCAAGAGAAGACTGTGATGGATGGCTCCTTCAGAACAGCAAGAACTACTTTCAGGCAGACATATCTACAAAAATATGTGGAGCTATCAGACCCGATACTCTCTTGGCTAGCAGTGGTGTAGATTGCACTGTGGATCACTTTCCTCAAATGATGATATCCAACTGACTTGCCAGTAGAACCTCTTTTTTTTCTTTTCTAGAAGCAGAACAATTTTTTCCCTAATTGTTGTTCTTTCAAAGAAGTGTCTGTGGTCCTCATATTTTTCTACGGAAAAGCAAACCTCAAATTCTTCAGGGGTTTCTTAACTTTATTGTTCCTCGTGTAAGGATAATTCCAGCAAAGTATTTGTCTAAGAGAACAGGATAAAAATGAATTGTCAGTGGTTTATGACATGCTCATGGGAAATCAGAAGGGGACTAGGACATAAAACTTTAAATTCTAGCAAACAGCATTGTGTTTTAGAAAAAAAGAAAAACACATACACATTTATCAGCACTGGCTGTATTTATAATATCCCAAGTTACTGGACTTAGGTATTAACATATATTAACAGTTCAACTTGCCTTACAATTCTGGAACTGTGTTTATGGAAAACATTTCTGAAATGGATGGAAAGTATTTGTATTATACCTATTACACAGTCTCAACTTAAAAGAACATTTTTTTGTGGCTTGCTGAAAACTGTTTTCTATTGAGTTCTTGGAAATAGCTACCTATGAACAAAGTCTACTATTTTAGACCAAACAAAAGAAGCCAGATTTGCCTCAAAACATTTTCCGCAACACCGCACACATAGATATATAGACTACAATTATTTCTTCTTTCAGCAATAGCCTATACATATTAATGTCATGCAAACAAAATTGTCTATACCTCTCAGATGGCAGAACAACCCCAAGCATCTCCATCATGTTAAACTGGTCTGGTTCATATATAATGCTAAACCAGGAATCAGTCCTTATGTGATCCTCCAGCTGCAGTTTTACTGCATTTCCCATTCTCCCCATCCTAAGGAAGGCTGATGGGTACTGCAGTCCAACTCCAAATCATCTGCAGCGGCACTCATTTTCCACCCCAATCAAGATTTGGAAAAGTTATTTTTTAGACTATATCTCCTAGGATCCCCTAACCAAAATAGCTACTGTAGTCCTAAAATGTAATTTTTCCAAACTCTGGATTTAGAACTACATAGATGAGTTTCTCCAAGCCCAGAAAATCCTGAGTTTACCCACTATAACCTAGAAGACACAGTTCCTTTTCATAAAAATCAACTTTCAATGTACATTTGAAGTACTCCTTTGCCGCAAGAGTCTTATCAAAAGATGTAATATCATGCAGCAAGTCGTGTCAGAAAAGGCCCTGACTGGTCCTAGGGAAAAGGGTGCAATCATTTCTAGGATCCCACTTGCACAGTTGCCATTGAAACAACAAAAAAATGACCCATGCTAGTGCAACAATTTTTTGAACAGCAGCTTTATTATGTTCAAAGTGCATCCTGAAAATGGCAGTTTCTTAATACAATATAAGACTAAGAAACAGACTGAATCAAACACTATAAAAGACTTAACCACGCTTTGTTTCTCAGCAATCTCAGACATTCCCATTATTGTGTGAAATATAAATTAATAAATGGAAGCTGAGGTGCAGAGGCCCAACGGAACATTTAGGCTGTGGACTTTGGTTTATTATACAGCTTTGCCTGACAGAAAGGAAAATAAGTTCCTTGAGATTCTAAAAATAATGGGAATTTCTCACAGCTTATAAGACACATTTATCTCTCCTGATATATTTGCTAGCTATTACATTGTTCAGCTGTGAATTCATAAAGAAATGTGTGCGAATAAAAGTAATACAGTTACATCTGCAAGGTTTTACTCAGGAAACATCAAAGGCTGTTTTTTGTTCTCCTCTGTTCTTCTCTGTATGCTGTGTTACACATGGAGCATGAAACAAGGAGCAAAGACTTGGTTTTGATGCTTTGGAACCAGAGTTCTACATTTTTGCTCACCACACTTACTGTACTATGTCACTGCTCACCAGAAAGTGCAATAAACCTGACTGAGACCCCCTCCCCCAGCTCTAAACTTGGGAGGAAGTCTGGAAGTCTTAGCTACTCCTGTACGAAGGTGTCAAAAAAAAAAAGTTGGGGTAATGGCCCAGACCAAGAAACCTGCCACCCTCTCCAGCTCTGGAACAGAGTGGCATAAGCTTCTTTAGCCATTCTGAGTACTTTAGTGATAAAGGGTGTGACCAGACAGCCATCCTTACCAACTTTGAACTGGGATTTGGTGAGGGATTCAGTGAGCTTGCCTTATTTGGTAACTGAGTATCACAGCCTCCTTTGGGCATCATCTGGGGGTGGGGTACACCATGGCAGGAACTAATATCTAAAACAGTAAAACCTTTTTGTACTAGACAGGGATTTGCACTCTCCCTGTCCCTGGCAAGAAAATGTCTCTGATCACAATTGGTGGCTACTCACAGACTGACATGTCAGTGGATTGACAGATGAATGCATACTAACATAGATGATCACGATTTTGACCAGGTTAGGCATATGGAAGGTCTAACTTCCACACAGACATGTAACTTCCATATAGATAGAGAGCTATTTGTTCATTCTCCATGAGCATCACGTCACAAATAATTCTTCTTACAGCAACTATCTATTACTCAGTATTTTATCTATGACCTGTTTCTCTCCATAAGTAACCAGTGCACTGGCCCCAAATCAGAGTGGGAAACATGTGGTCCTCCAGACATGATTGGAGACATCCTTCACTGCTAACAATACTGGTTTAGGCTGACAGGATCTGCAGTCTAACAACATCTGGAAGACCACATGTTCCCAGTCATTGGTTTAGGGGATTCTCCCTAAGCTTACACACAGGTTCAGGCATAAGGGAAAGAGCAGAATCCTAACACCCACACCATTACTTGTCTTGGTTATGAAATCCAATCAGAAACAGGACCTTGGTTGAGGACCCACGTTTACTTTGGCTAGGCCACAAATATAAAGGAATAATATGGGAAAAAGCAGATAGAATGGATTCCAGCATGTTAGCCTATAACTTACAAATCTCATTTTTAATGCTCTCCACAGTGAATGTAGGAGGTTTTTATAAGGAAGTGCTGTTGGGCACTATCTACTTCTGTTTTAAATCCACATACTCCTGGATATCCTTAGGTGTCAGGAATATCCTTGTTATTCAAACAAATTTCAAGAATACAAGGTTTCCCCACCACCACCAGTCCAATAAAGCACCTGTTCAAACTGATATGGTCTAGTGCTTTTTACCAGGAAATGTAAATGCACTGTTGTTGACTAAATTCATGGTTATGTTCCAGTTTTCTGCCCTGGCTTCATGTGCATTGGATTTATGAAAATATTGGCATGGTCTGCCCAATCAGGAAAATATTAACCACATCTGAAATGAAACAGTGGATTCTTGCTTCAAACCTGGTTATTCAGTTTTCAATACTAAATCCCAGTCCAAGGGACTGTGGGAAGACAGAAGAACAGGCATGGAGAATTCACCCAAAAGTATTACATGTCATGACATGAGACATTCCAGAGAAAGAGCAAACACATTTGTGCATTAATCAAGTAATAAACTGGAAGGTCTACCATTAGTACATAAACTTTTGGACCAAGGCAATTTGTAGTAGAGGAGATCTGAAGTCAAAATCATGTCTGATGGAAATAAAGCAAACGAAACTTCAGTTTCTGCATGACTCCGTCGCCACCATAAGGTCAGATCATTGATTGATTTAGCCCTATAACCTGTCTCTGACATAACTGGTAGCATAAACTACAGGGCACTAATGAAGTCCTTCAGCTGGCATATGAAGTTCCCATTTCTGCATGACTATATTGCAGGTCAGACCAATGATCAGTCTGGCTCTATAACCTGCCTCTGACATAACTGGTGCTATAAACTAGAGGGCACTAATGAAGTACTTAAATTACTCACTAAGGAATAGGTACCTTACTGTCTAGACAATAATATAAGGTTCACGACCATGATTATTGGTATGTGGTCAACAGGAAAAAAGAAAAAAAAACTTTAATTACTGGCTGCTCTGTTTGCTCTTAATTCATGACCTGCTTTATTTATTACATTTTCAGTGATCGAGTACTTAGTGACTAATTACTTGATGTATGTTCTTGACAAGCTCTACTAATTAAAAAGAAAACCAAAGCCATCTTGAAGAAAGTAATGACCTTACCATAAGTGTATCTGCAATCAAGTGAGCTAAAGAATTATGGCTTGACTCTCAAGGAAATGCAACACCACTGAAGCAAATCACTGTACACAGTTACTGCTTTCAGTGCATGACAGCACAAACACCAGAAAGCAGTTAGTTTTTATACACTATTCCTCACTGTACTTGGCTGCCTCTGCCCTAGCAGGAGTCTTAGAATCACAGAATCCCAGAGACAGAAAAGGCCACAACAGCCTCCCTATGGAATACATAGCTAAAGCACTCCTGAAATATGACCATCCAACTTCTGTTTAAAGACTTCCAAAGAAATATCTTTTCATCTATATGCAATATTAAAAATAACAAAGTTTCCATAAAACTCTCTATCACATACACACACAAACAGAATCTGATCGAAATATAAATGTTAGTCCCAACTAGAACAGACCTAATGAATCAACAGAAGTTACAAATGTTGGCCTACCAAATTCCCATTGATTCAGTGGGTTTACTTAACCAACCTGTTTTTGTTACAGACTTCCTAAAATGAGCTTCAGGTAGGTGGTTTCTCTCCTATCACTGTGAATACCAAGAAACAAGTGAGACCATTCCTTTGGCTGTTTCTACATACCTTGGTATTCAAGATAACTGAGTGACTATCATGAGAGTACCCCTGTGATTTCTCTTGTGTTTCAAAGTATCCATGACTGACCACAAAGTGGAGTCTGTTGTGTTTTTCTGAATCAGAGAAAATACTGTTACTTCGACATGTTTGTTTATTTTTCATCTCTCTGGATCTAACCATTCTGCCCTTCATGTATCCAGCTCTATGCCATTAGGAGTCAAGTTCATTGTGTACAACTTCCCAACACATGCTTCCCTATTCTACACCTTATTTGGCAAACACAATCTTCCCACTTCTGACTCCATCACCACTACCAATAACCACAGTGCCATAAAATCAGCACCCCAAACTAGCCATACTGGGGGAAAAAAAGATTTAAAGAATGGTCAAAAATAAAGCTAGATCAAAACTAGAAATTATGCAATTAAAGCTAAATGAAAACCTTTGTGGCTGACATGGTGTAGCGTCAGCATGAAAATCTCCCACTGCCAGCAAAATTGCCCATCTCTGTGCTAATGGTCTGCTATACTAGCTAAGGAGGCATTCATCTCTTCTGTGAAATAATCTGTGGTAAATATAAATTTTACCCTTGATCACCACTCCTGAGTTATTCTCCCCATTTGTCTCTGGAATGCTTGTGCTTACACTTGTGGGGGAACTCTTTATATTCCTCATATCCACGTGTACACATTTCATTCACTCATGTTTGAATGAAGACACACAGTAACACTGCGCTCTTCCAATTTCAAGCAGGATATGAAGAGTTAATTCTGATCAAGGAAAAATGCTTTAAGAGTCCAGGATTTCCAAGAAGAATCTCAAGCAGTCCCTGTTTCCTCACCATACCATATCCAATTTTGCATTAAGCTTTCCTTTCCTAACAGGCTCTGGTTTTTAAACAAAAAACTCAGGAGTTTTAAAAAAAAAACTGCAAGCATTGCATAATAAAACAGTGGTTTAAACAGAATACAGAATTTGCTGTTACCAAGACCGCTGAGCTGTTCAGTACTGCACTGTTGTATATTGTCTCATGTATCAGGCCTCCTCTTAAATGAATAATTTCAGATGCACTACAAAGATTTTTAAGGCATATTTTAAGGGCATAAGAGGTTCTGACTCTAGAGGTGCCAGGCTTTACGTTTGTTTTTCTAGGTCATGTCAGTGGGACACAGTGTCTAGATTTGTGATTACTCTTTGAACTGTTGAAGGGAATGACGTGTGACTAGGCAGGATGTAGCATAATTATGAATTATTCAGTTTGTGGATTTTACTTCTAGCTATATTATTGGGGAGAAAAATCGGCTCTCCTATTCTCATCCCATCAATGTGTAGTTTTGTTTTGTTTTATTTTAAGTCCTTCAATAAAGCTCACGATTTTCATATATGCTTAATTTCAGCACCTTATTCGCCTTGGCTCTACAATGTATAGAAAAAGGCCACCCTTTTTAAAATATTTTAACGGCATTTTTAAAAACAAATGGACTACTTTTTAGGGAAGATCACTACAAAGACATTCTCAAGTATTGGATGTTATCATTATTAAGAAATGCTACAACAGATACACAGGCACAGTGTGAAGCCAGGTGTAAAAGTACACCTAAATGGTGGAAGAATATTAAGTTTCTGAGAAGGGAGGAACACTAGAAATGAACCTTTTCTAGTTTTGGTAAAGACTAGATGGAAAGATGTTGAGGGGAACAACCTAGAATGGACTTTTACGTAGCAATGAATAGATTGTATTCTTCACTACGGAATACTAGAAAGAAAGTCGGTGGGTTCTTAAAAGTAGGTGGTAAGGGTCAGACCTGCATGGAATCTAGAACATTCATCCTCATATACACTCTCATGCAAGAATATAGACTGTGGCTCAGAGAAAACTACTTGCCACATGATCAAATACATATGTTCTATTACATTAAAAATCATTATTAAATTATTAACTAGCCACAACTTAGGAAAGCCAGATATTACATAAAAATGTTTTAGTAGTCATTCTGTCCATCCAGGGAATTCTGGAGTCCACAAGTGGGTAGAAATGTTTTGGGAAAATTGCCTTAAATCGTAAGATCTTCCATAATATTAAATAAAATTTTAAGGATAATGGTACATCATCTGAGCAGAGTTAAGAGACAGAAAAGCCAAGGAAAGTCCTTTATAAATGAAAAAAGAAAAAGAAAAAGAGGGATTAATATGCAGTATATACTAACAGAAAATAGATATATTTAAATATGTCTGATCTTGATATCTGCCCCATCCCACACACACTGAAGTGAGGCATAAAGGGAACTATAAATTTTATTTGTGTAGTGCTAGCTCTCAAAGCTTGCCAGAAACAAGTATCTGAGACAGCCCGCAGGTATTAGATTTTCAGTTTCCCACTCAGCTTCACCTTCATCAATCGATTGTGAGGCTTGTTATCAGTGAACATTAATATCCTTGCTGGTGATGCTAAATCCTCTTTCTGGCCGTCTCTACATACGCTACTTCAATTTGTCTCCACAAATATACACATGGCTTCGTTAAAAATAATAATAATAACTCAGAGATAAAGTTTGTAATCGTTTTACTAAGCAAGGTAGCTTATCCCATGTAAGTACTTGTAACCTTTGAGACAGATCCATTCCAAAATCCAGATTTTGAAAGGAGGCATTAAACATGTGGAGAGAGACTTTATGTCTTCTAAGTTTCTTCTGCTGTACCAATGCAAGAAAGGAAAAGAAAACACTGCAGTGACTCCCAATCTGCAATGAAAGGACTTGTAGAAGCAGCTCAGTATTTCTAAGGAGGTCTGAAGTTTGGTTGGGTGAAATGTTAAAAATGAGATGATGGGAAATCACAAAGGAGAAAACAAAGTGAGATCAGGAGTATAGTAGGATGACTGCACTTCATTATACGCATTTCATGCAACAAATGCCCAGTCACAAGTACAGCACAAGGAGGTATATATGGAGCACAGGAAAGTATGACACTTGAGATCAATTGTTCCCAATCTGTTCCCAATCTAGTCTGGTGACTGTTATTTTATAAATACATGGCATACATTTTGAGTCTCACTGAATTATTCAAAGCCAGAAATGTTCACTAAATATTGTGACCGCATATGCATGATCAAGAATGTACTTTATTTCTTGAACATGATGCATAAAGTACCAGTCCTAAACTCATTATTGATTGCATTTAATTGGGGGAGTGGAGGTTTAGCTCTGAAATTGCTATAAGGTAACTAATCAACAGAACAGCCAGCATGATGTAGTGTTTTGTGGGTTGGATTATGACCCTGGAAACGAGGGTTGAATTCCCCGCTCTGTCATGGGACAGTTCACCTTAGGGTCACCATAAGCCAGAAATGACTTGAAGGCACACAACAACAACAAACTAAACAACTCAGCATGGCTTTATTTAACTATTGAAGTAGAACCTCTGGAAGATGATTAAACTATAAGAGGTGTTCAAACATCATTTGAAAATAGATCTGGATGTCTCTATTATTCCTTTTTAAATTATCCGTTGCCTCATTTAACATTAGTCCAATACAGATCAAGTCTAAGGATATTCTTTCAGTGCACATATATTGGTTGCACAGCAGATAAACTATTCTATTCTCATCCCCAAGAATCCCTGTGATTGTCATTTAGATGGTTCCTGGCTGTGCTGTGCTTTCTACAGAATTCCCTAGACAAACAGAATGAATATTAAAACCTGCTGAAAGCTATGTACACATTTCCTAAGGAAAAAAAACTCCTATTTGAAAGAGGAAACATAGAACAAGACACTTCTGTAAGCACAGAAAGCTCTCATCTTTTGATGCTTCGTAATCTGACGATTCACTCTTCTGACGCTTCCAAATTATAGACAAGTTCCATTCATTCAATGAGCGTTCCGCTCTTTTTGCCCATGGACGCATGCTGAAAGGGATAAAAAGATTCTAAGCTGGGCGAGAGACTTTGCAAGCAGTGTGCACACAGTCATACCCAGTGATCCTCCCTAAGTCTTTCATGGTCCCTATGTACAGTACAGTAAGTGGGGGAAGCCTGCATGTGATTTTGTGGCCCTCTGCCTTCCATTTAGTACATGGGTTCTGCTTTTCAACCAATTCTGTTTTCTGACAGTGCTCTGGTCCTTAACCTGACTGATAAGTGGGGGAAGCCTGCATA
Source organism: Iguana delicatissima (assembly GCA_948472985.1). Classification (NCBI taxonomy): domain Eukaryota; kingdom Metazoa; phylum Chordata; class Lepidosauria; order Squamata; family Iguanidae; genus Iguana; species Iguana delicatissima. The sequence goes on from CAOKZL010001239.1 coordinate 67,777, forward strand.
TGATTTGGGGGCCCTCTGCCTCCTATTTAGTTGAGTGGAATGGGACTGCAAGCTAGTTATGTAACACCTGATTAGCAAAGAGAAGGTTCTGTATTCAAACCACTAACACACTGGGGGTAACACATCTTATTGCTGTCTTTTGCGGACTTGTAGAACTACTGTCAAACAAGGTAGACAATGCTGGCCAATATAGGCAAATGGTATGATTTGGTGTAAAGCAGCTTCTATATGCTTAATAAGCCTTTTTCAACATGATGCCCTCAGAATGTACTGGACTAAACCCCTCATCATTTTCAGACAGTATGCTGGTTGGGCATCATGGTGACTGTAGTCTAACACATCTGTGGGGCATCAGCTTGGGAAATACAGTATAGTTCTATACATCGTACAAATTGAGGTATACAGTCCAAATTCAGGTTCATACTTTGAACATATTTAAAATATATTTAGCCACACTAACAGAGGAAAGAAAGGTTTCCAGCACTCTCCTGAACATTTGTGACAGCACCCCAACTTTGAAATTGCCTCCCCAGAGAAAGACAGTCAGATGCTGCTTAGTTTTACAGCAGGAGAGGAAGGCGGGAGAGGGGGCAAATAACTAAAATGTATTTGCTTCCTCAGATCTTTGGGACTTCATTGTTGCGACTGTGTTTGTTGTGCTGTATTATTTCTGATTGTTGTTGCTGTTGTTATATGCCTTTAAGGTATTTCTGACTTATGGCAACCCCAAGGTGAACCTATCATGCGGTTTTCTTGGCAACTTTTGTTCGGGAGGTGCTGCCTGTCCTTCCTCTGAGGCTAAGAGAGTGTGACTTGCCCAAGGTCACCTAGTGGGTTTCCATGGCTGAGCAGGGATTTGAATCCTGGTCTCCAGTCTTAATCCAACACTCAAACCACTACAGGACACTAGGTCTTGTTATAGCTGTCATTTCTGACACCTTGATTATAAAGTTTATTTTTTTAATTGTTATGTATAAACAAAGTATTTTATCATCTTGTGCACTGCCCTTGCCCCCCTTAGGAAAAATAGCTCTTTATTATCTTAGGAGAACATAAAAAATTTGCTTCTTTCAAAATAACAAGGCAGAGCTTATGAAAGCCAATATACTGTTTATAAAAGTGAAATAACATCAATATTTATAAATAACATAAAAATTAATCAAATCAGAAACTTTCCAAATCCTTCTTCTCACCTGTTTCTTACACACATCCAATTCATCTACATGAACTGAGTCTAAAATACTTCCTTTTATAAAATTAGACTCCTTCCTTTTCAAAGGAAGCCTAGTTGAATTTATTGTGTGCCAAGTGTCATTAACCCCTCCCTCAAAGAGTTTTAATTTAAGGGGAAAAAACTACAGCTCTAAGCATAGATTTTAGAACAAGTGAAAGGTCCTACAGATGAATTATGTGCTCTCCTATTTACTTAGTATCACAATAATTGATCTGGACAAGTAACATTTGGGTAAAGCTAGACGACTGTGTTTCCGCTTGAAGTACAGCTTTACAAAAAAAGAAATCAATGACTCACTCTAAGATGTTAAAAATATACAGAATATTGCTATATCTTTCTTGCCCACAAGCTCAGATAGAAATAATTGGTTTTAGTATCTCTATTAAATGAACAGTACTCTTTCTCCCAGTAGGGGCTGCCATCGTAATGATAGAGCACTGTACTTAACAGCAGGAGGCCAAGTCTCATGAGGTAGAGTGGGCTTGAGAACATTATAGTCCCATTATCTGCCATTAAAAAGAAATCAGGCAGTGAGTGTCAAAACAGAGTTAAGATAAATTCTGTTCCAAAGCATCAACCACGTATACAGAATACAGAGAGTGGCATGGAAGCAACAGGTGCCTTAAGAAGCAGATCTTAGATAAAAGAAATGCCCTGGTCTTGATGTACACCAGAAACTACTACAAAAGATGTCCAGAGGGGAATTAAAATAAGCCCCAAACACTGGCACAAAAAAAGCCCTGGTGCCGTTTAATAAAGCTCTGGTATCAATGGAAAGTCCTCTATCAGTGGAATGGAGATGAAAGTGATTCCTGTCTCCCTTCCCCACAGTTCCCTCAAAATCTGTTTCCCAGACTTCCGATTCCTGCAGGAGGTGGCAGCAGGACTGGGAGAGGAGTTTCTGGAGGCTAGAAAATACTGGATTCCATCACTGATGTCCTGCTGAAGGGAATAATAAATTATCATTTCAAATATCATTGTATCCTGATGTACAATGTATGCTGATGTACAATCCCATAAGCCACATCAACCTATAACATAGGACGCCCCTCTCAGATCCTATCACTTGCTCATTCCAAATGAACAGTGGCTTGCATTATTCCATTGTTTCTACCTTTCAGATGAAAAGCTGACTGAAATAAGGCAGCTATAGGCACTGAAATTTATTTGAATTTCTTGCAATAAAAAAATTATTAGCATAGCTCACAGATTGGCTAAAAGAACTAACCATCGCTGAAATGGCTTCTTTGTGTCCCAGTATGGGGAAAAGCCAGTGGGTAAATCCAGATGGTAATGAATCAGACTAAATGATTTTTAAAAATATGTGATGTGTAGGACCTCTGGCACTTGACCATGGTTGTTTGGGGTGTTGAGTAAAAACATTATATCCATACCACGTGCCTTCTTCTTGCAGTTTGCATGCCTTCAAACAACCACCTATGCACTAAAATCCTAACATTTCTAAAACATATCTGTCTTCTAAATACAATTGGTTTTATTTCCTACTGCAACAAGTCCACCTCAGCTTTTTTAAAAATCTCCCTCCGATTCAAATATTATATAGTTCAAAGACAAGCACAAACCAAAGAGAGGCATAAGTCAGTATATAAAAACACAAATAAATTAAAGATTAAAAAAAGGTTCTTTTGGAAGAAATAAGAAACTCAATCTGAATTCTAGATTGAGAGATTTAAAAGGTACAGAGGTATGCTAGAGTTTTAAGGATGGTACATTTTATATTGGAGGAATATGTCAAGAACTTGTAAACTGGGTCCCTTGATATAAACTTGAAACAAACCGAGACACTGTAAAACATTGTTTCAAATGTTGACTGTATTTCTTTTGCATATATACAAACAAAACTGGGAATTCAATTCCAGTTAGCATAAATGTATTTACATCAAACAATATCCGAGAGCCAAAGTAATACCTCCACTTGTTGGACAATGAGCATTCCCAGCCGCTCAGCTCTTCCGTAAAGACTGTGATTTGGCAATGCTCCTGATCTTTCTGTCACAGTATTAATGGCTAATCTTGTAATAGTTTTCACTAGGTGTCAGGCTTAAGAACATTACAAAAAAAGAAAGGCAAATGGCATACAGTCAAGTGCAGCCTACTCGGCCCAAATCTGTGACCAATGATGCATGCAGCCTCTCTCTTTTGCAGCCTGAAACACAGGTGCATGAGTTCCCCCAACAGAATACCCAAGATAATTGCTTCAAAGCACTGTCACCTTTTCATATGGCTAAGACGGGGCTCAGCAGCGTCCAGGCAAATAGAGGTAGGCATCTATCAGTGTGCAGATACCAATTAGCCTGCAGTGAGGAACAGAAAGTGGCATGGACAGCTGACAAAAGCTGCCAGGCTTGAGATGCTTTCCAGCCACATTTAACAGAATCAGAAGGGCAACTTTGTCTTTCTTTTTCCCTTTCATCACAAATCACTGAACCCTCTCCTTTGCTGCCATGACATTAGTGTCAAATACTCCGTGCTTTGCCAAACAGTAGCATATTTCAGGGCATCCTTTTACAGCATTAAAACTTGTTTCGCTCAGAGAAAAGATTTACTGTGGTTCTGTAGCATCATGTTTGGCCAGAATGGAGGTTGTAGGTGGAGAAGACAGGCAGAAGATAAGCAGCCTACATCTTGACACAGCCACTATTTCCCCAAAGCCTGCTACTTGCCAAACTTACTCAAGAAAAACAAATAAGCCCACACTTTCTCATATTCTGGTCAGGAACTCTCCTTCTTTGCATTCATCTGGATCAACACTTCCCTTCAACCTCAACACAGGCTGGAAATTGTTTCCTACACTTCTGCATTCAAGGAAAATTGATCACAATCAACACCAGTTAAGGAAAGCTGCCCTCCAGCTGTTTTGCACTATAACTCCCATCAGCACCAACCAGTATGTATGCAGGAATTACAAGTCCACGTCTAAAGGGTACCATGTTGTCTAACTATGGCTCAACATTATAATTTTCCTTTTGATAAAGGGACAGAGCTCATTGTCCCTTTGCAGATACAATAATCAACATACATATAAGTATTTTTTCCATTTTACTATTAATCTCAGAAGACAATTTTTCTAAAGTGTATCAGTTTTCCACAAGTAAAAATGCCAAAATCAGTATCTCTCAAGTTAATACTTCATTAGTTCCTGAAACCACAAAGGAAAGATACATTCCACTAATCTCTGAATTTTCCTTACTCTTGTTTTGATTTTAAACTCCACCCACTGAATGCTCACACTTCCTTAGCGCTGAAAGATTCAAGACTGAAAAATAGCTGCAAAGGAATTTGAGCCAGCAGATAGGTTGCCAAGCACACCTGTTTGACTCATCTTGTACAGGAGAACTTGGCAGCCAGGAGTGAAATGACAGCTCAAAGGAATAACGGAAATAAGAAATGCTGTAGCTGCTATTAGGGGTAAACAAAACATTTTTATGGAGTTGTAACATATTATTTGCAAATAGATAGATAACAAGGGGTGAAAGGTTAGCTGGCAATCCATTTTGTCTTCACAACATGACTTCTTGAACTTAGCATATCACAACTTGGGCTAAGACAACTAAAACCAAAGGCTTTCAGTGACATGGCTGTTCTGAATGGGGTGGCTATTTGAAATGTGCTTTTTATCTTGCTTGAGGAACTCCCATAGGCATCTGGTTAGCCACTGTGGGGACAGAACATTAGACCAGAGAGATATATGGTGTGATCCAAAGGTCTACCTTTTCAGGTCAAAAATGTAACCATTCCCTTTGTCACTACTATTTCTTATTTTCCAGGTGCAGAACCACCTTTTAAACTGTCAGCGTTAAGAGCATGAGCTAAACACAGTGTGCTAGATACAAGAAATATACAGCTGAACGTATTTTTGGCTATGTTAAAGTGATTTTTCACTTCCTTGGCACAGAGCCTCCCTCCTTTCTGGCTAACAAGACACATCATCTCTTCTCCTAAGACGTTGTTGCAAGTTTCCATGTGTGCTTCTCACTCTCTTTCTTTTTCTCCTTTATCTCTTCCCATCTATCCTTCCCCTCAATTTCTTCTCCTGAGCCTTCTATCTATTCAACCTTTGCTCAGGAACCTTTCCTCATAGATCTCCTCTAAGAGAAATTCCCACACTATCTTCTCTTCAGCAGAACAGAAATAAAGTAATTTATTTAGAACACTAATTTGCTTTGAAACAGCTCCATAACATTTTACAGCACACTCGGATGAAGTCAGGAACTGCAGGGAACTTAAAGCTGAAGATATATACTTGGCTTTTGTAAATTAATCTTCCAGCTTGAGCAAAATGTATCAGGCTGCACATTTGTATTTGATTTGTCCATTTCTACTTTGTGCCAGGTAATGCAATTTCTGAATAGGTAAAAGAAATGCAAGCACATAAACAGATTTTATCCTCTAAAATATAGGAAGCTGTTACCTGACACCTCAAAAGCCATGTCCTGAGAATCCTAATTATTTTATATAAAATATAAGTGAGCCATGGAAGATACCGGAAGGACCATGTAAACAGGAGATCTCTGTCTTCTCTTTTACATCCTGGGGTGATCTAGCAATCTTGGCTCAACAGGCAACTTGAAAGGAGTTTCTGCAGCCATCAAGACCATTACTCTCTTAAGAGAAAATAAACAATGAAAAGCAGGATGGAATCTGACTCCTAAGGCTTGCATCTCCGGAGAGAGATACTATGTTACAGGAAACAGGATGGCTGGTTGTATGTTCTCTTTGAACATAAAGAAAATGATCCATCTTAATAAATCTGCTGCCATGTGGTTTCACAGGACATTGGTCAACAGTACAACTAGACACAGTTTCTGATTTTTGTAGGAGTCAGTGGTTCTCAACCTGTGGGTCCCCAGATGTTTGTGGACTTCAGCTCCCAGAAGCCCTGAGCATTGACCATAGTGGCTGGGGCTTCTGGGAGCTGAAGTCCACAAACATCTGGGGACCCACAGGTTGAGAAGCACTGAGTTAGAGAGATTCTTGTTGGAGAGGAAGAATTCCCTCAGATTTGCAATACAATGGAGCTCGCTAATTCCCCTCAGCCCTTAAAGGGTGGGGGCTGAGATGTTTTCTCTCTCAGCTGAGGATTTCTGGTTTTGGTATTGTATGTCATCAAATCCTTTCTGTCTCTCTCTATCTCTTTCTTAATTTTCATCTCTTGCTAACTTTATAGTCTTGTATGTTTGATTGTAGGGTGTGAAGTTAAGTGATTGTAAGAACTTTAACTTTTCATGCTTGTTGTAGTGAGTGTAGTTAATTGATTGTAGGGATTTTTACATTTATGTTAATAAAATACTTAGATTTGAACAACTGGTATGATTTTGACCGGACCGGACCTGGTATACATTTGGGTTTACCTATCCTTAATTACCCTTTCCTCTTTGCATGACTAAAGCAGTGCTGAGCTAATTCTTCCCCACAAGAGACAATTTTGACAGCTTTTGGGAATCCTTTTAAAAGGAAGCCCTTGTATCACAAACAGATTGGTGGAGTCTTCAGCAAAAAGGGTAACAAAGCAAAAGCAAATTAATATTCCTCAATGACATACAAAAATCAAAACAAGTCATGCAACACAGGAAGCATCATAATCATTGTGCCATAATGGAGCTAAAATTCTAGTTACTATAACAACTTGGAAAATCCATTTACAATCTGTTTCCTTTCTCTCACATATATACATTGATCCCCCTCCCCCTTGTACTGTTATGAGATAGTCTAATTAAGCTAAACTCCTGTTCTGTCATGTTGACAGGGGCAACTACTGGCGGGTTAGGGAGGAAGATGAGTTGACAGATGTGCTATAAATATAAATCATACAAATACAAAACTGTGTTGATATTTCCCTCTACAAACAGCATAAGTAACTCACGTTGCCACCACCAAGTCCCATGTCAAACAGGTTATGTATTCAAACTTCTTATCAAGCTCCAGGAAAGTACAGGCAAACTGACTGATAAACTAAACATGATTTGAGATTCTACCACTAGAGCTCCTGAAGTACCTTTTCTTGGCCAAGGATAACAACAGAGTGGAAAACTGCATTAGGGAACGACAGTGAGAGCTAATCCTTACTCTTCAGATTCCAAATGAGGGCACTTGTGACTACTTTAAGAACTGGGAAGACAACAATATCAAAAGGTTCAGTCACACAAATTCTACGTTGGCCTTAGACGTCATTCACAACATGATCTGGCTGAAGGAAAGCACTTACCATCTGCACCACCTGTGTAATATTTAAGTATTTACTAGTATTAGTATGTTAAGTATTTAAACACTCTTTGTGAGTACTAATCCATTCATGGAACTTTTGGCACAGCGGCACTCTCACGGTTCTTTGGCTAAGAAGTTGCAGCTCTTGTTGATACCCAGTACACACTTTTGGAAGCTGTATTCAATGCCAGAAACTTTACATTTGGAGTTTACAGTACAAAAATGTAGAGTTTACATTTACAGTCCATTGGGACTGTATCAACACAAGGGTGTCCACAGTCTTCATGTGTCAGTTTTAAACTGGAAACATAAGTACATAACATACACACATGCACGGACACATACACTCAAGGGAGACACTTAAGACACAAATTGATTTGGGGGCTATTACAAGGCAAAAAAAAAGGGCTGGCAGCCACAAAATCATACAAACTGTATTTGTAGATTTCTATTTAGTAGACATGTATTTCTTCTCATTCTGAAGGCAAGTTCACACTTCATGAATACTTTCCATGAGCGCACATGAGGTATGCAGAGTAAATGCTTCTTAATGCAAAGCTGGTACTCTAGGGTGACTTTTCCAAACTGGCACGTGTTGGACTACAATACCTATCTGGACGTGTTGGACTACAACACCTATCCTTGTTGGCTACATCATCTGCAATGTCAGGAGCTGTAGTGCCACACATCTCGAGAGTGTAAGATTGAGGATGACTGCTCTATGGCAATGAGTTTACCCATCAATCCACTGCTATCACATATCTGTTTATCTGGAAATATATCTTCTCCTTACCATGCTGTACTTGCAGGCAAGTGCTCTTGCTATATAACGTATAAATCAGACTGATTTGTGGAGAAATGGTGGCCAAATACTATATGTATATATTCATGTCAACTGAAGCTCATCAACACTACTTAATTATAGTGCTATAAATGACATGGTTCACTCCTATGGGGTCCTGGCATCTGCAGTTTAGGGAGGGGAACATAGAATTCTCAACCAGAGAGCTCTAGTGCCTCATCAAACTACCGAGACATTTCATAGGATGCTGCCATGGCATTACAATGAAATACAGCACTGTAATTTTAGTGGGGAAGCTGAATGATAGGGAATATCTGTCCAGGATCAGGGCTGGGAATGTTGATCCCTCTAATTTGACTGCATACTTATGGAAGGAAGAAGGCTATAAGGACACATAAAAGTCAGTGTCCAAGGCCTGGGGTAAGAAAAAGCAGTTGGAGTTTGAGTTAAAAAGAACTGCTCTTTTGGGCAGCAGAAGAATACCAAAGGAAAGAGAGAGCAGGACTGAGGACAGCAGACAGCAAGTGGTCAGCGGTAGAACCACTGGAGAAGGCAATACAGTATTGAGAAAAATTTCTACCAAGGGTTCAGAGGAGAGGACTCTGTTTGCAGTATCCCTCAAGGGAGCTGACAGTTTAAGAGTGACAAAAAAGGTAGTTCTCCAGTGTCTGCCACAAACACACCACATATACCCATGAAATAACATGAGTAGAGTATCCCAAGGCAACTAGCCACAAATGTAGTAGGTGTAACTTTAGCCTCTGTGCCATTCTAAATACCAGTAACTGCATTTTAGTACACCTGAAATATAGATCTCTATAGACACATAGGAACTAATAAACATTTGCTATGTTTATTCCATGCCTACATACACTTACATTTAGGGTTTATTGTTAATAATTCTCATTGTGGTGGCAGCAGTACAACGATTGGGAGTCACCCAGTAGTTGGGAAAAGACTAGCGTAAACAGTGGTCAGTCACATTGCGGTAACAGCAGATGGATCCTATAAGGAGGGATGATAAGGTCTAATGTTTGCATTAGTCCCACTACATAGATTACACTCTAATGTGAACTGAAGTCTATCTCTTGTACACCACGAACATTAGCCATACTAGAAGAAAACACTAGTGTCACTGTGCTACCATGTTTTTAAACAAGGAAATCCAGACTTTGAATTCTTTCATTATTATTTACAGTCTGCAGATTCTATGGTTGGTTAGTTAAACTAATGACATCTTTTCTTCATAAGTTTTGCCACTGCCTTTAGCTACTCTACAGAATGTATCAGAAGGGCTAGAGCATTATCTGGATGTTTAAATTCACATGATAGCAGAGGTGTGCTTATTGGTCCCACCACTACATCCTGTAGCAGCCCTATTCTCATGCTGCCCCTACAGGTGACAGGGAAGTGAGATGAACATGTGTGCAAGTTCTCCCCATAATCAAGAATGCTGTTTTCCAATTCCAGGAGGGGAGCCTACACATGTTGCAACAGTGCGGCCCTGCTCTATTCCTGACACAATTGCAACCATATGATTTTTAGTGCTTAAACAAGCACCACCTGTCACTGAGACCTTACTCCTCTGCCCCCTATTATCACATTATACAACTTTCCAAAGCATTATTTTAGTATGATATTATAGTTCTGGGGTGTCCAACATCATGCACATGTGCAACAAGAAGCCTCTTCCATTTCTATATGTGAACTTTTGCTCCTGTGCACTTTTTCTTCTATCCACACCAGTTTGACCCTCTGATTCTGGGCAACAATTTGCCTGGTTTTGGAAGAAACCAATGCATTTCTGTTCCACCAGAAATATTATCGGCAGTGTCTACTGTGCTGAACATGATGAAATGCTGTGCAGCATCATCATTTTAGCTCTAGGTCAAATATATATATATTCCATGTTTACATGGGTCTTCTAACTCTGCTCAACTGATGGAGACTTTGACCTTCAGTGTAGCTTTCCACAGTAATTAAATTGGGCAACTAACTTCTTGATTTATATTTCAAAGGTCAATTAAGCATGCTGCAATGTCTGGCATGTAATCAAATTGGGAGAAGATTAAAATTTGAGCCATTAATTTTTTTTGATAAGTGGAGCAACTACGTATGAAAAATGCTCGGTAATCTATCACCTTGAGCTTGTTTTCCTGCACCTTTCCTCCCATTAATATCGGTCCGCAGTTCTTCCTGTTGTGGGAATCTATCCTCAGAGTTAAGATCAGTTCATAGGTTTTTGTTAAATATGTTTTACAACTAGGTCCAGCGTTTTAAGAATGAATACAGCAATATATTACTCATGTAAAAATGAAGCATCGTTTCTTTTTTTACAACACCTTAAATTAGGAGTCTGTCATCTTTCACTATGTTTGAATATTATATTGATGTAAACACAATCTCTTTTGACCAGTGTACTCAAAGACTGTTGATCAAACTCCAAAGGACCAGGGAGCTCCTAGCTCAGGGTGGAACTGGATGCAGGTAACACAGGAACCCCATTTAGTCATTCCATTTCAATTTAACAAATTTTGCATTTAGATGGCATCAACGTGGTTCCAAATACTATTTTTTGTGTTTGTTAGAAGTTCGCTATCAGCATTCAAAAAGGACAAGTACAGTTTTCATTAATGATAGCATACTGATTATGCTGATAGCAAACTTCTAACTAACACACACACAAAAAAGTATTTGGTACCACGATGATGCCATCTGAATGCAAAATTCTAAAAAATCAGGGTTCTGCATGGTGTGGAGAGCCTAAATGGATACCAAAGGCTCTCTGTATGCTGGGCTTCACCTTCAACACATGGATCACGACAAAGAGAGTGACAGAGTGAGCAAACTTAGCCTCGCTTCCTTCCCTACTCCCTGCATGTACCTATTAAACTAAAAAAGAGAATATAACAACAGGGCTACACGTCCCACTGAGAACAGTATCCAGTGGTCTCTCCACTTTTGTAAGGGTTTGGAACACAGAACCCTCAAGAAAGTGGAAACAATGTGAATAACTCTTCTCCCGCTGTGCTCCTCTTCCCATTCTCTTGCCTTTTGCCCTGGTGCATGCACCTTCCTTCTCTACACCAAGGCAAGGGAATGGGAGGGAGAGCTTGGGAGGGGAGAAGGAAGGCGTGTACATGCTTCCCTCACCCAGCCCTTGCTTTTCTCTCAACGCGCTTGCCTGCCTTCTCCACGCATGGCAAAAGGCAACGGAATGGGAGGACAAGAATGGGGGCAGGCATACACATGCCTTACAAATAATCAAATTTGCAAAGGTCAAAACCGCAAATGTAGAGGGAGGGCTGTAATGTCGATCAATGTCTAATGAAAAACATTATGTGACATGATGCTTTCTGTAGCAACTTACATTGAAGGAAGTTAGGGAAGTGCACAATTTGAAGATATTAATCACACAATTAATTTTAAAAAAATAAAATGCAGAGGTCAAGGAGAAGTAATCTCTCTCAAAATCTTCTCTCTTACAGGAAGTATAGTGGATGGAAACATTAATTAAGGAAGTACCAGGTCTGAGTTTTATTCCACTCTTAATTTTCTGTTACAAAATGCTCTTGATTAAGTATGAAATGGGCTTAAAATGTAAATGATTCTCCACCTTGCTAGTAATAATGGATTCTTAACACTGAAATAAGACTGGAGGTAGTTACGGTCTCAATAACATTAAGGTCAGAGACAAATATGATGGCATGTAATTTTTATTCCTTTATAAAATTTCAGTCCACTCTGAAGGAATTAGAAAAGCATGTAAATTCAATTAAGTTTTCAAAATAATTGAGGTGTACTTGGTTCTTTCAGGGACATAAAATCATAAGCACCACCAACACAGAAAGCATTAGCATCCATATATCAATTTCAGATCTTTGATCAAAGTTAGCTTTTATAGATTTACAGTTTTTAAGCTCTGTCCCAGACTAATAAGCTGCTGACATATTCTAGAATGGAGACTTGTAACAGTAAATCACCTATTAGAAATGACTTTAGCTAATATTTAGCAAAGAAATACTTTCACAGACATTCTTTGTAAAGCCCTTAGTTAATATGTTTTGGAGGAAATGGAACAGCTCTTGTTTTGCACATGAAAGAGGACAATGCTCTTTATACAAATCACACTGGGTTCCATTTATACACTCAGCTTTGTTACATCCTTTTACTTCATACTCAGGTTTATGTGTCACAGGTTTATTTGTTAATGCATTCCCAACAACAATTAAGTAACAAAATTGATTACTATTAAATATACAAAGGATTTGCAATATGCTAGAAAATTTCAAAGAATCCAGTACAATTGGCATATTAGGTCAACCATACCTTAAAATACCGCCATGCATTACAATTGACCACAAATTATTTCACTGTGTTAAAGAGTTATCAGGTATTCTACTTAGTCAGAAATTTCATTTTGTGTTAAGTAGCAGGCTTCCTTTTGTTTTCACTGCATCATTTCCAGTCTCAGTTCTGAGAAATTACTAGAAGAGAGTGATTTCTGAAATAAGCACACTGACTGGCATACTGATGCATAGTTTCCATCAATTATTAACCCTAACGTCTAGTAAGGATAGCTGTACAGTCCTCTCTCTAAATTTGCAGCTTTGACCTTCGTGAATTTGATTATTTGCAAGGTTTCTGCATGCATTCTTTCCCCACGCTCAGGAAAATAAGAAGGCTATGGGAAAGGAGGCATGGGGAGGGAATGTATACACTTGTCTTAGAATCATAGAATCATAGAGTTGGAAGAGACCACAGGGGCCATCCAGTCCAACCCCCTGCTACGCAGGAACATACATCAAAGGATTCCCAACAGATGGCCATCCAGCCTTTGCTTAAAAACCTCTAAAGAAGGAGACTCTACCACATTCCGAGGCAGCATATCCCACTGCCGGACAGCTCTGACCATCAGGAAGTTCTTCCTGAGGTTCAGGTGGAATCTCCTTTCCTGCAGCTTAAATCCATTGCTCCTTGTCCTTGGCCCTTTTTGCATGCAGTTTCTGTAGTGCGAGGGCCCCTTGAGCATCGCGTAAACGGGAGCGTCGGTCCGTACGATGCACTCCCATTCACGCAACACTCATGAGCCTAAAGCGGGACGCGCACGCATTTTCTTATTTTCGGCTCTAAGCTGAAAATACTGCGTGGTCACGCAGTGCTCCCGGGGTTCTCGCGCACTTACCTGCGTGCGGTGTGTCGAACGAGCTGGGCCGGTCGCGCTTCCTCCCCCAGCGCAGCCGACAGTTCCCAGACTGCGCTGCGGAAGGAAGGGGCGGGCTGTTTCCATGACGCTCGCGCAACCGGCAAACAGCTGCGAGACGCAGCAGGGCTGCCGTGAGCGGCTCGCACAAGTGGCTGCTCGCGCGAGCGCCACCCCCCACCGCCGCGACGAAGGTAAGGTGAGAAAAGGGCCCTAGTCTCTGGAACAGCGGAAAACAAGCCCACTCCCTCCTTTACATGACATCCCTTCAAATATTTCAACATGGGTATCTTGTCCCCTCTTAACCTACTCTTCTGCAGACTAAACATACCCAGCTCCCCAAGCTGTTCTTCATAGGGCATGGCTTCCAGACCCTTCACCATTTTGGTTGCCCTCCTCTGGACACATTCCAGTTTGTCGATATCCTTCTTGAATTGAGGTGCCCAGAACTGGACACAGTATTCCAAATGAGGCCTAACCAATGCAGAATGCAGTGGTACCATTACCTCCCTCAATCTAGACACTGTACTCCTATTGATGGAACCAAGAATCGCGTTGGCTTTCTTGGCTGCCAAATCACACTGCTGACTTACGTTCACTTGTGATTTACAAAGACTCCTAGATCCCTTTCACACGTACTGCTGTCCAGACACGCATCCCCCATCTTATATTTGTGCATTCCATTTTTTCTGCCTAAGTGTAGGATCTTACATTTCTCTCTGTTGAAATTCATTTTGTTAGCTTTGGTCCAGCTCTCCAATCCATCAAGTCGTTTTGAAATGTGATCCTGTCTTCTGGGGTATTAGCAATCCTCCCATTTTGGTGTCATCTGCAGATTTGATCAGCATGCCCTCTACTCCTTCATCCAAGCCATTGATGAAGATGTTGAACAGCACCGGGCCGAGGACAGAACCCTGTGGCACCCCATTAGTCACTTCTCTCCAGGATGAAAAGCAGCCATTGGTGAGCACCTTTTGGGTTCAGTTGGTCAACCAATTACAAATTTGCATGCACTACAATTTGCCTACTTCACAGACAGCTCTAGTTTGGCTCCTGATTGTCATTACATCTGAAGCTGCACCTAGCATTACATCTTCTTTTCAACCATTTGATTGAGGGCAATATCAAATTTGTATAGTCCAAGGTGGGAAGGGGAAGAAGAGGGAATCTAAAGGTTTCATATGAATGAAGAAAACAGTTTCTCATTTAGACCTATTGCTGCATCTATTCATCCCAAATTATCCAGGCATTTCTAGTTTCTATATTCAAGAATAGCAGCCTGAACTCATCACACTTTCCATTACCTACAAAGGCTTTATGCTGTAGTCTTTATTATGTCTTCCTTCTTCACATCTTGACAAGAGGCAAGGAAAATGGGTGAGAGAGCCCCCAGCGACACATGCCTTCCTTCTCCACACCTAGGCAAAAGACAAGCAAATGGAGAGAGGAGGCACAGAAAATGAAGGTGCACACATGCCTTTCCTCTCCATTCTCCACCTTCCATTAGCCTGCTTTTTGCTCTGGCACACAGTTGTTCCTCCTCTGATCTGGCCAAAAGGTAAGCACATGGGAGGGGGAAGCACCAGAAGCAAATGAGAGCGGGAGTGTGGGAAGGGACAGCACACAATGCATACCCTGCATTCTGAACCCTCATAGAAGTGGAGAGGCCACTGTATATGGATTTCATGTGTTACTAGCCAGCATGAGGAAGAAACAGAATCCAGAGCGGAGCAACAGAGACAGAACTCTGCTTGACCTTTACTTTCTTTCCCTTAAAATGGGACAAAACTACCCCCATTCCACACATACAAGAAACCAGGATCATAATCAGACTCTGTTTCACATGATTTACCTGAGGGCATACGTTTACCTTCTCCTCTTGGTTCCACATAACTACTATCTATTCCCGCGGATGTACTTGGGAATAACTTCACACAGCCCTCATTGTTTGGCTTCCACAGAGGACATCTAAGAGGTATCCCTCTCTCTCTTTATTCCTCAATGGACATTTTGTTAAGATTGATGAAGAATCAGTTCAGAAGCATCATCTCTTGGTTGTTCGACTTGCGTAAGAGATACAGAAGCCAAAGCTGTGGATTAACACAGCTGCTCTTGGCTTCCTCCACTCCACAGTAGAGCTTTACAAAGAACCTTTTCTTTAAAAAATAAAGAATTAGTGTTACAGTAAGTGGCATTATTAGGACAACACTGGGAGCACTGCTATTATTGTCTAATTAATATATTTCCCCAGCTCTAATAAAAGCAAAGTTTAACCTTCCCTTCCTTCAAATTTTCCTGATTTGCTATACAAATCTGGGATACTGTCCACTCTCCTCCTTTCAAAATACATATATTATGCATTCTGTATCTAACTCTGTAATTTGGAACAAGAAAACTGGTCATCTTTTCAAATCTAAATCATATTTTCCAGCCTGTGGAAATCTTATCATATAAACATTTGACAGTTTTACACCAGATAGAGAAACTCCATACAAAAGCGAATATACCCTCCAGAAGAATATTTTGAACGCAATAGAAGCTCAAGAGTTATAGCCACTTGTTATTCCCAACTAAATAAAGCAGACACAATGAATTAATGGCACTTACGTAAGTGCTGACTTTAAGAAGTCTAATTCATTCAATGGAACTAATCTAGTTGGAGTAAAAATTGGGTTTAGTTTTCAAGCAGTTACAAGCTAATGTACCAAAATACCCACCAAGATAGGATCCACAAAACAACTTTAAGTATTAGTTATAGCTACAGAAATCCCTGTATTGTGGTACAACAGCTCTAAAGCACAGATGTAAAAGATTTCTCACATATATCTCTGTTTTTACGATACAGCTTACAAGAATCAGTACGCTCCTCTGACACACTGCATCCAAAAGTCATGTGTTAATTTCCCCCATAGTTGCATCTAAATCTGTAACCTGCATAGAAACATGTTTAAGAAGGGTGACTCTTAAAATAAAATATGTTTTGCATTTATTCCTTCAACTCTTTACCAAGTACATTCCTTTGGCGCTAGACAAATACTACTGACATTTTCGTAATGACTTCTGAAGCATCACAGTTTTTCCAAATAAATTTTGAATGAAGAAGTTAACAGTGACATGTAAAACTAGCTTAACTGGAAGCAGGTTGCAAGATCAGAAGGACTATGTATAGATACTAGCCTCCTTAACTATAATTCATGAGACTGTACGTCAGTAATCTTTTCAATGTGTAAGCCACCTTGAGTCCCAATCTTGAGAAAAAGAAGGGAGATGATGAGGATGGTGATAGGAGGAGGAAGAGGAGATGAAGACCCAATTAGGGCTCTAACATCTTCAGGAGATGCCCTTCTCTCTATCTCACTACCTTCTCAGGGTTGCTTAGTGGGAACAAGGGAGAAGGCCTTCTTGGTTCCAGACTCTGGAAGTCTATCCTTGCCACTATCCTTGCTCTCATTCCACCACTGAGTAAAAACACTCCTATTCCATCAGGCTTTTAGAAGTTGGTTGTGATGGGTTTTTAATGGTGCATTACGCTGTTTTTGCCCAATTGTATATAGCCTTTTAAGGAATTTTAATGGTTTTAACTTTACTAATTGTTCAGCTGTAAGTAAGCTGTATGTAAGTAAAAGTTGACCAAGTCAACTGATACCATCAGAAAGATTTTGTTCAATTATTTTTAAATCACTTTTTATTGGTTATTTGTATAATTTTAGATCTACATTGCTTTTAGTAAGTTATAAACCTTGAGTCTCATTCCTGGGACGAGATGCCATATAAATGAATAAAATAGAAACAACAACCATGTCACAAAAAAGTGATGACAATTCTCTTTACTCTTTACTTTGGAAAAAAAAAAAAGAATGACTATTTTGATTAATTTAAAACACAGTATAGTAGACAGGTGCCCAATCACATCATGACACCTGTCTTGGTCACACAAGGAGCCATATTCATATAAGGTTTATTCATATAAGATTTAGTGGTTTAGTGTGACTGAGCTAGGTGTTGGAACAAATAGCCAACTCACTCTGCTTTGGCTTCTTCTACTAGTGCAGGAAGTTATCTAACAGAAAGTGAAATGTTACCCTGACATCTAAGCTTAAGATTCCAGTTGGTCATTTCCAAACAATTCAGCATTCTTATTCAAAAAAACTCAAATTGTGGTTTATGATGGCAGCCTGAAAAGGACACAACAAACTAGGAAACAAGGATTCTAGCTTTGGAGTTCATGGTATGCTTTCTCTTTTGGTTAGTCTAGCTGCTCCTTCTAACAGGAGTGAAGTAGGAACAAATGGGCTGTGTCGCGTGCAAAGGCAGCCAATGAGGAAGACAGAAGGCAAGAATTTATCTTTCCATGTTGTGACAGGAAATAAGTCCGACCAACTGTTCACTTGAAGCCTCGTCATTTTAATTTTTTAAACAAGTTTGAGAACAAGAGAGAGAAAGGTTGATTAAAACATCCTGAAGATAATCTAATGAGAGACATTATTAAGAAGCAAAAGCTACAATTGAGAATGCTAAATAAAATAATCAAAATTGCTACATATACCAGGCACACAATACCCTGGGGTATACTAGACACGCAGTGCCTAGTACATGCAGAGAGGCTAGCACATTAAACAATCAATCAATACCTGCAGGAGTCACCCAAAATGAGCTGTAACCACATTTAACAATCCATGTGTATTTGTACTTACTCTAAAGTAAACCACTAAGCTCAGTGGCTCTTACTTGCAGGTAAGTCTACAAAGGATTATAACATAAGGCAAGCATATGGAAAGCATATTGTTTCTGGTTCCATAAAAATAGGTAAGTGATATTGTTGTGCATTCTTGTGGCATGCCTTCAAGTTATTTCCAACTTATGGTGACCCTAAGGTGATCCTATGATGAGATTTTCTGGGGCTAACCCATTCAGTGGGTTCCCACAGCTGAGCAGGGAATCAGACCCTGGTCTCCAGAATCATACTCCAATGCTCAAACCACCAGAGCTTTCCAAACTTTTCATGTTGTTGACACACTTTTTAGACACGCATCTACACTACACCATGATGGCTTTTATTATTGCATATACTCAGATATAAATATACTCACACATTCTCCATTGCCCACTTTCCATGCAGCCATTCACAAAACTGGTTTCAACACAAAACAGCTTTCAACCATGCATCCTTGTGTCCATGGAAACAAACCTCAATAGCCAATAAATGAAGCTTCAAAAGGACAATAAATGGTTCTTTGTTACCCACAGACAACATTATTTGTGCATTAAACTCAGGTTAATAATAATAAAAAGAGAAATTCAGTGCAATGATATAGCTGCAATATATTGTTACTGTATTTAGTATTGTAAAACATCAATGAATGCTGTCTCAGCAGCACAACATAATAAGGGAATACAGATGGCATGCTGAACAGCCAAAAGGATAGAGTTTAAAAATCAATATTTATGTCGGCTAAGGTTCAGATGCTATGAGAAAAATGTTTAATGATTTTACTGTTTCCTCCATCTCTTTTCTATGATGTTGCCTGAGTAATTATTTTTTAAAAGCAGAATTTGATGTTGCCCTCATTATGTCCTCTGCCTCAGCATTCCCATCATTGACTTATTTACTCAACACTGATTGTCTCAAATTAGATTTCAAGGCCTGTAGGTCATTCTATTATGTCTATTAGATGATGCAGTCACTAAAAAAACTGACAAAGGTCCTTATTGGAGATCTTAAGTGCAGCTGTTCCACAGTAATGCTATTGTCATCTTCAAATATAAATATTTACATAAATGAGATATAATTACATGAAGGTCAAGAACTCAAGGGTTATTTTAAATAGATAAAGGATATGAGCAATTCCTCACCAAACATTTCTTCGCAACTGAAACAGAATCAACTAAATGTTCAGCTATCAATACAATCCTACTTGATGGTCCTCTGGGCCTCAGTAGACTTGTCAAGAGGTTTATTCAGGCTTGTTGGTTAGAACGGAACTCCCACACAATGCCCCCCTTGCAAATTCTTCTTAATATTAGTGAATAAATATGACCCTACTAAAATCCATCTCTTGTGTCATGCCTCTCGTTTAATACTTTGTGTCCAAGAAGAGTCATTTGCTAGTAACTGAAAATCCAGCTGGCAAACAAAGCTGCACACAGAGAAAAGAGAGGCATGAGATGGGGTGGGATAGGGAAGACCTTATAACCTCACTTCATCCAACCTCATTTCACTTACTCTCCACCCCACCCTTTGTTCAGTATAGGCCTTGGTGGTCATTTAGCAACTGAATTAGTATTTGGTTTTCATTCATCCTCATTCATGCTCCATTTTCTCAGACATTCCATGCACAATTCCACCTATCACACTCTCCCTTAGACTGGTGCTATTCAATAAGTTGATGCCAGTTCTGGAAGCCACTGGCTGCCAGTCCACAGTGAGTTTCTGGAAAAGAAAGCAACAGTTATAACCAATGGACATAAATACAGTAGAAATTACTGGTACATCAGAAAAGCAAAATTGCTGGTCCCCAATATGACGTATTTATCAAACTGTCAAATCTTTCCTTTTATTTTCTCTTCAGGCCCCTCCTCAACATCCCACAGGCTGTGATAAGTTAATCACACTGGTTAGATGGGTCCTCTGGCTCTTCTGTCTATCTCAGTCATATCTGGCAGAGACATACAGAAAATCTAGCATTGGTGAGCAACTTCAGGCATCTTTGCATAATGTGGTAGTTTCAAAGATTTTGGGATCCATGGGGAGAGGGTAGGGGACTCCCTTTGGGTCTCATTTTCATCAGTCTTCTGTAGTTCCTCACTAATTTGTACTATGGGCCTGGGTGTATGCATATGACATCCTTCTTCTTGGGATCTCAGTATATTCATCCTATTGTTTATTTGGACTTGTTGAGAGGCAGCAACAGAGAACAGAAAAATGGAACGGAATGACGGTGCCAAGTTCAGACATCTAAAGTTGGTCATTAACAGTAAAAAAGAATTGATGGAAAAGTGATGGCATGCTAGATTAACAAATGGTGCCTTCATAGGGTTAAGTCAGTTCATCCTATGTAAGAAACAATCTGGACCTGGGGTCCAGGTAACTGTAAACAAAGGTAATAAAAATATCAGAAATAGGAGATTATAGAGAAAAGGCAAAAGAAAACCAGTGCAATTAGTAAACAGAATTTAGACACACTAGACTGTAGACAGTCAGATCAAGAGAGACCAGTGAAATTAATTTCTTATTGGTAGATAAGTAAGATCAGCAGAAGCTTTGGAAAGGATCCAGATTTGAGTTCCAGTAAACTCAGTGGTCTGAGAATGTCAACGATCTAGCAGGAAACTATATAAAAGCCAATTTCAGGCCAGACAGAGACAAAGCAATCTTAGAACTGCTTCTAGTAGTTTTGTGCATACTGTTTATGCCATCCTTAATCTGGATGCCATACCATATAATGTGGTAACATACTTTTTAGACAGGTGAGTGAGATATATCAGATGTATTTCATATACGATAAGGTAAGTAACCATACTTTATTAGATGCTGTTTCCTTGTTAAGACACTGTAAAGCCTTTATAAGAACCTAAGATCTACCGTGCTTATGTAAGCATTTTATACACTACTTTAAACTGAATATGATATTCCTTTTAAATCTGAAAAATTTCCTTAGAAGTTATATAATCCTGGAGTCTGAAAAGTCTGTGTGCCTAGGCCTTGTAAAGTCTGCATGAGGTAATAATCCTCCGCCAGGAGAGTGGAAATGTATAGTAATGATTGATTTATATGATTAAATAGCCTAAACAATTACAAAGCTGCATGTTTATTGTCCCACTTCAAAATATCCTGAAAGTCTTAAGATATACTTAAGATTAGCGTTGATGTCAATTTGCCTATTTGGACAATACCACTGTTCATTAGTTGAAAATTCAAGTAAAGAGAAAGTTAACAAAAAGTAACTCCAGATAGATAACAGGTTTGCTGACAAATGGTAACCTACAAATCCATCAGTTAAGAGTTGGAGTGGAAGAGCCTGGCCTGTTTCAAAAGACACATTCGTACCACAATATATTTTGTCATATCAAGTCTTAGACTGCTATACAGGTTACATGAAAAGCCAGTTCCTTTTCAAGAATATTTCAATCTGATTATATATGGCAATATGCTGCTTTAGACAGGAGGGAAACTGTGCAAACGATAGAAAAAAAGAATTAGAAATATCATTTCAACAGTTTGGAGGCAAACTGTGATTTCATAGAATCATAGAGTCATAGAGTTGGAAGAGGCCACAGGGGCCATCCAGTCCAACCCCCTGCTATGCAGGAACATACATCAAAGGATTCCCAACAGATGGCCATCCAGCCTCTTCTTAAAAACCTCTAAAAAAGGAGACTCTCCCACATTTCAAGGCAGCATATTCCAGTGCCAGACAGCTCTGACCAGCAGGAAGTTCTTCCTGAGGTTCAAGTGGAATCTCCTTTCCTGCAGCTTGAATCCATCGCTCCTTGTCCTTGGTCCTTTTTGCACGCAGTTTCTGTAGCGCGAGGGCCCCTTGAGCATCGCGTAAATGGGAGCGTCGGTCTGTACGACGCACTCCCATTCACGCAACAGTCATGAGACTACAGTGGGACACACACGGATTTTCTTATTTTTGGCTCTAAGCTGAAAATACTGCATGGTTGCGCAATGCTCCCAGGGCTCTCGCGCACTTACCTGTGTGCAGTGCATCGAACGAGCTGGGCTGGTCACGCTTCCTCCCCCAGTGCAGCCTACAGTTCCCAGACTGCACTGCGAAAGGAAGGAAGGGGCGTTCAGCTGCTGTGCGCGGCTCGCATAAACAGATGCTCGCGCGAACACCACCCCCCACCGCCGCGACGAAGGTAAGGTGAGAAAAGGGCCCTAGTCTCTGGAACAGAGGAAAACAAGCCCACTCCCTCCTTTACATGACATCCCTTCAAATATTTCAACATGGGTATCTTGTCCCCTCTTAACCTACTCTTCTGCAGACTAAACATACCCAGCTCTCCAAGCTGTTCTTCATAGGGCATGGCTTCCAGACCCTTCACCATTTTGGTCACCCTCTTCTGGACACATTCCAGCTTGTCGATATCCTTCTTGAATTGAGGTGCCCAGAACTGGACACAGTATTCCAAATGAGGCCTAACCAATGCAGAATGCAGTGGTACCATTACCTCCCTCAATCTAGGCACTGTACTCCTATTGATGGAACCAAGAATCGCGTTGGCTTTCTTGGCTGCCAAATCACACTGCTGACTTATGTTCAGCTTGTGATCTACAAAGACTCCTAGATCCCTTTCACACGTACTGCTGTCCAGACACGCATCCCCCATCCTATATTTGTGCATTCCATTTCTTCTGCTTAAGTGTAGGACCTTACATTTCTCTCTGTTGAAATTCATTTTGTTAGCTTTGGTCCAGCTCTCCAATCCATCAAGTCATTTTGAAATGTGATCCTGTCCTGTGGGGTATTAGCAACCCCTCCCATTTTGGTGTCATCTGCAAATTTGATCAGCATGCCCTCTGCTCCTTCATCCAAGTCACTGATGAAGATGTTGAACAGCACTGAGCCGAGGACAGAACCCTGTGGCACACCACTAGTCACTTCTCTCCAGGATGAAAAGCAGCCATTGGTGAGCACCTTTTAGGTTCAGTTGGTCAACCAATTACAAATTTACATGCATTACAATTTGCCTACTTCACAGACAGCTCTAGCTTGGCTCCAGATTGTCATTACATCTGAAGCTGCACCTAGCATTACATCTTCTTTTCAACCATTTGATTGAGGGCAGTATCAAATTTGTATAGTCCAAGGTGGGAAGGGGAAGAAGAGGGAATCTAAAGGTTTCATACGAATGAAGAAAATAGTTTCTCATTTAGACCTATTGCTGCATCTATTCATCCCAAAGTATCCAGGCATTTCTAGTTTCTATATTCAAGAATAGCAGCCTGAACTCATCACACTTTCCATTACCTACAAAGGCTTTCTGCTGTAGTCTTTATTATGTTCAAGCTCATTTAGGTTCAGTAAAATGGCAGTAATCCACTCAGAGCAGACTATTGCAGTCTGTGACTCCGGAAGGTATTAACAAGCACAAAGTGCTAATGACTGAACAACACGCTGATTAACAAGCTGTATTAAACATGTTTTAAAATGGAGATAGAAGACGCTTAGTCAGCCCTAGAGATTTATTTTGATAGACTCTCTCCATTTCTTCTACTAACAAGGCACTTAGTATAAAACATGCTACTACAGTGCAAATAATGTGCAAGGGGAGATAATCCATCACTTTGAACATATAAGCAAACAGTCTATTAAAAGACAAAGCAGACTATCAGAAAGGGCAGAAACAGAGGACTGAACTAGGAGTCTTTAATATCTATGGATTCTTTCAAAAAAATATGAAAATATCAGAAACACACTTGGCAGAATAAAGTTATAAATGCACAGTCATTGTCTTGAATGCCTTATGACACAAAAAGCAAATAATATTGAATTAACTTCTATTACTGACACCAAACAAGCAGGATACAACAGACAACTACTAGAATCCACCAGCCAGCATGAATATCTTGAGTATTAAGGGAGCTGGGGTCCAAAATAGCAACAGGATGCATGCTAGAAAACTTGATGTCTCCTTTTTCTAGCTTCAGCTTTCCCTGTCTCTTGAACTTTCAGCTGATGAAGCCAATTACATGCTTCCATGTGCAGCTACAGTAAGAAGCTGTGTGCAACAAAGCATTACTGAGAAATTGTCTAATGTACCTTACAAATATCTATGTTAGACAGATATATAGATATATCTCTGCTGAATCCTTCTTCCTATCGTATCACAGCCAGACAAAGACTTTTTTGTTGGTTGGTTGGTTGGTTGGTTTTGGCAGTCCTTTGAACACAGACTGCTGACAGGGAGTAGGCCTCACATAATATGCTTTGGATGCAGCAATAGTCACATCTGCTTTTTTTTTCTTTGAATGGATATGTTTTTATTTGATTTTGATTTTATTGATAGGTTAATTACATTTTAAATTTTTGCATGAAGTGAATTGTTAGCTATGTTTGCTTTAAGAGTTAAGAGTCCTGAAAGCCAATGTGGTATGATAGTTTGAGCGTTGAGCCAGAACCCTGGAGAGCAAGGTTCCTTTCCCCACTTGGCCACGGAAACCCACTGGCTGACCTTGGGTGTCTCACACACACTCAGCCCCAGAAAACCCTGTGATGAGTTCACTTTAGTGTTGCTGTAAGCCAGAAACAGTTTGAAGGCACATAACAATAGCAACAACAAGCTGTCTTGAGTCCTAGACTGGGAACTTTACATTAGATATGAACTCTGCAGTTCTCACTACACAAAATATTGGGGGACTCTTATAATTGGGGTAAGTATGGGGGATGAGGAAGAGGCGGGGTAACCAAAAGCTCAGCACATGTGTCTTGCATAAGCGATAGCTCTGTCAGCTAGTGGAATAACATCAATGGACAAAATCAAGTATCTCTAAGCCAATACTACTGTATTCACTTGTGCATATACCTAGAAATTTTAGACAAAAAATACCCCCCCCCCAAAAAAACCTGGGTTGTCTTATTTATGGGTCAATGTAGGTCTTGTACCTTAACTCTTATCAAAAAGGAACTATCCCCTCCTCTGAGTAGAGTGGCAAAAGGCAAAAGGCATCCTAGGAGAACTTAGAAGAAGCACTACCCCCTCTCTCTACTGTGGTGCTGCTGTCTTTTTGAATGCCTGGGCAGGAAAAAGTCAGTGGTGGCTCTTTGGCGCTTCCCTGCAAAGGAGCGCCAAGAGAGTAACGGGGGTAGTGTTTCTTTTAGGTTCTCCTGGGATTAACTAAGCTCTTGCCTTTCATCATTCTACTCAGGGGTTCCTTTTTTATAAGAGTTAATACTGTATCTTAACTTTTATAAAAAAAAAAAAAAGAACCATTCCATTCTCTGCGTAGAGTGGCAGAAGGCATTTTTGAATGCTTGGACAGGAAAATACTGGGTTCAGAGGCCAGGGGTGGATAGCCTCCTGTGGCACTGCTGTCCCTGTCCCCTCTCCATGGAATGACCCTTGACTTATCTATGGGTCATATCAAAACCCATAATTTTGGTCCCAAAACCTGCCTTTGACTTATACATGAGGCCAACTTATACATGAGGCCGACTTATACATGAGTATATGCAGTAAATATCATACATACTCTGAAAAGTATCCTTTCCAAAGTTGCAATACAAATATTTTTCCTTTCTAGTGTTGCTAACATTTGTTTGCTTTCTTTTTTTACCCCAGAGAAACTTGAGAGCTTTTTTTACTTTATTTTCTAGTAATGCATTACTAGATTCATTGAGAGTTTCACACTGTGGCTTAGTGCAAATGCAACATCACAAATCATTTAATTATGATTAAGCATTCAGAACCACACTCCAGTTTTCTGTACTTCCTTCCAGAGCAGAAAGTCTTCCATCAGGAATAATAATGATTTACTGTTAGATCAATAGTGATGACACGTGTGGCTAAACCTAACCAGGTTCTCACTTAATCTAGAATATGAAATAAGCCTGTAACAGTAGTTATAACCACCAGAAGCAACTCACATTCTAGAAAGTTCTCTCAGTAAGTTATTCAGAGCTTGGAAAAATTACCCTCAGTCAGAATGGATTATAGTACAAAAAGTAATTAACAGCCTCGTACTGATGCCAACTCCCAGGCAATAACATTAGAAGAGGAGGTTGTTGTTGTTGTGTGCCTTCAAGTTGTTTCACTTATGCTGACCCTAAGGGTCCGCTTGCCCCCCCCCATTCTCCCTATCCCATTCCCTGGCCTTTTGCCCAGGTGGACTGCCTTGACAAAAGACAAGTGAATGGGAAAAGGTTCATGGGCATGCAAGTCTTTTCCCCTCCACTCTCCGGCCTCCCCCTCCCCACTCTCCCATTTGTTGCTTGCAAAGCTGCAAAGAAAGAAGGAAGGGTGTAGGGGTGAAATGCAAGAGTGAGAAAGATTTTCCCTCCTGTCAGTCTCACGCCTGTTGCCTGTGCAGGCACACAGAAAGAAGAAAGAGAGTGTGGGAGACCAACAGGAGAGTGAGGGAAAGACCTTCCCTCTCTCTCCATTCTCCTGCCCATTATCCACACAGGTGCACAGAAAGAAGGAAGAGTATGTTAGCGGTGGGAAGGAGAGTGAAGGGGGAGGGAAGGTCTTTCCCCCTGCACTCCTATCCATTGCCCGCATAGGCATGCAGAAAGAAACAAGGGTACATGGGTGCTGGGCAGGAGAGCACAAGGGGAACATCTTCCCTCTCCTCCACTCTTCTGTCTCTTGCCCACCTAGGTGTGCAGAAAGAAGGAAGGGTGATTGGGTAGTGAGCAGGAGAATGCAAGGGAAAAGACCTTCCCTCTCCCTCCATTCTCCTGCCTGCATGTAGAAATAAGCAAGGGTACACTGGCATGGGCAGGAGAGTGGAGGGGTCTTTCCACCTGCACTCTCCTGCCTGTCATCCATGCGGGGATGCAGAAAGAACAAAGCGTGCTCTGGCAGTGGGCAGGAGAATACGGGGGAAAGACCTTCCCTCCCCTCCATTCCCCTGCTGTCGCCCAGAGGTGTAGTGGGCAGGATAGGGGAGGGGTCTTTCCCTCTGTATTCTCCTGTCTGTCAGCTGCATGGGCACACAAAAAGAAGCAAGGGCACACAGGTAGTGGGCAAGAGAATGCAAGGGGGAAGACCTTCCCTCCTCTCCTTTCTCCTGTGTGTCACCCATGCAATCATGCAGAAAGAAGGAGCTGCATGTGGGAAGCGAACATGAGAGCACGGGGGAAAGACTTCCCCTCCACTCCTGCCTGTCACCTATGCAGGCGTGCAGAAAGAAGGAAGAGCACCTGGACAGAGGGCAGGAGAATGCGGGGGGAAGACAACTTCTCCCTTCCAATCTCCTGTGTGTCACCCATGTAGGCACGTGGGAGAGAGACAGACAGGACACTGGAGCAGGGGACAGTCATTCTCCCTGCACTCTTCTGCCTTTCAGCCAGGTGGCTACAGAAAGAAGGCAGGAGGGAGGGTGAGCGCTCACATGGGGGGAGTTATTCATGATTTTTGACTTTCATGAGGGTTCTGTACCCAAATCCTCATGAAAGCTGAGGGGCTACTGTGTATGCTCGAAGAAGACATAATTACCTTTTATGCCTCCAGTGTATCAGTACTGTTCATACAAGGTAACATGACCAACAACTTATAGGAAGCTTTAAAGTGTTTCACATATGAAGACTAACATCAGCATTTCCTTATTAATTTTGCATGTGCTTTTCTCTATCATCAGATTATACAGGTTTTTTTATTATGCTGTACAGGCAACCTCATAAACCATAATCAATGCAATTTTTTAACACTTAAGACTAAGTACACAAAATCATTACTACATTTATTACATTAGAAACTAATTTAAGGCATGCATAAACATCAAGTTTGGTAACTGTTCTTCTCCATCCCCTTAAATGAAGCAAGAAAGTTCTGGTACTTCCACATGTATTGAACTTTGCCTTTTCTTTTGTTAGCTTTATTTTCAGCCACGTTAGTACATCTAAAAAGCTGTAGCATTATGTTCTCAAAATAGTAAATGTGAGATGTATTCTCAGCATGTCATTTCTTCCTCCTGTAATTTCAGCCATTCTTCAAAATGCACTTTCATCTGATAGGCAGCCTTTACACTAAAAAGGATTCGTCATTAAATGATTCTTCCCCTAACCACTCATTAAAGGGTATCAAACCTTGACCAATTCTTACTTAAAGTCTTGCAACTGATAAAAGCATACTGAGCATGGCAATTATCCCTCTCCTGGATATAAGTGTAAATGTAACTCTGTAGAGGACAACAACTATTTAAACATATCCTACACACATGATGCATTTTGCAGTGGATTAGGGGTAAAATTAAATATCAAATAGTCTACTGGTTAGTGACCAAATATCATCCATCACGCCTTTTACCATTTCACACCACTTATTAGTTTGTTTAAAAATTGACAAAGAACTGAAAGATATTTTTAAATAAACATTTATTAGATGTTTTAATAATGTGCTGACAAATTATTTTAAAAAATTAATACAGATCATAACTTAATAGGCAGACTTGCTAAAAGTCCACAATGCAACTAAGCTATCAGCATGCTCTTCTTTTTTCCTGTGCCCTGCAATACATCATAAGAAGCCATCTTTGTACAGAATCAGATTACTGGTCCATTTAGATCAGTATTCTTACAGCTGACTGGTATCAGGTCTCTGGGGAATCAGACACAGATCTTTTCAAGCCCTTACTGGAGACAACAGTGATTGAACCTGGAGCCTTCCCTACAAATAAATATGCTCTACACCGGGGGTGTCAAACTCGATTTCATCTTGGGCTGCCTCGGCATTATGGTTGCCCTCAAAGGGCCAGCTGTTTCTGTAAGACTATATAAACGTATCTACTCTTTTATAATATTAAATAATTGCCTTGCATTCGATTATTACTGGTTCTATAATTGCCTTCCCCCTGCATCAACTTTTCTTTTCTTGGACATTTTGGGGCTATTTGATCGTAGTTTATGGTCCCTATACCTCTATAAAGTGACATAGAATTGGTCAGTATATCCAAAGTGTGCCTCTTTCTGCCTCCCAGCCGCAGCTGCAGGAGAGGTGCAAGGGCCACATGAAATGGCCTGGTGAGCCAGATTTGACCCACAGGCCTTGTGTTTGACACATGTGCTCTACAATGAAATTTGGCCCTTCTTTTGGTTCAGTTCCAAGCCCCATTCATTTCTTTCTCCCCATGTTGTAATTTTTTATTTTTTATTTTAAATCTATAAATCATCTGCAAGGAATACCAAAGCTGTAAAAATGGCATTTGGAAAGAATAACAGAATGTAAAAGCATAAGCATGACACAAACTTAATAGAATTATCTTTATGTATAGCATCACTTCTTTGCAATGCTGCTTGTTGTGGTCATCCATCTCTCTTCATATCCCTCTTCACCATGCCATAGCTAGATCTTCAACTCTTACTTGAGCTGGACTGTTTCTGGCAAAGGGTCAAAGTGAAAGAGAATTTAGGGCACATGACAGTAACTGCAGAGTATTAGGCAGTCACATGAACAACATGCACCCAGTTATTCTTACTCCTGTACTCTCTTTCCAAAACAGGCCTGTCACACCGTCAGGCTTTTGATCGTCAGGCAGGCAGTGGTACAGAAGAGATAAGGCAGGCACAGCAAGAGAGATGAAAGGAGAAGGCTGCTAAGACATGCAAGAGAGATAATTCCATGACCTCATGCCTTTCGCTTCACCCTCAGTAAGCCCAGCTGGAGTATCTTGCTCCCCAACGTGTATCTTCTACTTACAGGAATGAGCAGAACAGCAAAATAAGGGTAGCAGAACAACACTTCATACATTACAAGTGCCATACATTATATGACACACAGTCAGTAGCCTACATCCATGTGTTAGCCCCAACAGAGAAGACACACTGAATAAATGGAACTTGCACAGATGTGCTGATTTACCAAATTTCTCTGGATTTAATGGGTCTACAGTAGTTGAGAGAGCCAATGGGGTGTACTGGTCTGAGTGCTGGACTACAACACTCAAGAGCAGGTTTGATTCCTCACTCAGCCATGGAAACCCACGTGTGATCTTGGGCCTGTCAAATACTTTCAGCCCCAGAAAACCATGTCATAAGCTCACCTTAGGGTTGCCGTACGTGGGAAATGACTTGAAGGCAAACAACAACAACAACAACAATAACAATGGCAGCAACAGAAGTTGAGACAAACAACTGGACTTAGGCCAATACATGCTGGTTCCAGCTTAGGAGACCAAAGTATCCCCTTCAGTGGTCTGCATCTACACTCCCACTGATATATATACAGAGAGAGAGAGAGAGAGAGAGAGAGAGAGAGAGAGAGACGGGGTGGAGAGAGCACTCCTTGGAAAAACACAACATGTATTTTGCCAAATATTTAGAGCCACACAGCAAAAACCCTGTTCAATTGTTAATCATCTGTAAGGTTACTTTAGTACAAACGCCCACACTTAAGATGTGACACCAATGTTAGTAACTCAACAAAAAGCAATTATGGGCACTACCATTTTGAATGCTAAACATAACATCTGTAGGCAGCAACAAGCCCTAAATTATTACTATGCATTTTAACTACTAGCTTTAAGGCTGCCAGGTCTCAAGGCTCTGGCTGTAGTTTCAAGAATTGCTATGATCCTCTAGGTATACAGTCAGGGTTAGGGTAGCTGTAAGAGACAGTCTGATTTTACTGAGTGAAGTTGTATTAAAACCTGAACTCCTATCAGATAATGACAGGGCTTACAGGTTCAGCACAAAGGTGTTAGTTTGCTGTGATTGTGCAAGATCAGTGCAGCAAAGAGCCAGGAAAGAGGGAAGGGGAGTGGCAAGAGAAATTGTGGGTCACACACTTGGGCCATCATAACATTTAGACCAGGGCAACGAGTGGAGCTTCAGTGTCACAACTTTTGAGCCTTCTTTCTGCATGGCTTCTGACAGCAGTGCAGGACATAGGAAAAAAATGTTCCCAGAAGGCTGGCAGGGAAACTTCCACAAGCTCCACCAGCAGCACAGGATTTGGAAAGGCTTTTCTCCACATGTTCTGCCACGCAGAACATAAGTTGTTGCTGTTGTTGTGTGCCTTCAGGTCACTTCTGACTTATGGCAGATCTAAGGTGACCCTATCATGGGGTTTTCTTGGCAAGATTTGTTCAGAAGAGGTTTGCCCTTGCCTTCCTCTGTGCTAAGAGAGTGTGAGCTGTCCAAAAAAACCCTGCTCTCCAGAATTGTAGTCCAATGTTCAAACCACTACACCATGCTGGCTCCCACAGGATGCAAGCCCTAGTAGGAGTGCTGGCATCCACTACAGCTAATAATCACAATTTTCCATCCTTCTCTTATTCATAATCCATGCCCATTTACTTAGATTCCCTCCTGCCATGCCTGTTTTTACCATCAGCTTTTCAGGAAGCATTTTGCATCATCTTCCCATCCTTTGTTCATTCTCTCCTGCTTCTCCTCCACTGTTGTGATGTTCTACCCATTTTGAGATTTTTTTAAAAAAAATACCTAGGAAATCTATATATTTCATCTACAGTTCTTTAGGCAGACTAAAACTATTATGTATGAATTTGCACCAGACAAGATCTTACGCATGTTTAGCAGAGAGTATGACACACCAGCACAGTTACATTGGATCCCACAATTATACAACTGATAGCACAGTGGGACCTTTTGCTCACCCACTGCACAATGGCCAATTATCTCCCTACCCACCAACTCAAAAGTGAGACAGAGGGCTATGTGTGTGCTTGTAGAATGATGCCTTCATTAAGGACTGCATGTCTGCAATCTGTATGAGTGCATAGCTATTTCTACAGTTGGGCTAGTGCTCCAATAGGATCCCAGCCAATATTTTGCCACTGTTCCAGAAGGCCCATCCTCCGTGACATCCCAGAGATCAGATCATGCTCTGGTCTTAGACCGTGGTCCTGAAATCTCAAGAAACTGGAATCTGCTGATCTGGCAACTCTATCTGGATCTGTTCTTTTAGAGTACATGATAAATTCAACAAGATATAATAAGTTTTACATAAGGGCATGAAGTCAGGTGATTTCTCCTAACAGTTTGCTCCACATTGTTGGCATTTTTGCAATTTGGCTTGATTGCTGGTTTGGGCAAGATCCTGTCAGTAGGCTGTCCTCCTCTTCCTATTTCCTGTAATTGCCTGTGTGCTTTTCCTGTACTTCTATCCTGTCACTGTCCAGAGCAAAGTGGCAGATGAGCAAGCAGGTATATTGCAGCTGGTGTTTCTTCTGCTCATTTCATTATTTCTTGACTGTCTCTTTTATTTAATATTTCTTTGCGCGTTTGATTTCCATTCCTAAGAATTTAAGAATGTTCCTTGATGGTCTTTGAATAAAAAAAGACAAGAACCTAGAAGACCATGGAAGTTAACTGCTCACACTTTAATGAAACTTTCAAAACTTTAATAAGAGACAACCACTTTTTCATATACCGTCCCAAACTTTTGCTGCAGTTGATGTCTGGAAAAAAAATTTCCTTACCACGTCACAGAATAATATAATGATGTCTACCCAAGTAAACTTCTAAGTTCCATGAGATCATGATTTATTTATTGTATCGCAGCTTCATTTTCCACCCAAAGGCACGCAAAGCAGCATACTACACTTAAAAACAAAGGCTCTACCTTGAAGACATTTGGCTGTTCATGTGTGGTGAGAGTTTGGAGGAAATCCAAATGTACCACTTGCTACCTGTTTGAATAGAGAGGTCAGAATTTTCCAATAGTGAAATAAGCTTTTAAAGTTTTTATTATGTATACTCTCAATTAGTCATGTTCAGACAGAAAAACAAACTGAAGAGATAACACAGAATGAGCAGGAAAGCAGGTGAGCAAGCACTGCAGAATAGGACAAAGATGCCCCCCAGCAACTTTAAAGTGTCTAGGAAAGGACATCAAGATAAAAAAAAAATCTAATTCTTGCATCATCAATTTCACCCTTATCTTACACACCCTGAAGCAGAAATTCCACCTCCTTTTTTCCACATCAGCCGCCTGCAAGGCAAAAAAATAAAGATGCTAGAAACAAATATAGGGAGATAGAAGAAGGACAGAATGGAAGAAAAAAACTGAAACATGAATGGGCTGGTCTTTACCATAAGAAAACTGTATACAGAAAACCTCAGCATCAAAAATGGGAATGGAAGAGAACAACACATACAAAAACAAGAAGCCAAAAGAGAAGTCACGTAAAAATAATATAGCCCTGCCAGGCAAAAATCTTCCATAAATTTAATTTTTAAAAACATTTCCTACAACATATAATCTGACATGCAGGCCCATACTAAATAACATTGGTGATCCTACAGTAATTTCACTTGTATTCTCAGAAATGTTTGGATTATCAGCTCATTTCTAGTTCTGGGGATGACAACTGCATTTTTTTACAGGTTCAGTGCCATTGCCACCCCATGTTTTACTCTGCCCTACCACCTTACTAGAACACAAGAACAGCTGTTTAGGATCAGAGTACAGACCTACGTAGTTTAGAATTTTGTTTCCGAAGCAGCCTACCAGATGCCTACGTAGCAGGGGTGTCAAACTCAATTTCATCTCAGGCCGCATCAGCATTATGATTGCCCTCAAAAGGGGCAGTTGTATCTGTAAGACTATATAAATGTATCTACTCTTTTATCATATTAAATCACATCTCCCTCGAAGTCTCCTTTTCCACCAGGCTTTGCTAATTCTGTATCCTGCTCCATTTCTGTCTCCACTAGAGCAGGACTGGCCCAGAGATGCACTAGATTGTCTCCTGCCATTTTGCCTCAATTACTTTTCAGGTTACAAAAGATCACAGTTTTTAAAAGTTACTTTTTTGAACTACAATTCCTAGAATCCAGCAATCAGTATGGCTGGCTGGAGGAGTCCAAGAAGTGCAGACAAAAACAAAAATAATGTTTCCAAACTATGTAAAAAATGAAACAAAACACCTGTGGCATCTCTCCTGTCCAGTCTCAAAAGAAAGACCATCCACACTCTAAGATTCTGTCTTTGCAATATCAACAGATATAGAAGAAAAAGCTCAAGTCAAAAACAGGACTGGAAGAATTGGGAAGGAGGTATACTTTGCATCACTTGTAGTAAGCTTCTTCCAAGAACCGCAAGACTGAAGATTAATAATCAGGGCTTTGCTTGCTTTTTTGTTTGTTTAGGATTTTTTGGATAAGCAGGCAGATGCAGTTGCCTCATATGAGCTTTTTTAAACTCACAATAATATATGAAAATGAACAAAGAGCAAGAGTATCTGGCAAAGCAGCCATGACTGATGGCTGGAACTTCTCCCCACCCAAAAAAAAACACACATCCCCTATCCAAGCTGCCATTGCACCTCCTGTCCCCTAGATGGTGCTTTGCCATGCTGTCCTGCCCAATGACAGAGCACTTTCCTAACGCGATGCAGAAAGCAAAACGGGGGTGCAGGATGTGGGCGACAACTTTCCGCAAACCTGCTGGCTGGTGCCGGGGCCAGGGTAGAGATGGGACAGCAGGGCGGATGGCAGATACTCCGTCAGAAAGCAGAGGTCAGAGCAAGGGAGTCCTTCCCTTCCTTCTTACTTCCCTCCTACCCTACCCTTTGCAATCACCTGACAAGTTTCAGCAGCTGAAGTTCTCTCTTGGTGCATGACTTCATGCTGTTGGCTGGACTGGGGCAGCGGTGAGGGTATAAGTAGAGGCATGCCAGACCATAAGAAACCACCCCTGGTTGCTCCATGAGGATCTACTAGGTCCCTTGAGATTCTTGATTTTATGACCTTTGGGTCAATTCCGATAAAGATATTGCCCAACATTTTGAGGGGCTGGGATGAGGAAGGGAGGAGATTCGATTCTTATGGTTCTCTTGTTGCTTTGCAGCCACCTCAGTTTGTCCTACTCTGATGAAGGACGCCACCACTGGACACCACTTTGATGAAGGCAACAAAGAGGAGGACAATTTTGGAACCAGCAATTCCTCTCCAACATCCCAGAATTGGAAGCCCTTCCCAAGTGAGGAGGAGGAGGAGACTGTAGCTGTGCTTGCCTTGCCTTGCTGATGGCCCAGTTTCAGCTCAAGCAGCCAGGTTTATTAAAGCAGACCCCTTCCCCAACCCACAGTTCTCTCTAAGGAGGTAACCTGGGGCTTAATATAATTTCTGGTGAGTACCTACCACAGTCTCCCTCCTCACAAAAAGAAGTCGGGGGGGGAGATTTAGAGAGACAAAGTCCAACCTCTGCTACTCGCTTGTCTTCTGCAACAAGATTTTTGCTGCATAACTTTCTGGAATGTCACACACCTGTCCTCAAAAATGAAAGAGAAGGGCCAATTCCAAGCCTGGTGGGGAGGGGGTTCAGCTCCTGTCCTGGCTCTCACAGCAACACTCTGACGCAAGACCTGGACAGAGAAGCAGTCAAAGGCAGAAATAGAAGTAGGTGTGCAGGCCACATGACATTGCCTGGTGGGCCACATTCACCTGTGGGCCTTATGTTTAACACACATGCTATATAGGAAGCCCCCAAAGCAAGACACAAATGCCCTCCCTAGTCCTTATGTTCTCCAACAACTGGTACTGATGAATGTATACTGCCTTTTCTACTCATGGTAAATATATAGCCATTACAACTAGTGACTGCTGACAGCCTACTTCTCTACTAATTCGACTAATCCTCATTTTATTTATTTTCATACTTATATTCCATGTTGTATCTAGAGATCTTAGGGCTGAGTACAGGTGATACAAAATTTAAACAAATTTGAAAAAATTAAACAATTTATTCAACAGAATAAAACAGAGACAAAAAACTACAATCTCTCAAAGTCATGATCATTGGACTGCAGATACTGGATGAAGAGGTCAATTTTAACTTAGTACCAAAACTAAGCCAACTTCATCTCCTATCCAACCTACAAGATGAGGTTACCCCACAAGAAGGTGTCCAAGTTGATCGCCATCGCTATCATCTTGTGCTAGTGAATCCCATCACCTGATATTTGAGTATGTGCTGTATAAAGCACCTCCTAAATCCTAAGAGGTACTTTCCAGTTCCTAAATCACTCCCTACTCTTCTTCACTGGATGAATCAGATCTCTTCCTATCCACTTCTAAGCTAATCCCCCCTCCAAATTTGTCGCAAAGGAACTATTTCAGCCTCTTGACCTTCTGCAACTCTGTAACATGCTTTTTTGAGGTGGGCATTCCAAGTGTGGGCACTATACATTCAAAGTGTGGGTATATCACAAATGTATACAAAGCCATTGTTGTGATATGGGTGGTTTTTTGTTTTTGTTTTGGTTTTGGTTTGGTTTTTCCTTTCCAAGTGATCCTCAACATGCAGTTTAACTCTTTTCACAGAAGCTACCAGCTAAGATATTTTTACCATCTTATTCACCACAACCTAAAATTCTGTTCCTGATCAGCCACTAGCCTTCAAAACCTATTAGCATACATACAGTGACAGATATTAGAGGCAATATATAGTACTTCACTTACGCTTAAAAGTGAATCACAATTTCATTTCTAATGCTTATTTCCCCGGTACAGAAGACTATTTGAGGAATTCTTAATAGCTTAATAGCTCCTTGTTGTTTTAACTACCTTAAGTGAGTGTCATCAGCAAAACATGGCTATATTACTGCTTATCCATAACTCAAGATCCCTAGGGACAAATTTAAAAGCACAAGTTCTAATAGATAACCTCTGAAGGTCCACAGTTTACAATGAAAGAAGTGGGTATTTATTCCAGCTCCTCAAGTTTCTCTCTTTATCCAGTTCAAAAGAGGATCCTGGTTTCCCCCTGCCCTCCATGGCTGCAACCTTTGCTCAAGTATCTCCAGCAAAGCAGCTTTTAAATGGTCAAGTAAAAATGCCATCTCTTCCATCCCAGTCTTCCCAGACTAAGAGGTCCAGAGAGCTCAGTTTTAAGTCCTGGCCAACTTGCAAAAGAGTTCTTTCACCACTCTGATAATTCTATTGAGAAACAATTTATTAACTTTTGAAATTCATCAGATATAGACAGTCATCATTAGATAAAATTATTTTGTTTCAGGCACTACTATTGAAATGTCACATACTTTTTTTAAAAAAAGCCTAATGTTGAAGAATGGTCCATTATAAAATTGATTTATTCAAAAGTAGATCCAAATAAATGGCTTTGAACAGTACTCAACTTAAGTATCAGAGGCATCTAAAGATATTACCAAAGTATGGACGCTGAGCTTTGGAATTCCGATACCAAATTCTGTTCAATACCAAGTAAAGCACTGAAATTCAAAGATACCAATTAAGCTATTTTACCACATGCTTCAGCACTGACAGGAACACTCTGATAAAAAGGGCAAACGCTCAGTTTTTCCTTAAAAAGGTTCAACTAAGAGGCTGACATCTGCATTATCTACGTCCTATAAAAGATGTAGGAATCCAAGAATTTTGATAGCCATGAATTTTCTACTGATTAAAAGGAAAATCTACTATTCTTAGTGGAATAGTATAGCTTAGCAATAGAAAGCCAGCATGATATAGTGGTTTGAGCGTTGGACTGTGACTCTGAAGACCACAGTTCAAATTCCTTTCAGCCTTGGAAATGTACTGCATTACCTTGGGCAAGTCACAATCTCTCAGACTGAAAGGAAGGTAAAGGTAAATCCCCTCCAGTCAAATCTTGCAAAAGAAAAGAAAAGGGTTCAATAGGTTTGCCTTAGAGTCACCTTAAGTCAGAAATGACTTGAAGGCACGCAGCAACAACAATAGCTTGGCAATGCATTTTCTTTCAAATTTCATGTAATATCTTCAAATATTCCTTTAAACTTTCAGTAAAACATTATGAGTACCATACATGACATCTCATACAATAAAAAGAAAAAAATTATTTCTGTTGTGACACAAATAGATTACTAAAACACATTGGTTAAAGATGTATTATAAATTCAGCAGGGATTTTCTATTCTGTCAGCACTGATTATCATGGCTAAAATTTCAGAGTGTCTCCTAATTAAATGTTTTCAAAACAATCTGACCAAAACACTGTAGACACTTCCCATTTGGCCTGAAATCCTCACCATTTGACCTATAACATCGCAGAAGCCTTTGCTTTTTTCCCATTCATTAATTTTTGACACAAAGCACTTGATTGGCGAATTTGGGGCACTCATTCTTTTCTCTGCATACACAGCAAAATCTAGTACAAGAGATTGTGCTAAAAGTGGCACAGGGTCAGAAGAAATGCTTTAAAGGTAGTGTTAATAGTCTAATAGCCTTTCTGGCTGAATAGCTGTTGCTCAGCTTGTTTTCTGTACTGTGTGAGGTGATAGTGATTTTGGTGTGGAGAAACTTGGACAGATTATTAAATGGTCAGATTTAGACTCTTTGGGATTAGGAACCTCTGCAGGGGTGGGCAACTGATTGGGATTGTCCATCCCAGGAGACTGATGGATCTGGGTGGGTTCCTCATGGCTCTTGGGGATTTTCTTGTTACCTCAGCAAGTGATTTTGTTGAAACTCTGGCTGACCTCTGGTAAGAAAATGGCCAGGGTGGAAGACACAAACATTCCTGAGTGTACCCTCTTACAGAATAGAACCAAGCCAGCCCCCTGGTTTTTCAGGGAGTTGCCACTGATGAAGCAAGTGAGACAGAGTCTAGAGAGACATCGGTGGAAGACTCCAATCAAGTCTGACCAAACACGGGCTACAGTCTAGCGGAGAGCAAAGAAATTTGCAAGGAGCCATCCATTAGAGCCTTTTTGAGTGGTCAGAGGTCTATTACACATTGGTCCTCCAGCCGAAAATACAGACCACTCAACAACCTGCTGCAAAGAATCTGTACAGAACTTTGCAGATAAATTCATTCAGATCCATTCCAATTCAGATGCTGTAGGTGATATAACTCCAGTGGATTGGTTCTTGTTTGTCCAGTGTTATTGGATACTTTTCAGTTTGTACAGCCTGAGAATGTGGATCGTTGAAGAGGTAAAAGCTACCATATGTGTGTTAGACCACTGCATTTCCTGGCTTATCAAACAGACCAGAGGGGACTGCCTAAGAGGCTAAAGGAAGCAGTCAGTGCGTCCTTACAAGGCAGAGTTCCAACTTGCCTAAAGGAGGCAGTTGTGAGGTGTGTGTTTGCTGAAAATGCCATCCCCAAACTCCTTGATAATGCATACTTATTGGCCAGTGTCTGCATAAAGGATACTTATCATCCTTGCATTTTTAGGCAAGGTATTGGAGCGTGTGGTGGTCTCCCAACTCCAGAGGCTTTGGGGTGTGATTGATTTTCTAGATCCATTTCAATCTGATTTCAGGCCTGGCTATGGGACAGAGATAGCTTTAGTTGCTTTGAGGGATGACCTATGCAAGGACCTGGACAGAGTGACTGCTGGTTCTTCTGGTGCTCTCAGTGGCTTTCAATATCACCAACCATGGTATCCTCCTGGGCTGCCACACTGGGATGGGACTTGGAAACATTGTTTACAGTGTCTCCATTCCATCCTGGAAGGGCAAACCCTGAGGGTGGTGCTGGAGAATTCTTGTTCAACCCCCTGGGGTCCCTCTGTGGGGTCCCTCAGGACTCTGTTTTGCACCCAATGCTATTTAACACATATATGAAACCACTGGGAAAGGTGATGCAGAATTTTGGGGTGTGGTACCATCAATACAAGGACGAAACCCAACTTTACTACTTCTTTCCACCTCAGTCGAACCAGGATGTCCTGGACCTAAACCAGTGTCTGTTATCAATAATGGACTAAATGAGGACAAATAAATTGATATTTAATCCAGAGAAGATAGAAATGCTCTTGATCAGTTGGAAGGTAGATCAGGAAAGAGGGATTCAGTCTGGGTTAGATGGGTTACATTCCCCCTGAAGCCATGGGCTTGCAGTTAGGGTGTACTCCTGGAGTTAGCTTTGAACCTGAAGGCCTAAGTTTCTGCAGTGGCCAGGTGCTTTTGCACATTTAAAGCCTGTGCCCCAAATGCACCCATCCCTTGAGAAACTGGATCTGGTCATCACCATGACCATGTACCGCTGTACATGTCTTAGTCATATCCTGTTT
Organism: Iguana delicatissima; assembly: GCA_948472985.1. NCBI lineage: Eukaryota > Metazoa > Chordata > Lepidosauria > Squamata > Iguanidae > Iguana > Iguana delicatissima. The sequence goes on from CAOKZL010001239.1 coordinate 107,891, forward strand.
GGACTACTTTAACAAGCTTTATGGTGGGGAGGCTTTCAAGAGTGTTTGGAAATTTTGAAGTTTCCAAACTTCAGCTGGTCCAAAGATTTGAAGCCAGAGTGTTAACTGGGCCAGTTACAGAGACCATGCTATGTCTTGTTGAAACGGCTCCACTGGCTGCCAGTTTGTTTCTGGGCACAATTCAAATTGCAGACAGTGATCTTAAAGTCCTATATGGCTAAGGTCCAGTCTATTTAGTAAACCGTATATCCCTGAATGAGCCAGCATGGGGTCTAAGATTATCAGGAGAGGCCCTTCTTCAGCCCCATCACCATCACAAACATGGTTGGTGGGGATGCAAGAGAGGGTTTTTTTGGTGGATGCCTCTAGACTCTGCAACTCCCTTCCCCCAGGGGCCAGAATGGCTCCCTCCTAGATGTCCTTCTTTCAGCTGGCCAAAACCTTTTCATTCAGACAGGGTTTTAAAAACAGAAAGCGTTTAAAGAACAGGTTAAGGGGTGCTGTATTGTTGTAACTGAAATGTTTTTAAGGGGGTTTTTTTTTAATCTTTTCAGTTGCATTTTATTTTTTTAACTTGAACTATGAATTACTTCTATTTTAATATTCACATTCCAGTAGCTGTCCAGTGATTTTTCCTCTTCAGTAATAAGTTAAATGCCATTTGGAATTTAAAGCAAGATGAAAATATATGACACCTACAAATATTGTCTATGTTTCACACAGAACATCACTACAATGGTTACACAGCCTCTCCTGGCCTAGCACTGAAATTTTCAAAACTTGAAGAGCTCTCAACTACAAGAAAAAACAAAATGGAGAACCTGTCATGTTGAGAGGCAGACGGAATAGGCAGTCATTCTTTAATTCACTGTCTAGAGGAGGCATGAGAAATCTACCTGATCTTACAGAATTATAATTCCCATCATTCCTAATCACAGACAATGCTGCCTGCGGCTAACGGAAGCTGGAGATCAACAATATAGGTCCTTGAGGCCACAGGTCCTTGAGCCCTAATCTAAAGCCAGATCCTGGAATCATCACTGCTTGCTTAGAGAACTGGGATATCATGGTGAGGCAAGACATTTTAAGCCCACTCCTCCATCTCTCAGCATTGCTGGCAAACAGCTCCTTCAGGAACTCATACAGAAAGAAGAAGTATGTTTAACATTAGATGAAACTACATGATTATGAAATTAGCACTCAAGTTAGGAAATGGAATTGTGGAGTTCAAATAAGTGTCTGAATAATTTTATTAAAACATAAAATGATAAATGAGAGGTAAAAAGCTAGTCTGATAGCAGAAGAGTACCATCCTCCAGTATCAAGGAGTACATCACACAAGATGAATATTTTATGTCTGTCTGACTTTCCACCCAGTGCCCATGGTAGAAGAGTGATGAAAAACAATGAGACTGTGTTCTCTGTTGTTTTTGTAATCATATGCTACATCCATGCCAGAGCTTTCCAAATTTCTATATATTATTGTGAAAGCTAGACATAGTAAATAAAAAAAAATTATCTGAAATGTGGTGCTGGAGGAGAATTGTATGGATACCATGGATTACTAAAACAAATTTTAAAAATGGGTTCAAACGCAAATCCTAGAAGCCAAAATGATTGAACTGGGGCTGTCACACTTTGGACATATCATGAGAAAATGTAACTCACTGGAAATGACAACAATGTTTGGTAAAGATAAAGATGAGAAGCTCAACTTTGGATGGATTGATTCAATCATGGATGCCACTGCCCTACAATTGCAAGACATCAGCAGGGCTGTTAATGATCAGAGCTCACAGGAGTCTCTCATTCACAGAGTCATTCTAAGTCAAATTCAGCTTGATGATAAAGAAACAATATCAAAACTGTTTTCCTCTTTTGAATCAATGGAGCATGGGGAACCTCAGGCCTAGGAAACCTCAGGAAACACCATTGTTTCCTGGCTTTTAGAATTTTTTTCTCATTCTGAAAAATTCACATGTCTACTGATTAATTAGTAAATCACTGATATTTTCCGTTCAGTTTGGCCCCACATGGCATTGGAATATAGCCTCCAAGAATCTGGCACTGAATGAGGTTCTTTGTCCTTGGTTTAAGCCAACGAATCTCGTCTACAGGAAATTCTGTACAGGAAGGAGGGGCTTTAATGTTGAAAATAGGCTGAAAGCTCCGTTCAGAGAACAATGAACCTTGACAACACTCAAAGATGTAACAGTTACATATAACCCTACATTTTAGAGCTACTCATTAGCCATATGAGGAAAGTGTTCATTTTAATAATGTAGCACTTCAAATCCACAGTTCAGTCCAAACTAAATGTGTAATAATACTAAAATGTTGCTGTACATCAGCCTCTAGTCAATCTCTGTACAGAAGACAATCTACCTACATTTCTTTGATATCAGTCAGTAGCAGAACAAATTAGATCTCTCCTCTCATCATGTGCATGGACTCTTCATATTGATTTCATTTTTAGTGAGCGCTAGAAGTTAACTTACCATTTTTTAACTAGCATGCTTTTATCTAAAGATTTTCACTTAATAGAGCTTGGGAGAGAGGAGGTCCTCCCATGGTTGAAAAATGATTAGATGGTGAATAGTTAAAAGATGGGTTCATTTATGCTGCTTTACCTTCAGACAAAAATATTATTTTCCTAAGCAAAGATTGAGGTTTATTCTATTTACAATGAGATGTATGCAAAATATGTCTCTCACAGACAGAATGACTCTGTCAGTCAAAGACTTCTGATCCAATAGATCAGTGATCCTCAAACTCTGTTCTTCCAAGTGTTTTGAATTTAAGCTCCCAAAATTGCCAGACGATAGTCAACAGTCAGGGATTCTAGGAGCTAACATCCAAGATATCTGGAGACCAGAGAACCCTCTGATAGTATATGGGCAAAGGTGATTTATATTTAATCCCCCCTCTCCAAGCCACTTATGCCCCCTGAAAAACTATTCCAGGAGATTGTGGAGAGGTCTTTGGGGCTTGCAGAGGAGTGAATGGCAAAAATCACCTCTTGTTCTTTCCATGGGTCAGTTTTCTCAAGGCGCTACCTGCTGGACATACTACTGATGGTGGAAGAATCCACTGTGGATCCAAGTACTAAACAGGTATGACCATCACAAGATCTTGCAAGAGTCAGCTGGTCACCTAAACGCTTGTATAATATGCTACTTTGTTTAACAAAAAAGGTGTAGTGTAGCATTCAACCATCTATCAACTGCAGCCATATATTAGCAAGAGCCTAATTGCTAATTACAAAAGTGAAAGTGCGGTCGCTTTTAAGTATAATTAATTGTAGGAATGGAAGATGAGAATAAAGGGTTGAAAATGGGTTGGGTCTAATTTTACAGTACAAAGTTCCCATTTTTCCTCCTTTCAGCTGACAGAAGCTGTTCAACAGGCACAAGTGGCACAAGTCTTATTTCCTCCTTCTCCAAGATTAATTATTTAATACCCTATTAATTGAAAAATGCACTCGAATTTCAGAAGCATTTATTTCACTCTGCATATCATTCTGTCTAGAAAGCACCGATTAAGCTGTTCATCAAAGGTGAGCAGACAAGGTCATCTAGGTTGTACCTCTTCAGTTATTCATTATCTTGCCCACAGTAGTAATAAACAATGGAAATATTTCCATCAATTAGAGCCTTTCTGATATTCCAAGCTAATGAGCAATCAGAGCACTCTCTACATTTTTGTTTTGTTTTATTTTATTCATGTCACACACCTTATGGTCTAAATATATCAGGCATATTTTTTTTTTTTTTAAAAAAAAGGAGTAAATGATTAGCTAAATCTATGCAAGCATTCTTTTTGTGTATAAAGAAAACCCTACAGTAGATTTGCAGAAGTCCAGGAACATATTTATTCAAACATATCCATTGCTATGTCAACAGATTTCTCCAGAGTTACTGTCTCCTTAGATGAAAGATATAATGCTCTAGGTTGAAAATAAAATATCAGAGCATATGTATATCATCTGAATGATTAATGTATATCAAGCATATAGCTATTTTAAGCATAACATACTAGTTTTTTATATTTATATTAGTCTTTTTTTAAAAATGTGTCATTTCCCTTGCCTTATAACAACAACTCAGTAAATTTATATTGTCAATTAAATAATTTGAACAGGAAGGAGCAAAGGAAAAATGTTCCACGAAACAGGATAAACAGCACGGTACTAGGGAGCTAAATAACTAGTATATTCTTCTTATTTATCTCTTAGAATCACAGAATAATAGAATCATAGAATCATAGAAATGTAGAGTTGGAAGAGACCACATGGGCCATCCAGTCCAACCCCTACCATGCAGGAACATCCTCAAAGCACTCCCGACAGATGGCCATCTAGCCTCTGCTTAAAAACCTCCAAGGAAGGAGACTCCACTACACTCCGAGGCAGCATATTCCACTGCCGGACAGCCCTGACTGTCAGGAAGTTCTTCCTGAGGCTGAGGTGGAATCTCCTTTCCTGCAGCTTGAATCCATTGCTCCTTGTCCTGGTCTCTGGAGAAGCAGAAAACAAGCCCACTCCCTCCTTTACATGGCATCCCTTCAAATATTTAAACATGGCTATCATGTCCCCTCTTAACCTTCTCTTCTGCAGACTAAACATACCCAGTTCTCTAAGTCTATCCTCATAGGGTATGGCTTCCAGGCCCCTCACCATTTTGGTCACCCTCCTCTGGACTTGCTCCAGCTTGACCATGTCCTTCTTGAATTGGGATGCCCAGAACTGCACACAGTATTCAAGATGAGGTCTAACCAAAGCAGGGTAGTGTGGTACCAGTACCTCCCTCAATCTAGACACTATTGATGCAACCAAGAATTGCATTGGCTTTCTTGGCTGCCGCATCACACTACTGACTCATGTTCAGCTTGTGGTCTATTAAGACTCCTAGATCCCTTTCACACGTACTGCTATCCAGCCACGTGTCCCCCATCCTATATTTCTGTATTCCATTTTTTTCTACTTAAGTATAGGGCCTTACATTTCTTTCTGTTGAATTTCATTTTGTTAGCCTTGGCCCAGCTCTCCAATCTCTCCAGCACATTTTGAATTTTGATTCTGTCTTCTGGCGTATTAGCAACCCCTCCCAATTTGGTGCTATCTGCAAATTTGATGAGCATGCCCTCTATTCCTTCATCCAACTCGTTGATGAAGATATTGAACAGCACTGGGCCCAGGACAGAACCCTGTGGCACCCCACTAGTCACTTCTCTCCAGGATGAAAAGCAGCCATTCGTGATCACCCTTTGGGAATGGTCAGTCAACCAGTTACAGATCCACCTGACTGTAGCCCTGTCCAGCCCACATTATACTAGCTTCTTTGCAAGAATGTCATGGGGAACTTTGTCAAAGGCCTTACTGAAATCGAGATATGCTACATCCACAGCATTCCCTTCATCTATCAGGCTAGTAACTCTATCATAAAAAAAGATAAGATTAGTCTGGCATGACTTATTTTTGAGAAATCCATGTTGACTTCTCATGATTACTGCATTGCTTTCTAAGTGATTAGAAACTGACTGCTTAATGATCTTCTCCAAGATCTTTCCGGGTACTGATGTCAGGCTGACTGAGTGATAATTATTTGGGTCCTCTTTTTTTCCTTTCTTGAAGATGGGGACAACACTTGCCCTCCTCCAGTCTGCTGGAACTTCTCCTGTCCTCCAAGATTTCTCAAAGATTATAGCAAGCGGTTCCGAAATGACCTCTGCCAGCTCTTTTAATATCCTAGGATGCAATTCATCTGGCCCTGGAGACTTGAATTCATCCAGTATGGCCAGGTATTCCTGTACCACCTCTCTACCTATTATGTGCCGCATTCCCCCTGCTTCCTCCCCTGCTCCCCAACTGCCAGGCTGAGTGCTTGTATCCTTCTGGGAAAAAACTGAGGCAGAGAAGGTGTTAAGTAGTTCTGCCTTTTCTCTTCCCCCTGTTAGTAATTCGCCATTTTCTCTGCGCAGCAACCCTATCGTCTCCTTCTTTTTGCCGCAGACTTATTTAAAAAAGCCCTTTTTATTGTTTTAATGTCTCTGGCCAGCCTAAGTTCATTCTGTGCTTTAGCCTTTCTGACCTTCTCCCTACATCTCCTGGCTACTTGCTTAAATTCTTCTTTGGTGGTTTCCCCCTTCTTCCATTTCCTGTACATGTGTCTCTTAACACTTAGCTCAGCTGAGAGTTCTTTGGTCAACCATTCTGGTTTCTTCAGATGCCTTCCATTTTTCCTCCTTATTGGCACAGTTTTAGACTGTGCCTTCAGTATCTCCCTTTTAAGGAACTCCCATGCCTCCTGAACTCCTTTCTCTGTCACCATTCTTGACCACGGAATTTCAGCCAGCAGCTCCTTAAGTTTACAGAAGTCCGTTCTTATACTTGAATACAAAAATGAGAACACTTAAAACATTTCAATTACTTGATGTTCATCAACAAAACACACTTCTGTTTCTACCTTTTGTAAAAATGCTCAGAAAATCCTAAACACATGAAGTAAGCTTGAGATTAACAACAAAGTTATGTGTGCAAACCTGTCTATGTCTTTGTGGGGCTAAACCTGACTGAATTCAGTGCAGCTGACTCCCAGATGAGTGTATACACTACTGTAACCTAACCAGCCTAGTCCATCTTCTGATTTCTCTCATTCCCTTGACAGACCGAGAATGAAGTTTGTACTGGACAATTTACAGGGTGGCTTAATCAGTGAATGGAATCCAGATGTAGGTATGTACACCTGGGCTGAGGGAAAGGAGCATCCCACAAACCTCTTCACAGCAGCCTCTCTGGATCCTTGAAAATGTTAAAGAAAAGACAGGGGAATCCAAATGATGGAGTGCAGGAGAGAGGAGACTGTAGGAAGTGGTGTTTAGAATTCTCAGCCAGAGACCTCTAGTACATCTCACCAAACGATAAATCCCATGATTCCATAGGCTATAGCCATGGCAGTTAAAGCAAAATCACAGTGCTACAACTGTGTAGTATGACAGAGCCCAAGATCTTAAAGCATAGAGTGCACCTACTCAGTATTGCAGCCACGCCATTCCCCACCCCAACCCAGGCAGTCAGCATCTTGTGGCCAGTGATCACACACTCAAGCCTCACTAGGTTGTTTTAAGTGGATGTCACCCCAGGGTTTTATTCTAAAAGTTATTGGGTACTGACCAATAACCATGGCATTCCCCTAAATCTGCCAATACTTCTCCCTTCTAAGAGGATGGTGCCATATTGGCCATATAAACAATGGCATTCATGCCTGAATTTTGGAACTACAATAAACAATGCAGATGTATGTAGATGGTTTATTCACTTTATCAACAGAATCTGTTTTTCCCTTCAATAATGCTTCGAAAGCCCTGTAAAGTGGGCTACTATTATTATATCATATATGGAGAAGTGAGGTGGGCAAGTAGTGCCTTAGAGCAAGGCAGTTCATAACTGCACAAAAGCTGAGATAAAACTTGCAGCATATTGTTATATTTGCTAAACTAATTCATCAGAATATTTGGATTACCTTTTCCTAATCAGGTATGCCAACTTATTTGATTTTAACATTTTTAATACAAATTCCATTAAACTGGGAAATTTTATAAGGGTGACATGCAAAGAAGCTTGTGAACAATCAATGTTATTAGCGGGGGGGGGGGTTACTAGCAGTTCTCACCACAACCTTCCTGATTCCTTCAAGCTGTGTCAGCAGTAATAGCAGTAATAGTTCTGAAGTGAGTCATGAAGAAGAACCCTTCAAACTCAGACTCAATCAGAGAATCAGTATATTCAGGTCTAACATCATTGTAGCAACTCTTACCAGGAGGCATTTCAGGTGGCAGGTAGTGGGGCTCTTGAGCACTAATATGAACCCAGTCAAAGTCATCGTATGGGTCTTGGTGGTAATCACAGGGTCCTGGACCATCATCAAATGTGCAACCTCCTGAAAGAAAGAAAAGGAGGGGAATCAATTATGTCTTCAAAGTGTAGATTGTATTGCTGAATTAATCTTTACACCCCGTGGCCTGAGTTCTGCTAGAGTTCTGCCCCAGCCACTATGGTCAATGCTCAGGGCTTCTGGGAGCTGAAGTCCAAAAACTTCTGGGGACCCACAGGTTGAGAACCACTGTGCTAGAGGGACCTTTCCTTGTGTCCCACCAATGGAAATATGGAAGCCCCTACATGCACACATAATGTTGTCTTTTCTGTCAGCTACCTCTTGTGGTTGCATTAGGATTTTAATACAGCTTTCATTCTTTCTCTCTCTCTCTCTCTCTCTCTCTCTCACACACACACACACACACACACACACACACATACACATACACTGTCTGTTCTGGTTATAGCAGAAGAGCTCCCTCAGAATCCAACTACTATTATTCTTCTCTGGAGCATCATTGCATTGATATCATGATCAAGTGATATTACAGAGGAGAACTGATGAAACCACAAGCATCACAGGAAGGTAAACTAGCAGCAGGACCAGCACTGCCATTACCAGTGAGACTGGAAGTCTACAGTCAGCCTTGAGGTACAATTCTAGATCTAACCTGGTTTGAAGATTCCTTGTCTCCCAGCTATTTCCCTAGACAAGACACCCAGTACTGCACAATGTTTGTCTTGGACCAACCAAGAGACTTAAAGTGTCCAAGAGGCAGTGGTTGGACCCACAGAAGCTGGATCTTCACAAGGCAGAACCTCCATGGAGAGTGAAAGAAAGCAGAGTTGTGCAGGAATTTGGAAGTGTTTATTTTGCACTCTATTCCCCAAATAAATTTTGGCCACTAGTCCACAATGCAACAGCACATGAAAATATTTCCATCCTTCATTCTATGATTGGAATGTCTACTGGAATATCTGCTGAACCACCATCAGAGTGGCTGAAAAACTATCAGCCACACAACTGCCATCCTGACTTCATCTTGATTCACACAAATATGCCAGCGGAGCTTACTCAGGTGAAACTAATATGGCATGCATATCACTTCATCCAAAAGGTTCTCTTAAGACAGTAGTACCACAGCATGTTCACAGTCCATTCTAAAGTTCATGAGTTTGCATGACATGAATAATAACGTTTAATTCCAATAACTCCATCTGCCACCATTATTTCCTTGCCATAGCTCTGATGGAACAAATTCCCTCAAGAAGATGCCAGAAATCACAAACCCAAGCCACTCAAGTCCAAGTGGAATGTAGCTTGCTATTTATTTATCTGAAGGGAACTATGAAATGATGAAGGATGTAAATCGATTCAGAATTAAAGAGGAGCACTAAAGGTATCACAACCTATTCCATTCTTGCTAGTGAACTGAAGCTGCTATTCAGCAAATGAAAAGAGAAATGCAGAATGAAATACACTAACACTTCACTTAGTGCTCTTGATTTATTCAAATCAATCTATCACTAAGAGAGAGAGAGAAGGGCCACAAAGCTAAAATGCTCACCACCAATGTTGTAGAAATGAGTGTGATATCTCAATAGAATCTCTACTGTGAAGGCAATATGAACTTCAATGCCATTTCTAAGGACATCCAATAGAAAAAAAAGGTGAGAGATCTGGATGGGTGGGAGAGAAAATTAATGATTTCAATTTTCAGTTCTATTTGTTTTCAAATCTTTTCCTACAAGAATGGTTGAAAGGAGGAAAAGGAAAGAACTCACAGAAGAGGAAAATGTGACAAAAGAACTAGCACAGATGCAGGGCAGATTTCAGGATCATAGATTTCTTTTTTTTAAACTTGAATTACATGAACAGGATCCCAGAGCCAAAGCTATACATTTAAAATTGGGAGTCCAGGAAAATGGGTACCAGAACAGAAAGAGAACTCACAGTACTCTTTATTTTAGTAGTAATTTAGACTGGAAGACTTTTCCTCTGCCACTGTTAAGCAATTAAAATTGCTACTCTACTCTGAATCACAAAGATAGGCACAGCAGATCCTGATCTACCTTAATACAGAGCTTGCTCAAGATGCACATCTATCATAGGGAGGAAAATCAGATTACCTATATGGTAGGATATCTGAAAACAAGAGCAGACCAATGCAGAGCAAGCTCCTGTATTCTTCCCACCCTTTAGGCACCAGAGCGTGATGGAATCCTTGCCACAGTCGTATTCTCTCCCAATACGCGAGACATAATCAATCTTAGCAACAGAATTAATGTGATCAGAAGAAGCATAAAAAAAAAAACAGGTAAGAGAGCAAGAGAATAAAGGGAAAAGAGAACATAAGGTTTTGAACTTTTCCCAAAGACATAAGGTATTCTACTTAGTCAAGGACAGAATGACTGTGAATCGAGAAGAAACTTCTGAGAATTCCTACCACTCACTCTGTGTCATTTTTCTGCCTTTTCTCCTTACTGTGTTTTTTCCAGTAAGGAAAAAAAAGATGCAAGAAACAAAAGGGGTAAAATTTAGGAGGACCTCCAAACAGAAGACAGCTAATATCTCAACTTCTCATAAACTTCCATGAGGGAGGAAACATGATTAAAAAATCTCATTAAAGAGCATTCAGTGGTAGAAAATGTCTGTTGCATGTTAAAAAGAAACAAAGGGGGGGTCCCAAAACAAAAAAGCCATCTTCAGTTAAAAAGAACAAATTAATAAATAATAGCAAAGGTCTCTGACACCCTGGTGATGGGGTCAGGTGGACAAACAGTATGGTTTTGTCTAAGGCAGTTTCCTTTGCTACTAAGTTCACAGACCTCTCACAAGGGCAACAGATGTCAGCCATGTTATAAACTTTGCAGCAGCTGTTACTGCAACCTACACTTCAAAATCCTTGGATTTGCTGCTTAGCTTTGAAAATGAAAGGCAAGATCAGAAAAGATAATCTGTGATAATCTCAAAGAAAATGGCTGGCTGTGAGCATGCTTTATGTCTACTGATATCAAGAGGCATTTATAAACCACCACCACCACAAGAAAAGTATCAAACTTTTAAGACTACAAAATAATGTGTTCTCAGTAAAATCTTACCACATTTGCTTTGTACACTTTACATTTACCAACCACTCAAAATATAAATGCTCTTAAAATAATTTTTTAAGAGCTGACTGGCCATGTATTTCACAGAACCATCCTTTCACAGGCTACTAACTCGAAGGCTGAAAAATGCCAAATTGCTATGAAGTATTTCTATATTTTTTTTTAAATTGCTAGGTGTCTTGACAACTTGTGCAAGGCATGTTCCAGACTTCATGTTCTATTTGGAGCAGCCAGAACAGTGGTGCACAGTAGGAACATCCTCTAGGCAGATGTCCTCTCTAGTTTTTATTTTGTCTTTGTTGTTTTTTTATTAAAGAATGTCAGAACATTTTTTTTCCAAAAATGGTCTTATAGAAGGACAAAAGTAGAGTCCATATGACACAGTCTTCATCAATTTGATACAATTTTTTTATGTTTCATCTGATTCATAGTTAAACAGCTGGTTTGCCAAAAGACCAGCACTAGTTCAATGGCAGACTAAGTCCCTTCAAGTCCTTGTAGTCAATGTACGTTGTTGTTGTTGTTGTTGTTGTTGTCGTCGTCATCATCATTGCTGTGTGCCTTCAAGTTGTTTCATACTTATAGTGACCCTAAGGTGAACCTATCACAGGGTTTTCTGGGGAAGAGAGTATGTGATGTGCCCATGGTCACCCAGTGGGTTTTCCATCGCCAAGTAGGGAACTGAACCCTGGTCTTCAGGCTGTAGTCCAATGCTTAAATCACTACACCATTTTGGCTCTCTCCAATGTGCCATGCACATGCTATAAAGTCCTGAGTTCATAGCTCCAGCCATCACTGTCAAAATAATCAGGTATCACTTGATGGGAAAGACTTCTGCCTGAGAGCCAGGTAGGAGATAATCAGTGTGGACAGATCAGTGTGACTCAAAATAGGCTTATGTGTTCATGTTACAGTTGCTAGGTTCAGTTCAGGATGCGGCTCCTGTAAAATTATACCTCAAGAGATCCTGGAGCAAGAAGAAATATCATAATATTCTGTCAACCTGGGAAAGATACCTCTCCTCTCTTACCCTCCAAACTCCAGCTTTCAGCCACAGCCATCCCCTCCCAACATTGCTCTTTCTCCCTGGTGGAGAAAGGGGGATGAATGGACAATGAGGAACATCCAACTTTGTTCTTGGTGCCAGCACTTCCATGCTCAAACTCTTCTGGATTCAAGTTACAACAGTCTAACCCTTTATCCAGAATGGAGACCCTAATTTATGTTAGTATCTGCTTCATATGTACATGCGGATATTTATTAAAGAAAAATAGTGTGGAAGATGTCTGCATTAAATGAAGTACAAAATCTGACCATTGCTAATTAGTCTACTGCAAAGCCATCTTACTGCAGGGTTGGCATCCATTAGATAGGTCACTGAAACACCAGCAATAATCGCTGCAGTGTTTTCTCACGTGGCTCTGGTTCTTTGCTTGGCCACATACCATAAGTGGAACTGACAGTAACATTATTGTTTACAATATAGCAAGTGTAGAGAACATTATATTCAGCAATCCCAGAGCATCTGTTTAATCCAGTGGTTCTCGGTGTTTCATCCTCTAGATGTTTTGAACTGCATACTTCACGCCAGTTCAGAAAAGTGTGTTGGACCAATGCCGCCACACACCACCATAAAGCCAAAGGTTAATCTTTAAGTACAAATTGTTGGACTAATCACATGATTTCTACTTGCTTAAAGCAAATCATGAAGAGCTCTAAGTTAAGAAAGAAGTCTTCAGAGTCAGCAAGAATCTGACAAGCCTTTACTAGCCTGATCAGTATTTTTAAACTCATATTTATGAGAAGAGGTAAAAAAATAGTGGCATAGGTTTTTAATCTCAAGATGTTAGGAATATCTGCCAATTTTCTCATACTAAATGAAGAAAGAATTTCTTGACACACAAGACCATGATCATGCCATGATCTGTCCTACCACTTCAAGACTTTTCTGGGGGAAAAATATGCAAAAAGCATTGTATTTTAAACAAAAAAAACTTGTGTAGAAAATAAAGCATTTTCTCTCTCCAAAAATTCATGAAATGTTTTCTTACAAACAGACTGTTTTGCACACAAAAAGTCTCAAAATGCACAAAAAGAAAAAAGAAAAGAAAAGAAAGAATGTGCCTCAAACTCTCACAATCCTATCCAGCAGGGAGAAATTCTTCATACTTGTGTGTTAAAGAATCAAATTAGTGACAATTTACACTCTTCTTCCAATCAAAATCAGGTAATTTCTGAGGGGAAAAAATAAACAAGTTCACCCACTGTGGTCTGTTGCAAGAACAACAACAGCAATAGCAACAACACAGATCTTCTGCTGGCTTAAATACTAACCAATGGTTTATTATTGCAAAAGCTGCTGTGAATCTAGTCCACCCACTGATATTCCAAGAGAAGTGGGGTGGAAAAATCCATTACTTAGGAAAGGATGGTAGAAAATGTAAAACAACTGGATACCGTTTCATAGCCAATCAGACTTTAATATCTTTGACAATGCTGGACTGCTTTTCTAAAGCATCTGAAACAAGTTCTCTTTCCACCTGACTGAAGCCTTTTATATATTAGTCATTTATGTATCACTTTAGATTGCCAAACAAAAACAAAGAGCAATGTCCTCGGCTGAGTTGATTGGTATGTCAGAGCAACTGTCAAGGGTGGCAGATTACGAAATAGAAAGAAGCAGGGAACGGGCATAAACCGGGAAACATTAAAGCCTTTAAAGGTTACAATGTTGTTCTCATCAAGAGACTTTTTTAATCAGTATCTGTCATAATGAATCTCTATGCTCAAGTCTTATCCCACTAGATTATTATAAGACTATGACCATTTTAAAGCCCAAACTTTCAATTTCTGTGGATTCGCAACTGATAAACGAATAGCATTATTCCTTTAAGCAATGTTATCCTGTTCATTGTCACAACAGCAAAGTGACAGACTGCTTTAACACACATGCCTTAAGGGCAGCCATTACCCCTTTTAATGGCATAAATGCCCTTAAGTATATAAATACAAAATACCAATGGATCTCACATGGACTCATTTGGAAGACAAATGTTCCTAATTACTCTCCTTCATAGGCCCTATTCATTTCAGAGACCCATATTCTGATTAGTGCTAACTGGTGACTTCAGAAATTGCAATTCATCTCCACAAAACCAGCCAACCTACTAAGGATGCGCATATGTTACAAGCTGGATTTTCTAAACTACCATTATGAATTTCCTCCCTTTCCAAATCAGTGGCCATGATGCAGTACCCCAAGTGACATAAAAAGAAAAATAAGTAAATAAAATAGCTGTCCAATCCTTATACCAAAACTTTGCCTTACAGTATCAGTATAAACCACTAGAGATTTTTAAATATGTATTCATTCCAAATATGACATATCCCATAATTAATTTGGATTATGTTACTTTAAAAAAGGGTACCACTAACCAAATGCCTTCCACAGTCCATAATCTATAGAAAAGGCAAATGCTACACAGAGTAAAGTCTTCACTCAGTCAGAGGAAAAATGAACCACACTGTGGAAAGTAAACTCCGCCAATAGTAGCCAAAGTTTCATAGTGCTAAAAAACACCCATTTTGAGAGCTTAAAATTATGCAATTCCTAGGGTTGTTTTGCACACCTGCTTTCAATTTTACTTGTTATATTACAAATTCAAGGTGTGCTAGTCATAATAACAAAGTGTGGGGGGACCTGGCTATTTTCACCCACCTTCTATATGTTGTGAAATTGAGTGAAATGGATAGCTGGCATTTTCCAGTTCATGTCCACTTTTCAAACCTTTGCTATCACTTTTGGAAAGAAACAACAACTCCATGAAAGATCATGTTAAACCATGTGTTTTGTATGCTAAAGGTCCCAGGATCAGTTCCTGGTATGAGCAGTTAAAAGGTTTTCTCCTTGAAAGAAAAGACCATTAGGATCAATGGAGTATCAAAATTATGCCGGAGAGGATGTAGTTCTGTAGTTTACGAGGGGAGGGGAAAGTACAGATACAATGAGTTTGCTTGAGAAAAAAGAGACAAATCAATCCAAATATACCAACCAAAGCCTACTTCAGCTTCCTTTAATATAAGCCAAGCTAAATGAAATGTTCACACCTGACATCTTTGGTCTGTAACTCTCATCAGTTCCACTCAGAATGGTGAGTTACAGTAGCTGTAAACCAAAAGAACTTGAGAGCCAAAGGCTCCTTATCCCTGCTCAAAGAAGAAAAGGGGAGAGGCAGAACATGACATGGACAGTTAGCTGAGATTCAGTCTCCTTCTTCCAGATAATTTTCAATACAACAAAATCATGGAATGTTAAACAGTAACTGATAGTAAGAAACTGTGTGTCACTATGGTTCATTGCATTACTACCAACATTTCACCTGAGGATGGAGGCAGAATGATCTAGATAACTGCTGGATTTTGTATTTTCATACAGGGTGGAGTCAACCATTGTTTTTTTCTCCATCGAACAACCTTAAGGACAATCTACGGACTGGGGAATGTGTCCTCCAGATGTTCCTACCAGCCCTAGTCACCAAAACCAACAGTGAGGGATGCTAGGAACATATGCCTGTCATCTGGAAGCCTCACATTTCCCCGCTCTGGTCCAGGTAACAGTCAATCAACTAAATAAGCAACGTCAAGATTCATCCAGAACCCCAGGCAGAATGCCAGCTAAATCAGGAATTAACAGTACAAATTGGATGTGACATGGTGTATCTGGTATGTATTTTATTTCAAGCCAAAGTCAATTTTTCATCTGCAGCTGGAGTTAAAAATAACCCTGATATTTATGAAACACCAAACATTACTGAAATTAATGCAAATTAAACTCATTCTGAAATGTTCTTTGTAGACAATCCTGTGAGGAGCAATTAACACAAAGCAATGGGAAATATCAAAGGTTGTATATTGTTCTTGTGATGTAGTTTCAGCATATATCAATTATCTTTTAACCTATGAAATGATTATACTTCATGTAACTAGAAAAAAACACTGATACAATCATCATCATATAGCTTAGAAATGGGAAACAATCTGACTAGATTTACGGGAATCCATACAAGGTCTATCCAGGAAACATTACAGAACAAAAAACTAAATGCAACTAGCCAACACCAAAAGGCATGGTACTGAAAATTACATCTGCCCATTAGATTCAGACAAGATTCAGACAAAATGGATTTCCCACTTCCATTCCTGTTTAAACTTTCATGTGCTCAAGATATTGCAACTTCAAATTCTACCTGTCACAAAATGGTCACATTTTACCTGTCATCTGTTCTCATGATGGGAGGCCTTACTACTGGCACACACATTGACAAAGAAGTGAACAGTATAACAATCTATTAGCCAACTCTTTGCACAATAAACAGAATTGCAAAAAAAGCTGTGTGTCCATAGGCTCCTCCATGTACAATCAGCCCTCCATGTTTCCGGGTTGAGCATTTGCAGATTTGATTATTTGTGGATTACTGGGATGGATGGGGGAAGAAGGATGGGATGGGAGAAGGGTGCATATGTTCACACAGCTGCATGGGTGGCAGAGGGGGCAAGAATTGAATGGGAGGGCGCATGCATCCATTCGTTCATTCACACAGATGGAGGGGTGGGATGGGAGGAGGGAGGGAGGGAGGGCACGCATGTTCACTCACTCACACTCGTGTGTGCATGCGCACACGTGTGTGTTTCATGGTTTTTTCCCATCATTGCAGGGGTCTTGCACTTCTAACCCCTACAAAAGCAGAGGATCAACTGTAATTAGGATTTCCAGCTACATGGAAGAGACTATGTACTGAATATAAAAAAGTCAGTGTTGGGGTTAGCAGATATGATTTTCTACTCTTTACAGGCACATTAAGTATACAACCCCAATCAGAAGCTAAATTCACATTTGTTTGAAACGCAATCATGTTAGTTAGAACCCATCTCCAAATCTAGAAAAGCATATAAACAGGTTTTATTCTGCATAAGTCAATGAAGATTATCCCAAGTGGACAAGGGGGAAAAAAAGGAACATTAATTTATCATAGAAAGATGCCATCGTTTTATCCAGCCAGATAGTAACAAAAATGGAGGGACAGAAGCATGAAATACAAAATCTGTCCAGCTTTGACCTAAAGAAAATGGACAGATATCTGAGTTTCAGCCAGCCTTTTTGTTTCTAGAGAGGAAGATCAGCTTTAAAGTTTCCTAGCTAGGTAAAACTTGACCACTTCACACCTTAAAAACTTGGCCCCTTCAGACCTTCACTAAATCAGCAATCTGCCACTTAGGAGTTAGTCTAATGACAGAGCCCAATGGCCACAACATCCAATCAGGTGTTTTTCTTTTCCTATTAATTTATTTACACACACACACACAATCTCATCTGAAAAACTCAGAAGTTTCACGTTTATGTGACATTCTGGTGGTCCTAAAAAAGAAGGGGTGGGGACATATGATGGGGTGCAGCCAGAGGCTATTTAAGGCCAGGCCACCCCTTCACATGCCTCTTTGGATCTTCGCATACAGGATGGCTGTGTTGTTCTGAATGCAGATTGTGACTGCTTCACTCTAGTTTGACTGACGGAGAAGGACTGGCTTTGACAGAGCAGAGGGCATTGTGCATTGATCTGTTTCCATTCATTTTTTCTCTGTGGGTTAGGCGGGTGGATTATTTATTTCAGTGTTTTGAGTGATTTTTGACTGGGGGGGGTTAGCAGATCTCTGGGAGAGATTGTGGTGCATTTTTTGCTTGTCATCTCATTGATTTTCATTGTTTGAAGCTTTTATTTTGGCTGCATCGGATTGTGCAGTGGGTGATTTCCATATGCCCTACTGGCCTTTTGTGCAGTCTGCTTTGCCCAGCTAGGCCTGTTGGTCCTGCCTCAGTCCCTGGGTCACTCAGTGAACTGCTTCTATTGTGAGGCCCTATCGGGTCCGCCCTCTCCCACTTTGAGGGCTGTCTATTGTTTCTTGGGTTTGCCTCCCCTTTTTTCAGATTAGTTCTACAGTCTCCTGACTGCCTTATCATCAATATGTGCATGTTCAAGTTTTGGTACTGAAAACAATTTCCTGGACTTAGCATGTGCTCAGAGGCACTGCATATCCTCAAATCTGTCTGCAATTGGTAGACGTAGAAGTCCTAATTAAAACAAAACAGATCTTAATGGTTGCCCATTCCTCTCCTAACACACAAACTGCAACTCTAACAAGCATCCAGAAACCATAACAAAACTGAAGTCACTTTAGTATATTTTGCTACATCTGAGTCTATTTGCATACATCAAGGCTGACTAGTTCCTTTTCTTTTTTAGTACTCCAATAGTTCACTGAATGCAGAAATGGCACCAGATATAATAAGCATACCACGAACACCACTTCTACAGTGATTTGACATTTAGTGACACCTTCAGCAATCCAGGGAGAACACTGTGGCATCAAAAGATTGTAGAAAGTGTTTGAGACAGGTTTGGCAAAACATCTTACAAGAGAAAAGCTCTGCTACAGCCTGATTAGCAGTGACAGAATTGAAACTGGAACTCAAAAGTCTTCTGGGGGTTACCTTTCATTTGTATCTCACACCTTCAGGAACACTGGTCAAAGAGTGAAAGGAATCAACACAAATAGGCAGTGTGGTCTTAATTTTTCATCACGTAGCTTCCAAATCTATATCTATTTTGTTTCTATTCATGGTAGAGAATACATTTGCATCAGTCTTGGTACTGAGCTCAGTTTTCTACTCAAAAGCCAGTCGGCTAGTCAATTTCAATCTACCATTAAAAAAATTAAACTATCGTACATTTTTATTATGAAAATATATGTAGTCATGAACCAATGTGACCCATGATTACATAGGTAATTATGCATCTGACTGATGTAATGACAAAAGTTTGGCCAAAAATTGCTAGCCTGCACTGCATTTCTGCTGAGGCAGAACTGACATAACTACAAAAAAATTAAAGTAACCCATCTCTTCTGATGCAGAATTATATGAGACTCTTCAGTATTGACTGTGTTGTGTTAAAGGTGATATCCATTCTACCAGGACTGTTATAACATCATGGAGAGCTGTGCTTTTTTGCAAGTTCAATTTGTCAAATTTAGTTCTTACAGACTGGTCCAATAATTTTATTCACTTCCAAGTATTTGAAAGCAATGCACCTAGTAGGTTTTTTCTGTTATTTGGGGGCAAACACCATGTTCAAATCACGCTTGATCTTTTTTAAATAAAATGGGATGGGTGGGCTTTGGGGAACTGGTAGAGGGCTTTAGCAGACACCAAACTGGGGTCCCTATGGGCCGCACTACTGTTATTCCTGAATTAAATCTACCTATTGCTTATTGCTGTGGTCCCAATGTACATCAGGTCCCCTGCACTTACTTTTGAGTGAAGCAGCAGAAGACATAGCTGCTAGCTTTACATATTTACAGTGGTTTAATCATTAATTGCATAGGACACATAAAATTCTTGAGGTGAAACACAGACTACCTCTTCTTTGAAAGAACAGCACTATACCTGCACCAGCATCCTCTCCGGGAAAGATAGGTTGGATGGGGTACTCTTAAAGATTAACGGCTTCAGTATTGCTTTTGCATTAGTCTAGAAAAATGCAATAGCCAACAATATCAAAAGCCACTGAGAAGTCCAGCAAAATAAATAGGTAGACATATATTACTTATATTCTTTCTGTCAGTCTTTCAGTAAAAGCCTATTTATCCACTCAGGTATTGCTGTTTTCACCCTAAATCATGCTTGAAACCAGACTGAAATAGATCCAGAAGAAATGACCACCCCATATCAGAAACAGAAAACAGAGGCTCTTAAAGACAGGATCCAAATCTGTTCTGCAGGAAATACTTCCAAGGAGCTATAGTAAAGCATTCTGGTTCACCTACTGAAGAAAAATCTCTTTAGGAAAGCAAGCAAGCATGGGACTTTTCACATTTCATTCATCTGAAAAAAGAAATGTAGATGATTTTAGTGGTCAGAGAGTGGCCTGAAGCTTGTTCTGCTTGTCACTACATATATCCAAGAAATACCTCCCTATGAGACACCAGATTGCCTCCAATCATGGATCTGCAACACTGAGCTGTTATTCTAGCTTTATTGAGCTGTGCATATAAAAAAGAACAGTATCCTCAGAAAAAAAGACTTTACCAATGAATTGTTTTTAAAACTTATTTTTAAAAACCAATGAATTGTGTTTAAAGAGAATTAATCACAATTTGTGCAATTTACATATCACACCATATTCCTACCACAAGCCCAGGGCTATGCTCCATTTTTAAAAATAATTAGAACCTATAACGAAATGGCATAAAAACAAGAAACACATGAGTAATGACCATATCGGCCACTGCGGAAACATGATGTTATACTAGAAAAGGCTGTGGTCTTCTCTGACATGGCTGTTCTTAGAGCCACGACTGCAATGCTAAAATTAAAACTAATGAGTCACATAAAATATTATGCAGCATTAAAATCCCAATGGAACAGACATTTTTACTCTTCTGCCAAAGGAAAACTCATCTCCATTGGGAGGGGTGCTGCTACCAAAAAGGTGGTGTCACAAGTACACGCCAAACTATCAAGTTCATGTGGAGGCAAGGAAGATTTACTACACTGAACAGCACTCTGAGAAAATATACTCTACGGTACAGAGAAAAATAAAAAGAGAGAAAGACTTAATAAGCTGCAGTAACCTCCAAATAATAAAAGCTGCTTAAGAACAACATAGAAATCAATATTTAATAACTGACACATAGCACATTGGAAATATGGCAGAAAACAAGAATTTCAAATTAATTATCTATGGGTTTAAGCCTACAGTACCATTCTTCTGTGACCTACCCACTACATATTGGGTATTCAGTACATTAAATTTTAAAAAAAAATTAAAATGGTATGGACACAAAATGGGCCAGTTGAGTATTCTGAGCATGAAACAGAGCTTGTGTTGTCCAATATTTGTCAGAAGCAAATAAGTTTTATATTATGTGAATCCATATATTATTGGTTGGGGCAGAAGCCAACAGTCAAGTCCCTTGAGATTAGTTAAAAGGAGCTTGGTTAACCAACAAAGCCAAGAGGTGCTTTCCATGGGCATCGTAGAAGAGATGGCATAAGGTGAAAGAAACCAATACATATGCAATTTTACTATTCTCAGAGCTACGAACAAAATTAAATGGACTTAACTAATGTCTCCATCACTGTTTTATCCAATCTCAGGTACTTTATTTGATCACTTTGTGTTTGAATGTTTTATATATCACCAGAATGGATGTTGAAAGGGGAAAAAAAACAGACCCATAAAAGCATATGCTTTACACTGATCCATATGACTAGTCCCCAGAACCCACTGAGAGGTCAACATCACTGGAGATAAGAGTGTTCTGAGGGAATTCAGATAGCTAAAAGCGCTGATTGAGAGCCTGGGTAAAAGGACAGTTACTGTCAAAACATAAAGATCTGGGCCAAGCCAGGGCTATGACAATCAGGTCTGCTTTGAATTCTTCCTTCCTAGACAAGCAGCATCCTTCTGTATTTTTGCCACTCCCTGAGTCCCTCTCCACATTTATATCTCTCTACTGCTTTCCCTAAATCCACACCCTTGTAGATATAGGGCAAAGCGTGTTTTAGGTTATCCCAACGAATGTGTCACTGGTGATAGCATGTGTAACTGATCCAGATCAAAGAAACACTTAATGGAGACTGCTCTTTATAAAATTATAATAAAATCTTTATTGAACAAACTGACAAGGTAAAAGGTATTTGGCAAATTAAAAATTAGCAAACAGCAAAACACTTGTAGCTCTAACCCAGCAAAACACTTCCCCAACTCTGTCACTCTCTTTCACATTCTCTCTCCTCTCTCTTCACACTCTCAGATGGAGATCTCTCTCTCTCTCTCTCTCTCTCATTCTGTCTCTCTCTCTCTCTCTTCCACATTCTCCTCTCTCTTCACACTCCCAGATGGAGATCGATCTCTCTCTTTCTGTCTGTCTGTCTGTCTCTCTCTCTCTCCAAACTCTCCCCTCAAAACCCTGTTCCAGTTATTTTTCTGTTAGGCTGACTTCCCCCACCTAGCCCCTCCCTCTGGCTAGCCTGGGTTCCATAGTCAACAACCAATCAATTTAAATTCTCTTGATTGCTAGGGCAGCTCTGCTGGTATGTCCCCCACAAGGTTTGTCACAATTGCTTACTCAAGTGACACGGAAAACAATGTAGCTGTGCATTACTCAGGAGAAAAAGATGGGAAAGTTCATAAGGCCCACCTCACCAAATGGTCAAAGTTCAAGCAAAGACAGAGTCAAAACAGAACAGAAAGATAAAATGCCACTCCTGCTGGCTGAATTGTTCTCCAACCTGATTTCATTTTCTGCCACAGGTCCAGAAACAGAATTTCTGGGATGCTTAAGAAAAGACTGCTTTGCTGTGCAGAAATCATAGCTATGGAGACCAATGGTACATGGCTTCTCTGCAGCCCAAAAGGAGCCTCACTGGGGCCTCCTTTCAGTCTGCTGTACTTACGCTTGAGTTGAATCTGCAGTAGCTTTTGCTTTGATTGTCTCTCAGTGGCACACGCTTGTGAAGCAACCAAGACAAGCATCTCTCAATAGCAGCCTCTAGTGACTAGTTGAGAAGGGGGTAGGAGTAAGAAGAATGCCATTCCAATTTTGGAATCAATGTCTCTTGGCCTCCGGGTTGGAACTACTGAACTACTGAATACTAAAAAAGTAAAATGTCAGCTAAAAAAAAAAATTGCAGAGTAAAATGCCAAGGGGTAGCATTCAGACAACCTCATATACTTCCCTCTGCCCCTAGGCACTCTGAGGTATTTTTCCATCATTCATGTTTAGTTGAAAGGGAGGAAGAAGACACACATTTTTAAAGGCATTTGTAGCTCTTAATTTAAGGTTGCCTGTAAATAGATTCCTTAAAGGACTAAAGAGGTTATCGTCATGAAGACAGACTTCCCACCCACTATAGATGGATCTGGTAGCTAGTTGTGCTTTACTGCAGGCAGATATTCAGGAACTAAGAATGTTTTAAAGAAAACACACAGACACGCCAAGACAACCATGCTGGTCCATGATAAGGAGAAAAACAACAACAACAGTATCAACAGTTGGGCAACACCTTTATTATGTTCTGTAACATCCCGTTGAACATCCAAACAAGAGAGAGAATAAATGTGTATAGGAAGACAGTGAACAATCATTTGCATTTAAAACCTTCCTTCCGCTGGTGACACACTCTTATTGAATTCTACTAAACGGCAAAGAGTGCTACAACTTCCTCCTTCGCACACACTCTTAAACAAATACACACCATCCAGAAACAAAATTAACTTTCATCCACTATTCCATAAGATGGTATAAAAAGCCGCAAGCATAAAGGAAACCTTCAAAGACAGGGAGAAAACTTGAAGCTAACTTTATCAGTGTACAATATTTTCTCCCACACTTTCTAGAAAATGGAATTACAATCCTTCTAAGAAAAGGAGGTTTTCCATTCTCATTTTATCTACACACCATCCTGAGAAAATAAAGGCAGGTTTAAGTAGCTTATACTAGATAAGTTTCTTTTTCCAAAGAAAGGAATCTTTTACAGCAGGAATCTTTTAAAGCATGAAAGCACCATAATGAAGTGGTAATATGGACCAATATTTAGTATGATTCTACTAAAGGGTTACTTCCTTTATTTACAATTGAGACTTTTAGTCAAAAGGGGTCCCTATCACATTGATCCTTTAATTAAAGACTATGAAAGAAGATTCAATTCATATTCAGATGTTTATTCAGTTCTTCACAAGCCATGACTATAGACGAGCACAATGTTCTCCTTTGGCCCATGTCGCATGTCAACTTCAGCACACACATTGCGGCACAAGGGCAGATTCTCATTACATGAAAACTGGCTAAACAATACACTTGAATCATATCCTATCTTATTACCATGGTTCTGTGAAGCAAGATTATTCTTGGGTTGGATATCATAGGAGAAAAGAAACTAAATGGTTGTGGCATTCCTTCATGGCAGCATATGCCACTGTGTACAAAGCCAAAGATAACACCCAAATGCAGTGAAGTAAGACTAGACTTCTAACGTAGGCCTTGTTTGGAAATGTCAGAGTGAATATGCATGGGAAAGTGTAGCAGCAGCAAAAGTCTTAAGCAAAGGCAGATAAAAAGTATGAATCTGAACTGCTTTACACATCATAGCAAACATCAGCTTCCACATTTGCACTGCAGACCAAGTAAGTAACTTGTGAATACTACTATGTTCAAACCATTCCATGTTTAATCACTCAGAAATCTTTACCAATACTCCGTAAATAAGACTGGCATTAGTATTCCTCCATTCATCAAGAGAGGTTTAAGTACTCATCTGTAATGGTATTAACTCACCAAGCTCATGGCAGAAGTAACATTTAGACTGCCTGATTCACAGTGCAGGCTCAGGCTCAGATCTGCACATATATGTGTAAGATGGTACTACCAGGAGCTACGCTACAGCTTCTTCATTATACAGAATGTGTTCTCCCTGCCTGAAAGCCTGGGACACGTTTTTATTTTTTTTGTGAAGTTAAAGGTCCAACACATATGTGTGCCTATTTAAAAACTCATTTTGTGTTCTTCCAGATCCCAAAATAAACACCCCACCCAAAATGTAAAATCCACAATAATTCCAATATTATAAAAACTTGCAGTGGGTACCTGTTTTATATTGGTGCAGCAGAGCGTGTGAAATACATTAATCCTGGAATGGGCCAAAGGGTAGCCAGCACCCAAGGACCATTTTGTGGCTTTCAGGATCCCATAGGTAAAAAAGTTATTTTTTTAAAAAATGCCCCCAAATGGTTTTTAGGGGGAAAGAGGAACCTTTTTGCATGCTTTTGGCTCCTTCAGCCACTTTAGGCCTTTTTTGTCCCCCCAAAAAATGGGATGTGAGCAGGAAATAACTGTTGCAAAACAGGTCTCTCCACAATTTCTTATCACTTAATCACTTCATCTATCCAAAG
The DNA here is from genome assembly GCA_948472985.1 of Iguana delicatissima. Taxonomy (NCBI): domain Eukaryota; kingdom Metazoa; phylum Chordata; class Lepidosauria; order Squamata; family Iguanidae; genus Iguana; species Iguana delicatissima. Next base: position 132,884 of record CAOKZL010001239.1, read on the forward strand.
ATATCTGTATTACCAGCCAATCTTCATAGGCTTAATTTTTACTGCCTGCAATTTTTGCCTGTATATCGTTTCTAACCTTTCTGCTTATAATCCCCCACCCACCAAGTTCACCTAGAGGTTAAACTTTCTCTTGTTCTCTCATTAGATTACACAAAGACTTTTCCTCCTATACATTTGTAAATCTGCTTGCAACTTGCCAAACTGCTAACAACTTGTTATTGCTGTTATTCTTGTCGTGTGCCTTCAAGTGACTTGGTGAACCTAAAGGTTTTCTTGGCACGATTTCTTCAGAGGTAGCTTGCCCATGCCCTCCTCTGAGACTGAGAGAGTGTGATTTGCCCAAGGTCAACTAGTGGGTTTCTTTAGCTAACCAGGGGATTCAAGCACTGGTATCCAGAGTTGTCACCCAAAATTTGAACTACTACCCCACACTAGCCCCTGGTAACAGTTACTTTTAGAATAATCATCACATATTTGCACCTGCCTTCTGTATTTCTATTCCCTTTCAGCCCCCTCCCACTCCAACGTGTGCATAAATACCTGCCTATATAGGCAATATGCCATATATCTGATGAAGTGAGCTACAGTCTGCAAAAGCTTATGCCAAAGAAAATACGTTAGAACCAAAATTGTTAGTTCCAACTAAAAGAAACCCACTGAATTAGTGAAACTTACATAAGTGTTGATTTGCCAAGTTACCATTGATTTAATGAGTCTATTCTTGTCAGGACAAACAACTGTATGTAGGTATTAATCTTTAAAACGCCACAAGACTCCCCACCAAAATTACACACACACACATACACACACACACACACATATGAAAAACAGCTAGTTAGAGATCTTTTCAAAAGCCTAGGAAAGTCCAATAACTGTAATACAATTCTTTAAAGAAATTCACCTAAATCCAGACTTTCAGAAGAGAATAGTCATAATTAAACTTCTAAAGTAATAAGGAAGTAACAGTTTTGTGGTACTTAACACGCATTTTCAAATCTTGAAGATGCTACTCAAATGTTAAAACAAACAGTTGGCAAGGAACAGAGGATCTAGTCTTTTCCTATAAATCTGCAGCACAAGCAGGAAGACTCTAATTAACCACTGTTTCTATTTCTGAAAACACTTTCAGGAAAGGCTGTGATATTAAACTATGGTTTGAAACTGGTTTAGTATTCAGCCTTATTCTGAAGTTTGTAGCCATAGTTACTTAGTTCTGGTGGCAGTTTGAAGCTCTTGTATCACTGGTATAGAATATCCCTTTTGGAGTTAAATAAGTATTTTGCGGATAGCACAATTGAAGTTCAACCAAAAACAACAGTAGATTCACCATCTCGCTCACATGGAAGTCACCTGCTTTATTCAGACAAAATAGGAAAAGATGGTTAATTAAACATGGACAAATTGTGTTTCATGTGCTATACTACTAAGATACAATAATCTGACCTCTCCCATAAATTCCTGTAAAGAGCAAACAAGAGAGAGAATCTATGAATTGCCTGAATGTGCATCCAGAAAACAGTTATCTGATGCTCCTGTCCCTCTGCATGCACAAATCTCAAGATGAAAATTAGAGTACATCCTTGGTATAAATATGAAACCCACGCAAAAGGCTGCATGTAAGTCTGTCCTACTTCATAGTTTTAGTCATGACGCTGAACTGTATGAGCACTCTCTTAATTATGAAGGAAATGATCCAGAAGCCATGTATTTATAGAGGGGGGAAATTATAGAAGACACAAAGGTGAAGCCAGAAAACGAAAGGAAATCTTTGTAATGGTCCATATTGAGAGACACAGAATGTGATGAAGAAATAAAACTAACCCCAGGCCTGCATTTAGCCAGCAAGCCCTTCCTCTGCACAGAATATTAAGCAGTCTGGATGCAATTACTCTTCTGACAGGCTTGTAAAAACACCCTACCCATATAAGTTAATAGTTCATAATTCATACTGATGGCTCTGTGCAAACAATAGACATGTATGTTGCTTAGCAATGCTCAAGAGCTTACCACCTTAAATCACTGAGACTGTGAGTGAAAAACGAATGGGCCTGTTTTATAGCCAGATCTGCACTTTCAAGTCTGAAAGTGGAACATTTACTAGAAGCATTAGAAGTAAATGAAGGGTTTTAATCTTACAGCACTGTCACTTTTAGTTCGAATAAAGAACCGAGGAAACTGTTCAGAGACACACATTTCTGATTTCGAAGAGAGTGTTTTATTTCTCTAAATGCTCACATGAATCCTGATGGTCAAAAGAAACTGTTTTCTGGGGAGTTTAAAATGGCTCTAATGTAATACTTACTCTCCTCTTCCAGAGCTCTTATTAAAGAAGAGGGCTAAGCACACGACTGCTGCAGGTACAGCAAGATCAAGCTACACTGTAGGCTTTTTATATTCTAATCCAACAGATCCTATTCATAAACAATATTGTAATGACACATTCTGAAACACAACATGACAATCCCAAAAGTGGTCAAACCCACACACAGAGACCAGTCTTCTGTAAAGGTAATAGCTGTCATCCACTTAATTCCAAGCCAACTCAAATATTCTATAAGAGAGAGTTCACTGTTGCTGGGAAAATCTCTCCCCACTCCCATGCACCTACTACTCTACAAGATAGCAGATAAGCTTGCAAATGGAGGGACAGGGTTGTCCAAGTGGGGTGGAAGATAATGCCATTGTGTTTGCTAATCAAAAGTCCTATGACATTGATCCTTCAGGCCCTTCCTATGCTATGTCTCTGTCCTAAGCACTTTATACTATGCATGAACCTTATAATGCCTTGTAACCTTATAATGCACAGCTCTGAACATACTATAAGAGGCACACAACTATGATAGCCAATATGCTTTAATGATCACTTCTGGACTGAGACATCAGGACATCTAGGTTCAAGCCACATTGAGTCATGAAGCTCACTGGATGACTTTGGGCCAGTCACTTTCCCTCAGCCGTGCCAAGGTTCCTGTGAGGATAATATAGGGACGAGGAAAGCCATGTACTCTCCTTTAAGCTTCTTAGAGGAAAGGCTACAAGCATATAAATGTAAGATAGATAGATGGACAGACAGACAATATTTTGTGTAGCATCAACAAGATTTGAGGAAGAAATCTAATTTGCTTCAATGATGAGATATTGTATAAGAGCCCCAAACCCCAAAATTTCCCACTTACCTCTACAGTGAGTTTATACCAGCGGTTCTCAACCTGTGGGTCCCCAGATGTTTGTGGACTTCAGCTCCCAGAAGCCCTGAGCATTGACCATAGTGGCTGGGGCTTCTGGGAGCTGAAGTCTACAAACATCTGGGGACCCACAGGTTGAGAACCACTGGTTTATACACTTCCTTCCACTTTTCTTTTACAAACACTGAACATTGGGAAGAGCAGTCTTGATGAACTCAAATCTTGTAACCACTTCCCTATATAAATTATCAATCTCAGCCTGAACATAAGAGAGTTCAGGGCCCTAGGGATGCATATTGTTGTGAGAATCATGGTTTCTGGAAGTGAAGTACAAGCTTTTGAAAAAGACACTAAACAGTGTTATGCTTTTAAGCACAATAATTTCAACTTTTCACAGGCAGCAGGCATAATAACCAACAATGTCATCTTCAACTCTCTGAAAAGACCAACCGTCTGTCTCTGGTTTAAGAAAAATTGACAAGACTGTGCCAAATGTTGTAAAAAGTTTTTCTTTACTGCTAAGCCTTCTAGCCATAATGAGATTCACAGCTCAGCTGAGGCTGATCCTGAGGATGAGGAAACAACTATGTCTATTGAAAATGTGTCTGCTTCCACTTGTCCTTAATGGAGAGAAGTGATGCATGGAGTCTCTTCCTAACCCCTTCTTGATACTCCTGCTTCAAAAGATCAGCAGTAGCAGCTATGTAGGAAACAGCCCTTCCCACATAAACAGGCTAACATTTTTGTGCTCAGTATGTCCATTTTTTAAGGAGTGTGGTGGGGAAAGACTTTCACCAGCTGATGTCCAACTAACATGGATCCTGGGTCTTCTGGTCGTCAAAGAAAGTGGCAGCAAAGTGAGATCTTGGGTAGGAGAAATGGTCTATAATAGTGGATGAATGAGTGCTGGGGAAGGTGAAATATATCTCAATGCTATTCAGAGCACTCCTTGTTGGTACTACAAGTATCAGCAGCTGCAGCCACGTAGGCAAAAATGCTTGGAGAGGCTTCAGAAATATCTGGAAAGAGACACTTTCCTCACGCTGATACAAACAATACATTTTTTTTCCACACAACAAAACATTCAAAATCCTGTAGAATCTTTAAAAGCATACCTTTTTTAGAAAAAATTAAACTCAAATGGAAGGTTAATGCCACTCTGGTATCAGGTTGAAAGGTACGTCAAATGTATTATTTTCAGGCTCACGACAGTCTCTTTCTGCCTCTGCTGCAATTGCATAAGTACTGTGTCTAGGGTTTCTTCATGTGGTGATTAAATGTATTCTTGGAGAAGACACTATGCAATTTTGTCCACAGTTCTAGTCTGATTAAACATTATTATAGCAAGACTTGGTCTATTTTGACATCAATGAAGCAAAGTTAGTTTCATTAGTCAGCCAGTGAATGGGGTGAAAAAAAGGGCATCTCAATGATCTTCCTTTTAGTTTAAGGTTTTATAAATGAGTACAAGGACAAATAAAAATATGCTACAAATCTATCCCACTATAAAATCTGGCTGCAATCTGAACAATTACCAACAATTTTTACAGGTTTTGGGATACAATTCTGATTAATTATAACATAACTACACATATGTGGGTCATCTCCCTTCCCACCAGGAGAACCAAGTAAGTCTGCTGTATCAAATACAGGTCATGTTGTCTCCACCAAGACACACAAATTGATTCCATTCACAAAGAGACTTTTCTTGCCAACTTCCTCAATCACACACTGCAGGTGTGATTGTAAGAAGGTTGCAAAATGAGTATCTGTTAAGGCGCCTCTGCTAACAATGAACACGATGGTCTAGCTGTGATGTACACATAGGGCCAGGTCAGAGATAATCCCTTGCAGACTGCAGAATCTCTGGTCACAGGATTAGTACTGGCAATAACAAACCACTTTGTTTCTGGGTCACCTTTTTCAAATTCTCTGCAACATTTTGGAACAGCATACCATTGAAGGTATTGTGGGAAATTTAATACAGAATCTCATATAAACCCAATCCAGTAGAGATGTAATTTGTCACTAATTTTCTTCTTCATGGAAGCAACAAGTAACTTTAGCCCAAAAAAAAAAAAAAAACCCATTGCAAGAAAGACATGAAATCCACAAAATTTTTGAAGCCTATTCATAATTTGGAACTTATTCTGTGCAAAATTCACACGTTTCTTCTCTACAGAAAACAACATTTTTCATATATGTGCGTATGCATATGTGTGTGTGTGTGTGTGTGTGTGTGTGTGTGTGTGTGTACACATAAGCATTCTCTCTTTCTTCCCTTTTCTTTCTTTCTTTCCTTTTTGGTTTTTTTTTTTTTTTTTTGGATCTTCAGTGCAGAAAATATTTCTGCATAGCAATATTATTTTCTGTACAGAAGAAGTTGTTTTCAGTGTAAATCAGCCACGTGCAAATTTTGCATGGAATGCCCTCAACTGCAGCATCTTTTACACAGGAAACAGCCATTTCTACATAGAAAATGCTGTTTTCTGCTGTTACCACTGTGTACTGGCCTGGTCTTTGGTGAACCAGAGATATCATTTTGATATCGCAATTCAGCCCTACTTTGCCACCAGCCAAGTGTTTGTGAGGCCCACTGAACAAGCGCGAAGCTAGGCATGGTTACTACTTGCTGCTCCCACCAAACCAAGCCAGATATTGGTAGATCTGCTTTAGGGGATCTCCCGAAACGAACACCTTCATTACAGATGCACGCTACCACAAAGAGATCCTCTGCCCTGAGAGGACACCCTGGTGAGCTAGGTACTTAACTGCCAAGCTAGCCGCATCTACATACCGGCCATACCATTGTCAATTCAGACTTTAACTCAATCATGCAAATTCTGACCTTTCGGAGGCTTTGTCTCCAACCCAAAACTTATTGTTTTTGCCCAAGACCAGACTAGCCTGCAGTCATTTTTCCCCCAATAAATATCCCCCGCTCTGAGAGCTCTTCGGAACTCTCGCCGGATCGCTTGGACTTCATCCTGCCCTGCTGCCGCTTGGTTCAGCAGATTCCCCTCGGCCGCCACGCAGGGTTTCCTCTTCTAAAATTGGCTTCCCCAGGACTGCAGGACAGGTGATGTATCACCCATTCCCCCATTCCCCTTGAACTCTCTTTTCCTTTTCTAGTTAGGAGTGTGTTTGTGTTTTTCTTTAATAACTGTTTAATAAATCTTAATTGTTGTTTGAACCATTTGCCTCCTCACTGACCTGACGCTGTAGACGTAGGGTAAAAGATCCTGCTGCGTTACCCTGCCTCTCGTTAGCCAAGAGTGTGCTCCAGCTAATTTCCCCATCTTGTTGTGTTTGTTGTGGTTATTTGGGTGTCCCTCATGGGACCCCCAAGTCACAGGGTAACATTGCGCAAAGCAACTATTTGTGATTTTTAAAATATTTATTTATTTATTTATTTAGGTGTAAGTCTAGAACTGCAAAGATTCTAATAAGTTCAGAATTGCTTTTAACAGAGTTTCTCAATACTTGGGGGGGGGGGAATTCTATAATTTTTTCAGTATTTTAGAACATTATTTCCATTTCTATTACTACTAATATGATGATGCTGGTTGGTCCTGCTGAATTGTGGTAGTCCAGGTTGCCACCAGCTGCTGATACCAGAACTGTGTAAAGAAGTCTTCCCTGAGTTGGGAAAACTTACTTTCTGGATTATGACTCTCTGACCCATGAGCCAACATGGCTACTGTCCTCCTAAAAAAGCAATTCTTCTAGTAAAACTTCTGTGTTTCAAAGACTCTATAGGATTCCAACTAGAAATGCAAGGAGTCCAAGAGTTCTAACAAAAGAATATTTTATAGAAAATAAGAAGTAGGTTTGGAGGAAGAGAGCAGATTACTGCTCTTACAAACTGAGCAGAGTTACAGCTGGCTAACAGCCATCAGCATGAAACAGTCTGCCTTTCACCTAGCACAGTATTCAATAACTACATTCACTTGTACTATCCCAGTCCATCTTTTATGCATCTTCACAATTTAAATGCACACAGATACACTATATTATTGTTTTAACAATGCTTGTCATCATTAATCAACTATTTCCCTTAATTCTAAGTATTCTAAGTATTCTAAGTACTCTGAATTGATAAAAGTTCCAGTTATCACATACTCCCAAATAATTGCTTTATTCTCCCATGTTGGTAAACATAACAGATTATATATTAGGTAATAGATCTATATGATATTTTATAGATCTACTAAGATATTTTAGGAAGCAATACAGTCTTTCTGAAAATCAATAGCATCCAGCTACAAAGCCACGTATCCATTCAGTCCCCGGTTTCTCAGAATGTAGTCTAGCAAGAACTTCCGGTGTTTGAAATCTGACAACAGGAACATAAAAGCACTATAGCCCGCAGATCTCCACCCACAGAAACAGACACTGACGACTTCAGAATCCATATTAGGGTCCATATCAGTGCCAAAAACTTAGGACATGCACATTCAGACTTCATACACATTCCACTCTCACATTTTATAACCACTTAGGATATTCCCCAAAAAAACACAAGGCACTCTTTCCCAGCACCAAAAAGGGAATATGTAGTTTATTTTATCTTCCATATTGTGTTTTTCTTCTCTTTGCACTGGAAACAGTACTCTATAGTAGACAATGGGTCTTAAATTAAGACTCCTTAGGACAAGTGTTCATACATAAGCTAACAAAAAAAAAAAAAATATCAGCAAAGCAGACTTCTAGAAAATATATAGTTTCACTCCATTTGTACGTGACTTGGAGTTTAGCAGCAAAATTCAGTTATTAGATCACGGCCCCTTCCCACTTAAATTAGGTTTTTAAAAAAATCAGGGCTATAAAGCTTTAGACCAGTGGTTCTCAACCTGGGGTCCCCAGATGTTTGTGGACTTCAACTCCCAGAAGCCCTGAGCACTGACCATAGTGGCTGGGGCTTCTGGGAACTGAAGTCCACAAACATCTGGGGACCCACAGGTTGAGAACCACTGCTTTAGACCATAGGAAGTTACAATATATAAAGTAAAGCCCAGATCCAAGCTTCTTTTCAAGGAGGCAATACAAATTTGACAATATGGCCCCCTTTCCCACAATTCCATTCCCATACATAAATTCTCAGGACTTTACAGCAGCATGCGATGTATAGGATATTGCCTCTGTAATCAATATCCATGATTATTGTGGCAACTTGTCCATCCACTAGCTATCCCCTCTGGGACTGATAAGTTCTTAGGACAAAATGTCAGATGAGAAAGTACAAAGCTTCTTTCAAACTGAACATTCTAGTCTTCACTACATGACACTTTTTTATCTAAAGAAGAGCAACCCACTGTTTGGAATGCCTTCTCTGATTAGTTCTAGTAAGTCTCATAAGATCTGGAAAACAGAGTATAGATACACAGGGGAAAGTTTCCATAATCTTCTCAAGCAATTTAGTCTATTTTTGGTTTGTGGGGTGGCAGATTGGACTGGGAATAGAGTGGGGCTTAAACGCTGAGGCCTCAGTAAGGCATATTCTTTTCCCCAGCTGAGCACTGAGCCAACTATTTTTCCATCAGTGCCTGTGATGCTTATTGTAACTGGCAATAGCTCTCCAGGATCTCAGGCAGAGTTATTTCATATCAACTAAACCTTTAAAAACAAGACAGAAAGTAGAAGATGCCTGGGAAATATAATTTGGGATCCTTCTTCATGCAAAGCATTTAAAATACCACTGACCTATGTTCCCTCTTCAAAAGCCAGCATGGTGTACTGGTCTGAGCATTCGACTAGACTCTAGAAACCAGGGTTCAAATCCTTGCTTAGACATGGAAACTCACTGGGTAACCTGAGACAAGTCACACTCTCACAGCCTCAGAGGAAAGCAAAGGCAAACCTTTTCTGAACAAATCTTGCCAAGAAAACCCTGTGACAGGTATGCCTTAGAGTTGTCTTAAGTGGGAAATGACTTAAAGGCACACAACAGCAATAGCAACAGCATGTTCCCTTTTTCTTAAAAAAAAAATTCTTTGTATACTCAGATACAGATAACCTGACTAGAAGTCAACTGCTTCGTTCCCTCAAGTCAAGTGTGTTTCAGGGTGCATGTCTGTGTGTGTGTGTGTGTGTGTGTGTGTGTGTGTGTGTGTAAAAACTGTACCACTCCAATTTATATTGACTTTTAAAGACAGTCTTTCTTCAAATTAAGTGTAACTTGCCTGATGCAAGTTATTTATAACAAATACAGGTTCTAACAATCAAAGGTATGCATGAGCCACTCAATTATTGTGACAAGGTTATTTTCCCTTAGGAGAAAGGACCAAGCTCAGTGGTTTATCAACAAACTAAAACTTGGGGAGGGGGGGTAAAGTGCAAGATCCCACATGCTAATTCATTCATTGACTACTGGATTGCAAAGCACTAATTTTAGTAATTAGGGAGAGAAGTCCATTATTACACCATCCATTAAATAACAATCTGCAACCTTAATGGCTAATTGAAAACAAAGACGATTTATTGCAGAAAGCATACAAAATACAATCAGCTTACAAAAAACTTATATTTGCATATACTGCATTATTTTTTTAAATATGCCACAATTTAGATATTTTTTAAAAGTCTATTTTTACTGGAGCTAAATTTTTGAAGGTTCATAGTCAGGATAGGGAAAAGTGCTGCAATTTTCCACCACCTTTCCAGAAGCAGCACTAATGTCCATAAGCTTGTGCGGAACATGTTGCTGATACAAACAGATGTATTCCATTTGTTCTAGATGATGCCATATTTTACATCCAAATGTTCCCTGTTAGTACAGTGCATTCCACATTAGAGAAGAATGGTACCACAAGACAAGACTTTAACTTCTTGAATTACATGTATGACCCATGACTGGTAGAGTGACAAATGTTTCTGTGCAACAGGAGTGACCTTTTTCAGTAAGTTTCCATTCCTTACGGCAGAGAACCATAATTTCACAAGACATATGGTAATTTAAATGTCAACCCAAAGGTAAGATCTTTTAACCTGACCAGTTTGTGTTCCACCACTGGATTCCTCACCTACACAGAGAGTCAAATTTAACAGCCACTCACACTCATGCAGTTTAAAGCAACATTCTTAAAATGCTGTGTTTCTGAAAACACAAAATCACTGTTGACTATAACATATATTCCTTTGGTCTTCCATATTCTATTTGAAAAATAAGTGAATGGCACCCTCCAGGGACATTAAACACAATTGCTAGTCCCAACTCAGTAGAGTAGATTTACTGATCAAACGTACTTGTACAACTGTTGGTTCATCTCTTCTTCAATGAGTCTATGAAGTTGGGATTGACGACTGGATTTATTTTGACTACAATTTTCGTGAGCGCCAGTCAGCATGGACAGTGGTGAAGGGCTTATGGAAGCTGTACCCTACAGCATCTAGAGGGCACTATGTTGCTTTCATTTGTTCTATTCCATAGTAACATCAGATAGCAGAGAAGTTTTCTCTTTAATGTAATGTTTGAAAACATTCTCAAGTAGACCTCCAGATAGCAGCCTCATTTATTCGTGCAGAATTCTGACAAGATTCATTTATGCATGAATAGAGTGGTGAAAAGCATAAGAATAATATAATTGAAGAATTCTTCAATCAACCAGTCAACTTCATTCTGTATGATTACCTTTACATTCATTAAATTTATAGCACGAAACAGCTTGGGACCTGGTTACTTGACAGACCAATTTTTTTCCTTATGCATTCCCTGGGTCTCTGATGTCATTTGCCCTTCCTGGTGGTATCATCTACTCTTACAGTCCGCACACTTCAGAGCAGAGCATTTAGTGTTGTGGCAACTAGTGTATGATATCCTCTTCCATCAGGTCAGCATGCTGCAACCATTCTTACTTTTAGACAGATGTTAAAAACAAACACAGCCACATCTTTTCTGTATAGTCCAAGCTAACATCCATTTCATAGACCACTTAAAGAGTATATGTTAATTTGCAGATTATCTACTGTATTTATTTTGTGTTTTATTGAAGTACACCACTCAGAATTTTTTTAATCTAAATAGTATGTACATATTTGTTAGTAAATTTTTTAGATAAATAAAATTTGTATGAGTACAACAATAGCTGGAAATCAAAGTTTAACTTTGGATGTGTGAATACATCATGGGAGGCATCTTGAAAGAGACACTTCCAGCTGTGTCTGGTCTGAGATGATGGTTGACATGTGCAGTTTTATATAAGTAAAGTGGAATAACAGCACTATAACAGTGTAGTGCAGAAATGGCCATAGTTACAAGGTCTTCTCGCTTCACACAGTAGATTGTATGGGTTCCATATGTGAGGACTCTTAAAGCTGAAATTCAAAATAAAAAATGCTTCCAGAAAAACGTAAAGCCATTGCACAAATTCAACAGAAAGGGGGAAAAAAGCCAGCACATCAACATCACCAGACAACACAGATGGATTGAGCACTATGGGGAAAAGTTACAGGTACTAGAACCCAACCTCTGTATGTTAACAACTATGAATACAGATTGGATTGGGGAATATGGAGGAAATTTACAGGTACAGAAATAGGCCGGTTGCTATGGACATGAGGCCCAGCCCCAAGGAGGAGGACAGTGTACTCCTTCAGGAACCCAAACTGTGCATGTAAATAACTCTGAATGTCGATTGCATTGGGAAATATGAAGCAAAGTTATAGGAAATGGAGAAGACAGTTTGGTGAGTTCATAAAAGAGGAAAATAAAAACTCCGGGCAATGCCGGGTAAATATGCTAGTAAATGGATAAACCAAGGTGGATGTGATTTATATCACAGTCTTCTAAATATATACATGGTTTACTTGATCAGTCTCTTATAGCAATACTATTATAGTAATACTATTCAAGTTATTAAACATAATGATTAATTCTTATTATTTGAACTATAATATAATGGAATAACTCAATGTTTTAACTCTAATGAAAAGGAAGAAGGGAGAGAATTAAACCTGTGTGCCAACAGTAGAATCAGCTACAAATATTTTCCCACCACATTTTTAAGCCAATGAATACCGTACAACCTTATCTCAACAGCTGCTAAATTTAACTAACTCTTTTTTCCTGTCTTCACTTGCTGCCACATCAGACAAAATAAAACTAGGTGTGACAAATTCTTCCAACATGAAGCAGTACTATAGTCTTTGCAAGGTGTGAAATATATAATCTGTGAATCTGAACCCCTGTTCTTCACCACCCCCACCCCCAATAAATCAGAATACTAGGGGGGAAATTTCTCTTCTGCTGTTAAGCTAGAGTTAAAAATAATCACAGCAGCAATCTTAAAACTTCAAAAGTATGCAGGTAGCTTGGAATGCACCAATTTAATTGGTAATACCAAGATGGAAGAAGATATTGAGTGTTGGACCAGGGAGAGCTGAGGTATAATTCAGATATGAAGGTACCTAGAGGAGTATCAGCACCAAACTCTATATCACATAGCATTATTAGCACCACTAAGGTAGAGAACCTGTGAGTGGCTCTCAGAGCTTCCAAGAAGAGGGGCAGACTATGCAACCAACAAAAAGCAACTCATCAAGAGATTTTTCAGCATGTAATTGAGGTCCTGTAGATTGGATTTGTTTTCTGACAGACCAACTGCTCTTCCTACCTTGGCAGTGGAGTCTGACTTGATTCTAAACACCAGCCAATATTCTGAATGCCAGCAAGTCTGAGGCAGCATCCAGGCATTAAGAGGAAAGTGGCATCTTCAGCTTGTATAATGAGAGAGGCATTCCATCCATCTAATGTAATTACATTAAATTAAAATTACAAGGCTGGAATTAGCAACACTTCAACGAGTCAGGCCTGATATTCCTACTATGCACCAGACTGCAAATTGAGATCCCATTTTACACGCTCCTTTACACAGCCTAAAATTCATCTCTGCTCTCAGAAAATTAGCACCTTGGGGAAAATGTCAGTATAGAAACCTTCTGTCCAATGTGCCGTCCAGTGCCTTCCACCTGCATTCTGAATGGCAAGTCACAGAGAAATGGGTGGTCACTGACAGCACTTCCATTACTCAATTCAGCGGAAGTCAGATTACTCAACACTCCACATAGCACTACGCTTATTAATGCTTTCTGTGTACAACAATGGTGCTGGTTTCAAGCAATAGCAATGTTACATATTCTAGATCAGCACTTGGGAACTGCTGGTCTTCTGGATGCTCTGATTTTCAACTCCAGAAATCCCATCCAGCATGAGAGTATCAGAGTTGCAGTTCCAACATCTGGAGAGTGAGGAGTTCCCCAACAACTATCTCATTCAGGGCTGGCTGCAGCTACCATTCCCAATAACATTGCCTATAAACCAAGAACTTGTGGTAAAGGACTTTTTGGTTTCCTTCAGCATGGACATCTGCTAAGGTCCTGAATGGCTTCATAACCTCAGACAACTTGCCAGATTTTTGTACCCAACTTTAATTTGTTATTACAATAAGGAATTTAGTCATTATTTTAAAGTGGCTGGAACTGGCTTTTAGTGTTATAAGTGGTATAAAATGTACAGTTGTTCAAATGCTTCTCTGACAGAATTTCTAAAAAATAAATTAACCTTTCATGGGGCTGGATATTCAAAAGAGACCAGGGTACAAAAATGCTGTGCAATTCCTTCTGCTCAGACATGGTTATTTAATTTTGACTGAACTGTAGACATGACACCAGCAAGAACATACAATTAGTAATCCCTTGAAAGAAGGGAAAAAAGAGAGATCCACCTAGAAAAGCTTGCTTTATTAAGGCCTAAAAATCTGGAGTGAGGCAGCTGTGCCCTGGGAAGTGCTCTCTTTTAGTGGGTACACTCCTATGATTTGTGGAATTTAATTGGGCTCCAGCTGGGGTTAATCGGTTTCCCCCCCCTTCCTTGCTGGTTTTATTTCTTTCAACACAACAGATTAACAGGTTGAACAGGAAATAGAAACACCGCCACCACTCTAAGACTACAGGAAAGAAGCTGTGAAGTGGAGAAAAGAATGTTTGATTTTACAGAACACTCTGAAGTGAAGAGGAGGCAGAAAGGGGTAAATTGCCTTCACCGTATAAATCAAAATTGCAGCTTTTTTTTTTAAGCAATCATACAACACCCAAGCTATTTTAATGTACTTGTAATCATACGTATTGTTGTACATCACGGCTACATTTTTGTACAGTAAATTTCTGGAGCACAGCCCTTTTGGCCCTGAAAAGCTGCCAAGTGGTGACTAGCTGAAGAGATTCAGACAGAAGACTACAGACAACAGTGAGACCAGAAAGAGTTCAGAAAGGAGGAAATGACAGAAAACTGTAGAAGGAAAGCAGATGGATAGTACAAGAGACTCTGATACACACCTGTGCCCAACTCCAATCTTACTGTGTTGCTTAGAAACTGAGATTAAAAGTTATGCACTCATTTGAGCTATTGTTTCCTCTACTCTTCTCTTTTGTCTGCTAGTAAAATGAGCCCCCTCACATTTCTTCTCAGAAATTTACCACCTCCTTTCAAGAAACGGAAAACTGGCAAAATTAAAGCACCACACTCTCCACAGGGAATCCTCCAGCCCTTTGTCTCACTCATCCCATTCCTGATAGAACCATGGCTCCTGTATTTCCCTGACACCAGAAAAGAGCTGACAGTAGAGAAAGCAGGGTTGCACTTTATATTCCATATAAAACTAAATTCTGAGTAAAATCTCTGTCACTCTCTTTTCATTACTGCAGTCTGGCATAATCAAAGAGTTTGTTCACTGCACAAAGATATGAGGAATAAATGAATGTGTGTGCATAGATAACCATAGTGTGTCCCTTCTTCTGCGACACTGCATTCCCACCATAACAATTAGCAGTCAGATGCAAATAGGAATTAAACTAAAGTACTGTGTCTCTGCTTTGTTTCTTTTTGTGTGTGTGTTTAGTGAATGGAAACTATCATGTTCCTATAAAAGCAGACAAGACAGAAAACAAGCGACCTGAAACGGGTCTTTGTGATCATTTATGGCCTCTTTGTACTCTTAGCATTTTTTCAAACAGGACTAGTGTGTGAAGATCAACAATTCCATATGGTCCATCTCAAACATGACACAAATGTGACACATCAGAGTATGCCAAAATCCAGTTCTGTGTTGAAGCGTACAGTCAGCTGAAAGTGTTCTGAGACTGCACAGAGCAAGATGTGTTACCATTCTATCTGCTTGTCTCCCTTTGACCTAAACTGATGTTGCTAATTAAGAGACAGTCTTAAAGTCAGCTGTTCCCACTACTGTATGAAAGATCCAACTCCTATGTTGATACCTGATGTGGTGTCAGAACTGATCTCAGTACCTGGCATCCTTGGGCCTTGCAGGAACAGATGGATACATTAGCTGACAAGAGTCCTCTGAAGCACTGTAGGGAAATTTTAAATGGTTGTGAAGGAACAGATTTTCCAAAGGGTCTTTCAGAACTCCACTTGTTGTAGAAACCAGAAAAAACAGAAAAAGTCATCTATTACTGTCCTGCATTTCATAAAGCAAACAAGGGAACCAAGCCAAACAAACTAAATCCACCCACACAACAGCAGGAAGCTAGAACTGTTAACTTCAGAATCAAACTAATGCTATCTATTACGTTCCCCACTTCTTTTCTATCACAAAGCTGCTACATGTACATATTAATATATAGTTAACCAGCTACAGTAAGGTAGCACAAATGCCCAGCCAAACATTTGGAGTTTTAAGCCCTTTTATTTTTACTCTCAACACCCGCCTCCACCAAGATTGTCAGAGTTAAGAGAAATCTCAAATAGATTTGGCTAGGGGAAAAAGTAAACAGAATTCTGCCACCACAGCCAGTGTAATAGTGAAGCTGAGTGAGGGAGACCTCACCGAGACCAAAATGGGAGAACTGGCAGATTTAATTGAGTACCCCCAATTCACACGACAATATTCCTCTTCTGAGTTGCTGGAGCAGAATTTCTGAGTTTGTTTTCAATGTGAGCAAGCAGTGGGTGTCCATGACTACTCATTTACTGTCACAGCCTGTTTCCCACTTACCTCTACCCACAGCCTGTTTCCTTGGTGCTGCTACCTGTCCCCCAGGGTAGCTGGCAGGAGGCAATAGCTCCAAATCAGAAAGGATGGCAAGGCAAAGGGAGGAATCCATTAGGCTGAGAGAAAGGGTATCAGAAACATCAGCTGTAGGCGATCATCTTGGCAGCAACCCATCCTGCACATTAAGAGCCAAGTCATCAGATGGGCCCATGGACAAAGGAACTGTAAGAACAGGAGGAGATCTTTCCTAGTCAATATTAAACGAGTTACTCCAGTTTCTTGGTGGCACTGTTTTTGCTCTGGTCATGAGCTGTTAAAGGTACAGGAGCTCTGCTGTGGCAGGGTATATCAGCCCTCATGTTCTCTTCTAATCCATCTTCCACTTCCTTCTATATGATGGTCAAAAACAGTGAGCACCTCGCTGTGCTTGACAGCGAACAAAACTACATTTCCGAGCAGCCCTTTGTTCCCACTAAGCATACGCTGAATTCCTTTTCTAGAAGAGGAGTTTGGAAAACAAAAAACTTCTATAGCTGTTGTACATCTGGCAAAAGGAGTCACAGCATTGAACTGTTTCTTGAAACTGGATTTTTAAAATTATTTTATTTCACTTGCTTAGATTCTTTAATCTCTTTTCCACTGGGTGTGCAAAAGTGAGCAGAGGTAGACTTGTGGGGGTGTTTCCTTAGAGACAGAAAGGACATGTTTGCCTTCTACCTTTCCTCCTTTGAATGCTTGCTCAAAGTCTTTAACCCTGTACACACTTCTCCAAAAGTAATCCCACAGAGCTCAGCGGGGCCAACTCCCAAGTTCAGCAAAAGCAACTTCCAATGCTCCAGACTACAGCCCTAGTTACTTGAGTACAGAACTACTATTTTCTGGATGATACTGTTAAAGACATGCAACACCCATCTGTATTTCCCATTTGGATCTTATAAAACCTCCTTATACTCAAGTTCTACCTTCAGTGGAGTTAGATTAACTGTAACGTCTGTTCTCATGAGGTGAAGCCTGGCTGAAGCTGAGGCTGATTCTGGACACTGTAAAAGGGTATCAAATTGTTAGTTACATACTTGGCTGCTGTGGTTGTGTTTCAGCTCAACGATGGTGGTGCGTGTGGGACTTTCTGTCTCATATGCCAAAATAACTGGGCTAGCTACTCACTCAGATTTGGAATTGGTGTGCATTTGCCTCTGGCAACAAAATGTCTTGGGCCAGTCCTATGTGCCATCAACTATTGACAGAACACTGATATTTCATACTATATATAAAAACACTGGAACCAGCATGGTGTTTTGTGTGCTGGACTAGGACTAGGACACTGTGAGATGAGGGTTCAAATCCCCATTTGGCCATGGAAATTCACTGAGTGACCTTGGTCAAGTCATATTCTCCCACCCTCAGAGGAAGTAAAGGGCAGACCCTCTCTGAGCAAATCTTGCCAAGAAAACCCCATGACAGGTTCACCTCAGGATTGTCGTAAGTCAGAAATTACTTGAAGGCATTCAATAATCAATATGAAGACATTGTCTTAATGTAAAATATTTTTCAATATCTTTGAAGATTATAAAAAACAAATAAAATTAGTAATTTACTTACTGGCTAAAACAAAAAAGTTAACCTTGCAAGGAATTTTCAGACAATTAGAACTTACACACAATCCATAATTTTCCTCCACCATCCTGTTCTCCCTATAGTAATCTGAACTGGGGTAGTGGAATGTTCAACTTGAACTGATCCATGGTCAATTCCTGCAGTCCATTCCAAGGGTTGACAAATGGAATGGGTGAATTCCTTTTAGGTTTTTCTGTTGCTGAAACTACAGCTGTTACTGGAGCTAGGAGATGGAGCAACACCACCTCCACAGCTTCCTTGAAATCTACTCTGGAGGTATGGCTCCCCTTTGCAGCAGATTTTAGGAAACATACACATAATTCTACTGTATTAACACACTGCCTTTGGGATAGACTCAATGTATTCTCTTCACCTGTCAGCTGCTGAAAGCTACCTAGAGCTCTGACATATATTTTGGAAGCCCTCCCAGCTTGCAGGATTGAGTCACATTTTCCACGTTCTGTTTGTGATTGAATGTCAACCATGAACTAAAACTTGGGCGAGATGACAAATGTGTACTTAAAAAAGGAAACAGAAATAGAAAAAAAGAAAAAGAAAGGAAATGGATTCTTATTGCTTTTCTTAGAAACATTCAACAAAACTGTGAAGATGTTACTTAGGAAAAACATTGAACCTTACCAAAAATAGGAAATTTTACTTTCCTTACTGAAAGAACCTTAACGAAAGTTGCAGCTCTGAACTGATGGCGCAACTGACACAGCTAAGGCAATTTCCACTGTATTTTGTTTTGCTTCTAACCTAGCACCCTCACAATTAATCATTATTCAGCTGAACGTTATGTTTCTTTTAATAGAAAAAAAATTGATGATCCGAAAATACACATGCCTCCAAATGTTCCTTTTCAGCACTTGTAGGACTAAACAGAGCAGTGATATAAGCCCCACTAAATCAGTGAAATTGGGTAAATCAGCATCTGTGGAAGCTCTACAATAATGCACAGAGCATGGGAAATTAACAAAATGAACTTGAACTCTTAACGTAGCAAAACAGATACGATAATAAGCATCACTGAAACCTGGTGGGATGAAACTCATAATTGGAATGTAGTAATGGAAGGGTACAATCTATTTCAGAGAAATAGACTAAACAGGAAGGGAAGAGGAGGAGCATTATATGTCAAGGATGTTTACACCTGTGAAGAGATCCACAACTTAAATCCTGGAAGCCAGCATCTGGGTAAAAATTAAGGGGGAGAGAAAAAAATAGAGATGTCATTCTGGGGGTCTACTACAGACCTCCAAATCAGACTGAGGACTTAGAGAAGGCCTTCCTAAAACAGATGACCACACATTCAGAAAAAAAGAAAGATAGTCATAATGGGAGATTTCAACTATCCTGATATTTGCTGGAAGTCAAATTCTGCCAAGAATATCAGGCCCAACAAATTCCTCACTTGCCTTGCAAATAATTTCATTGTCCAGACAGCGGAAGAGACAACAAGAAGATCAGCTATTTTGGACCTGATCATAATTGAAAGTGATGACCTGGTTAATGGGTTGGAAGTGGTAGGATCCTTAGGTGAGAGTGACCATGTTCTCCTGGAGTTTGTTATACAGTGGAAAGAGGTAATCAGGCATAGTTAGACTTGCATTCTAGACTTTAAGATTACAGTAAACTTAGGAAAATATTAGGTGCCATTTCATAGTCAAGCATACTAGAAGAGAAAGGAGTTTATGATGGATGGAAGTTTCTTGGAAGTGAGATATTGAAAGCATAGTTTCACACAATTTTATTGAGGAGGAAATATAGGTGATGTTTAAAAGGACCATGTACAAGAAATGGAAAAAGGCAGAAATCACCAAAGAGGAATTCAAACAAATAGCCAGCACGTATAGGGAAAAAGTAAAAAAAACTAAAGTGCAAAACGAGCTCAGGCTTGCTAGAGAAGTTAAAAACAATAAAAAGGACTTTTTTTGTTGTTCATGCCTATAGCAAAAGGAAGAACAAAGAGATGGTAGAGCCACTGTGAGGAGAAGATGGAGAAGTGGTAACAGGTGAAAGAGAAAAGGCAGAACTACTCAACGTCTTCTTTACCTTGGTCTTCTCTGAAAAGAAAAACAGTGCTCAATCCAGAGAAAATGGAACAGATGATGTAATAGTGGAAATGCAGCACAGAATAGCTAAAGAGGTAGTACAGGGATACCTGTAGGCTACTTTAAATGAATTCAAGTCACCAGGGCCAGATGAACTACATCCAACAGTATTAAAAGAACTGACAGAGTAATTTCAAAACCACTGGCAATAATCCTTGAGAGTTTCTGAAGACCAGGAGAAGTCCAAGCAAACTGGAAGAGGGCAAATGTCCCTACCTTCAAAATGGCGGGGGGAGGAGAAGACCCAAACAATTACCTCCCAGCCAGCCTCACATCAATACCAGCAAAGATCCTAGAGCAGATCATTAAACAGACAGTCTGTAAGCACTTAGAAAGGAATGTCATGATCACCAAATCAGCATGGGTTTCTCAAAAACAAGTCATGCCATACTAATCTGATCTCCTTTTTTTGATATAACTCTATCAAGCTTGGTGAATGAAGGAAATGCTGCGGATGTAGTGCATCTTGATTTCAGTAGGGCCTTTGACAAAGATCTCCCATGATATTCTTGCAATCAATGTAGTAAAATGTGGGTTAGACAATGCTACTGTTAGGTGGGTTTGTAATTGGATGACCAGCCAAACACAAAGGGTGCTCATCAATGGCTCCTCTTCATCCTAGAAAGAAGTGACTAGTGGGGTGCCACAGGGCCCAGAGCTATTCAACATCTTTATGAATGACTTGGATGATGGCACAGAGAGTATCAAATTTGCAGATGACACCAAATTAGGAGGGATAGCTAATGCCCCAGAGGACAGGATCAGAATTCAAAATGATAGGTTACAGAGCAAATTGAAGTTCAATAGGGAGAAATGTAGGGTACTACACTTAGGAAGAAAAAATGAAATGTACATGTATAGGATGGCTAATACCTGGCTTGAAAATGGTATGTGTGAAATGGACTGAGGAATCTCAGTGGAACACAAGAGCTAAACATGAGTCAACAGTGTGATGCAGCAGCTAGAAAAGCCAATGCAATACTAGGCTACATCAATAGGAGTATAGTCTTGAGATCAAGGGAAGTAATAATACCACTCTATTCTGCTTTGGTTAGATCTCACCTGGAATACTTCAGTTCTGAGCACTACAATTCAAGAAGGATATTGACAAGGTGGAACGTGTCCCCAGGAGGAAGATCAAATTGGTGAAAGGTCGGGAAGCCATGTCCTATAAGGAGCCGCTTAAGGAGCTAGGTAAGTTTACCCTGATGAAAAGAAGGTTAAGAGGTGACATATAGCCATGTTTAAATATTTGGAGGGATGTCATATTGAACATGAAGCAAGCATGTTTTCTGCTGCTTCAGAGACTAGGACTTGGAGCAATTGACTCAAACTACAGTGAGAGTGCTTTCACCTAAACATCAGGAAGAACTTCCTGAAGCCATTCGACAGTGGACTATGCTGCCTCGCTGTGTGGTGGAGTCATTTCTTTGGAGGTTTTTCTTTTTTTGAATAAGTTTATTAAGTTTCACAAATAAAAAACATCATCTCAAATTTTACTTTTACATGTAATGTTTTGGTTCTTCCACTCTGATCTAGTTTTCATTTTCTAGGCATCTACTCACATATAAAAAATTATGCCTCACAATTCTATGTTCATCTTACATGCTTGATCTTGCATTTCTCTCATCAACTCCTGTTATGTTACAGTTATTCCTCTTTAATTTCAACCATAATTCAGACATTTTCACTTGGCAGTTCCCAGCAATTACCCATTACAATTTGCCATTCTGCTTTTATCTGATCATCCCATTTCCCCTTTAAACTTTGTGAAACAATACCCGCATTTCTATTCTCAATAAATGTCCCCCACCATTGTTCAATTGTGGGTATTTGCTGAGACTTCCACAATCTTTGGAGGTTTTTAAATAGAGACTGGATGGCCATTTTCTGGGGGTGCTTTGACTATGTGTTACTGCATGGCAGGGAGTTGGACTCGATGGCCATTGGGGTCTCTTCCAACTCTATAATTCTATACCCTAGATGGAACTAACAATTCGATTCATTCCTTAATCTCCTTATGCTTTCTCCTAAACACAGGCACAGAGCCCCCTTTGTTCTGAATGCCTTGGTTTTCCGAGTGTGTGTGTGTCATAGCGTTTACATTTGGTAGCATAAAACAGACACTCAATTCTACCCTATCATTCTGAGGAGTGTTGAGAGACAGAAAGCAGAACAAACTATGTTTAGAGGGCTTAACTATCTGCTTTGAATATTTGCTTGGACATTTTTTAATCATATGTGAAAACTTAATTCAGTTTCTAAATCTTATTAAAATATACCAACTCAGTACCACATAATATTTAACCAATGATAAGCAGCAAACAGTATGTCTAAATACCTAAAGGTATCAGATTGCGTCTGATCTTGGAAGCTAAGTAGGGTCAGCTCTTGTTAGTAGTTGGATGGGACACTGCCAAGGAAAGCAAGTGCTGTAGACTATTTTTCAGAAAGAACTGGCAAAACCATCTTTGAGTATTCCTTGCCTAAGAAAACCCTACAAAATTCATGGGATTTCGATAAGGCAACAGGTAACTTGAAGGGACACACACACAGAAGCAGCAAATACAGAGAAATATGAACTGTTATTGCTTGTAACTGAACCTGAAATCTTCAGTGTCCTGCAGACTGGAAGTCTAATTTCTCCAAAAGTGCTTCCAGATTACCAAGAAAAAAAATTAAAAACCTTACTGCAAAGGAAGGGGAAGATAATTTCAATTTTTAGGAGAGGTAATCTTTGCATAAATGCAAGTATTGTTTCAATAAGACATCTGGAAAATTTGTGATTTTCAGTGAAAACAGAAAACCCAGACAGTCTTGAAAAGGGAGAAGAGACAGAGTTGTTGAGATATATTCTTGAGTAAACAGTTGTGGAGTTAATGAGAGCAAGCCTGGGCAAAACTTCACTTTAGGCTCAAAGGGCAGGAAGCGAATGTACAATTTTCAAAGAGATAACATGTTAACCACATTACCTAGTGCCAATATGTTCATGTGAATGTAACTGTCATTGCTCATACTTCTGCATTTCCATTCTCTCTCTCCTCACTGCTTATATTCTAACCCTAACTGGCTGTGTGTGCCTGAAATTTCAAGACTTCATTCTATGCACTGAAAGAAAAAGACTATACACCAATTAAACTTGTTGTTGCTGCTGTGTGCCTTCAAGTCAGTTCCAATTTATGGTGTCCCTAAGGCAGCCCTATCATGGGGTTTTCTGGGACGGAAAGTATGTGACACACCCAAGGTCACCCAGTGGGTTACCATGCCCAAGCAGGGAATCAAACTCTGGTCTCCAGGGTTGTACTCCAACTCTCAAACCATTATACCATGCTGACTCTCTTAAGCACATAAAATAATACAGCCAGCCCTCCACATTTCCTAGGGTTAGGGATGTAGGACCCTTGTAAAAGTGGAGGGCACCCAGAGTAGAAACCAGCCAGAGAAAGGGTGTGGATTAGCGTGGTGCCTTATACTTCTCTCACACCCATCTCCTTCCTTGGGCTGTGGGGTGGGATCAGGAAAGAGTTTGTGGTTTTGAGAAATCAGGCTGCAAGCCATCTTTAGTTGGCCAAGCAGTGGCTGGAGGAGGAGGACCAGAGGTGGGTTTTTAAAGGGCTGCGTGGCCTGATAAGAGCCACTGAGAGGAAAGGTTCCTCTGGAAAAGAAGCACCTGAGCTCTTGGGGCAATAACAAAAATAAGTTCCTCATGAAATTAGACATACTGGGACTTATAACACAATTGATAAGCCTTAAAGTACCACATGCCTCGTTCTGCTGCTATCCACCAGGTCTAATACATCTTCCATGCCTCAACTTATGGTGACCCTATGAAGAAGAGACTGCCAAGTTACCCTGTCAGCAACAGCCCTGCTCATGTCTTGCAAACTAAGGGCTATGGTTTCCTTGATTGAGTCTATCCACCTGTATTATAGCGTTTCTCTTTTCCTGCTGCTTTCTACCTCACCAACCATTATGGACCTGTCCAAAGTATAACAGTTTCAGTTTAGTCATCTTGGCTTCTAGGGAGAGTTCAGGTTTTATTTGCTCCAGGACCCATTCATCTGTCATTTTGGCAGTCTAAGGTATCTGTAGAATTCTCCTTCAGCACCACATTTTAAATGAGCTGACTTTCTTCCTATTAGCTTTCTTCACTGTCTAGCTTTCATTCTAGCTCCATTTTTTATTGACTGCTTCACATTTTTACCACACATATGCACGTGCACGTGCATAAACAGTATATTCCAAGTTCTCAGGAAAGAGGGGTTAATAATATCTAACTTAGCTGTCATTCCCCTATACAGAATGTGTTTCAAAGCATATTTAAAAGAAGAAAAGCATTTTTTCTATGATGCTGTGATAACTACAATAGGTGAACGGATCTTATTACTTCCCAGAAACTCTCCTCAGAGGTCCCAGGGTATTTTTATCATTCCACCTGAAGAACAAAATCTAGATAGTACATTGGAATGTCATCCATCTACCACTCCAAGTTTTCCAGGAAAATCCAAACTGTTTATTCAGCTATGACAGGCAAAGGTAGGCCTCTCTGCTTAAGATTTATTAAACTCCAAATATTTCAATATGAAGTTTTCCAGAAGCTCATGACCAGGCAGACACTGCATAAAAATACACCCATCTCAAACAGCCCAAAATACATATCTCCATGAAATGAAAATCCATTTTCAATTTGCTGTGGGGAATGGGGGTGCATTCAAGGGTTTTTAAAGGGGTCATTAAGTAGATGTGGATAGGCACACTTCAATTCTGATCGTTCAGATGTAATATTCTTGCTTTGTCCTCTATTAAATTGAATTCTTCTTTATAAAAGTCAGAGGACAATGATGGAAACGAAACTGACCACAGACACAGAAAAAGAAAAAGGAGCTTTATAAAGTCAAATATGACAATGCAAAATAGGTATCAAACAGACATCTTGAAAACCTGGTCCATCTCCACTTTATAATAGGGTAAATCAATCTGGAGACCAATCTTTAAGAGTTATCCCTAAATGCATTTACAAGCTATAAAGAAATTTTTTTACTTCTGCCTGGTCACCTGTAGCAAGTCAAAAAAACTGCCTGAAGACTACTCAACAGGTATATTGAAAAGCTGGTTTCTTTCCCTACTCTTCAAAGCAGATATAATGCCACAATGACTGATAAATACAGACGGGCATCAGGGCCTATTTTTAAAGACAGTATGAGCTTATTTTCAAGATTTCTTACCCAAATCACAATTTGTTTACATATTGTGGTCTGTCATAAGAAAAGTTATGGTTTCAATCATATGCATACTTACCTGAGACTATCCCGCTGAAGACAACTGAACTTACTTCTTGGCAGAGACGGATATGATTTTTAAAAAGTTTCTTCTCTTGAATAAAATGGAAAACTGTGATTCAGGTTCATTATTACAGTGTAAGAAGGAAGAACAGTGGAGTGCACATACAAATCATCTATTCTTAACTGTCTACTCCTCATATGACTAACAGCTTTTTTGGTTGTACGGTCAGTCCTCAACTTTCACAGGGGTTAGGGGATGTAAGGCTATTGTGAAAGTGGAAAAACTGGAAACATCTCCAGGTCCCCCAAACATGCATGCTACAGACTTTGCTACTGCAAAAATCTCCTTCGGTGTCATTATCCAAGAGAAGGAAGAGAAGAATGACAAACTGAAGGACATTTTTGAAGGCAGATCTTCTTGGCTTCCAAGTCTTCCCCTAGAAGAACCACTAGATCCTTATAGGACCAGGCAGGAGGTAGCAGTGACAGCTCACCCTCCTTCTCCTTTCCTTTTTCTTCCCCTTTTTTGCAGTATAAAATTTTTTTTTATTTTTTTTTTGACAGTGCTTCATGATCCCCTCACCTTCTGAGGAGCAGTTCTTGATTTCCATGTGCACAACCCCCTTTTTGGACAGTGCTTTGTGATCTCCACTTCTGTGGAGCAGATCAAAAAGAAATACAAAGGACTGCTGCAAAAATCTCCTTCAGTGTCGTGGGGGACATGGACAGGGAAAGGCTCGCAGATGGACAGAGACTACAGGAGGTGGGGGAATGGGGAACAGCAGAAGCTCCCATGGATACCAAAATCTGTGGATGCTCAAGTCCTATTACGTACAATAGTGTAGTAAAATGGCATCCCTTATATAAAACAGCAAAAACCAGAGTTCACTTTTGGGGGGGCTTGGGGGGTATTTTCTAATTGTGATTGGTTGAATCCATGGATACAGAATCAGCAAAATGGAGGACCGACTATACAGTACTATACAGTACTATCACCACCGACACCTATATTGCTAGTTAAGCAATAGTTGAAAACCTGCAAATAATCAAATTTGCAAAAGTTAAACCTGTAAAATTTGAGACCTGACTGTATTGTGTTCTTATGAGGTTGTATGCTGCCTTGAGATTCATGCTGGGGTAAAGGGAGGCTATTAATTAATTAAATACAATCAGCATTCAAACCCTCTTGAAACTGTGCTGTGATTTTAGCCTTCATGTGAACAACATGGCAAAGGTAGTTTAAAACTACCAATTCCAGGCAAGTAGACAGAGTTTAACAGAAAGTTTAATATTTATTTTATTTATTTATTGCCTTTATATGCCACTTTTCTCCCAGTGTAAATCAACACTTGTATAAGTTTCCAAGTCAGTTCACAAACAATAAGCCCAGTTTAATAAATAAAACTGACAAAAAAAATATGAATTGCACAAAAATGGGTAAAATATGTTTTGCTATTGTTATATAAAATGCTTATTCTATTATAATGAGTGTATAGGAGGGGATTTTTATTTCTTAATACTAAGGATTTGTTGTTCTTTGAAAGATTGATTTCACTTTTCATACATTCTACTAGTTATGTTTTCATTCAAAATAAAATATTCTGTCATCTTATTCTTTTTTTCATTTCCTCCTTTTTTCAGAGGGAAAAAGACTCAAGGAAACAAAGATGATGTTGTTGTATGTTTTCAAGTCATTTCCAACTTAGGCAACTCTAAGGCAAACCTATCATGGGGTTTTCTAGGACTGAGAGTGTGTGATACATCCAAGATCAGAGAGTGGGCTTCCGTAACTGAGCGGAGAATTGAACCTTGGATTCCAGGGTTGTAGTCAGCTCTCAAACCACTGTACCATGCTTGGTGGTGATGGTGGTAGGATTTGATCTTTTCCTTCTTTTTTCTTCTTGGGCACTCACCTCTCTTAAGAAATTGGTTAAGGCACAGCAGCAATCTTACTTTGGGATTAGACAAAATCCACTTTTCCTCTGCTCTTCATCTATCTGTCTATCTATCTATCTATCCATCCATCCATCCATTCTGTACCATGAATTGTAACCAAACGGGCATGACTTTGTGAGTGCATCATCCCACATTCCATTTACAACTCTAGGGCAAAATAACAGCAGCAGCAACTGTTGAGTTGTCTCAAACATATATTAACAATAATACAGGCATACCTCAGTTAACAAAGGCTCAAGACTGAAGCTTCTTTTTACCAAGACTTTTTATGTCAGCTCAGCCTCCCTTTTCTTCCTTGTCCATTGTCTAGCTAGAAGGGTTTTTTAAGAAGTATCAACACTGGGAGGATGGTGAAGAAGGGCTGGAGAAACACAAACTTTTGGTGTTGGGTTACGAAAATTTGGCTGTAGTAAAAAATGCAATAAAACTTGAACTGAGAATGACTAGGATTCTTTTCTAGCTGATTCAACTGTTTCCTTACAACAGGCAAGACAAACAGCAGCTGCCTTTGGAATCCCTTACGGTACACGCACAAACACTGAAAGACCAGGGACAGGTAACAGATAAGCCTCACCAGCTACCTCTAGCATGTTAAAAAGCATAGATCTATAAGTCTAGCCATCAAAATGCAAATTATTTTTAAAAAATGGAGACTGGTGAAAGAAAAAAAAACTTTTGGATGTATTTTGGAAGAAGCTTGAAGTGGTCTCTGGAAGATTACAGATGTTCTTGTTTACTCATGCAATGCCTACCCAACATTTTTTCATTTCACATTGTTTCACTTCATATATTCTTTAATTGTGAACAAAGGGTCTAGGGCAGTGGTTCTCAACCTGTGGGTCCCCAGATGTTTGTGGACTTCAGCTCCCAGAAGCCCTGAGCATTGACCATAGTGGCTGGGGCTTCTGGGAGCTGAAGTCCACAAACATCTGGGGACCCACAGGTTGAGAACCACTGGTCTAGGGGAACATGTTTAAGCTCTGTTTTGTGTGTGTGTGTGTGTGTGTGTGTGCATGTCTGTGTGTTTGTTTTTTGAGTTTTTTTGTTGGGGGTGTAGGAACCTATCCCTTTCCTTTCTATGTTATTTCTGCCTCTGGCACAAAAGTTTCTATTAAAGAAGTAATGCTCAGAAATACATCTACTTCATTAACTGAGGTACGTCAGTATTCGATTCACCATCTTCTCCTCTTTCTCACTTTGATTTGTATGACTTATTAAAAACCCATTGTTGACATTTTAGTAATTTCTGGCTTTGAAATCTCATTCATAGGTAGCTCATTCCTTTTCCAGTTACCTATACTTGAACTCAAATTATTATGAAGTCTAGAAGCCCATAAAATCAACAATGGAGCACTACGGCTCACTGCAAACAATTTTTTTATGGAACTCTACTATAAGCGTTGCTTCATACCCCACGGCCAGGCTTACTAGTTTTGAACTTAACATGAACTTTGTACACCAGCCCTAGATACTTATAAATCCTATGTAAGATCTAGTTATACCAGGTGGGCTATAGCAATAAATAAGCTGAGACTTATTTTCTGATAGTTTTGGTTAGTGACCCATGAAGCAGCCATGCATCTGATCACAGTACCCATCTATTTCCTTTTAAGATGCCACACACTTTGAAATTAGGAACAAGGGACCAACTCAGATTTGTGAATGACTGGTAACACTAATTCATCTGGGCTTTGGAACCTTACTTTTGTTATCGCATTGTAACCATCATCATCTTTATATATGCCTTCCATTTTTTGCAAAGATTGGGGCTCAAAACATTTTAGAAATTAAAATGATTACAATATAGTTTAAAATATAAAAATAAAATTAAACGTTAAAACAGAATTAAACTATTGAGAATAATGAAGTAGTTTAAATCATACAGTTTAAAATAACACACCACCCTCTTCCAAGTCCTTTCTTTAAAAGCCTTCAGTTCTAAAAGCCTGTCTGAATAGTGTTTAAAAAAAAAAAAAAAAAGTTTTCACCTGTTGACAGAGGGGCAAGAAAGATGGAGCCATCCTAGATTCTTTAGGGAGAGAGTTCCAGAGCCTGGGGCAGCCACTGAGAAAGCCTTATTTTATGTTCCCATCAACCATATCTGTGAAGGTAGTAGGAATGAACAAAGGGCCTCTCCTGAAGATTTCAGGATCTGAGCAGATTCACACAGGGAGATATGGTCTGTCAGATAGCCTGGACATAAGCCATTTAAGGCTTTATAGCCCAGAAACAGACTAGCAGCCAGTGGAGCTATTGGAGCAGGAGAACTGCATGATTCCTGGTTATAAAGGAAATTTGCATCAAGGATCAAAATCCAGCATCTTAACAGAGTCATCTGATTTATTAGCTACCCTGAAAGATTAGGAAAGAGCTGCATGTTCTCTCCCCAACTCCTATCTCTGTTATAAATTCTTCCTTCTTTCCTTGTTATCCACTGTTCAGGATTAAACCACCAAAGCTAACTATGGCAAATGATAAATATCACCTTAACCAAGACTGGAAACTAGGTCTGAAGACCCTAGTTCAGAACAAACATTTCCAGTTTTAGCCACTGTTAGTGCAGGCACAGATCTGTAACTGAAACACCAGTCAGATCAACAAGGGAAGAGAAAGGGAATTTGTACCAGCAGAGGGAAAAAGAAGAGAAGGTGAGGGAATTTATATCTCTGGCCTGTTCTCTTAGACCTGAGTAAAACACAGGGATTATGGAGGGTGTGCATTATGTCTTCCATGGCATTCCATGCCACACAAATGTCATAAGGAAAAGGGAATGTCTATTTGCTTTCGAAAACCTTTCATCTTCTCCTAAAGCCCAGCTTAGAGTGTAAACAGTCTCTCTTCCCTCAAAGGTTATTCTTGAGTACTTCTATATGCTTAGAACAAAAATAAAATTGAAGTAGCACTGTCATTGGATGCAAACCATTATAATGCATTTGCTTAACATAGTTTTATAAACATATTTAGGATCAATTTAGAAGTTCTTGTTCACCACCCACAGCTACTTCCTCTTACCCTTAGTAGAAAAATAGTTCTTCGCTGCTGCAGGCTAATTACACCATCTGTTTATCCACCATACAGCAATGCTAAAACAAAGCACATTAACTCCTTAACATTCCCAAATGGAGCTACCTTGGGTTGTCCTCATACTGCTTCAGACTGTCAAAGACCCCATCAGGGCAGAAAGCAGTAGAACTCAAAAAACCTCCCATTATTTGTATTCCTTGCTTCCTCCAATACAGCTGGCAGTGCCAAGTATCCACAGGGATTTCAACAATCTGACAATCTCTCTCCACCTCACCTCAGTGCTATAGTTGCCAGTTGTCAGGGTGGGCAATAAAACCCATCAATCTTCCATTCTCACATACTGACACATACACACACTCATCCTATGAGAGAAGTGAGAAAAATCTATGCAAGGCAACAAGACTTGGCATAAGAAATAGGCTGCTCCAGCCATAGCATGCAAAATAGAGACATTATCGAAAGATAATCTGAAATCTGCAGTCTAGCAATCTCAAGCCAAACAGCGCTATCTTTAGAAATAAGCTGATTAAGAACATTCCCTTTTCAACTTTTATACTCCAAAGCTCCAAACATTTCTACTCCAGACTCTACATTTGTACATTTATATGTTCTAGGTGACAAGCAACACCTCATGAAATTCATGAAAAGGACAGAAGTTATGTCCCTTATTTCACCTGGCCACCCTAAATTCTCACAATGTTTCCAAAACAAAAGCAAAAATAGCTCCACTCTGTCAAAACATTTTAGATCTTCTGGACCATTCAGCTCCTAACATAACTATTGGGTTCATAACCCATTTTCCCAAAGTGACAATATCCATAACCCCTGCTCACGGCTCCTACATAGCCCCTCTTTCTCTCACTTCCCAGCAGACAAAGGAGTGGCTCCTGTTTAAAGCTACTGAAAAGCTACTGCTGTTTAAAGCTACTTCACAGAAGAAACACCCATTGTAAAAACTTTAGACCAGCAAGGTAAGATTCCACCACTAGAATCACCATATCAATTCAACAATTTTCCATGTTTCCTAAAAAAAATATACTTGATTACACATCAGCCAACATATTTGTAGGGTTCCATACACAGTCACAGTGCATCTCAAAAGTGAGAATCTCTTCAGCTCTGCTGGAATGTGCCTCCCCTTTGGGACTAAGTTTAGATCATCTTGCAGAAACTTAGGCATTAACACGATGCTCACTATCAATGAATGCCAGGGTTACACAGACAAACTGGCCACATGACGTAATGTCATCCCATCTGAGTGATCCCCAACTGAGAGGTTGACAAATTTTGCCCTTCTGCAAATAAGCCAAACTTCCAATTCCCACCAGTGCCACCCAGCACAGCCAATGGTAAGAAACTCAAAGAGTCTGAAGTCCAAAACACAACGGAGGCATGAGACTCTTCACCACTGGCCTATGTCAAAGATTAATCCAAGAAATCTATTCTGCACTACCATAATGAATAGGTTTTTGATCTGAAAATCAAGGGAAGCATATTTAGTGTAACACTGCTCACTTTATAACAACTATCATACACTTCAGCAATGAGTATCTCCAGGTACCTAAGAGTGCAACATTTCAAAAAGAACACTTTCCCGTAGAGAGCTAACACAAACCCCTTCTTAGTCTGCTTCCATCGCTCGACTACTGAAAAAGCAGCAAATGATCAGAGGACACAGGCTCATCCCACTCTGTATTTCAAGATAAGGCTTACTTAGCATCACAACAACACTGAGAATGAAATTGAATATGAAGGATGCAGTGAGCTGAGCAGAGAAGGGAAATTTTAGTCATACCTGATTTATGTTATTCTCGTAAGAATACTCTGCCAAACACCCAGAAATATACACAACATCTGTTGTCTTTGAAAGTATTAATTAAAAGAAATCTGTAACACTGGTCTTAAAAAGTACCTAGATTTTGAAAGAAAATCCACAATACATACTTAAATATTTATGCTCCTCCCCAAAATGAGAATTACTTTAAAATGTGTAGGTAACTATCCACAAATAAAATCAGACATAGTTTTTCTTTCCAATGAAGGGAAGGATCTGAGGATGATCTCCCCCCCACAATAACAATTTTAACAGTATAACTCGGTACCAACGTACACGTTTGTGTATGTGTACACATGTGAGAAAGAATCTTCCCTGCATGCTGAAAAAGGTACATTTTAATTAGCTACTCTTTATATGTGTCTTCTAATTAATGACTCTCCCTTTTACTCCCGCAGTGAATCATGAATAAAAAGTGCAATGAGGAGAAATCCACTGAAAAATGGACTCAGACTGCAGAAGTCATTATGATTGAATTTAACTACCAATGGAAAATTACTAATTGGATTAAGGCTCAGTATACGTGGCCAGTGTTACCTAGCAAACAGTCATCTATTCATTAGTGTTCCATACAACTGTGTGTGTGCGCGCATGCGCATTCACACACATACACGTTTGTGGTGAGGGAAGGGGGGAAGGGAATGTTGATGGCTATAACTCAAAAATAACTTCAGATATGGGTTGGCACAACTTCAGTATTAAGAACTGACAGCAAATAAGAGCAGAGTCTAAGCAACAGGGAACTCATTTATCTAAGCAAAGTGAAAACAAGCCTCTTGTACACACTTCAGCATTTTTGGGTAGCAAAATGAAACTAAAGTCTTTGGCCTAGAAAGAGCACACGATCTCAACTGCTGTTTAAACTAATGGAAAATACCACACCAACCAATGATGTTGTCTTCTACAGATAAAGATCAAAGGCTTTATTGCAATAGCCATTTTCCCCCTAATCTGGGAATCTAGCAAAACTAGCAGCCTGAACTGGTTCATCACATGATCTCTCCTGTTGCCACAGTTCTGACAAGCTACTTTTTCCCCCAGCTTGACCAAGATAGAATAGACATAGGCATGAATGCCATGCATAACTATAATCATGATTCCCAAAGCAATGGAAGTTCCTGCCTATCCCTTGGGAAATGTTTCTGAAACTCAACTTCATCCCTCCCAAGTCATCCTGTCCCATAAATGACAAGAGCTGCTGGCCAGGCCGGTTTTCTACTCAACCACTTCCACTACTGGCTTTTCACATTAAAGAAAGAGAGAGAGAGAGAGACAGAGAGAGGTTGTATCCAATGTTGATTTCCCCTGGATTCTGTAGTTTCAAATTGTCTAATTCACAGAGTGACAGTCCACTATTCTCCTTCCCTGCTGTTTTTGCTGGTTGTTTGGTTGGTCTTGTTCTGAACTTCACACTCGCAGCATAGAACAGTTTCTTATTTCTTCTTCCCTTCATCCGTGACTTCCTTACCCACTACATTCCATCAAGGTTACAGCAGACAGAAGCACTTATAAACAGAGTACAAATGGGGAGTCTTAAGGCAACGGGGCGCATGACTGCATCAGACTCTTTTTCTCATGTTTTATTACCTATTCATGGAAGCACTTATTTATGCACATCAGTAAGAAAGGGAGGGGGAACAGAAGTCAAGAAAACAGTAACAGACTGTATATGCACTAACTATTGGATGGTTTTTAATTAAATTTACAAAGAATAGAACTGTGCATGAGAAAAGAAAATGGGGAAAATCTATCCCGGACCAAAACCCATCCCTTAAATCCATCCCTTATCTAGACATTTTAAAGTAATTCTCATTTTGCAGAAAGTATAAATGCATGTGTGTGCTTCCAGTTCCCATTACTGTATTTATTTAATTTATATCCCATATTTTTCCCAAATGAAACCAAAGGCAGCTCACACGTGAGATAAAATAAAGCAGATAAATTAAAAATCAGCAGTAAAAAAGTTTAAACACAATTGAATGCCTTTCTAATACCTATCTCAGATCCCTTTCACCAACCTCTTGCTGTTTTGCCTATTTGTTTAACTGTTTATTTTATATCTCACCTGTCCCACATTACAAGAGCTAAGGTAGATTATAACAGTTAACATAAAAGTCAACTAAAACCAATTACGTCTAAAGTCAAAGAACAATGAAACAGCAATGAAGCAAACTACCACATTCAGCATAAACAACATGAATTAAAAGCAACTTCAAAAAAGTAACAAGAAAAGAGTACACTGTCACCATTAAAAGACAGCTTTTCTCAGCTAGTTAACGGTCCAAAGCCTAGATGAATAAAAAGATCTTTGCCTGGCTGCAAAAGCAGAGAAGATCTTCCTAGCCTTCCCCAGAAAGAGCTTCCACTGTCTGGGAGCAGCCACCAAAAAGGCATTCTCCCTCTCAAGGCCTCACTAAATGTTCCTGCGAGATTGGTGGGCCCCAAGAGAAAGACTTCCTCAGAACATCTCAAAACTCAGGCAAACTCCTATAGGGAGATATGGGCTGTCCGATAGTCTGCATCCAAGCTGCAGAGTGCATTACAAATCATAACCAACACTCTGCACTGTGGCTGGAACCAGACAAGGTAGATTTGGGAAAACTCACCAGTTGGTCCACAAGGTTCTTTAAGTCTGTTGCAATCGATAACCTGTCAGAGTTTAAAGTTACAAACCTCTACTGTTATCCGTAAATAAGTACAACTGATTTCAATTGGACTTAGGACTGAACTATGTAGTCCTATTAACTGGTACTATTAATATTTGTTGTGGCGCGCCTTCAAGTCATTTCCAGCTTATGGTTATCCTTAAATGAACCTATAACAGGTTTTCTTGGCAAGATTTTTTTTTTTTGCCTTTGCCCTCCTCTGAGGTTATGAGAGTGTGACTTCTCCAAGGTCACTCAATGGGTTTCCATGGTTCAAGCCCTAATCTCCAGAGTCATAGTTCAGTGCTCAAACCACTACATCATGTTGGCTTTCACTTTTAGCTATTACTATCGATTAACAATTTTCTACAGAATGATCTTCCTTTATTCTCACTGTTACATTTTAAATGCTAAACTGTTTTAAACTATTGCTGTTTTTTCACATAATAGCTTATTTAATTTTTTACTGCATTTATTTGCTTTTATAGTTGCATTTTTAAATCTCTTGTGACAAGCTTTGGGTTTCATAGTGGGAATGCTGTGGGATATAAATAAATAAAATAAAATATATAAGAAAGAAAGAAGAAATATATTGGGATAGGAATACAGCCAAAACA
Organism: Iguana delicatissima; assembly: GCA_948472985.1. Lineage (NCBI taxonomy): Eukaryota > Metazoa > Chordata > Lepidosauria > Squamata > Iguanidae > Iguana > Iguana delicatissima. The sequence continues at coordinate 168,162 of CAOKZL010001239.1, forward strand.
AGATACTGGTGCTCTGCTTCTTCTCTTTCAGTGACCTACCTTTCAACTTACCAGGGATGAGCAATATTTTTTAAATGACAGGAGTATTACATGTGCCCCTAGCAGAACAGTATGCCCAGACAGCTCACTAGTCAAGCCAAACCACTAAATGACTTGCTTGAAATATGTGCCAAGATATACCAGTAAGATTACAAAGGCATGAAGGGAATGTTGAATACCTATTCATTATTACGTAATTGTCTTGACAAAAAGGTGAGGGCTAATTGCAACAGCTTATCCACTGCACTTTCATGCAGGGAGAAAATTTGCTAGACGGAGAGTGGGGAAAACATCTTCAAGACGATTAACACTGCATAAGCTAGCAGGGTAGTTCAAATTAATGGCATTTACAACAGAAAAGGGTTAAAGGAGGAAAGGGTCAAAGGGTTATCTCTTTTGGATTATAAAACAGAGAGCTTGTCATAATCTCAAAAAAAAAAATACTCTGGCAAAGTGTCTAATATTGGACTGATTCATGAACATGCACTTTCTCACTTAATGACAACATCCTGGAATGACTAGCTGTGAATGAGCTATGGCTCCCTTTAATAGCAAATTCAGATGGTTGCACACCTATCAGTTTGGAACTAAAAAAATGATAGTGGCTTCTGAACTGTTGGAGTATATACCAGCTTTACCAAAGTGTTTATGATTATGAATTAAAAGCTGTGCTGCATTTCTTAAAATATCAAGGTAGGAGACTATGAGTTTACATAAGTGGGTGTCAATTTTGCCTGGAGAAGGAAAGAGGAAAGATATTAAAAAAAGAAACCAGGAGACAAACTACAGACAATTTCACAGAGTGAGGCAATGCCTTTGGTTCCACCTACTCCCAAGGGACTGGGCCCAGATGGGAGGAAATGAAGCTGAACTCAAGCTGGCTGGGTTTGTTTTGCTCCAGGAAGCTGCTGGCTGCCTTATTACAGAGTTCTGCAGCTCCTATCCTGTCTTCCTTTATCAAAAAAGCACAACTTTGGAAGAAGACAGGCAACCACAAATCCACTGTGGTTCAGATTGCAGGTTAGGTCATAGATTTCATTCCCCTGGCTCACACATACACATACGAACACACCTCTGTGCAAAATATACTTCCCAGACAAATTATACCTCTGGAACTTAGAAGGTTCCAGTGTCCTATGGAAAGCTATGGGCAAAGGCTTTCCTCCAATCTTCCCCCTGGAAGATGTTCACACCCAGTGCATGAGCAACAGGCAGAATGAAGAAGTCATAAAAACTCACAGTGAGTAACAACAGTGCAAGCCCACTCATTCCTGAGAAAACAGCTCGTGAGGCTGAGTGCAGCATGAGACTTGGACTCTTTTATCTGTGCTATGAAAAGCCATCCAAAAGGAAGCAAAATTGGAAGATTAAAGGGAGGGGAACAGATCCTGACAGATTATAACAAATATTTCAGGACGGAAGATTGACACTCTTCTACTGTAATACAGCATGGAAAGGAAGGCAGCAGGGATGACAAGGTGTTCAATATCCCTTATCCACTTCTGAAATTCATTTACCCAAGGGGTCTGAATATGATTCAGAAGCAAACACTGCATTAAAAGACAGTGTTGGCAGTGGTTTGAGTGCTGGATTGAGACATCCAGAGACCAGGGTTTGAATTCCTACTAAGCCATGGAAACTCACTGGGTAACCTTAGGCAAGTCATACTCTGTCCACCTCAGATGAAGGCAACTGCAATTCCCCCTGAACAAATCCTGCAGAGAAACCCCTCTGACAGTGTCACCCTGGGGTTTTGATATGTTGAAAATTACTTGAAGGCACACAGAACAAGTCCCTAAAGGTGTCTTTGTGGCCCTCAATCCCTCCACACTCTTCAGATTTCTCTTTTTCTGGGGGGGGGGAGATAGATATACTGGGGAGGCAACTGGTCCCTGGAACCACCACAGTTGTCCTCCCACCTGACAACCACCCCTAACTAGGAATAAATAGTGTAGCTGCTGAATGTCAATGGAGCAGTGCACAGCTCAGGTGAAAAATGAAACACTCTGGGTACTTTATTTCACAGTAAAGAGGAAAGGATCTGTTTCTTGGCACCTTGCTAGGTGATGTTGTACCAATAACACGCTTACTTTGCCAGCTGAATTTTAAAACACTGCTGAAAACTGGCACCTCCTTCAGACATCTTACAGCTTCTCTAGAATTCAAGACAGGTTCACTCACAAGCTGCCTTCAGTTTTATTTTCACTTCTGCCTCCTAACAGAGGGATAAATGGACATTACAGCAAGAAAAGTGAGCAAATTCATAGCACAGGCTCAGTAAATGACTACAGTTTTACCAAGAGAGAGGAAGGAACACAGGTTACACGGGCTACAAATTGAAAAAGATTAAATCCAATTTGTTGATTCTCTCTCCTGGGCTAGGCTTCTGCAGTGAAACTTTTCTCCTGGCTTTTGCTACAAGCAGAAGTAATATGCTCGAATATTAAAAGAAAAAGAAAACACCAACTGATTCCTGAAAACAAATATGACCTTTACCCAACCAATCAGGCTATATACATATACAAACACACACATAAGACTCCTCAACCATAGACTCTCTGCTCTACCCACAACAAAATCCGTTGATAGCTTGGATCTATTGAGCAGTATTTCCCAGCTGGGGAAGGCCAAAGGAAATCATTCAAATATAATAAATGGCCTTTAACTACTACTTTGAAACATAAGGAGCCAGGCCAAGCAGACTGTCACTACTACCCCCACCCCCCACCAAATGTAGAGGTGAAAGGCTGTCAAATGCCATAGAACATTACTAAGAAGCTACACCTGAATTACACCTCCTAGCTGTTACATGACCATCTATAATTTCTATTACAGTTGGCCCTCCACATTCGCTAGGATTAGGAGAACAGGACTCTCATAAAAGTGGAAAACCCTCAAACATCAAAATGTGTGTGTCTGTGGGAAGGGGACCAAGGCAAGGATAGTGGGCACCCAGGATCCAAACCAGATCAGGGAAGGGAAAGGGAAAGAGGGTGGTGAGCTTGGTAGCTCTGTACTTGCTCTCACCCATCTCCTCCCTTGGATGTATGGGAGGGCATTAGGAGAAGGTCTGTGGTGCAGAGGTATCAGGCTGTGATCCATCTTTAGCCAGCTAGACAGCAGCTGATGGTGGTGGGGGAGGAGGACTAGGGGAAGATTTTTAAAAGGCTGTGCAGTGTGATTGGAGTCACTGAGAGGGAAGTTTCCCCCAGAAAAGAAATGCTTAAGGTAGGGGAGGCAGGAGTTGGAGAAACTTGCAAATAATCAAATCTGTGAAAGTGAAACCCATAAATGTGAGGGGGCTCACTGTATAAAACAATTAGGGCTTTGAAATTTTGTTTTCAAATACACCTTTTCAAAAATTACAGTTTTGGAGCTTTTTTTATGCATCAGTGCAAATCTTTTATGCAAATGTGCAAATCTTTAAGTGTGGTATCAGTGCCCAACAACATTCTGTCAGAGTACCCTATTTGTTGGAATGCTATAGGGTCTTAACACTGTTCAGGGTCTCAGCATGCCTTAATCCAGACTGTGTGGTAATAAAGCAACATCACACATGTGAGTAAGCCAGCTCATATAGTAAGTAGCAATTTTCCAGAGTCAACTTTGTAAACATGCCAGACACACCTCCTTCATCCCCTTCAAAACCTCTCATTTCTGGCAGAGATAGAAAGAAAACATTCAGCCATAAATCCATTACTTCATAACTACTGCAATCCTGGAGATTGCAGGGGAAGGAGGAAGAAAACTTGGTTGCTGTTTCTGTAGCAAAGTAATTTTTCCCCACTTTTGAACTGAGGGCTCAGAAATGGCAGCCTTCAGCTATAGGATTAGACATATTACTACAGAGAAGTCCTTGTCTTAACAAAAGGAGGGATCAGCACCTATTGCAAAACTCACAAATGGGGGATGTTTTTGGAATACAGTGACAAATCAAAGAGTTGATTCCATTCTCTAGCCCTTTGTTTTGGACAATCATTCTTGGCCCATTTTTCAAATTTAATTATAATATTTCCATACTGTGGGGAGAAAAAGCACATCCCAGAAGCCACAAGTTGTCTCAAGGCTGGTATTGTAGGGTTTGGTCTCCCATATTCTTCCTGTATTTTTCAGGCCAAACAAAAAACAAAAAAGAAAAAACAGGTTGACTGCCACTTCCAGAAGTCTCCAGGAACAGCAATTCTCCCATTCACACAAGTGTCCAGGCTCTCCTGCAATGTTTAATACTAAAAAGTACTAAAACCATACATCTATTTCCAATCACTTGTTTTTCCTTTTCTATTCTTTCATTTTAGAGGAGGGCATTTTTAGTGTCCTATGTGACTCCCAATGGTCTCTAGGGGCAGAAAACTGGATCTGGACCTTCTAGAGTTGCCTGCTCCATCTCATCATATCACTCAACACTTCGAAGGTTTATCACCTAGGTCACATTTTATGTCTTTCTGTACCCTATCTCATTCTGATCCTACCCCACAACCCTTTAATTTTTATATACCTGTGGCTATCCTTCACTTCATCAGTGCATCTGAAGAACTAGATTAATACACACAAAGCCTTGTGCTAAAATAAAGCGGTCCCAAACATGCTAGTGCAATCATAAACTTCCAGCAAGAGCAGCCTGAGGGACTACTGGATGCTGTAGACTTCTGTATCCACAGGTGTGCTAGTCTCTTTTAAGATCTAGCATTATGCCTGCAGTGTTTCAGTAAACACAGCCCCCAGGACAGGTCACGCATGTCAACATGTGTCAAAGGAAACTAGAACTGAAAGACCCCAACCTCCCTCATGCCTTGGCAAGGCCCTAAACTATGCAGCTCTGCTGCTGGCCTAGTTAATTATTTCCCATTGACTGCAACAGAAGGATTAGAATAAGGAAAGGAAGGCAAGAAGGAGCTATGCCAGCGCTTTAGATTCAGAAATAAACTCAAATCAGAATTCCTTTCCTATTCACTTCCCTCAACTCACTTTATGTGTAGAAGTTAAATACTTGGTATTTAAATCAAAATGCTATATAGAAAAATTCAGCAGGCAACATGCTGCTGTAGTCAGTGCTTCTTATGATGTGAACAAACTCTATCTCACTTATTACCACTTTCAACAATCTGCATGGAGGGATTTCCTAATTCTACTACATTTTCAGGAGAATTTTCTGTTTTATGAAAGTAATGTGATTGCCAGCTGAGCGCCTTCTGTCTTTATCTTTCACAGAAACTTAAACCAGAGGGACAATATTCAATATTTAATAATTAAGTTGAAGTCACATGAAAGAAATCTAAACATTTTCCAATAAACTCCACTGTAAAAAATTTATAATGCTGAAGCAGAGTGTGTATTTCTCTAGATTCCACAATCTGATGGCAGATGCCACCTTACAGAGAAAGACACAAACCCCAAAAGCAATTGCTGAAATTGGATATGACAGCTTGTGATCCCAAGGTAAAATGTGTTCTAACAGCAACAGGATACACATGTATTTGTGAGACTTGATTTAAGTGCTAAAATTTATACATCCTCGGTAACATAACCTAACAAGAAAATCCCACCCTCAAAGGTTCTTTTAGCCAGTCAAGGCTAGGAAGGGTTTTTTTGTAATCCCATTTACCATCTGTGTGTAGAACAGTTCAAACAAACAGGTTTATGCTTGCCTGCTGCTGCACATAAAAAAAAATCATAAAAAAATAAACCTATGTCCAGCATTCATGTATATCCAGGAGAAAGACTGTCTCACCATTTAGAAAGAAATTCTGCTAGAACATAAATGAAGCACCTACGGGCCTCTTCATTAGTTCATTTCAGGATCAAACTTCAAGTAAGAAAAGCTGCCCTTAAAGCCTCAATTAGTAATTCTCCATGAACATAAAAGTATTATTAAAGATATGAAGAATCAGAAGCTCATAAAGACCTAGTTTTTTAATGTCTGTGAAAGGAATATAGAACTGAACATTACAAATGCATGAATTCACCTTGGGAAGAGCTAGCAGACAAAACAGTATCTGTATGTGAGAAAGCATGGCTTACAAGGGACTTTCACACCAGACTCAAGTGATGAATAGTATTCCACACAGTACCAACACCACCAATCGTAATCCTAGCTCAAAAGTATTACTTATTGCCTTGATAATCAGATATACTTCTTGCAGTGGCTTCCAGTACTATGTGTCCACTCAGCTTCCAGGTCCCAAGGACTTCTGCCATTATCTCAGCAGACAGAAACATATGAGAGGGACAAAATACATTTACCAACATAAGTTACAAACGCGTAACTGGAATACACTGGAACTCCAACCAGTGAAAGGAAACCAGTCCATGTATGTATCATGGGAGCCCTGGACAGTTTCCTTACAGTACTCTTAAGGGCCCAGACTTTATACCACGGTAAACATCTCAGTCAGAAACACAAGTTCAAAAGCACAAAGGAAGAACTCTGAAATGTGTGCAAAACAAACATGTATTTATTTTACAACACACTGATTGAATAAAAGAATCCAATAACATAAAAAATGGCCTAAAACTGATGGCATACAAAGACATTTCACAAAGACAACTCTTCCCATGAAGGAAGATGTTATTTATCAAAATTAATGTTATACTTTTCTTTAAACAAGCTGATAAGACTCTTAATAACTACTGCACTAAAATGCATGGATCCATCCAAAAACGGTGCCAGACAATAAGCAGTCTTTTTTTCTGTTTGTAAAGCTTAAGGGAAAGCAAGTTTGGCTTTAGAGCTCTATTGCAACTATAATTACTTAGAATGAAGACTACCTTTTAATATTAATCAGGACTTAATAAGATCATCCCTCCAGCATTACAAAATGCCTCATGTCCAAGCTCAGACAGTTGAAAGATATTTTAAAATCGCTTTCTGCATTCCAATTAAGGTGATCAAAGAATTTCTAGGTACTCACGATCCCCTATAAGATCTTCCCAAAGACATAGTTCCTACTGAGATTATGTGCAGTTTGAATTCATTTATTCAGTGACAACTCAAACAATCTCTAGTTTGTAGTTGAAATGTGCTCACAGTAAATAGAAGTTCAAAAATGTGATGTACTATTAAATTAAATTTTTTTCCTAAGTTTCTAAAAAAGATTTACCAAGAGGCACCATGGTCTTATTTTTTCCCTTTTCAATAACTCATGTTTTCTCTTGGCTCCATTTTAAAACTAACCTAACCTTATACAGAATTTGAAACTTTTGAGAGAATACAGTCTAAAGGAAGAAAAAAACAAGGTTACATTCAGGAATGTTGATTTCATTGTGCATGCACTGGGCTGTATCCCTGCTTCCTTTCATCTTCATGAATGACTAATGGTATCAATCACAGCTGATAACGCACTTTCAACTTTAGCAAGCAATGTAGTTGTGTACAAAAACCATACACATGTGTTAACCATTAGTCTGTCTGAAAGAGGTGTGTGGGGGGGTATTTTCAATCACAACTGTACCAAGAGATTATTAGCTTCAAGGAAGAGGGAGAACATGAAAAGGTAAATAGCAGGCCTGTTTTATTTGCTGGAATGGTGCTCAGAGCCATATTACTAGAGAGAGGGTCATAAACTCTTGCTATATGCACACATCCCTACATGTCACTTCATGTAGATGAAGATAACCCAGAAAACAAATGGACAAATGCCCTACTATAGTCTGCTTACTGCAGCTCTGGGTTACACCAGCTTGATTCCTCTTCCAAGGTTGCACTTCAATGAGGGCAAAGAGTACCCCTCTTCATTCACATTTCAGATCAAATGCCTATTTGCCAGACATGCCTACAATATATCTCCAACTATTAAGATGATGTTAAAAATGCTTATAATACAATGCTGTTTCACATTTTAATCTAGAAGAAGAGATCTTCAACTCTCACTGTGGATCTGGCCTCTTCCATGAAGTGTTTGGTCACCCATACCAAATGGTGGTCCCATTTTGCTTCTAAAATGTGGATATTAAAATTCCTCCTGGATGAGATCAAGAACTTATCTAAGCTTCTTTCATACCATATAATTACAGCACTATGATTCTGCTTTAACTGCAGTGGCTGCATCTTCTATAATTCTGAAGTTAGTTTGATCAGAGGCACTTGAGCTATCTGGCTGAGAATTCTAAAGATCTTTCCCTAAACTGCAAACCCCAGGATTCTGTAGGATGCATCCATGGCAGTTGGAGTGGAATCATAGCACTACAACTGTATAGTGTGATAGGGCCCCATGTTTCTGATGGTCAGTCACACGCCACAGAGAAAATTAGAAGTGGAGCATAACATGGCCCCACTATTATGAAGAACTGCAAGTGGGACAGACTGCCTTAGCGAGCTGTGGGATCTCTTTGTCTGGAGGTGTTTAAGCAGATGGCCATCCTTCAGGAGTGCTTTAGCTGTATATTGCTGCATGACAGGGAGTTGGACTAGATGACTCTGGCCATTTCTTCTAACTCTATGACACTACGGCCATTTCCACACTAGACTGTTATAGTGCTTTTATTCCACTTTCAACATCCTATGGAATCCTGGGGTTTGGCCCCTCCCTAAACTGCAAACCCCAGGATTCCATAGGATGCTGAAAGTGGAATAGCAGCACTATAACAGTCTAGTGTGGAAATGGCCTATGAGTCTATACCAGAAGAGGAGAAGGTAATAGTGACAAAACTGCCATCTCAGTGTACCTGTTTCCAATATAGTCATATATCAGAAGCTCAAAACAGATGGGTTGTCCTAGTTTTCTTGGACAAGTTTGTTGCTGCAACAAGAAAGCTCTGCCTCACCCACACACTAGTCTTGCCTCTCCGGGTGGTAGAACACACACCATGGCCTCTGTAAATTCCTGCTGAACATCAGTACTACTTAAATTGCAGTTTCTGTTCCAACAAACTAAAAGACAAGACCAGGGACAATACTTACGCATCTACTCAGTAATTCTGACGCAAAACACACACTTTTTCAGGACTACTCCTCTCAGAAAGAAAAGAAGAAACAAAAACTAACGTAACTTCTCTTCATTGATGTGTTCTAATTTTAAGGGATTGTCAAAAATGTTTGTAATAAGGAATACAGCAAAGAGGAGTTTCCTGCACTTTAAAACGGTGTTCACAATTAAAATACAGACATGAAAAATACAAGATAAGAAGAATGCAATTGTTTGCAAGTTCTACTGCCACCTGCTGGTCACAATTAGATCTCTTGAAAACACTAGACACCTTAACTGTTGGACTGGAGTTGAAATAAGATTCCAAAAGAAAGAAATTCTGAGCCAATGTCAGGAAAAAAAGAAGTATTTAGTACAACATAAATATTTATTACAATATGATTATATGACTCAAAAACAATGGCATATGGGAATGAAATATGAATGAAACACAGTGAATGAAACACATTTATATACACTTAAGTATGTTATAATCATTGAAGAGAGAGCAGAAAAATGAGAGCGCCTTCTTTAAAATTTGTCAGAAGCTCAACCCAGAGGTTCTGATATTAAGTTGGATCAAAATATATAAAGTGATACAAAAAAAACCCTTACAGGAAACTTAGAGTTGTGGAGTAAACAATTTTCTTTTCTTTTCTTTCTTTCTTTAATTTGTTCAAACTAGCAGCCTTGGAGTAGGATCACAGAATTCACTATTTATTTTAAACATTTCTGTGATGCTTACTTTTCAATAAAAACATACCACAGCATTCCACCCTTCAAATCTTGGGCTGGTTTCAAAACAATTCTTCTCAACCGTTTTAATTGCAGTAAAAAAAAAAATAACTGAAGTGCATCTTGTAAAAGAAAATGGAGAACCCATTATTTGATTTTGGGGAACTTCCACCAATGATTTGCTGACCCTTTGAGCAACTTGTCTTCTGGTCTTTAAGATCTTTCTTCTGTTTCTTAATCCTGTAACACTTCTAATGCCAACCACTGATAGTACTGTTGTTGTTCTGTACCTTCAACTTTCCAGCTTACAACAACTCTAAGACAAACCTATTACAGGGTTTTCCTGGCAAGATTTGTTTGAGATGTTGCCTTTCCTCTCTTCTGAGGCTGAGAAGAGTATGACTTGCTCAAGGACACTTGGTGAGCTTCCACGGCCAAGCAGGGATTCAAACCTTGGCTTACAGAGTCATAGTCCAACACTCAAATCACTACCCGACAATGGCTCTCAGGGTGTGTGTGTGTGTATGTGTGTGTGTGTCTGCACATGTGTATTCAAGTCACCTATCATCTTTCATATGAGTTTTCTTAGACAAGGAATATTCAGAGGAGATTTTGTCAATTCATTCCTCTGAAATATAGACTACAGAACCTGGTGTTCCTTGGCTGCTTCCCATCCAAGTATTGAGCCGGGCTGACCCTGGTTTAGCTTCCAATATTAGACAGGCTCTCGCACCTTTAGGGTATTTAGGCAGGTTGTAAAAATCTATATATAGATGTATACACACACACACACACACACATAAATACACACACACATCTACATATACATCTATACTATACAGTAATACACATCTTGCAAAGAACTTCAGGTGTTGACAGAACTATTTAAGAACGGAGTTAATCACCACTTTCTTTAGACCGGACTGCATATCATAAATCTGTTTTTAAAAACACACACAAAAAACAGAAATCTATAGATTCTGCATTCAATTTTCAATGGGTAGACTGTTGCAGCAAAACCAAGGGGGAAAGTCCTAGCACACCTTCAAGACTATAGTGATACCTAGGATAGTTATCCCAGTTTTATTCAAGCTTTCTAGCTGTGGGCAGAATCAACACAACTTTTATAAGTTTTGGGCCCTGCTAACAATCTGGAACTGGACCTTCCACAAGGACTAAGGGTAAATAAATAGCTTGATATAGAAAAAAAATGTTTGCATAAACAATGACAGTTTTCTTATGACAAGGAATGGTAAGAGATCTGTAAATAATTATTTTGGGCACAAAACTTTTGGTATGGTCCACACAATATCTGCACAATCAAAACTTTGAAACTAGCCAATGTTAATTTGTAGCCACAACCTCAAGTAGAATAGTTCAAACCACATGGAAAATATCTCAGCTTAGATTCATGTTTTGGCCAAAACAAAAGAAGTACTTTATTTAGCTTTGCAGAAACAATATGACAATAAACATACACATTTTTAAAATTCTGTGTAACAGTTTTTGGAAATATATCAATATTGCAGGAATTTAAGAGAATATAGTTAAGAAAAAGATTGTAAAGGTTCTTAATTAGAAAGCCATAAAATCAAGGAAATCTTCTGCATTCCAGCAGATTAGTCAAAGCAGAATAAGCAACATTTAACACTGGAATTAGAAAACATCCAAACCTTTTAGGTTTAGAAGTACTTCAATTCCAAATATTGTCTGACAGTTGCTTTGGGAATTATTGTTCACTCTTAGAGTTGTTGTTCTAGAAAAATTGCCCAACATGATAACTAGCAGCAAGCTTTCTTTTCAAGTTAGATGTTACGCTGCAGTATAAGATGTGCTGTACAAATTTATTTTTTCTTTCTTCATGCAGAAAATCTTAGAATTAAACTACAAGTCCATTTCGTAAGAAAATGGCTGCAATCCAGATCAAGAGAATACAAAGACTCCGGCACCAAGTAATATCAGTGTACTCATTAAGCAGCAATGTTTACACCATTTTAACTTACAAATCAGGGGGAGAAAGCTTTGGCTACAACTCCCAGATGCACAGTCCTTCCAAAAGTGAAGAGAGAAAGGGGTCTACTCAAGTTAGGCAAGAAGGAGATGTAGGACTCTCCAGCACTTATTTTCACCTAGAAAACAATCAAAATAATTTCTCTTGCAGCCACTACCTGCATCACTATTCCCATGTTTCACTATTTAAGCATCCCTTTCATCACTAAGTACCCACGTAGACAGGCAACACTAATTCTGTTGAGAGCATGGACTCACTTGGTACCATGAAAGAAGATAAGATGTTATCAATTTCTCCATAAAATGAACTAGTGTTCAAAGATATAGCAATGTTTTGACATGAAAAGACATAAAGGAAACCTTTTTAAGACTAACTGGGAAGAAGAAATTCAGCATATGTTTTCAAGGCTCAATCTACCTCATCAGATGCATGCATGGGGTTTCACTCTATGCATCCTATAAACCTGACTGTTATCAGATTATCTAGACTCAATACAGTCTAGGTTCAGGCCAAGACACAGCATTGGAACAGCCTTAGTCTCTTTGATTGACTGACTCAGGATGCAGGGCAGGGCCAGCGCTACTCTATTGATCTTCCTGGATCTCTCAGAAGTTTTTCATACCATTGATCATGATATCTTATTGGACCAGCTCCATGGGACAAGATTAAAAGGCAACGTTCTATAGTGGTTTCACTCCTACTTAGTGGAATGGTTCCAGAGGTTAGCACAGGAGGATTCCTGTTCAGCCCCATGGCCACAAAGCTGTGGTGTGTCACAGTGTTCCATTTTCCACATGTTCCACTTCTACAGGAAGCCACTGAGAGAGGTCATAAGTTTTGGGGTGGGGTGCCATCAGTATGCTGATGACACTCGGCTCGACAGCTCCATCTCATCTGAATCAGCTGAGGCTGCGCAGGTGCTGGATCAGTGGCTGGATGCTATAATGGGTAAGATGACAATCAATGAACTGAAGCTATTCTTCTTTTGTGATAGTCCACAATCCCATGGAAGTACTTTGAAGGATCCATCTACTCCACTGGCTTTACACAGGATCTTAGCCAAGAGTGCTATGGAAAACAATACCAAACACCAAGCCTCAGCCAAATAAACATTAATGAGGCATGGTCTGATGGGAAGAAGGGGGCTCAGGAAATATTAAGAAAGAAATCAAAATTAACTGTTTGCAATTCAGAAGTCCAATCACCCAAATGAAGCCATTCATCCATATACCAGTCACTCTTACTATTTTTGAGTAGTGTTATGGGTTTCTTACAGAAAATTAACTGGAAAATATTCCAGTGTCTTAAATCAACTGGGATTTAATTCAATCTTATAAACAAAACTTTAAAAGTATGTCACGTTAACTTTACATGCTGAGTAAGTTTCCATAGTCCAAAGGTGTTGAACTGAAATGCTTTGCATAGGGGGAAAATTCAATAAAACATACTCATGTATAAACAAGCAATTTAATTGAAACCAATTCTCATTGTTCCCTGAACCATGTTTTTATTGGAATGCTTGTATATATTTTATACATTACAGCTCTATAGCATAGACACTCCCTGCACTGTTTAAACACTGAGGAGAAGTGAGTACAGAAAATGCACACTAATTTTATTATTTCAAAAATGCACGCACATACATGCCAACACAGACATGTGGAATAGCACCTGAAAAAAACTGATGTCAATGTTGAAATAATCAAATTTCATTACTGGTCTAGCCAATCCTCATGTAACTCATTGGTTGTATGTGGAAAAATGGGTTCCCACTTTACTGTCTATATATTTGCAGGCTGTTCTCTGGTAGCCATTTCCCATGATCTACCTGGAGAAAGTGGTATGTCATAAGGTTGTTGACTCTTCCAGTGAGCTACAGCTCTAGATGCGTATGGAGTGCCCCTTCAGCACCAATTTATGTAATTGGGGGACTTGGACATTTAATGGGAAAGGACTCTGTTTTAGTTATTGACATGATTAAACTTCAAGGCAGAGGCCCTCAAAGCTGCTAACACATGTAAAAAAACAGGAAAGCAATCAAGGGCATTGTCCATATCATAATCCTCCCTGCTGTCTACTCCCAAGTTTATACGGTCAATGTGCTGCTTTATGAAGTATGATATCATTGTCCTGACTTCATTTCCTCTCCTTTTTCTATCTAGTAATATTCCTAATACCAGACTCAAGATGCTTGTCTTCTTTGTGGAGGACAGACTCACATCTTACAGGTGTGTGCCTCAAACTCACACTTCCTGTTTTTCACTGTACATTCTGTTCATCAGCCAGCTCACTGTATCACCTCCTCTGGCTTCTTCCTGTATTCACTCTTCTTTTCTCTGACGAACCTGATCCCTTCTTCTTAGAGCATCCTCATTTTCCCCTTTCACAGATTCACATGCGGCCTTCCAAACAGCAGTGACTGGAGGACAACAAGCTAAGGACTCTATACAAACTCACTCAGCAGTGCATCATGCCAGAAATCAAACAGAGATAGAGAATGCAGTGGTGGCTTCCTTCTGACACATATCCGTACAGCCATAAGCAGGATTGCATTCTCCAACTTACACACCACTGCAAAATCCTTCTCTGTTCTATCCTTTTCTTGTTCCATGTTTTCACTATTCTTGAAAAATATTTGCTTTTCAGAGTTCAACCATTCACTGCACAGGTTCTTTCCACACTCATTGGTCGTTGATTCCTTCGGTTGTCTGGGTTTTTTTCTCCCAACTTCTACACATTCAGTACAAAACAGAAGCAGAAGATTGTTGCTGTACTAGACCATGGATGAGAATCAAGCAACCCTGCAGATGTTACTGAATTGCAACTCCCATCATTCCTCACCACTGTCTATGTTGGCTAGTGGTGCTGGGTGTTGTTGCAATCCAACATCACCCAGAAAAATGCATAGGATAATTCCCACCCTTACATTAAAGTATACGGTCTATCTGGCTTCTATGGAAAGGAAATGTGGCCCAAGTAGAACACTGATCTGTTCCAGCATGGCACTTCTTGCACATTTTGTTAAGTATCTTGAAGCTTTTTGAAAATTTATTCAGTAAAACCTAAGCTTCAAAAAGCAATAAAAATACTTGGCTAATATGTATACTATACTTTCCTACAGAACTATAGTTAACAGAATTGGGGTCTTCACTCACATACACATAATTCCAAGTATACAGTGAAAAAGAGGTTCTATATTTTCAAGGATTTGAGGTCTCTACTTATTCAGTCCCCAAAGATATCATAAATTTAAGCAAATCATGAGGAAAATACACTGTTTGGAGCTGCAATTCTTACTCGTGGAAGTGGAATGATACTGAATTGAACAACACTTGCTCCTCAGTAGATACACCTAAGACTAGCACAATCGATCTGTTGTTTGGTAGAAAGCATAAAACGTAAAACACCCAGTAAGATGACTTTTTAAAGCAATTTGCTTCTTTATTCAGCTGTTGGTTGTTCTGTACAAGTGCCACTTGGTGTACATTAACAGCCTTTTAAAGGCAACATTGCCTGAAACAAAAAAAACATCTTCACACTTTCTGATTCTGCTCTTCATATTCTGCTAACAGTATGTAATACACATAATGCTAAACGGAGAACTGCAAATTCAATCTAAAACTTGACAATGAGGGAAAACCCCACAGCCTTTGCCTTGTAAAACTAAGGCAGATTACATGCATTTAGCTCTAGGAAGTTTCAGATTGGTATCATATTGCAACTCAGCTGTGCACTTATAAATGTAGATTTGCTCCTCCAGGTTTCCCCTCCCCTCACCAATCCTATATTGCTAGGAGCATTATTCAGTTCAAGTTGCTTCCCCACCCCACACAAAAGTGGGGGAGGGAGCAATCAGCAGTGTAAATGCTGTAGACACAAGCAAGATTTACATTTACAGCACAAAACTACTTGAATTAACAGTTCTTCTTTTACTAACAGAGTTTCCCACCGGCATAACAGAGTTTCAAATCTTTTACCAAGCCTTGTATTGACATATTTGCAGCCAAGAATGAGGGAGATTTCTTGTGGAATGTGGACAGAGATTTTCAACAAGGAACCACAGAGCTTCACCCTCTAAAGTAAAAGGATAAGCAGAAACATTTTTCTTAAGAACAATTGCCTGCATATGAAGTGTATCAGGAAGTTTTTAAAGCATTTCTGCCTCAAGAAAAAGTAGATGTTAGGTCAACCAGGTGTCATGTTACATTTGCTCTTTTCAGTACTCCTGGCTGGAATGGACCCTCTTGGGACATACAACATTAGTATACTTGCTCTTGAGTTTGAAGATGAAGTTCTAGCCCAACATGAAACCAGAATCTGTGTCAATGCAATGGTCCATGAGACATTGTACTGACAATGCTTTTTTACTGAGAAACTACACAAATGGGTGTCTTATTACCACTGGTGTGGGGGAGCCAGATGTTTAGACTATAACTCCCACAATCCCTTATTATTGTCCACACAGACTAGGCAACTGAAATCCAAACAGATATAGAGTCAAAGGCTCCCCCATCATATCAGATCTTAATGCCACAGACATAAACATTTTAAAGCGGCTACACCTTCACTAACTTCACAATTTCATAAAAATCCCATATTGTATCCGCACAACTTTCCAACCTGGTTCCCCAGCACAGACAGTCAGGCTCTGGCAAATCCAAAACATACATAGGGTTGGTGGGATCCTCGTCCAAAGACGATCCACAGCTTCCAGAGCCAAGTGGCATGAAGGACCAGACCACCTCCAAAAATCCTGGACCTCTGTAGGAGACAGTAATAAAATCCCACCCTGAGGAAGCAAAGAGCCCAGTTTCTAGGTAACATGATGAGACCAAACATCCTCCCAGCCCAAGAGAACAGTGCAGAAAGAAAACACAAGCAAACCTGAAAGCACGCCGAGAAAATGTCCATCTGCCAAGGAGGACTCCTTAGGGGTGGTGCTCCTGACCATAGCAATTCCTTAGTTGTTTCTACTGGGCCCCGGGTACTCTCCTCCAGGGGAGGATGCACAGGTACTTGCACCATTGTGGCCTCAAGAGAGATGCTACTCCATTCACAATACTCAACTGATAGTCCAGTCAGCTTCTAAATGTGAAATGGCTGAGGAGGCACCACATTTTGTTCTTTGACTCGGGCACAAAAGTTAGGCACACATGGACACAAAAAAGTTTGCATTCACTTACAAAACAAGAGGCCAGAATCTGAATCCCAGACGGGTTGTGCACTGCAGCTCCCATGGCCTCACTTGTTCCCTTCTGAGAGAGGTCCTTCAAATTGCTTATCTTATCACAGAATGTACTCCCATAAATGGACTCTTAAATACTTCTGTCTTTAGATAAAGTTCTCTGCTTTAAAGCAAATATTTGCAGTCTTAAACTGAGAGGTAAAGGCACAGGTTTAATTCTGCAGCTATGCTAGCGTCAAAATTAGCCACACTGCCTTTTCTGTGATAACCTAGAATTTCTTAATTGATTACTTGGTTTGTGAAGTTGATGGCAAAAGAAAACAAAAA
Source organism: Iguana delicatissima (assembly GCA_948472985.1). Lineage (NCBI taxonomy): Eukaryota > Metazoa > Chordata > Lepidosauria > Squamata > Iguanidae > Iguana > Iguana delicatissima. The sequence goes on from CAOKZL010001239.1 coordinate 185,359, forward strand.
TATGCATTTTGAGGTTACCTTTGTAATAAGTCTCAAACACCACAAGGTTCTGAACCAGTAAAAAACAAAAACAAAACCATGGTTGTACACATCATATTCCATCAGCTGACATAATCTAAAGAAACATCATCAAGAGTATAAAAGATATAAACATGCATCTTAGAATCTAGCCAACTGGCTGTATTACAAGTTTTCCAAGGGCCATGGGGTAATTAATGTACTGCGTTATTGTTACTTGCTAAGAGAAGGACTCCACAGACTCAGTACAGTAAAGAAGGAAATGTACCTCCTCCTCACAACTCACACACACACCAGTCCAGACAAATCTCCCCTCTGTAGCTGTTACTTGCATTTCAAGAGAAGCCTCCAGTGGCACCAAAGGGACAGTCCTTTGAAATGCATATGGAAGCCTGAGAGAGAAGGTTTGGCAAGGAAAGAGTGCTGAGTCGGCCCAGATTTCATTTTCAGCTACTAGTTTGCCCCTAGGCAACAGTGTTGTTTAGGAACAGTCAGCCTTTTGTAGGAAACATATCTGCCAAACCTGATCCAAAATGACTTTTAATAGCAGGAACATTTCCTGCTAGTAATAGAAACATAGTGGCAAAATTAGTTACATCTGACCTGCAAACCACATATTTATACACCTTCTAATTATCAAGTGGCAACCAACCAGGCACTTTCGAGATGGGGTTACAGACGACTCAGGTCTATATCAACACCACAAATTCCCATCAGCCCCACCCAGTGCAGTGGAGATAATAATTATTTTTAAGATAATAATTATCTTGTTTTGAAAAGATTTTAAAGGGATAGCTGTTACAGCCTGGTATAATAAGGTACAGCAAACATGTTTTGATTGAAAAATTAACAACCAACTTCAAGCAATTAACCAAATTAAGAGAAATACAAATTTATTACGATTTAGTATTGTTTTACTGAACATATATGGAAGGGGATAATGCTGGACTTCTGAAGGTACTTCAAGTTTTTTTGTTGTTGACAGCATCAGAAAACACTTTTGACATCTTTTAGTTTGGTATTAAAGCTGTCTAAGTTAATTGAAAAGTAATTTTGTGTACCACTATCAGGGATGGTGGGAGCAGGAAGAAGGAGGACACATGCATGTGATTTCTTGTGGGTGGAAGATGGGGATGTGACAGGGGAACAGGAGGAGGGAGGGCGCGTGTGTGCATTCCCTCATTCACCCACTCACTTAGGCAGAAAGGGGAAAGGTATTCACAATGTTTCCACTTTCACGGGGGTCCTGTGCCCCCTAACCCCCTGCAAAAGCGGAGGGCTGACCATACTATTTTATGATACCTTGTGTAAGTTTTTAGCCACATGTCTAGTAATTCTGTCTAGTTTTCAAGCTGCCTTAAGTCCTAACTTCAGGGACAAGGCAGGATATAAACAGCAGAATAAAACTGAATAGCAATTTTATCAGCTTAGAACGAGCACATAAGTCAAGCACTTGTAACTTATTTTATAACTGCATGTATGCCTGTCTCCTTTTTTGAGGACGTTTCATTTTAAAAAAGCATATATGATCATCCATCCCACATTTGATCCACACAACCAACCTTTCAGCCTGAGCTCATGCAGTGAGCTTCACTGGAGATTTGAAACTTGGCTCTCCACTGTAGCAGCCCTGTCATTATACCCTCAGTGTGAAGCTTCTGAAAGGTAAACTGCCAATGTATGTGGACACACACACACACAGGTTCTCACCATCTGAAACTACTCTGAAACTATGAAAAGTTAAAGACTCATCATTCTTCTCCTTTCCATTAAGGCAGGGATGGGCAAACTCAAGAGAGCAGGGGTTATCTGTCCTTCCTGCATCCACCCAGTGGGCCACAGTACCACATTTCAACATGTCCAAAGTGACATGACATTACTTGTTGCTGCCAGTTTGGCTGATCTTTGATCAATTTGTTTTGGTCTGTTTTGGGGAGGTTTGGGAGACTGGGGGATTAGAGGACCAAATTGTCTTTTTATGTAGTTGGGGAAATCTGGGGTAGTCTGGGGGCAAAACTGCCCTAAAATCACACCCCCAAATTTAAACTGGGGGGCAGATTGGTGGGCTTGAGGGTCTTCTGGGAGTCTTACAACCTGCACTCAGGACGATCTTGGAAATCAAGGATGGAAATGAATCATGCAGACAACAAGGCAAAATAAAATTAATATTTTACAAATATTATCAGTCACTTTATGAAGATAATGAACACTTTGATTTGGACAGAAACATTAAGAAATATTTGGAAAAAGCTGAAATACCGCAAATTAGAGAGGAACCAAAGCTAGAGTTAAATAAACCCATCACTGGAATGGAGATTATAAATGCATTCCAGAAACTAAAATTGAGAAAAGCCCCGGGACCTGATGGACTGACATCTCATTATTATAAAATCTTTCAAGATGTGTTGGTGGAACCCATGTATAATGTGTTAAAAGAATTAGAGAATGGGGAGCGCCCGACCACCTGGGGAGAGGCTATGATTAGTCTAATCCCTAAGGAAAGTAAGGATCACTGTGAGGTTAAGAATTATAGACCAATTGCTTTGCTTAATACAGATTACAAGATATTTGCGACCATTTTGGCAGAAAGACTAAAAAAAGTATTAAAAGAGTGGATCCATGAAGATCAATGCTGCTTTCTCCCGGGAAGATCCATCAAAAATAATATGAGAATTGTCTTGAATATAATAGAATACTATCAAAAGCATAATGAGAAAAAGCTAGGAATGATATTCCTTGATGCGGAGAAAGCTTTTGATAATATCAGATGGAGGTTTATTGCAGAAACTTTGAAGAAGATAAATATAGGGGATAATTTTTTGAAGTGGACTGGTACGATATACAAGGATCAGTCAGCAAATATTATAGTAAATGGAGAAAAAACATCTAAAATCAGTATTATGAAAGGGACAAGACAGGAATGCCCATTATCCCCATTGATCTTTTTAATAATGATTGAAATCTTAAATATACAAATAAGACAAGATACGGAAATAAGGGGAGTACAAATAAAGAATCAGATCTTCAAACTTAGGGCATTTGTGGATGACCTGGTAATTGTATTAGATAATCCGAGACAAAGCATAAAGCAGTTTAAAAAGATCTTACAGGAATATGGAACAGTGTCGGGTTTTAAGGTAAACTCGGATAAAATATCTATATTAACTAAGAATATGAATAAACAAGAGGAAATGGAGTTGGAGAGGGAATCCCAATTTAAAATAGAGAAAAAAATAAAATATTTAGGAATATATTTGACTAAAAATAACACGGACTTATATGATAATAATTATAAGAAAGTTTGGCAGTCGGTGAAAGAGGATTTAAGGAGGTGGACGACTTTGGACATATTTTTGTTAGGAAGAATTGCAACAATCAAGATGAATATCTTGCCAAGATTGATTTTCCTATTCCAAAATCTTCCAATTATAACAAATGATGGGGTTTTTAAGCAATGGAAACGATCTTTCCAAATTTATATGGAACGGCAGAAAACCCCGAATAAAGTGGTGTGGTTTAATAGATGTTAAAGAAAGAGGAGGTTTAGGAACACCGGAGCTGAGCTTATATTATCATGCATGCCGTATGGATTGGGTGACCACTTGGATCAGATTGAAAGATGAGAGATTGTTAGCCTTAGAAGGTGCAGATTTGCCTTTCGGCTGGCACTCTTATCTTTGGTATGAGAAGGCAAGAATAAATAGAGAATTCAATAACCATTTTATTAGGAAATCAATATTTAGAGTGTGGTTGTTGTATAAGAGGAAGATATATAAGAGGTACCTATTATGGGTATCTCCTCATGAGGCTTTTTATAGGAGAGAGAAGCCGCAAATAAATAGATGGATTGCATATAAAGATATAGTAAAGCTACAGGGGGGAGAGCTTCAGATGAAAACGAAAGAAGAATTAGTGGATTGTGGACTCTCTACCCACTGGTTATTGCAAAGACAGATAGCGGAGAAATTTAAATTAGACCAAAAAACAGTTGGGATAGAAAGTAAAGAAAATGAGCTGGATAAATTATTTAGACCAGGAGTGGAACATCTTATAGCAAAGTTATATAAAACCCTGTTAAATTTAGAACTTGAAAAAGAGATAGTAAAGGAGAATATGTTAAGATGGGCTCAGAATATAGGAAGGCCGATACAACTGGAATGTTGGGAAAGATCTTGGTCTATAATAAATAAAACATTGAAGAGCGCAGCCTTAAAAGAAAATTATTTTAAGATCATCTATAGGTGGTACTACACACCGGTACAAATCGCAAAAATGACTAAAACTGATAAAATCAAGTGTTGGAAGTGCGATAAGAAAGGAACTTTCTTCCACCTTTGGTGGACGTGTATAAAAGCAAAGAAATTTTGGATATCAATACATAATAATATAACGAAAATTATTCAAAGGAATTTTCTGTTATATCCAGAAGTATATTTGCTAAATATGTATGAGCATATAGGACCACTAAAAAAACAATCACATCAAAAGATACTAACCTATATGATAGTTGCGGCGAGAATGTGTTATGCAAGTAGATGGAAACAAGAGGAGCCTCCTGAAGTAGAGGACTGGCTATTAAAAATATATGATATAATGGAAATGGAAAAATTAACAGCAACACTGTTACAAAAACCAAAAGATAAAACAGATGAAGACTAGGATTTGATCCTCCCCATACTGGAAACTAAATGGGGGATGATGGCTACTAAAGGAATAAGGGAGCAGGTGAAGCATATATTAAAGGTTCGGTCTATGTAAGATCTGAATAGATCTGTAACTTTAGAACGGAAAGAAGATTAAAGGATACAGTAAGGAGAGAATGGCAATATGGAGGCTAAGAGGACTTACGGAAAGAAATTGTGAAATTTAGCGAATTTGATATTGTCGGAAGCAAGCGGAGTAACTTCATGGGATGTCTGAGTTATTGTTGGACTGGAAAATCTAAGGAAGAACCACCTAGTATAGTGAAAAGAAAATAAGGGAAGAGTTTTTATAATGGTTAAAACTGAGAGATCGGCGATTGAATTGATTTAGATAAATAAGTTCATATACTAAAGGACAATTAAAGGAAGGAAAAAGAGGGAAGTTTAAGTTAAATAAGTTAAGTTATTTAAGTATAAAAGGTAAAGTTGATGTTACGGGATGTAAAATAAGGTAAACAAGTATTTTTTGTGTTAAATTTACTTTATGTTTCAATTTATTTTTCTATCTTTTGAATTGTCTATTTGGAACATGTTTGAAATAGATTTGGAGAAATTTGAATTTGAATTTTAATAAAAAGATTTGAAAACTTACAACCTGCACTCAGGGGTCCCAAGGGCCATACTCTATCCAACCCTGCATTAAGGGAATATATATGAAAAAGGACCCTGGAGCAAAATGGTATGGCTCATTTTCTGAAAGTATGCCAGTGAATATAGCTACTTCACACATTTCACATAAGATAATATGCACCTCTAATGTACCTCTGTTATTTCCCTACAGTTAACACAGGCTACATTAACACACTGATGAACTCTACTTGCTCCAAACTACAACTTGTAAACAGGCTGCAGCTATTCTATAAAGTTCACAAAGTTTATATTCAGATGTCACCACCATCAAATGCAAACTCAAATCAGCCTGTCAAAAAGCCGTGATGTGAAAAAGTGCAAGTAGGAGGAAAAAAATCAGAGACATCAATTTATTTGTTTTCACATCCTTTGGTATTGCTTGCCACCTTTCCAAGTCATCCTTGCATCCTCACGGGCTAAAATGAATCCTAAATGTGTTCTAAATGGGATAAAATGACATAATGGTTACAAAGCCAGAGCTGCCACTGATAGAAAGTTGAAAAACAAATGCCATCAGAGACAGTTAAAAGTCAAAGGCCAATGGCCAAGCTAGCACTTGTCACTGGCAAAATCGTAAGGTCAGCAACCCAAGCCAGGACACTCAGATCTTCCCAAAGTGCTGGCTGAAAGTCAATTCCTTCTGAACACTTTTTTTTTAAAAAAGACCTTAATTCTAAGTAGCACATACTTTTTAAAATAAAAAACGTAATCCTCAGCATCTTCTAACACTCAAAGAGAGAAACTGTGCATAAAGGAATATTTTAAATCGTTTTCTCTAAGACAGGGATGATGAATTTCTGGCTCACCACATGTCACTTGAATGCCTCACCACTGGCCATACTGCCTGGGGCTGATGGGATACCACCTAGAGGACAAGTATCTTCCAAGCACTGTGTTAATTTTGAAAAAAATGAAATGAAATCTGTTCCTGATCAGCAGATTTTACATGCCTCTTGCTCAAGACAATCCCTGTCCTCTTCAGGTAACACTTGTCCTTTACCAAATCAGAAGTCATCACACTCGCATGGAATTTCTGGTGGACACTAACTCAACACAGTTTGCTATACATCTAGTGCTCTAAAATTAATCTGATTCTTCAGGCATCACCTCTTGAGGACCTTTGATTACTGACTGCACCCCAGTGCTTCAAACTGGAAATAGGTTTGTACATCCACATCAAATTTATAGCAGAGTTTAGGTAGCTTAGACTACAGCTCCCCAAAATCTCCTAACCAGAAATCCATTAATCATGTCAGCTAAGCAATTCTGGGAGCTGTAGCCCAAAATGGTAATGTTTCCACACTTCCTGTTCTTCATAGACAGCATCAAACTTCCTGTTCTCCATATGACAGGATGACACATTAAGTCTCTTCTACTTGGCGACACAGATATGAAGAACAAGCTTTCTGAACCCTGAAAATAATACTACATCTAACTAGGTGCTATTCTACAACAGCAGATGGGTCTGAACAGGCCACAGCTTTAACAAAACAAAGCAACCTCTTTTGTTAGGCTGTGTAGTTTCAGAATGATCTTAACTACACACACATATGCACAAAAATAAACCTTGAACAACCTTCACACACACTAACATTAATCATCAGAACAAACCGAAACCAATTATGAATAATTTTCTCCTAAATAAATCAACTGAAATGATTCAACACTTCGTCAGCTGAGAGACAAATTCTTAGGGAACTTTCTTGTTATGGGCAATCAAAACAATACTAATGAATATGCATAAGACTACTTCCCAAAGGCAAAAGAACTTGGGAGAAAGGCGGGGCTGATAATTCCAGGTTATAAGCTTGTTTCCTAAGGGTACATCTGCCTCTAACAGCTTCCAATTCTATGCGCCATTGCACAGAGGCAGCAGCTCAATGTTCTCGGCACAGTGGTCCCAGCAATATCGCAATGGGACCAATTAGACCCTTGCACTGGTGTAAAAATCCTGGCATCCATCCATCCATCGAAGCTGCTCTAGCACACTTCAGCTTCCTCACATGACACAGCTAAGCCACATCAAAAGGTTTCGGGGGGGAGGCGTTAATCATAGGCAAGGAACCAATGGCCCAAAGCCAGAACAGTGGCTACTCCCCAAGAGGCAAGAGAATTTGGCAGAGTGACTCTGCCAGTTGAAACAACTTCAATTTTCACTCTGCAAATCAGTTTTTGAGAGTCCAATTAAAGATACCACAAGAGAGAGATTTAATTTAAAAGTGACAGTCCTCTCCTCACTAGTTTCTACAGGAAACACTCATCCATTCTATTTGGAGGAAAGAAACACACATTAGTGAAGACACTGAGCAATAAATCAAGATGTCAACCTCACATTTTAACCCCACCATGATGAAATCAAGAGGCAAGCAAATCACATCCCCTTGGCCTTAACCCCAGGCACTTCCATTTTGTCCCACTACCTACAACATGACTGTCCATGGCAGTCACATTGGCTAACAATGGAGACTATCCCAGAATGCTCTAAAGAAGGGGCCTGGCAGCATTCTTCTCCCCCTCCCCATACGCATCCTTACTAGAAACTATTCATCCATCACCTGGATCAATTGCATCAAGTGAGCACATTAAGCATTTATGCCTCCACCCCATCCCCTTTTGTTTCATGTGAAATTCACCTCAATTCACCAATCCTGCTTTCTTGAAAATTTAACTGCCTTTTGACTCCTGGACTTCACGTGTATTTTAAAGCAATCCCATGGAATGCAATTTGCCTGGCCCATGCTTGGAACTCCCAGTTGGACGTCTGTTTTCCACCCTATTATCATGTATTCATGTCTCAGAAATATCCTACCATTCCCTTATTTCCTTTTTTCCTGGATTTAATCTCCAAGGATTCTCCCTTGTCACTAACTCAAGACCTCTTCTTTATCTTTCTCAGCCTTCACCATCTTTCACTACACCTTCTTCTTTAGGGACAAACTTCAACTTGCATCATGCAATTGAGTGCACGACTCGGTATTTTGTCTTGTCATTTTACGGAAAAACTCAGATTCCTGGTTACATCCTGTAACCTGTGCTCTAGGACATTCTACTTTCCAGACCAGATGTGGGCAAAATGTAGCCCATGGTCACATGCAGCCTCTGAGGCTCCCCACCAGTCCCACAATGCCTCTAAATTTTTTTTAAAAAATTCACTATCAATTTCACACAATTTTTTACCTAAAATCATGCATACCCCAATGCATAAAAACGTGCAAAAAAAATACTCCAAACTCATCCTCGAAAAGCTACCCCAAGGCCCTGAACTACACCAAATTCCTCCATTTTCTTCTGTTGGCAGAGAGATGTTCCTTCATTCCTGTCACCATTTTGAAAAGGTCTGCAAAGGAAATCCTTCCCCTTTCCTCTGCAGTAGGGGAAGTGAAGGTGCATCTCTTTCTGTTACCATTCTCAAAGCTGCTGCAGATGACAGCTAGTATTTGGGCTTAGTGTGGTTCGATGAGGCCCCGGCAGGAAGGCTGGGGTTAAAACTGGCCTCCAATTTCCACACAGTTGCCCATCTAGAGCAAGGGTCTTAACACCCATGTCCTATCCCCCATTAAATGGATTAAAGATACTAATTTCCTGAATGACATCTAATAGATGGACAGCAGCCTGTCTTCCAGTGACAAAAGAGCTGGGAAATGCAAAGAATCTCTTAGTGCTTAATTAATTCCTCAATCATCCATATCTCTTGAAGGAAATACTCATAAGACACAGAATCAAATTCAGATGCATGACATAAAACATCCAGTTTCATAATCCAGTAACAGCAATACTGATTTACCTTACAAAGCTTTGTAAGGATCATTGATAATATGCTTTAAATATGATAATTATTCAAAAAAATCCAGCATTCACTCTTAAAGAAATATTTCTATTCCAAAATACTCTTAAGTTTCTGATGTAATACTCCTAGCGCACACAGTCTATACATAAAATGAGTATTGAACACTGAGTGTTAGATGAGCAACAGTTCCACATCTGTTCCCATCGATGGTAGGAAGATGGTGCAGGTGGTACTGACAGAAGGAACAGTTTGCTTTTTAACCTCTATCTAAATTCAAATGTCTACATATTTCTGTGGTCTCCAGTTCCCTCACTCTGTAGGGTTGGATATATAGTGTAGGCTGCAGATTACAGGAGAGAACATTAATGCTATATTGTACAATATACTAAATCACTGATCCAGGAGTTGCCTTGTCTTAGAATTTTGTCTTCCAGTATGACAAGCGTGGTTAAGATCAGTTAACACAACTCTGCAAAAAAAAAAAAAACACCAAAAAACTGTACACTCAAAGCATAGTGGGAGAGCATAACCATCAGCAAGTCCTACATGCATTCAGCACTGCATAAGCCATGGAAATCAGGCATACATGTGGGTGATACCTCTGCACAATAACCCCTAAATATATTGACACATTATAGCACACATGCACTGGTAGGAGGACATTAAGTGATGTGATGCTTCTGCTTCACTGTGTTTTTTTTTCAGTAGAGATACGGAGAGGCCTTCAGAAAGGGGAAAAAAACCAAACGCCAGTATGTGCCTCAGAGAACTGCAGCCTCTGAACAGGGCAAATATGTCATTGTGGTTCATTTATACAGGTATGTTTAATAAGCAAGAAGTAAATCTCAGTGGCCTTTCTAGACCCACTTTACAAACCTACTAACTGTTCAGTCACTGCAGGTTTGTCCCCTCATTTGGTTAATGCCTGCTTATATCCCTTCTAAATCAGATTTACCCTGTTCTGCACATTATTAATCTCCTTGGAGGTGGACATATCTGTGAAGTCGCTATGGTTCATCCTTCTCATCTGGTCAATTCTTCTTTTAATTTCATTCCAAGATGAGATATGGTATGAAATTCATCTCCGTGGGGGCGGACACTTCTGTGGGTGTTACAGTAAGGTCACCTTTTCTTCCTGGTCAATTTTGAGAATCTGCTGCTGAGGTTGCTCATCTAATTCACAAACCTTTCCTCACCCCACAAGTTACCAGTAGACTGAGCCTAATGCCCATGGCAGTATTAAATTGCATCTGAGCTTCTCCAATCCTCAGCATACGATTAAGGCGCTAGTTCACAATGGTATATGTGTTTGGGTCCATTTAAAAGTGCAGGCGCACTGTAATAGTCTCACACATGGTGCTGAACATAGGGACCCCTGGAAAGTGGAGAATAACATTGCTCTGTCACCTATAAGGTGGACTGGACTGAATCCTTAACTTTCTGTGCGTGCCAATGTATTTACTAGAGTAGGCACTGTCCAGATGTAAGCCTTCCTAATTCTAAATATTACTATACCTAAATATTAAATGAAGTAATACAAGCAACTCACATTCAACTGTAAGGTTCTCAGATAATTAGTATGTCCAGCAATCAAAGAAAAGAGAGAGGAAAACTTAGCTCAAAATATTATACAACTGTCAATGTTGAGTTTCATCACTGTTTCAACTAACTAGATTAAATCTGGAAGCATCAGGGCTCGCAATCTTGGAACTAGTCCAAATCCAGCCCAAATCTGCTAGCTTCCTAACAGGTTTTATAATAGCAATCAAAATAACAGAATCTAAATTAAAGGCATTATTGAACAAGCTCATCCAAACTTTTTATAAGGTTGGATGTCCAAATCTTGGCAGAGATGACTATAAGACTAATTTTAAAAGGAAAAAATAATTCTAAATCTGTTATGGAGAGCATTTGCCCCAGGAGAAGTTTCCACTCCCTTGGCTAGGTTGGTTTAATACCATTAATATAATAAAACCCAACTTATTATTAACAGAAATGTTTACCAAACCAAATATTTTACCAATGTTCAGCCAGTCTTCAAGTCTTTACAAATGAGATTTTCTAATAAGTCCAGTTTGCAACTGAATACAAGGTAACAAAATCCTGTGTTCACCTGTTCCATTACCTTCTATCACAGGCACACCTGAAAGCCTAGACATACCCTTCTCCATATAGTTTTGTGCCTAGGCAAACTTCTTCTCCTTTTTCTCTGACTACAAAAAACTACATTTTTCCAGAGGAGAGAGCAGAAGGTGAGCTGCATCTGAGAAGACATCTTGACCAGGTGTCTTTTACAGGCTTCTGGGGCTGTGTTTGATTGTTTGTTCATCTGTCTGTTTTCTCTGGCCATGTGCTCTCACTGAGCACATGGTCTAACTGACTAGCTAAGGGGAGGAGCTAGCAGCCGTTAGTCCTAGCTGACTCGCTGATGAGCTAGGGGGAGGGAGCTAGTAGTTCTTTATATCTGCTCCCAGCTGCCTTCAAGCTCATTTCCAGAAGAGAGAGCAGAAGGTGAGCTGCATCTGAGAAGACATCTTGACTGGGTGTCTTTTACAGGCTTCTGGGGCTGTGTTTGATTGTTTGTTTGACTGTTTTCTCTGACCGTGTGCTGTCCCTGAGCACAGGGTCTAACTGACTAGATAGGGGGAGGAGCTAGCAGCCGTAGTCCTAGCTGACTCACTGATGAGCTAGGGGGAGGATAGCGACTATGTGTATTTACAGAATATGAAATTACCCAAACAAGTTATGATTTTATCACCCATCCTAAAGATTAAATGGGCATATGTTATTCAACACTGGTACAAGTAATTTGGGACTACATGCAAGTATCCCCACGCTTAGACACTAGGATTTATTGAGCAGGAAGATGGTATTTTGATTTAATGTTATTCACATATTCTGTTCTGTAAAAACTGGCCATTTAAATCCTCAAATGCACAAAAGTCACTCAGAAAACATAAGCAAAGTAAAACAATCAATATATTCATATGTATTAAGTCTATGCTACAAAAGCTAATTTTGGAAACAAACACTCCTTTAAAACTGGCTTGCAATCCCAGCTTGTTGGGAGCAACAACCATCAGGTTTAGATTAGATTGAAGATTTAGATTTAACATGAAGCTATGCTTAGTAGGACTTCCGTGTCTGTTTACCTGTTTGTAGAAACAAATGAGAGGGTGGTCTGTTTGCACCAGAACACTGTTGCTCACATTAAAGTTTAATAAGCTAGGACTCATTGCTTGCAATGATATAAGGATTTGGCCAGTATTTGCAATCCCACATGTATTATATGAGCATGAAACTCACTGAAATGAAAAGGACTTACACATATGAATGTCAGAGCCTACCAATCATTGTGTAATCCCCATTCATGTAACTGTTTCTCCAGTGGCTGAATTCTTGTTGTGGTCTCAACTGGCAGAACAATGAGCAACTGATAAAACCTTTAGTAATGGTTTTACAGTATACTTAAAAAAAATTGAAAAACTAGCCCCAGAAGCAGCTTTGACGTATTTCACTGTAATAATTTTTATCACGGGGAAGACGCTTCTAGACAAAACTATGAATTAGAGACCAATTATGAAATCAGCACCAACATTCCGATATAGCCTCAAAAGCAAATCAGAATACATTCTTCAGGAAAGAATGACTAAACATTTACCAACTTCTTTCCTTGCGTTAGTGTATCCTCCAGGGGCTGACTAGTGTATCAGCTAATTAAGCATGAGTGACTCTGTAGTGCTTCCCTGAATTCTTGATTGCTTAGAGGCTTCTATGTGTTAAGGACTGAAGCCAGCATTCTTCACATTTAGACTGCGTGGATACATTAATTTATTTTACACACTGTGTGCATATTAGCTTCAATTTATTTTCTGGAGCCATTTCAAACTTTTATAGTTGTCTTAGGCAAATGACAGAGGAAGAGGGAAACAATAGTGAAGTTTGCACTACGTTAGGTCGTACATTATGAAACGGGCACTTTTGGGAACACAAAACTAACATGCCTCACTTTCATTTCCATACTTAGGCAAGCCAAGGATAAGATGTTTATAGGTTACATCTGGAAGCTATTAGTGCATACAAACCAGCTATCCAATTACTTTGCAGTACACCCAAATCCTGAAAATGATATCCATAATTCCATATGGTATTCCCTCAAATACACAGTATCACCATGCAGCCTGTAAGCTTTCCTGCTCAAGTTTTTAAAATGCATTCTTTGCCTGTTTAAGAATCTAGGTCCATCTCCCCCTTCCTCCATTGCAAAGAACATCTGTATCCTTTCCAAGCTTTGAATTCTGATTATCCTACTCAAAGACAGGTTGCTCAGTTCAACTCCTTAGTCAGCATTTGTCAGGAATATAAATAATCCAACTGTATTCAGGATCTGGCCAAAAACCCAGACTGGACATTCTAAACTCTGAGAAGGGAAAACACAAAGGGGAAATTATTCCCATGTTTACACATTTGAGGTAACCTTGTTCTGATAACTTGGATTGTGCTGTTCCTTTTCAAAAAGCATTTCCTTCCACAAACAAATAGGATTCAACACAATGGGCCTGGAAATCAGGTATCACATGCCTGGCTGAAGGATAAATTACACTGCCATTGTATTATAGCTCTCTGACCAAGCTCGCCCAATCATCCCTGGATACATATAAGGGAATGTTCACAGGATCAAATTCTTTATTTAACAAACTCAGATGCTATTCCCCATAGTGCACCAGGTGGCTGGAGGGGTCAAAGGATGCAAAAACAACTTGGGGGGATATGTAGCCCAGGCTCACACCTTTTTCATACCAGCACCTCCCACCCCATGTTGGCTGTCTCATTCACTATTGACTAAAGCAGGCTGAACACCATTTCTCAGACATTTCCAAACATACTCCAAGGTGCCTATTTTGCTTAATGAGTTCAAGTACCATTCAATTAAGAAAAGAATCATTTACTCTGCTGAGCCAATGTACTTCGGTGGCTGTTTCCATGGCAAAATCCATGGCTGAGTCAAAATTTTGCCTTTTCTCTTCAAAGTTCATTTTAAAATACCGCATAATTTTTTTATTTTATTTTTTTTTGCAATACAAAAATAAAGCAAATCCCGCTGGATCTATATATGCATTTTTGACTAGATGGGCCAATAAACCCATGCAACTACTGGACAACTGAGAAATTAGAGAACAGATTGTGGAGCAGAGATGCCAAGGAATATTTAAGTGGCAACTGAAATTAACGGTTATAGGAATTCTCTGATCATCCAGGTTTCTTCATTAACCTTCCAAACAGTAAGGAGTTTTAGAAGTCAGTGCAGAAATATGGCAAGACAGTGATCTCCACAACAGAAATCTGAAATAGAAAGCTTTGGCTTTCCAGCAGATTTAACTACAGTGAGTAAATAAGTCCAGCTAGGCCATATGCCATCATTTTGCAAATGGGCTTTAGACGCACTTTCATTCTTGCTCAGTTTAACCTCTATTAGTGTATAGGTCTGAGAAGATACTTCTGTACTTTAGCAAGTTGTAAGAAGTGTAACAGAACAATTCTGAAACTGAGATAGTAACATGACACAAACTATTCATGTTGCACAATTTGATCACCCAAGTAGAGATGCATTAATGGGTCACTGATGTTTTATTACAACTTCTTCAGGCAGAATGCAGTGAAACAAACTGATTATTTTCATACAGAATACAGAATTACTCATAGTTGCTTACAGCAAGTCCTCCTTTGCTAAATCCCTCAGTCCTAAGTCCCACTCTGTTCAATACTCTGTATTAAATACACTTAAGATTTTAGCAAATATCGCAATCCTAGACTCAGTTACCTGGAAATAAACCCTATACAGTTCAAAAGAATTTAATTCTGAGTAAAAATTTGTAGGAAGACCATAAAAAAAAAATGAGGGAGTAGGGGGCACAGGGAGTTTTCGACTGGGAGTCTTCAGAAAGAGGCTACAGCTAGGGATGCTTTAGTTGGAGATCTTGTACTGAGCAGGGGGTTGGACCTGACACCTCATACGGCCCCTTCATGATTCTGTGGCCATTTCTGCACTAGCCTGTTATAGCGCTATTATTGACTTTCAACATCCTATGGATCCTGAGGTTTGCAGTTTCGGAGGGGCCAGCTGGCTCCTCCTGAAACTGCAAACCCCAGGATTCCATAGGACATTGAAAGTGGAATAATAGCGCTATAACAGGATAATGTGGAAACGGTTTATATATACAGAACTGTGCCAAAGGAAGCCTTTTTTCCATTAAGTGAGTGATTAGTAGTGTAATCCTCAATAGCCCACCTGAAAAATACTTTCAAACTTACTATTAAGTAAAGGTAAACAGCCTTAAAGAAAACTGTAACGCTTGAAATTACACAGTATAAAAACATATACACCATCCTAGATCAGACCGAAGATCTATCTAGTCTAGCATTCTAGTCCCAACCAGTTATTCATGGAATGCCCACTGGCAAGACATGATAATTCTAGAGTTTCATTATGCACCGTGAAGTGGACTCTTCTTTTATCTACTATCATCTCACTTTAGAGGTGTCAGTACTATAAGAGGAGGAGGAAAATCTTCACCCAATGTAACTTCTCCACACCTTCCATACAGCTCTGTCATGTATTCCCTCTTGCATTTTATCCAAGTTTGACCATTTTCAACAGTGTAACTTTCCTTCACTGGAGACTTCGACTTCAAGTTTCTTGATCATATTAGTTGCCCTTTTCTGCATATAATTCTACACTGCGTTTTCGAGGTACGATAACCAGAACTATACACAGGATTTTCAGATGCATTCATTCCATGTATTTGTATAAGGGCAAATCATTTCAAGATATGTCTGACAGAATGTACAGCAACTTCAACCTGCATTGATACTACTACTATAACCCCAAGGTCCCTTTCTTGATTAACCTCAACCATTTCAGACGCCTTCAATGGATGCAAGAGAAACAGTATGCAGTTCACATTTAAATTGCATTTCACTTGCCATTTTAATGTTCCTTCCCCCAATTAAGAGAACCTTCTTGATCTCTTCATAATCTGCATTTGCTGTCACTGCCCTAAGTATTTATCATCAGCAGACTTGCCCCCCTTGCTACTCATGCCCCAGTGAACTCAAAGTCACAAAGCACCAGTCTCAATATGCTTCCCAGAGTGACTCCATTTCCCATACACCTTTCTTGTGATAACTGAACGCTCTGTCATATCCTCCCTCTTGCTTTTTATCCAAGTTTGACCATCTTAAACGGTCTAACTTTCCTTCACTGGGGACGTCAAGTCTCTTGACCATATCAGTTGCCTTTTCTGCATGCAATTCTACACTACTTTTTCTGAGGTACGACGACCAGAACTATATACAGTATTCCAGATGTAGTCACACCATGCATTTGTGTTTTATATTCTTTCAGTTTTTTCCAAAGAACTACATGGACAGAGCTTATAAATGTTATTATCTGCTAAGAAGGGCTACTCTGTAACATGAAACAATGAGTGGATTGTCTTTAAGATTCATGCTTAACCTAACTATTTGTAAATTACTGCAACTATTGCAAGAGTATTTGAAACAATGAGCTGATTTTCAATTGAGAAAAATGCTGCAAGGAACTATCACAGCTACTTTACCACCAAAATGAAAGGGATGGTTTTTATATGGAGGTTAGATTCTGTCTCCAACAGAACAGTGCACTTAAAATTTTCTAACATGCAACATCTCATTCTTCCTGTGTGTACTGGGGGGCAGGGCAACTGCGGTCCATTCTGGACTAAAATTCACACTGTGCCTCAAAAATGGCTATGGCTAATGGGAGTTGCACACCAAAGTATGTACCTGGTCACAGCTGCCCAACTCTGAGGTACTCAGTGTCTGTGTTAATTATGTCTTCTGTGGACAAAAATATTTTTTTTCAAAATTTTTTGCAGGAAAAACTAATCTACTGATATTCAGGACAGATAATCGCAACCAGCATCAAAAAGTATCGCTCTTGTTCAAGAGCATATCAGCATCTGACAGATTACTATTTTTTAAATAAATGTCAAAATGAAGTGGAGGATTTTAGCCATAATCCCTGGTTAACTAGCAAGTCAAATCAAATGTTTTATTCCTTAAGCAGCAACACTTGGAGGATTTCTTTTTAAACTGGTAAGAACGAAGTGTAGGGTTTCTTATTAAACTGATAGGAAGAAAAGAGTTTATTCTTTCAGTTGATTGGTTAAGTGAAAACTACAACTCTCTCTGTTTTATTTGGTTGCTATTAATTCTTGCAAGATTATCTCCTTCATTTGGAGTAAGATGTGAAAGTGTGCCAATTTTTCAATGACCAAGAACTTAAGCACTTTGTATAAACTGCCCAAGACAGATCACTTGTAACACAAGCTGAAGGAAAACCACACAAGAGAACTTATCACCATCACCCAAAGCCTGTCTGAAGTTTAAGGGACTCTTTTGAACAATGCAGGAATGCTATAAAGTTAGCTGGATCTAAGGCCATTTCTGCATGACAGGGCTCTGGCAAGTCCTTCTGTTGCAGCGCCAGCAGGGAGCGGAGTGTGCCGGCAACACTCACTCCCCTCTGCACCTTGCTGGGTAGCTGCAGGAGGTGCACTGGCCCCACCTCTCCCCTTCTGCAGTGTAGCCAGGCACTTTGCCATTGCTGTGCTGGGGAGGGAGGCATTGCCAGGGTGCTTCCGCCCTTCTGCATGGCCGGGAAGAGCAGCAGCACGGTGAAATGCTAGGTGTAAAATGGATTTTTTCCATTTTGCAAATACCGTGCGTGCACCACTTGGGGGCAAGATGGTGGCGTGCCAGCAACAATGTCATGTAGAAGTACAAACAGCTGATAGCTGCCATCCTGGCCCGACAGCAGCACAGCCTCCTCATGCAGAAAGGGCCCAGCACACCCTCTTCACTGCCCAACAAAGTTTCCCCCTACTTTATCTAATGCAATTTGACCCTCCATAAGTAGCTCTTCGTGGGCTATTTCATACCATACAAGAGCTCTCTCAAACTCCAGCAAGGCATTTTGTGAGGTCCAGGGAACTGGTGGGAAGAGATGGTGATGGAAAAGTGTCTTGCACAAGCATTCTGCTGTTCCTCAAAATCAAGGCCATCATATTCTGTACAGAACACTAACAGAGACTGATTTTGGACCCATTATTTGGCACTGTATCAGGGCTGGAGAACACACAATTCTTCCAAAGGTAGGCCCTTCTGGGTTTGAATGTTGATGGGAGCTCCAGTCCAATTGCATTTGAAGGGTGCACAGACTTCTCACCTCAATGTGTACTATTATAATTGGTGTCCTTCCTCACATCTCCTAAAAACACAAACTGAGGTCAACTTACATGACAACGCATGACAATTGTTCATACACGAACTGCATTATGATGGTATAGTCATTTCAGTGTGTGAAATAATAAATTAAGTGAATTTTGAAAGAGGCTCCTCTGATGAAGGCATTACCCTTCAGCACAGACAGATGAATCAGGTGGCAGAAGCCATGTTGTTATCAGCTGATCTTCACCGACTGTGTGAAACAGCTCTTAAATAAGTGAAAAAAGTGAAAGTTAAAAGGGTCATGACCCTGGGATAAGTGATTATGTTAATAAGCCCTGCTGCTACTACTGAACTGGGGAGCCTTTCATCAACTAGCAAACACTTAAGTCATTCTGAAGTACAGGAACCATCATTCCACATCTTTTCTACTTTTAAAACCTGCACCTATATCTGAAGGATAAGGTACTTCTACCAAGTGGGATCTAATTGTTTCAGCTTATACTCAGTTTTCCCTGGAACAATTTGAACTACATATTTATTTTAGAGGTAGTTGCTCTTTTCCAAAAGCCCATTTGTGTCTCATTAGCTTTAGGATTTGCTGACTGTAGATATGGCACAAGATATTTTTTCAAAACAAAACCTAGATCATTATTCACTGTTGGCATAGCAGAAAATGTGTTGTTATTCCTCAACCGGGAGGAGGAAATCAAAAACTTAGTTGGGTTCTTATTTTACAACTTTTTCTCCATAACTAATTCCAAAAAGATACATGTAACTGTTAAACAGCTTGGTTCATCATATGCAAGTTTACAAGAGGACAGAATTGATCTGTGCCTTCAGAAAAAAAAAATCAAGGAACTGCAGGTGAATGGACGGCTGCTGATTTTTGTCTAAGCTGGTACAGTTACCCCAGCTATGATGTGGTCATTTAAAGGTTTTGTATGGATGTTCTTTCCACTGTCTCAACTTTGAAATATCTTGTGAAAACCCTCTGGAGAGTTCCTTGCTATGAAGTGTTGGGGCTAAATGTAATAAAAAGTGAGAGGTAAGTTCCAAAAAAGAGCAGCCAACCTTTCACTTCCACTCATAAAAAAAAGGAGGCACTTATTAACTTCCTGCCTGCTCTTTAACTCCATGGCTCCTTGGAACATACAATTCACTGTGGAATCTTTCCTAGCGTAAAACCAAGAAAGTAAAATCCACATACACAGGAAGAGTCAAATGATTCTCCACTGAGATGAGAAAGTTTAAATGATAAGGAGGGGGGACAGAAGCCAATGGTTTAGTGCAGTGGTTCTCAACCTGTGGGTCCCCAGATGTTTGTGGACCAGCTCCCAGAAGCCCCAGCCACTATGGTCAATGCTCAGGGCTTCTGGGAGCTGAAGTCTAGAAACATCTGGGGACCTACAGGTTGAGAACCACTGGTTTAGTGAGAAACTTGAGTTTCTCAAAAGGCCATGAACTACTCATCCAATTCTCACAAAAAAACAAAAAACAAAACAAAACAAAACCCCCACCAAATCCACCAACCATGAATGCAAATCTGCAAGTGTTTCTCTGTATGTAGCAAAAGCCCCAGCGCCTCCCAGCTGAAGAGAATACTGTCCAAGGAAACTTTAGGCTTGCTGAATCTCTCCCCCATCAAAAAAATATAAAAAAATTAAAAAATCCTCTAGGAATAACTGTCCAAGGGAACGACTATCAAACGCTTATGGAGAGAAGGTTCAAAACACTTGAGGGACTGAATGAAGGAGTCTAAAACTTTCAGGGCCACATCTCACAATGCAAGTTACCCATTTGCAAAGGTAACTACTATCTATTTTTTTCACTGTTTATGGAACAGAAGATCTGGGAATCTGCTTCCATATGTCAATTTTGTTGTTTTCCTTCACTCCTCTACATCAGTATTTCTTTTAACTTGCCCTTCCCTTATTCTTTAATCCCCCTTATCAAATGTGCTTCAGTCTAAATAGTGGAAGAGAAAAGTGAAGGCATGAGAAAGTCACTTGGAAAAGGGCCATTTTCACAGATTGGTGGGCCATATTTAGGTCAGATGCCAACACTGCATGTTCCAATATGAAAATCAGCACTAGTTTATCTCACATCTATCTCATTGACACTACACTTAAGACTGATTCAAGAAATAAAATTAGAGACTACAGTAAAATTTCAATTAACGTGCAAGTGATGCACATCACTGAGATATCGAAATCATAGCTAGTAGGCTGAGATTATTAAAGATGTTAATTAAATGATGATCAAGTCAGTCAACATTTACACTGAATCTGATCATCACTAGACAGGAATTACAATGAACAGTAGGCAGTCAAAGGGAGATGCAGAAACCAATTATGATGTAAAAATTCGGGTGACAAATGCTTGCAACTTGGTTTTTCTGCAGACATGTTCTATTGATAAAACTAACTTTGGCCTTGGCAACCCTTGTGCCCTTATCAAAAAAAGTAAACAGGCACTAATCTGCCATACCCTGGACTTCTCCCTTAAAGGCATCTGAACCCTTTGCTAACATCATGCTGAATTAAATTAATGTAAATTGAAATAAACTCACTTAAAATTGCAGAGAAGAGATGGGGAAAGTGTGGGCTGAAGGCCACACGCAGCCCCACCTTCAACTTCTTTGTGAAGCCCCTGAACCAAAATTATAATTTTAATTTTGCCACAAAACAGTTAAATGCAGCACAAAATCACCACCACCACCTGTACACCATGGCAGCTTTGCTAGATTCACTCTCCACTACCACTCCCATTCTGAAAAATCTTCTGGGTTGCACAGCGGGTAAAGACTCCCACAGTGCTGTTTCCCATCACATTACAAAGGCTTGCTGGTCATTACAGGAAGTCTCTGTAAAACAAAAGTGCACAGCTTTTTGGCCTCAAGGGCAGAATCCGATCTTAGCTCAGCAAGACAGAGAAAGTACATACATACACATCAGCGTGCCCAGATGGAGAGGTTTAAAATGAGATCTAGAGATTGGTTTGATTCACCTATACAGTGAAAGCTCCTCCCATCGTCCAAACAAGACTGGCTAAGAAAAAAGAGCAAGTTCAGGACTGCTGGTGATCAGAAGAGGCTTAGGAAGGCTCTTCACAAAGATTGCTGTTTTCCTGCCTCTACTGAGCAGATGGGAAAGAGCTGTCTCATTAGTCAGAAAGTGGGAGATGTTCTCCCAGGATCCAGCAGAGGGCAGGCAGATCAGCAGGGCATAGTGGGAGTGAGTCTCACTCGAGTTGGCCCACCCGCTATGGCCAAGGGCTTAATGCGGCCTATCAGACCAGAGGCTCTGCACTTTTTTTCTAAACATGCAACACTGAAAATTCCCCCTTCTTACTTCTTGTTTTTGGAACTCAATGTCAAAAATGTGTGGTTTCCCCCACAATTAAACTTAAATTCCACCCCTGGAGGTGACCTAGGCAACAGAGCTCCAGTCTGACTGTCACATATCTGAAACCAAGCACAGAGTTTACAAGGATTTTTAAATAAACATACTAGAAAATAGTTCCAATTTATTCCAGTAATCTGATTCAATTTACTCCAGTGATCCAGTGACCCTAAAAACCAGAGGACAATTCGCAGACCACTTGAAGTTAATTTAACTCTCACACTGCTGATGGTGGACTGTGAATTTACTGTTTCTCCTCTCCCACCCTCTTTTGTTCTAACACCATACCTAGTAAAATTCCAGAGCATGATGTAGCTCCTTGGCCATTACTGTACAGTCTAAGCCAAGCAATATTGTGTAAGTTCGGGACCCCCACTGATCACATATTCTCTTGGTGATGGGACAATGGAATAAAGAGGAATACTACTGAATAAGCAGCACAAACATTTAGGGGTAAAGTCATACAGGGAGATCTCAGGTTTAAGAACAACAGGAACCAACACCTGGAACATGACAACAAAATTTTAACACTTTATGCTATGGCACAGGCACAAAGACAAGTGATTTAACATGGCCAGTTGTATATAAGAAGTATATAACAGATGCTGACTGCCACCTCTTTCCTAAAACCAGTTTTTTAAAAATGTGTAACATATACAGAAGGAAGAATATGTATCCTTTGACAAGGAAGGAAGTCAGTGCAAATGTTCTGAGAATAGGACAAAATGTGCATCAAACTCCTACATCTTTCACTGACATTTGTTAGAAACAGTTCATCTGTTTTTTTTTAAAAAAAAACTATGTCATACTTCCAACACTGGAAATAAGAGGCAATTGTAATCCCAGCAGTGTTCCAATTCAAACTTTCAATCAATTTAAATGGAATGCTGACAAGGGGGGGGGGAATATGACAGTCTTTCCCAACTGAGTTGTAAATGCTGCTTATTGCCTTTTGAATGGCATGCCTCTTTTCCAAGGGCCAAAGCAACACACTTCGGCTCAGCGAGGCAAGCCCCAACACATACAAGCAGACTTACTCCCAGCTATATGCACACAGTACTGCAGCAATTCTTCGGCCAGGGACAGAATTAGATTACAGCCCCTGCCGAACTGAGCTTATATAAGAAACGGTAGTAAATGCCAGCGATCTCATTTTAAAAACAAAGAAAGAAAGAACTTTGTCTGAGTTTGCAGGCTGCTACAAGCTGAACAACAGCTTCTCCTGGGAGCTCTAAGAAATAGTTGAAGCCACTGGATATTCGTGTGCGTGCGCCAGCGCGCACTCGCGTCCCTTAAACTGGGCAAGCAGGTTTGTTGAGACTTTCTGCATTTCGTTTTGTTGCTGTCAAACGTGCTCTTTTTTTCCCCCAGTTCTGCACAACCCTTCTTTAATCACCCCATTTCCAGAAACAAAGCCTAGGCTGGAAGCGGCGGAAAAGAGACACACGAGCGCCCGGTCGCTTCCTTTTACGACGTGGAGGCGACAGAAGTTCCGCCCAGGTGAAGCCGCTGCCTGGGAGAGGAGAAGCCAGGCGAGGCGAGGCGAGGCGAGGCGAGGCGAGGCGGCCGCCGGCGGCCCCGCTGCCAAAAGTTCTCCCAAAGCTTCGAAAGTCAACAGAAGAACGGAGGAATCGGCCGGCCGGGGCTGGGCGCCGTTTGTTTGCTTTAGGAAGCCTAGATAGCGAAGCGAATGGATTAACTCCTTCGCCACTGCTTTCTCCCTCCCCCGGGAAGGGGCTGCTAGAAGCCCCCACCGCAGTGGGGGGATGGGAGGGAGGGAGGGAGGGAGGGAAAGGAGCCGACTCCCTCCCTTTCCCCCTCGCCTGTCCGCTCATTTGTGCGAACTGTAGCGAACTTTTTTCTCCCTCGAAACTGACTGGCTTTCCACCTCATAGGTGCACGGTGGCAACCGATGCCATTTTTGAAGAAACTCAAAGAAAGGAACTTCAAGGGGGAGAAAAAACATTCGGGGGGTCGACGGATCACGGGTTGCCTTCAGAAAAGAGCCGGCAGGAGCTTCGATCCTGCCCCCATCCCGCGAGCATAAAAGGAATTCTCTCTCTCTCTCTAAACAAAGGCGAGAAGGAGCAGAGAGCAGCGAAAAAGACCCCACAAAGGACTCCTGCCCGAGTCTGTTCCCACACCGCCTGGGGAGGCGACCCCCCGAGAGGGCGAGGACGGGCGGGAGAGCGTGCACTTGGGGAGCTGGGTTAAGATCCAGGCCATTTCCGCACTACACTCTTATGGCGCGATGGTTCCACTTTCAACATCCTATGGAATCCAGGGGTTTGCAGTTTCGGGAGGGGCCAGCCGGCCCCAGGATTCCATAGGATGTTGAAAGTGGAATCATCGCGCTATAAGAGTGTAGTGCGGAAATGGCCCCAGTCTCTCACACACCCGCCGCCTTTGACGATGCCAACCGGCGCCGTTTTCCACAAAGAACCCCCCCTCCCTCGAATCCGTCGCTCCCAGTCACGCGGAGCAAAAGAGTTCTCCCGGACCTCAGCCGACGACAAGGATGCCATTTCCGCCCTAGACTTCTATAGCGCTATTATTCCACTTTCAACGTCCTATGGAATCCCAGGGGGTTGCAGTTATGGCAGAGGCAAATCCTGCCAAGCCCAGGACTCCATAGGACGCTGACAGTGGAATAATAGCGCTATAGAAGTCTAGGCGGAAATGGCCAGAGGCTGAGAGTTCGCAGTGATTTCGATGTTTCGCTTTCCGCTCTCGGCGTTCCGACCAGGGGGCGGGGAACAGGAGGGAGAAGCGATCCCCCCCAGCGGCTCCCTCACCGGCCGCCCTTCTCCAGAGGGGGGTCTCTCCCCCTTGGGAGGCGCAGCTCCCCCGGGCGCCTCAGCGACAGCCCCCCTTCCTGTTCCTCGTCCTCCAGGTCCAACTCCGGCTGGGAGCTTTCCAAGTCCTGCGCCGCCGTCCAAACGCGCCACACACACACATCCCGCCGAGCGAGGCCCGGCCCCCTCCGCCCCGCCGTCCCTACCTGCCGAGAACTGTCCGCGGGCTGCCCCGAGCAGGGCCGCCGAGGGGGCCACGAAAGAGGCGAGCGCCGCCGCCAGCAAGCCCAGAGCTCCCACCGCCGGAGCCATGGCGAGTTTGGAGAACTTTTCGCCAGCCGTCTCCGCGTTCGCGCGCTCGCTTTCCCGCCGCCGCCGCCGCCGCCAGGGAAGCTCGTCTTCCTGGCCAGTCCGGATCCTCCTGTTGCCTGGATGGAAAGGGAGGGAGGGGAGAACGCAGGAGCCGCCGCCGCCGCCGCCGCTGCAGCAGCGCCCGCGGGCCCCCGCTTCCTCCTCCTCCTCGGCGGTGGCGGGGCTGGGGGTGCGTCCCCGGCCGCTGCCCGACCGTCCCTCTGCCCCGGGCAGTCCCCGATCCGGGCAGTCCGGCGCTGGGAGGCTGCGACGGCGGTGCCTCCTCTCGTACTCCGTCGGCCGGAGTTAGTCTGCCGAGCGGCGAGCGGGGAAGGGAGGAGCCGGGAGCGCGCGAGTGCGCGCGGCGCCTGGGCGGCCAACCCTCCAGCACCCAGCGCTCCGGCAGAGGGAATGAGGGACTCTGCTCGGCCGGGAGCGCCTAGGCGCCGGTGGAGCCGCGCCCGCCAGCGCCTCCTGCCGCTCGAGCGGGGCGAAGCAGTCCGGCGGACGAGGGCCCGCTCGCTTGCGCGCGCCGACCGAGCGAGGGAGAGCCCGACGCCCCTCTTCCCTCCTCCTCCCGTGCTAAATCGGGGGGGGGAGCCGTTTCCCTTGCCTCGCTGGGCTCCCGAGCCGCCCTTTCCAAGCAGAAAAAGGGAGCATGTGTGGGTGGACTTAGAAGGAGAAAGGGACGCTCCGGCTTATACGGTTTTAAAAAACAGGTATGCGCACCGCTTGCTCATGTATATTTATGTCTGTATATTTATATGTATATGAAGTTACGTAGCGGCGAGAGAATCCCAGCCAGACACTTTTTGTTCTTTAGATCCAGGCGTGAAATCTAAAGAGAAAGGACTGCAGTTGCTCTTTCCTCGCCGGCTGAGATTTTCCGAGTTCCACCAAGAGGCTAGAAACACGATTTTGGTGTGAGACCCCGATCCTAGGGTGTTTTTCTGTTCTGCAACATCTTAGCCCTTTGCATGCTCCGCTCAGGAGTAAGTCCTCGTTTCTCAGCAGTACGCTAGGTTTAAGAGCGCTTTACTCACAGGTAAATGTGAGCCGTATGAGACAGCTTTGCTATTCCTTCAGCATTACAGACACGCTTGGGATTCGGAGTCAAAGACATCGGCTATTTCCCCGCTAGGCTGTTATAGCGCTATTATTCCACTTTCAACATCCTATGGAATCCTGGGCTTTGCAGTTTCGGGAGGGGCCGCTCCCGAAACTGCAAACCCCAGGATTCCATAGGATGTTGAAAGTAGAATAATAGCGCTATAACAGCCTAGTGAGGAAATGGCTATCTTTAAGTTGTGTCGAAGAACCAGATTCGGGGGTTGCCACCTTTTTGTCTTCCCTCCGCTCTCTGTTTCCTTACAAAGCTCTTTGGCTCCGGCAGCTGCCCCGCAACTCAGCAGGTGCAGCTCTCGTCGCCAGGTTGAGTCAAGCTGCACCTGTTGGATTGTGCTCCTTGCCTGTCCAGCTGTTCGAGGTAGCTGCCGTAAAAACCAAACATAGTCAAGCGTTAGGCCGTTTCAGGTTTATTTTGTTTGCAGTACTAACCCACAGGGACGCAGACACACTTCTCCGGGCAGGGAAGGCTAGTTGATCTCCGAATGTGCTGCTTGAAAATCAAATTTACGCTTCCCGTGCCACCGAGTCGTTTTAAGCAATGGCGTGGTCCTGTTAAAATCTGTAAGACGGCTACTCCATTATGCAACATCATTGGAAAGGCTTTAGTAACGGAGGAGGAGGAGGATGGAAAGAGACCCGTGTAAAGGTAGCTAAGGAAGGGCATTTGGAGGCTGGGAAGGATAATCTTTTGAGTGGTGCTCTGGCCTGACTCTTGGTTTTCTGCACAAACTCTTTTAGTTCCATCTGGATAATCCACCCCTTCATTGGGATTTGCTCCGTGAAGATAAGGTGCATTCTGATTTTACTCAGGTTTACTCCGAGAACAGTTTTTCCCCCTGTTTTCAGTGGGATTCATCAGTACTTTGGGATTATATTTAGGTGCACAAGTCCTATATAAGTTTACTGGAAAGTAAACCACATTGCATGCTTTACTCCTGAAGCTCTAGTAAGGAGGATTACCCTATTTCATGGGATGTTAACTGAGAAGCAATGTCTCACTGTTTGAAGAAAAAAAAAATACTGTATGGTAGAAAAGAAGGCTCTCAGTCAGCTATGAAGCTGATTGAATGAACAGCCTTGGGAAAATCATTTTCTCAGCTTAACCTGTATCTCAGGTTGGCTGCAGTAAATGGATATAAAACTGTGCAATTCATTCAGTGAAAAAAATGCTATAGCTATTGTACATAATGTAACTGACTCCAGCATATTTGTAAATAGATTATCCAACATAGATGTTTTCAGGAATTTGCAACAGCCAACCCTGCAAAAAATAAACAACTTTGATCCACATGAGAGATAAGCCCATCTTCTGTCAACTCTAATGCTGTAGAGTCAGTGAGCAGAGGGCAACCTATGAGCACTTCAGGAGAGTAAGCTCCCTAGTTTCTGAACATACATCCACTGACTGCACCTAATGTTGGAAGCTAGTGATAAAGATGTTGAAAAGCGCTGGATACAGGACAGAACCCTGTGGCACCCCGCTCGTCACTTCTCTCCAGGATGAAGAAGAGCCACTGGATTTGGTGGTCAACCAGTTACATATGCACCTAACAGTGGCATGATTCTAGTCACATAACTTGTCTGCAAGAATATCATGGAGGACCTTGTCAAAGGCCTTACTGAAATCAAGATATGTTACATCGACAGCGTTCCTTTTATCCACCAAGTTTGTAGCTCAATCAAAAGAAAAGATAAGATTAATCAGGTGTAACCTGTTTTTGAGAAACCCATGTTAACTTTTAGTGATCCTGGCATTCCTTTCTAAGTACTTACAGACTGCTTGTTTAGTGATCTGCCCTAGAATCTTTCCCAGAACTGATATCAGGCTAACTGGGTGGTTTTAAGAAACTCCCATCCATGATGAACTCCCTTCTCTCTTAATATTCCTGACCATGGGATCACACCCAGTGTTTCCCTAAGTTTACTGAAACCAGCTTTATTAAAGTCTAGAATGCATGTCTCTGTGCTTGGTTTCCCCTTTCTACTGTATAACAAACTCCAAGAGAACACGGTCACTCCCACCACTTCTACCCCATTAACCAAATCATCATTGTTGGTTAGGATCAGATCCAAAATAGCTGACCCCCTTGTTGCCTCCTCCATCTTCTGGACAATGAAACTGTTTGCAAGGATAGTAAGGAATTGGTTGGACCTGATATTCTTCTCAGAGTTTGGCTGCCAACAAATATCAGGATGGTTGAAATCTCCTATTACTCCTATGTCTCTACTTTCTGAATGTTTTGTCATCTGTTCCAGGAAGGCACCATCCAAATCCTCAGTATGTCCTGGTGAGGGTCAGTTGTAAAACCCCTCCCTCACTTTGACATCCTTGGCCCCCCCGTGTAATTTTTACCCAGATACTCTCAACCTGCCTGCAAGGATTTAAATCGCAGATATCTTCACAGGTATAAACATCCTTGACACCCTGCTCCTCCTCCTTTCCTGTTTGGTCTGTTTCTCCGGAATAGGTTATACCCTTCTGTTACTACATTCTAATCATGAGACTCATCCCACCAGGTTTCAGTGATTCCTACTGTGGAAAAAGGGCAAGGGGAAACCACCAGCTATCAGTGCCGAGTGCGAAAGGTGCACCTAAGCCTCACACTCAAGGCCTGCCCAGCCTGACACCTCTTTGTGTTCAGGTCTGAACAGCCAGGGAGATCTCTGAATCAAGCCAGGGCCAGGACAAATGGGGCTGCCTCAGTTCACCCTCTCTGAGAACACAGTCCCTTCCTCACTCTTGTCCCCCCTTGGCTTCTTCCTTTCAGGACTCTCCCCCTTTACTGCCTTCCCTAAATCTGCCCCTCTCCCAACAATGTAAGGATCAGCAGTGATTTATATTTTTCAAGACTGTGGTACTGTTGGCACTAAGGTCAAGATGATATTATTACTAGTGTGTATATTCCAGAATTCAGAATGAGACTCTGGGAGACTATTATCAGGAATGCAGAACTTCAAACATTTATTGAAACACTGTTGCTTTAACTGTGTTTTGTATCTCAAATGTTTACACCATTTTCTCTCTCTCTCTCTCAATTCATTCCCTATCTTTCGCACACCCAACTTCTCAGTTCTCTCCTCCACAGAACTATTCAAATCTCCAACCTCTCTCAAACACACCACAAATCACACTCCCCTTTCAACTCCAGACAGTTAAAAACCGTTATTCTCCTCTTTCCACCAGCCCCTCCCCTGGGCTATCCAAGGTTCCATTTCACCAGCCAATCAGCTTAAACACTCGCAGTTGCCAAGGAGGCTCTGTTGTCAAGACCCCTCCCATCAGGTTCATCACACCTACTGTATCAGATTTGCTTTGCTGTGTTAAAAGTTCACATTCACCTTATTTCCCATGCTCTGTGCATTAGTGTAGAGGCACCTAAGACCCTGGATTATTCCCCCTAGCTATTTAAGGTCCCCCTCTTCCACTATTGGGTTCTTGCACCATTTGCCTAGTTCTCTCTATGACATTCAGGCTATTATCTTCAGTATTTCAAAGTGACAAATGTATTCGTAGTGCTATTCTTCAGAGATCCAGCATAGAGTAGTGGTTTGAGCACTGGACTATGACTCTGGAGACCAGGGTTCAACTCCCTGCTCAGCCATGGAAACCTGCTTGGCATATCAACCCTCTTAGCCCCATAAAACCTTGTGAGAAGTTCACCTTAAGGTCACCACAAATCACAAACAACTTGAAGGTACACAATAACAAGAAGACATTCTTATGAGGTTGGCTAGAGTTGGGATCAATGACCTTGGGAGTCCCATCCAACTCACTGATTCTTGACTCTACAATCTCTGTGAACGGGTTTTGTGTCTGTGTAGGTTTTCCTGAGGCATACCTGGTCAGAGCTTTGACTTGTTAAATAGCCCTGGCAAGTGGACAGTTGCTTTCCCTTTATTAAGGATATGTGTGAATGGCATTCAACAGCTGGCTAAGGAAATGGCCAATGTTCTGGAAGAGGGACTGTCTTTCTTATTCCACCTGCTCCTCCGTCCCTTTGCTGGAGGTGACAGCCTTTGCTGGTTCTTGGAACTGGCAACTCTTCGGAAAAGACAGATTAGAAAAGAAAGAAGAAGACGGAGAACTAAATATGAACTGCGCAAGAACTACAAAGTTAGTGTTGTTGTTGTTCTGTGTCTTCCAGTCAACTATGACTTATATAAAACTTGTCATAGGATTTTCTTGGCAACATTTTTTTCAGAGGTTTGCCAATACCTATTTTTTTAGGCTGAGAAATTTATGATTTGGCCAACATCACTGAATGGATTTCAATGGCTGAACGAGGATTAGAACCTTGATTTCCAGCATTCTAGTCCAACACTCAAATGACCACACTAACTATGGCCATTTCTGTACCAGACTGTTATAGTGCTATTTATTATTCCACTTTCAAAATCCTATGGAATCCTGGAGTTTGCAATTTAGGGACAGGCTGAGGTCCCTTCCTAACCTGCAAACCCCAGAGTTCCATAGGATTTTGAAAGTGGAATAATAAATAGCACTATAACAGTCTGTAGAAATGCCCCGTGTATGTAGGTATGTGCCTTCCAGTTGCCTGTCAACTCATGGTGACCTCGTGTATTTCACAGAGTTTTCTTAGGCAAGGAATAATGAGAGGTGGTTTTGCCAGTTCTTCCAAGATCAGACAGACAGGATCTGCTGCCTTTAGGGTATTTCGCTACCTCCCTAGAAACCTGATAGGGGACCAGTGAGGTTTGCAGTATCTGTTTTTTTAAAAAAAAATTATTAAGGTTTAAGATGAAAATAAAAAAAAAACCCTTCCTCACTTCCAAGCTTTTTTCTTTTTTTCCAGTTGAGTCTGCTTGTTTACATTCCATTCATACATAGTTTCTGTTTAAAAGATAATCTTACATTGTTTCATTTTACATTGTTACATTACTGCTTTGTTACATTGCCTTATTACATTGTTGCCTTGCATTACATACAATCTTGCTTTGTTCTTTTTTCCTTTTCTTATGCTATATCTTTATCCAATTCAAGACTTCTCTCCATTCCCTTTCAAAGTTCTGGATAGGCTTATTTTGCAATGAAAATGTTAGCTTTTCTATCTCTATCATATCCAGAACTTTTAATTTCCATTCTTTTATATCAACATAGTTCTTTTCTTTCCAGTATTGTCCGTATGTCAATCTTGCAACAGTTATCAAATATAACAATGTCTTCTGGTGGCATCTTATCTCTCTTTGTTGCCTTAGCATATTTAACCAATAAAACTCTGGCTTCATTTCAAAATTTAAGCTGTAAATTCTTTGAATTTCATCAAGTATTTCTTTCCAAAATTTCCTTGCTATTTTACAGGTCCGCCACATACGAAAAAACGACCACACCTTTTCATCACATTTACTACATCTTTCATTTCCATTTTTAGTTATTTTTTGCAACCTTTCAGGTGTCATGTACCATCTATGTAGCATTTTATAAAAATTTTCTCTCAAATTGAAACTTGGTGTAAATTTTGTATCTGTTTTCCATGCCCTCACCCATGTATCTAACTCAATTGGATATCCATTATTTTGTGCCCATCTAACCATATTATCATTAACAGTTTCTGATTCCATTTCTCTTTGCAACAATAGTTTATAGAATTTGGAGATTCTCTTCTTTGGAGATCCTCCTCCATCAATAGATCTAATTCATTTTCTTTCTTTCAAATCCATATAATTTTTGACCCATTTTAAATCTCTTTTTAAGTTGTCTCCATGGGAACCAATTGAATTCATGTCCCAAAACTTTTAGTTCATCTTCTGTATGCATTCTTGGCTTATCCCCTTCCCTTTTCAACAAGTCTTGATAAGTTAGTAGATTTCCTTGTTTTGTTAGGGCAATTTTATATGCTTCTTGAGGTGAGGTCCAAATCGGAAGTCTTCTGTAAAATTTATGCTTTCTTTGTAACTACACTTTCAATAATGTCTTTCGAATGCAATGATTATTAAACTCTTTATTCACTGTTATTTTGTCGTAGCATAAGTATCTGTGCCATCCAAACCTATTATTTATTCCTTCCAGTTCTTTACATGTTGTATTTTCTACATGTATCCAGTCTTTGATTAAATCTAAACAGCATGCTTGATAATAGGTTTTTAGTGATGGCACATCAAATTCTCCTCTCTCTTTTGCATCTTGTAATATTTTAAACCTTATTCTTGGTTTTTTCCCTTGCCAAATAAATTTTTGTAGTTCTTTTTCCCATTCTTTAAAAATCTTTTCTCTTCCTATGATTGGTAAATTCTGAAAGAGAAACATAAGCTTTGGTGATAAAGACATTTTAAAAGCATTTATCCTTCCTGGGAGAGACAAATTAAAATGCATCCATCTTTCCATTTCACATTTAATCTCCTTCCATATCTTCAAGTAATTGTTATCAAATAATTCTTGATTTTTATTTGTGATTATGATACCTAAGTATTTTGCTTTCTCAGTGATTTGATATCCTGATCTTCTCGCCAGGTCCGCTTGTTCTTTTTTTGTCATATTTAATGTCATCATCATTGTCCTTTCTCTCTTTATCTTATATCCTGCCATTTGTCCATATTTTTGTAGGATGTCCATCAACACCTGAATTGAGTCTTGAGGTTCCTCCAGAAATATAATTACATCATCGGCAAAAGCTTTATATTTTATTTCCTTATTCTTTATTCTCAAGCCTCGTATCTGTGGATCTTCATTTTTTGCAATCAGTAGTGCCTCCAATACAGCTATGAACAGTATTGGTGATAAAGGACACCCTTGCCGTACCCCCTTGTTTATACCAAAACTTGTCATTATATCTCCATTTATGATTAGCTTCAGTATCTGTTGAAGTGTTCATCATTGTTCCTTCACTATGCACAACCTGTATTGTTTGGAAGTAAACATAAATATAAACAAATGTCAGTAAGCTTCAGTCACTTTATTCTAAAAGACACCAAACTTAGTTAAATGCAGTCCACCATGTATCTCTCTCATTGTTCAGAGAACAGACAGGGGATAAAGGTAAAGGTTCATTCCTTGCACATTAGATTACCCTTAATAGTGCTTCAGATAAACAGGAGGGGCATTCAATTAAGAAAGAAAAAATCTGTAACTGCTTTGCATACCAAAAGTTTCAGGTTCAATTTCTAGGACAGACCTCTGGCTGAAACTCTGGACAGCCACTACCAGACCCTAGAGCCAAAGGTAGGAAACCCCCTTAATCCCAAGGGCCAAAAATACTTTCAGATAAATTCTTGGGAGCCACATTCAACTGGTGGATGGAACTAAAGGCTAAAGAAAAGGAACAGAAATTACCAATGTCTTTTAACTGAAAATTCTTACAGTCAAAAACCAAACCTTGATCGTGGCATTTAAACTTTTCATAATGGAGAAAAAAGGAAAAAAGGCATAAGACCACAAAAAATGGTGTTATGAGGCAGAGAATATGGTCATGTAGGAATTCCGAAAGAGCCATGTTTAGCCTAAAGTGCTTTGCCACTGTTGTAGGCAATAATCAGCTAGCTGGTCCAGTGGTTTGACTTGGTGTAACTAAGCCAATTCCCAGTGGAACTCTCAGGAAACCAGGCCGGGATTTATCAAAGCATAATTATGAACCAGTGAATAATAATATATACTATGGGTTTTTTTGGTGGGGGAAGGGACTGTGTGTTGTGCAGAACATACAATGTTAGAAGAGGAAATATATTCATTTTCACTGAGCCACACATTAGCTTCAAGTGAAAGCATATACATAACAAGTGCCCTTGAGTGTAGAAACCCACACGGCTGAACAAAACCTGTTCTCAAGTATGTTAGTAAGAGTGCTTTGCTATTCCTTTGCTACTGACATGGGAAAAAAAAGAGTTCCTGTCATGCTGAGACATTTTTTCTATAAGGGATAGCTTGTTGTCACATTTGATTGGTATCCTGAGCTTCCAGGCATGTACATCCTTGAAGCAGTTTGTGCAGTGGTTTGCAATGACAGAGCAGGTTTAGCTACCACTCTGAAGGGCTTTTGCAGATGAACTTAATTGTGTGCAGGAAATGCCCTGTCCTTGTCATTTTTTTCAGGGAGATACAGACAAACCACATTTTCTCCATCTTTTGTGGGGAAACATTGCTACTGCATTCAAACTGCAATGCTTATTTGCTTATGGTATCTGGTTTCCTTTCTGCCTCAGCAACCACAATCAGTATTTTGGGGATAAAACAGAGTTCTGAACTGTGGTTCTTCAGCCTGGGTCAAGGCCATGTGTGCTGAGGGGTAATAAAATTACTCCCTTTTTTATTTTTGTTTAAGTCATCCGATGATACACTATATTTGCCTTATCAGTAGCATTGTTTAGTCGCTCTGCATACTTAAGCCAGCGTTTGGGAATGGAATCTCTTTGCTGCACTGGGGCTATCTTGTTGAATTAAGCCTAGCCAAACTCCTTCTGTTATGGAGCAACAGAGAAATATCATCACCAGCACTAGCACTTTCCATAAAACAAAACATTTTTATGGTCCTCTGGAAGGGCTCAAAGTGAGGTAAATCTTTTCTTTTACTAACCCTCCAGTTATATGTACCATCATCAATGTTTACTCTTAGGCTTACAGGCTGAGAGCTCACTTGACTGTAGGAGCTCACAAACATTTATAAAACGGCATCAAAACATGCGCAGAAAACCATTCTTTTATCAGTGAGTAACCAGTCTTTTCCTATACTTTTAGAACAGGACAATGAAATTTCTCACTTAGATGGTATATGCTATGGCTTTGACATGAGTCACAGTATATATCTTTTTTTTAAATCCATCGATGCATTTCTGGTTTAACACTAATCAATATGTTTTCTCGATTCTGCAGATCTAACTATTCTTCCTTGCCCCTTTAACAGTGCCCTGACAGAAATACATATCCTCCAACATTTTACAAATGAAAAGTTGGATACATGTGGCTAAGCAACCTCAGAGTGTGGCCAAGATAGCAAAAGTGAATGAGGACAAATCCACAAGCTAGGGGAGGCTGCAGCAGTTTGTTTTTGCTTGAACCTACTGGGAAGAGCAGGATCCCATCCCTCCTCTCCTCTCTGCTCTCTTTGCTAAGTTAATTGAGTACAAACCATTTTTGTACATTGAACTCAGTATGCAGTAACTGAAGTAAGTTGAGAACAAAAGGGAAAAGTAGAAGGAAGAGAGAGAAACTGAGACATTTTAAATGTAGTTGAAAAAGTGGCACCACAGAAGACTAGCCAGGACAGTCGATATGGAAATATTGGTGAATTTCCCTCTTCGTGTGTCAAGGAAAGATTTACCGACTGTGTTTCTGTCCCTAGGAAGCTGTTGAAGGCATGAGTATCAAGCCATTAAGTCTACAGTCATAGACACATGAGCAAGTCACATTCAGCTCAGCAGGACTTAGAGTTGTGTTTATACTATAGTATTTCATTATTTCAATATGCTCAAGGTAGGATACACAGCTGTCCTCCTCCTCAGCGAAATATTCCAGGGTAATGCCTTCACAAAAGCCACAAAACAGTGAATTTGCTAATACTTTTCATCAGATGGCGAGCAGACAAGCAAATGGGGAGAGGATGTAAAGAGAAAAAAGCAGCTAATGTTAAAGCTGGATAAGTGCAGGCCAGGTGGCTTCAAAACAATTCACTTTCCCTTCCATATTGCTGTGTCTGTCAATGGCCTGATGAAGAATTCTGGGTAACTCAGAAACTTGCACTGTATATTGTGCTCTTTCAGTGGGCCTAATAGAGATTTTAAAATATTAGCTGCTGTTCTACATGGCTGTGTAAGACTTGAGAGCAGAGGGAGCTGCTGACAGTAATAAATACATAGAAGGAGCCACAACACAGAATCTTTTCTTTGTGGTAGCAATGGTTAACACTTTACAAAGATCTTTGCTGTGTAGAGAAACTTGAATGTGGTCCGGAAAGGTTTTGCTTGAATAGAGTGACTAAAAACTAACCCCAGTATATCTGGAACATGCAAGCAGCTGTGGGGTTGGGAAACACTGTTTCTTTATCTGACAGAGACAAGGAAATGCCAAGTTATGTTGGGTAGGCACATGAACTCCTGCTCTCACCACATTTCTGGTTCCTCTGTTTCAGAACAATGGAACATACACCCATCTCCACAGTCAAGGTGCCACAGTGTAAGCTTTTGTACAAAAGCATCTTTATTGGTTCTTATTTCAAGTCTTTTTTCAGCCCTTTCCTTTTTTAAAATGTCAGGGTTAAGGATTATAAGGCTAACTCTCTTCTCTGTTCTAGACCCATGGAGAGTAAATAATGAGAGATACACTCCTTAAAAGACAGCATTTCATTGTACTGAATTGTCCAGAGCTTGGAAGTAATGAGGAACTGACTTGTTACTTGTAACTAGTTCCTTTTAACAACAATGAATGACTATATTACCATAGGATTGTAATGAACCTTAATAAGGAATAACCACACTCCCTTTGCAGATAACTATTACTGTGTAATTACTTTTATACTTATGACATTGCGGGCTTACTAACTAGTGGAACAGGAAAGTCTGATGCAGCAGTTGGTTCACGTTTTGTATCATAGGCCACTGCCTTGTAAGGCTCAGATCTTGCTTTTTGAAATAATGAGAAATAATTATCTTGTTGCTTTTGACAAATGCAGAAGTAAATTGATCCTTTTTTGAAAATGCAAGGAAAAATGACAACCTACTGTTTTGAGGGCCTTGCAACTATATCTGTAGTTAATCTCTTTTCAAAAGTAACTTTACAGGTTGTGGAATTAATCTGTTTTAAAATAAAAT
Organism: Iguana delicatissima; assembly: GCA_948472985.1. Taxonomy (NCBI): domain Eukaryota; kingdom Metazoa; phylum Chordata; class Lepidosauria; order Squamata; family Iguanidae; genus Iguana; species Iguana delicatissima. The sequence goes on from CAOKZL010001239.1 coordinate 222,197, forward strand.
TTTAATTGATTTTAATTCAGTTGTTATTTAATACTGCTTTTGGATTAAATTTTGGATGTTTTTAACCATATGTGTTTTATTGCATTCTGTAGGCTACATTGAAACCCAGCCTGGGAGAAATTTGGGATATAAATGAAGTGATGGGTGGAGGGATGGATGGATGGTATTGGCAAGCTCAGCAGACTTGATAAGAAACCCCATTCCTCGGTAATGAGTATTCCCAAAATCACTGGCAGGGATCCTCTTTCTGATTCTCTGAAGAAGGCCTACACATTTCTCAGAAGCAATCATAGAGGAAGAGCTCCCTGAGAACAGACAGGTTGACATGTAACACCCAGCAGGATCTCTCTCTTTTGGTGTAACCCTGTGCACACGGGCTCAGAAGTATCTATTTGGTCACTATGTAAAACAGAATCTGGACCATGCAAGTCAGCAATAAGATGAGAATTTCCTCATGTTATAAGGTCTATGAGATGAGTCACAAATTAAGAACTGGGGCATGTGGCCTTGTTGGCTTTGGTGTTGGTGGTTCTGGAAGTTGTGGTTCAAAGATATAGTTTTCAAATACCCCCATCCTACTCATGGATTTCCTTAAGAGATGCACATACACAGTACGGCACCAGTCGCATAGGGACATGGGGGTGGGGGAGGTGATTCACCCTGGGTGACAAAGTTCAGGGGGGGCGTTCCAGCATGTGGCTACACCCTCGTGCACCCTGGCCTTGCCCCCATGTACTGCAGCCATACCCCCACTCACAGTAGCCATGCCTCTTGCACCATAGCCCCTCCCCCTCCACACACTCCAAGATCCGCCACTGTACAGCACACAGTTTCAATTAATAACTTAATTTATGATAAACAGAGATCAATGTGTTTTTCCAACCCCTTAGGGTTTTTTCCCCTAATAAATAGTAATGGAATAATCCAAAAATAAATTCCAGTTATAACTATCACACATATACATCCATGCTGACATTATATGTGTGTGTGCGTGTGCTGAGAGCTGGTCTATTGAGTGAGAACTTGGAGAGAATTAAAACAGCTGATAAAGAAACCCTCTTGTGACTTTTTTCCCTTTTTTGCCCTGGAGGGAAATTATACCTTACATATCAAGCCCTAAGGAACACACCATCTTTAATCCCAGCTGGTTATAGGTTCCAAATGAGATAAAAAATTAATCTCCTCTAAACTACAAAGGGGGAAGAAAGCTTAATACATCTAAATCTCTGTAGGATCTCCCAGACCTGAATGTATTCCCATTAGAATCTTTCCACTGCACAGCTGGGTGCTGTCAAATCAATCATAAACCAGGTTGCAACACAACAAAACTGAAGAAGGAACAAAAAGGGGAAAAAATCCCCACTATACTTTCCATTAAAAAGGACTTATTTCATCACATTTCTGCTCAGAGACTATTCTCCCACCTTATACAGGAAGAATTTTCCTTTGCTGACTTCATAAACCAAAGCTTTCCAAACTGTGTGTTGGGACACATTAGTGCGTCGGCTGCAGTGTGTAGGTGTGTCACAGGAACATAATGAATGGAGGGTCTGCCTCTCCTGCCGCTACCACTGCCCTGGGCTGCAAAAGACCCTGGCAAGGGCAGTGGGCCAGGCCCAGGTGAAGGAGCTGCCTCTCCTGCTGCTGCCTTGGGCCAAGGAAGACCTTGGTGAGGGCGACAGTGGCAGCAGGTGGAGGGGCTGCCTCCACTTACTGAATTACTGTGCTGTGAAATTATGCATGTCCAAAAAGTGTGTCACCAACATGAAAAGTTTGGAAAGCTCTGTCATAAACCGTGGTTTATCATTGGATCACTTGGCTGCCATGGCATTGTACAGCAGGAAGCTTTTGCTATGGGAAATACCATGAAGACAAGAGATGTTTAGTTGACATTCAAAGTTCCTTTGATTGATATTCAGGGTTCTTAAATTAAAAGCTTACCATTGAAAATCCATGATATTCTCTTATTTGATGCCATTGGTATACATACCACTTTACATAGTACAAGAAGACAGATCTTTGGCCCAGATGTTGAGAAAAGCTCAAAGTAAAATAGTCAGGATTCCAATAAATGCATGCATATGCAGGTATGACTTGTTGAAAATTGTGTGTGTGTGTGTGTGTGTGTGTGTGTGAGAATCCACATTGAATCATACAGATCGCAAGAGCCATCCAGTCCAAGCCCCTGTCAAGCAGGAAAACAAGATCAAAGCATTTCCAATAGATGGACATCCAGCCTCTGTTTAAAAACCTTAAAATAAAGAGACTCCTCCACACTCCAAGGCAACGTATTCCACATAATCCTCTCAGAATTAAAGCAGTAACATAACTTGACAACAACCACACAATTATTCAATCAGTTTTAACAACTCATGTTTGTCAAGAACTGTACCTTTCACCATTTCCTTTTCCAGCCTACATCCAGCATATTAATAATTAAGCTGGGACATGAAGATCCAGGTTCAAGATCCCACTAAAGTAAGAAATTTACTGGTTAGCTTTGAGCCAATCACTCTTTTTCTCTTAATCTGGCCTGATTTGTTGTGTTGGATTGTTGTGAAGATAAAGTGGGGGGTACAGGAGAGGAAGTGATATGTTAGCACACATTGATCTCATTGGAGAAAAGACAGGCTATAAATGTAACGAGCAAATGAAGTCTTAATTAATCACTGTTCAACTCATATAGGGGATTTAATTAATCAGAGTTTGCCATTAGAACATATTTCCATGAATTGTTTGGCAAGCTATTTCAGAGCAAATTAGGATATGAACATCAGCACTCAGTCATTTGAACCATTTGTATCTTGTCCAGGCACTAATACAAATGGTAAGGCCCTAACTGTACCAAAAGTGCCCACAGGCAGGCCTCTAATTGGCTCAGACTACATACTGCAAGAAGTACCTAGCGTTTAGCCAAGTGTTCTTTTTAAAAAAATTCTAGAGCAGGGCTGCAACCCACATGTTGACACAGGCATCTTTCGGGGCTACCTGGGACATCCCAAAGCTTTCATCTTTGGCCTTTCTTCCAAACACCTAAAGCCATTTAAAAATGGTGGTTTGCTCCTCCCTCTCCCAGACAGGAGACAGGACCCAAACAGGAACCAAACATGGGGTGCAAAAGAGTCCCTACTACCCATGGAGTTGCCCAGCCCTGCTCTAGAATATGTTATATATGGTCTTCATCCAGATTAGGACCACCAGGAACAGGTGTGGTGAGATTTGAACCTCTTTTCATCTGCTTATCTTTCTTTTTAAAGCCCATTTATTCATATTTTTAAAAAGCCATCCATCCCTGCACCAATAAAGGTTTTTTTTATTCATAGGAGGATTTTCAAATGAAAACTCTGTTGGAGAGGAGGCTTAAATACCCTCCGCTAAAGTCTTGATCTTGATTTTGATCAGAGCTGTGCATAATCACTCTAGACAAGTGGTTGGAAAAATTACTTTTTAGATTGCAACTCCTAAGAATCCCCCAGGCAGCCTGGCAAGTGACTGTAGTAAAAAGGTAACTTCTCCAAGCTTTGTTGTAGTAGCACTAGTTGTAGTATGCCTTCAAGTTGTTTCTGACCAATGACAACCCTTAGGCAACCCTGTCACAGGATTTTCTGAGGCTAAGAGTATGTGACACACCCAAGATCACCCTGGAGGTTTCCATGACCAAGTGGCGAATTGAATCCTGGTCTCCAGAGTCGTGGTCCAACTCTCAAACCACTACACCATGCTGGCTCTCCAAACTCTGTATTGGAGTTTAAAAGAGGGGATCTTAAGCTGTCTCATACATATTTGCTGCATCATGGAGTTTCACCCATAGACCTTCCTAAAACAATTCAGGGAGTATCCAACAGAAAAAAGAATTCATCCATGGACGAATTTATGGGTCAGGCTTGTTAGTGATCATTGTCAATCAAGAGACATTTTCAAGAGCTTAGGCTGCAAGTATAAGCACATTTACCAGGGAGTATGCCTCATAACAACAACAATGCCTTGCTGAAATCAAATTCTAAACATGCATAGAGTTGTGCTATTAGAAGCACAATAAAAGATTGCCATAGAACTGCTGCAAGTCAGCATATTCCTCTGCTTACTCTTTAGACATACAAGAGGTCATTCAGTGTTGCTGAAACTGTCATCAATTTCTTTTTCCATCACCCTTGTGATAATGCAATGAATAAGAATACTAGAGCAATGATGATGGAAGACTTGCAGCATGACCGAAAACAGGCTAGAGCCCATTGGAAAACTTCTGCCATGGCAATGGTGGCAGTGAAGAAACTCTGCTTCTTTGCCATTCTTGCATCTCCACAATAGCATCCCATAGACCTGTCTTGAGTGGGCAGGGTACTTTTACACTCTAGTTGATGAGAAGAAAACACAGACTACTCGACAGCCTTCTGTGAAGATTTTCAAGACACTCTGCTGACAACATAATTTGGATCCATACATACGGGTCCAGTGGATGTAATCTTGCTTGCCTGCTTGTCCTGCATTATTGGATATTGGTTTCCATTTGGGCAGCATGAGGTTGTGGACAAGATACTTGGAGAGGTGAGAGCCGCAACATGTGTACTGGGTCCTTATGCGTCCTGGCTCTTGAAAGCAGCTAGAATGAGACTGGTCAAGTGGTGAATTCCTCACTGCAGCAAGAGATGTTTCCATCCTACTTAAAAGAGGCTGTGGTGAGGCTGTTACTAAAAAAAAAATGTCCCTGCATCCCACCATGATCAAGAATTATAGGCCGGTCTCAAATATTCCTTTCCTAAGCAAGATCCTAGAGTGTGTGGTGGCCTCCCAGTTCCAAGGATTCACAGATGAAATGAATTATATAGATCCATTTTAATCTGGTTCCAGGCATGGTTATTGGACAGATACAGCTTTGGTCACTTTGGTGGATGACCTATGCAGGGACCTGGACAGGGGGACTGTGTGCCTTTTGGTTCTACTGGGCCTCTGAATAGCTTTTGATACCATGGACCATAATATCCTTCTGGTATGTCTCTCTGGGATGGGACTTGGGGCACTGTTTTTAGTAGTTCTTCCTGGAAGGGCAACTTCAGAAGGCAGTGTTGGGGGATGCTTATTTGTTACCCTGGCCACTCAACTATGTGGTCTGTCAGGGTTCAGTTGTGTCCCCCATGCTGTTTGACATATACATGAAAATTCTGAGAGAGGTCACCCAGAGTTTTGAGGTTCAGTGCCTCCAATATGCTGATGACAACTAACTCTATCTTCTCTTTCCATCTGATTCCAAGCAAACTGTCTCATACTGAATGAATGTGTGTTGTCAGTAATGGACTGGATGAAGCCAAGCAAATTGAAACCTAATCCAGATACAACAGAAGTGCTCCCTATCAGTCAAAAGGCAGATCAAAGAACAGAGATTCTGCCTCTGCTGCCTCTTCCTGTAATCTCAGGCTCACAGCTTGAGTGTTCTCCTGGACTCAGTCCTGAGGCTGGATGCCTAGGTTTCAGTGGTAGCCAGGAGTGCATTTGCACAGGTAAGCTTTGTACCAGTTGTGCCCATTGCTAGAGAAACCAAGTCTGGAGATGGTAACACACGGTTTGATTGCATCCTGTTTGAACTGCTGTAATACACTGTATGTATGGCTGCCTTTGGAAACTGTTCGGAAACTTCAGCAGTCCAAAATGCTACAGCCAGAATGCTACTTACAGGGGATGTATAACTTCCTTGTTAAAACAGCTTCACTGGTTATTGGTTCATTTCTGGGCACAATTCAATGTGCTTAGGTCCAGACTATTTGAAGCACTGTATCTCTCTATACAAACCTAACAGAGTCTTAAGGCCCACAGGAGTCGTGGGCTTCTCTCAGTCCTCATTTGGCAAAGACATGGGAAACAGCCTTTTCAGTGGCTGCTCCCATTCTGTGGAATTCCCTTCCATGGTAGGCTAGGCTGACTCCCTCTCTGCTCTCCTTTCTGTAATAGGCAAAGACCTTCTTGTTCAAGCAGGCTTTTAATGTATATTTTCTTGCTGGGAGATTTCTTATGGGTAGGATGCTTTATTTTTAACTTTCCAAATGTATGTTAATGCTTGTATATTGTTTGTAATATATTGTTTTAATGTGGTAATTTTAATTGTGTTTACAATTTTATTGTTTTGACTCTTTCTGTGAACCACCTTGGGTCCCACTCTGGGAGAAAGGCAGCATGTAAATGAAATGGAATGAATAACTTCATTATGCAAATGCCTAAAAAATACAACCATCAGCGTAACCATGAGGTATTCCAGCATAATACCCCAAAAGGAGTCCAGATGCTGTATATAACATAAGCACTCTTAATAGACAAGGCAAGACTGGTTGGAAATGGTCCACGGATCCTCCTCTAGTCAAGACTAACAGAAAGGTTTAGGTCACTCTGTTAAACAGTAGTAGTACACACACATTCAATACTGTGCTGGACACTCCTCTAAACTAACTCAGAAAGAGAGATGGGAAAAGTGGCCACGTTGCATTGGGAATTCTCTGCTCAAAAAGGCACACGTCATGCCAACAGGGTGTCCTTTTGACTGCCCAAACATGCAACCATCAGGTATTACTGTGTAAGAGCTTGTATAAAGCTATAATAAAAATAATCTACAGAAATCATTTTCATCTAAGTCTGATGGCTAACTTCTGGATATAAAACTGTGAAATTTGTACATGTAGTTCAAAAATTCTCTTCTCTGCTTGAAACACCTGAAAGAATTAGCTTTAAAAAAACAAGGATACAGAAAATGCTGTTGAAAACCTTACAAGTTTCAATCATGTTGTCAAATGTTTTCAAATGTTGGAGAGAGCCAATATATTTAAAAGATGCTATTGTTTATTAATGGCTATTCTGGAAACACTGGGTGTTAAAAATATTACTTTTGAAAATGAGAGCATTTCATTTTAGTTGCTTTTAACAAGAGATCTCAGCTCTTCTGGGAAAAAAAGAACTTCAAAAGCTGTTTTGCAGTAAATGTTTTATATGTACTTGAGGAGACAGATCATTACAGTGGTCCAAGGTTTTCCTGACAGTGCCTTGTTTAAAGGAACTGTTATTATTATTATTTGGTTAAAAAATGTTTTGCTTAGGATGCCCCTGGTGAGGGTTAGCTTCATGTAGAGAATAAACTACTAGGAGGTGAGGGTATGGTACAGATTGTTGTTTTCTTTGTTTATGATGTATTACAATTTTTGTAAATGTAGCTTGTGTTTTCTTTTTCCTATACTGGACCTTGTTAGTTCATATACTCAGTCCTGCCTAAAAGGCAGAATACGAACACCCTGTTTAGCCCAGGAATGGACAACTGCAGAGTGGACAAGGGCTATTTCTTGTCATGCCCCACTAGCAGGCCAAACCATTAAGTTTAGGCATGCTGGCAGTGATGTAATGTCACTTGTGGTTGCCATTTTGACAGATTTTTAAATATTTTTAAGAGTTTTCAGAGGATGAGGGGCAAAGGGGGAAAGTACACAAACCCACATTTGCAACCTATTTTGGGTGAACTTGAGTGCATTTGGGAAATAAAACACTTGAAAATTGGCACAAAATTTTTTGGGGAAAATATTCCCAAAATTTTCCACCTGGAGTCTTTGGAGACCACATTTGGGGTCCCAAGGAATGCATGGAACCAATGGGTTCTACTTTCCCACCCCTGATTTAGCCAAAAGAATGTTCTCAGTAGTTTCTGTAGTTTCCAAAGGCCAAGAGAGAACTACTTGGTCCTTCCTTTTCGTTCCCCTTAGTGTATCTAAGAATCCAGATCTTGGGTAATCAGTTCCAGGCTACACCAGAATGAAACAGTGCAAGAGACCAGACTCCTCCAGCCTCAACTGAGATGAAGTTCTTCTTTGGAGAGGGAGTGTGAAGGTCCAAGAGGGTGAGTCCAAAATTGGAACTAGAACTATACCTGTGATAGTTGAAGCTCCGGGCGAAGCTGCTGCTGAAGCTGCTGATGACAAGCAACAGCTGTTGGTCCCTGTTGCTCAGGCTGGAGATGAATCCTGCAGCTCAAGAGCTCCCCCTTCTGCCATGGACTAAGCAGGCTCAGATGGTCCTCTGCCTGCTCCTTTGGGAACAGGGATCCGGTAGTGATCCTGAAGATACTTTTGAGCCTACTCCAATTAGGCCACAATCAAGGTGGAGACTTAAGAGACCTGAGCAAAAGGAGGCTTCCTTGATTAAGTTTAAGATGCGGTGACTGGCCTCACCTGTGCCTTGGGCTATATTACCTGCCTGCTTGGAAGCTTACCTTTGTTTGTAGCAAGCCTTCTACAAGCTCTCTCCTTGCCTGTTCCTTGCTTCCAGCACCTGGCTCCTGATACCTTGGATTGAACTCTCAGCTCCCGACCCCTGGATTTTGGACTCTGACTTTGGCTTTGCTTGTCGTTCTGGCTTTGGTAAACGGACTTTCTCTGGTTAATTCCCTGCTTTGGCACATTCCGGCTTGACTCTGCTATCTCTCTCACTCCCTTCTCCAGGCTGGCTCACTGCCCAGGTCTCTGACCTTGACAATACCCCTCACAACCTTGCCTGCCAAGCCCTGATACTGAATCAAATTATCAAATATGATGGGGTACCTATTTCATCTGCTGTTGTCCTGTGAACTAGAGCTGTGACTCTTGTGTTTTGGCCTCACAGTATGGAAAGTTCATTTTTTGTAAGTAGATTGTTATTGCTATTTCTTACAGTATCTGAGAAACAATCTTTTGTTGTTAGTTGTTAGGGGACCATGGGGGCCACAAAACTGTCCTGTGGGCCATTTGTGGCTCATAGGCTGCACTCAGCCCCTCTCTGAGTCTTCTCCAGTTTTTGCTCTGGCAATCCTACCTGAATCAGTTACATCATCTCCTATGAGAATCAGATTTTATTGCCTTGCTTGGAGTAGTGCATCCTTCAGATGATGATAGTGTTACCCTGGCTGCTTGGGTTCCTGGGGGACACCTGGATTTTAGTAAGGTTGGGGAAATTAGCAGAACACAACTTGGCAAAACGGAGGGCAGGGCAATGCAGTGAGATCTTTTATCCTATGTTTACAGGGTCAGACTGCATGAGAAGGAGAGAAGTCAAGTGTCCATTTAAATGGTCCTTTATTTGGTAGTTTATTCACAATCCATTCACTCACACAAGCACACAAGGACTACTGAGGTGGAGAGTCTTAAGAAAGATGGAGGGGACACAACAAATATAGTACACCTGATCCTGAAGGCTGCTGTTTTGGGAAAACAAAGGGATAGCTCAGCAGACGGGGGGAGGGAGAGAGAGAGAGAGAGAGAGAGATGGCCAGCCAGTGAGAGAAAAACTTGAGAGTCAGAGAGAGAGAAAAGCTAGCTAAAGCCCCAAAAGGGAACGCAATTCAGCCATGCTCTGAAAACATCTCTGACCTGTTTTTCAGTCAGTTCTTTTTCTACATGGCCTTATTCAGTCATTGCATATGATTTCTACTTTATGCCAATTAAACATCTCTCTCTCTCTCTCTCTCTTTCTCTCTCTCTCTATATATATACACATAGCCAATTAGATTGTCAGGAAAGTGGGGTTACACCAGGAGCTTGGACACTTCATAGTGACAGAGGGAAGGGATCTCCACAACATCAGGCTTCATCCCTCCCCCTTGCCCCACTTCCTTTTCATCCCATCCATATTTAGAAATATACACAACAGTGCTTCTTGGGGTCAGGGTAGCTTTGAGGGCTAAGCGGGAGACTTGGAAGCTCAGAGATTCAACTATGGCTTTAACCCTCTCTCCAAAGTCAAAAGAAGCATTTCTGACATGTAACACTGTATCATTATGGTTGCACTTTACTGCCAGGCAGAAGAAGAAAACATAGTCAACTGTCTGACTTAGAGCCAAAATAACCTGGTTCATCTTGGGTATTATGAACCTTGACTTTAGGAAGAGATAGGGCAAAATTTGCTTTTTCATCTGAAGTAGCAAAATGCCTTGGGTCAACCTCATCCTTGAATATAGTTTAGCACAGAGCTTCTGTGATGTTTAATATTTTTCCTCCAAAACTGACCACACATTTTGGAATGTAATTTAAGCAGACAACATGCTGAACAGAAAGAGAAAGTGCAGGCTGATTTGTATCTAGGGCAGAGGTGGGAATTGTTTCACCTTCCAGATATTCTTGGAGTAAAATCCCCTTCAGCCTGAGAAGGATAGCTAATGGCGAGGATTGCTGTGAGTTGCAGCAGTTTCTAGATGACCACATTACTCCCACCCCCAAATTTAGAGGGAAATCTCCACCCTCCCATGTGATCATGCTTCACAATATTTTCTGAAATCTGCTCTCTAAATAAATAGCCTTCATTTAGCTGGATGCTTGTAGGGAACTCAATTAGCCCTTCTATGAGTCAAGAATTCTACAATTTCTTGAGACTCTGCAGAAAGCACAGAATATTTCCTGACCTACAATGTGAACAGCTATGGGTAACCAGTTGACTATTTCTCTAGCCTTGTAACCAGAGAAGCATTTGTACTTTATTTTGTGCTTTTTACCCTTATTACCTGAGGGTGCAGGGTTTAATCTAATCCTTGGAGAATTGTGTAAGAGTCTTCATTCCAGGTGTCCTGTGTTCACTTGTGTGTACATTCTCTTCAACATTTACCAGGAAGATGGTAATTTTCCATGGTTGACTTTTCACCCAAGGAATTCTTCTTCCCTCTTTATTATCTGTGATGCTTGAGAAGAAAGGGCTCCTAAAATATTCCAGGAAGGAAATATTATTGGTCAATATACCTTCAGTAACCCCAATCCATTATCTGAGCCTAAAACAGAGATCTAAAATAATCTCCACAAAGAACTGGTGCAAATACGTATATACATGAGCTTTTAAATGACAGAGACTTTAAATTTTTATCTAACAACTCAGGCTCACAAGAGACTGTTCTAGACATGGAATTCATGCAATTTCATGTGAGTATCCCCAATAGTGACTATATTTGTTTACTGTGTAGTATTCATGTTACCTTTTTCTTCAGTAAAATATCTACCAGATGGCAGCTGACAGCCTCCAAATAGGGGTCAAATCTCTTTTTACGCTCAAAAACAGAGTATTATTTTTTTTCAGAGAACACACTGTCTGGGACATGATTCAAATATTCAGTAAATCCTCTATATTCTATCTCTAAACCTCATCTGGTAATTGCAATAACTGTACACTGGAAAACCATCAAATTTGCTTGGTAGAATGAAATGTGGAATGAACATGTAATGTGCAAATTAACAAATCAGACCAAATTTGTGTTTGGGTGACAAGGAATATCAGATGAGTTTTTAAATATTTGCAAATTCCTTGAAATATGCAAGTATGAAAGACATCACAAATCCCATTGCATTATATTGTATTGTTGGAATATTGGTATCCCATACTGTAATGCAGTATTATTTAGACATATATAGTTTGGGTCAATATTTTGATTTCGTTAGCCCTGTAATAATGAATTACAATTGTTACCATCAGTTTGTCTGTGGTGTTTTATTACGTGTCACATATACACAATAGCAAAATAAAAAAAAATAAAAATAAAAATAAAGAATAAAATCTTTGTGTCAGTCTTCTGCAACTACATGTAGTCTCCAAAACCAAATTAGTTCTCAGCCACAAAGTCATGAATTAGTACACAGCATTCAACATCCCCACTCCTTAGTTTAGTGAAAATCAATGTTTTCTCCTTATGAGCTTTGGAGTTAATTCCACCCTTATCGGAATGACCATCCAGCTGAAGAACTATGGACATAAAGATGTTAAAAGGTCTGCCTGTGTTTGTACTAGACAAATTATCCATTTCCCTCAGCATTCTCAGACAGTTTTGAAGATCATTTTTTCCAAATGGAATCTTCTTTGTGCCTCTGCAAAATGGATTTTAAATCCAACCTATCATTTTATGCAAAATTGACAAACTTTTGTCTCAATTACAAGAAATGGTTTCACATACCTTGTACTGCATAAGCATGTTACAATTTATGAACAGTCAATGCCATTCAGTGGAAAGGGCCCAGAAAGGCAGTCTAAACCCATAGAATATGGCATAAAGTTTTGGCTATGGTACTGTAGTTCCAAAAGGTTTGGAGTACAAAACATGAGAGGAGAGACTGAAGGAGCTGGTGAAGCTGATGAAAAGAAGATTGAGAGGTTATAGGATCACACTCTTTAAGGGCTGACACAAAAAGGAAGGTGCAAGTTTGTTCTCTGCTGCTTCAGAGGGTAGAACTAGGTCTGGTGGTTACAGGAGGGTAAGTTTTGATTAAAAGGAGCTTCTTGACAGTGAGAGTAGTTCAACAATGGAACCAGTTCCCCAGAGAGGTGGGACCTTCGTCTCTGGATGTCTTCAAAGAGACGCTGGCCTATCTGCTTGGGACACTGTAGCTGGAGATCCTGCATTAATCAGGGAATACAACCTGATGGCCCATATGACTCCTTCCAACTCTATGATTCTGTGGTTCTATGATTCTAATTACATCAGAAGCTTGAAATCCAGTCCAGATGGCAGCTGATAAGCTACAGTCACATTTACTTGGTCCAAATACAGCTGATAACTTCTTCACCAGTGAATGACTAGCGAGGCAGTTAGTTAAGAAAACCTTTTTCCTTCTGATGCGTTGAAAACAAACCAGAATTCATCTCAGCATTCTTTGGTTTCAAATCCAAACATTTGAAGAGCAGCATTGTTTGCTGGTTGGTTGCAAAAATTGGTTTTCGGACTACAACTTCCAGAGCAGTCTTATACTGCAGGTCTAATTCATTGTAAATAAAAGTGTTGTAGATACTGGGACTCAGATGGTGACCATTTTCACTTCCTAACACACCTGTTATTTGTTAAGTACCTTTGCCTTCCTTCATAGCTTCAAAGTAGATTGACTGCAAACCTATGTGCTGGTTAGGAGAGACTACCACCTGATGACTGATGGGCTTCAAACACAGGAATAAATTAAAAATTACTAAAATTAGCTAAGACATTTAATTGATGCATGCCAGGGACTTGATTTCTGCCAGGCAGGCCAGGCAGATGTTCCCACTGTAGCTCTGGAGCAAGGAGAGCTTTTATGGTAAAATTACCAGCCAGAGGGATCACTGGCTGGAATATTACCCCCTGGATGAAGGGGGAGAGAAGGAATACCAATTTAGGTCTGAAATTCCCATTATATGCCTCCACTTGTTAGTAAATGTGTTGTGAATGGGAAGGACCATGGGAATAACATCATGCACTTGCTGTGAAGTGCAGCTGTTCAGATCAGAAGATCTGACGGTCCTATGCTGGCAACCTGCATTTTAATTCACTTTGGAAGTTTCCTGGATGTTGTTTTTTCTTCTTCTTTTATGTATTCTTTTATGTTTTTGTAGTGTCTTTATGTGTGTGTGTGAGGGGGAAGTCTAGATTTCATGGTCTCTGAGAGACACACGTTCTCTTTTTTTGTGAGGTTTTCATCTGCCACCAAAAAGACATCAAAGAAGGAGCCATCCTAACCTTCCTTCAATGGGAGTTCCAAAATCTGGGAGGCACTATGGAGAAAGCCCCTTTCCACATTCCCACCAAACATGTCTGTGAAGATGGAAAGACATCATCCTGAACCTGAGCCGTATAGGGTTTCATAGTTTTATAGTACATAACTAGCGCTTTGAACTGTTATGGAAGAAAGAGATAATGCCTAGAAGATTTTGCTCCAACAGATATATGATCACTATAATAAACAGTGTTCTGTTGCTCCTCCCATTTGCTCTAATAGGCAAGTGAAGTTCATGGTAGCAGCCAGCAGGGGGAGCAGCCAACAGGCTACTCAATCAACGTTACAGCTAAAGAAGCAGAAAACTAGAAGTGTGGCAAGGAAGAAAGGAGAAGACAACAAATAGAAAAGGCGTAAACCTCCCCACACCAGCACTGAGAATGAATCTCTGTTCTGGGAGACAGTTCCCCGTCTGCTGCAGGTAAATAATATCTCAGGAGCTGAAGAAAGGCTCTCCCTCCATCCCAACAGCCATTGCTGTGAGCTCTAAAGGGAGAGGAGGACAGTCAGGCTGGGCTCTATAGTTCCTAGACCGAGCAGCTGAAGAAAGGCCCTTTCTCCATCCCAACTGCCACTGCTGTGACTTCTGAGAGAGAGAATAGTAGCCAGTATCTGCTGGACTTAATCCCTCCACTAACGCTATTCCCATTCCCTTGTATGTTGTGTCTTTTTAAATTGTAAAATCTAACAGAACAGGAAACTGTCAGGTCAACTATTGTAAACTGCTCATGTAAAATAGCATGTGCACCGATGGTGTAGTCAAGGATGAGGATGGAGATATTGTTTGGATGCAGTAAATCTGCTTTACAGACAAGTGAGCTGTGTGCCCTTTATCTCTAAGTAAACATGGATAGGATTATTTCAATATGATATATGGAATGCAAAAGTGCCACCTTCTTAGATTGTAGCCTTCATTTTTAAGGCTCTTCTAACCAAGCAGGTTTTAATATATAGCCATGTTTTAGTAGGGAGCAAAAGGGAAGTACTTGCAAGAATCACAGAAGATTGATAGGATGTTGGAAAAATGTAACAGTTATGACTAAAAGAAACTGAGTTCATCTGGGAGTCAATCTTTTTTAAAAATATATATCATAACTTTTTCCTTATGCTAAAATGTGATACCTACCACTGGTGCAGATACTAGTGGGGAAAACACAGAGTATCTTGGGACAGAGAATAATGACAGCCAGGTGGGTTGGTAGCCTGAAGGTTCCTTGCATTTCTATTACGTCCAGTAGTATTATATGCAGCAAAATGGTTTATTAAGGACCCAAGAGCCACATCAATTATTTAACAGTACAATAAATTGAGCAGTCAGTTCCTTAATGCAGATCAGAGTCCTGCAATGACTGAAATTCTCAGCATCAGATTTTGCAGCTTTTAAAAATGAAAACAAAGGATATTAATTGTTCTTTCAAAAATATGATTAAACAAGATTTTATTATTCCTGTTCTTTGACAAATGTGATGCAGTCCTTTCAGGAACTGGAAACATCTAAATATTCTTTTAATTTAATTGGAAAACAGGTACAGTAGAAGCAAAGCTTGGAAAAGTTGGGGGAGATTTTTTTGGCTTACAACTTCCAGAACACCTTGCTACTGGCCACTGGGGGGTTCTGGGAATTGTAGTCCAATAAAGTAACTTTTCCAGATTCTGAATGTAGCAAAGCTCTGTAGAAATAAAATGATCTTAAGACAGTCCTGTGATACTACCATTGGAATATAATGTAAACAGCACTACCTATTCATCTGGCATGCTTGCTCATTTGAAAATAATTCTAAGATGGCAAACCTGTCCAAGAAGGATTTCTAATCTGAATTCAAAAAAGACACTGGAGCTGCGCCACTTTGTCTCAGATTCTGATAACTGCTGATTACTGTTTGTATTATGTAACTAAACAATGAAACTAGTAGTCATCATTGTAATGTTAAACAATGGCTTAAAACTATTTGAAACTTTGCATATTTAGATGTGTATCTAACATCTTTGTAATGTATACATAAAAATGTACAATGAATGCAAAAGAAGCCTATTCGTTAGAGTTTGGAATATTAAGGTTGATACATTAATTTGCTCATGTTCAACAATTCTGAGTGCTTGAATGGGAAGATTAATCTATCATTAGCAGGGGAAAAAAACCTTATATTTTTGTGTTGCCTTGACTGATTCATTACTTAAATAATTCATTTTTCAAGACAAACTATAGGATTTACAAATAATGGCATGTGAGTTTTTACTATTGAGTCCTTTGGACACCATTTTTTTTACAGGCTCTTTCAAAAGTATTGTTTTTATTGGTTTCAATTTGTTTTCAGCAGTGTAGCATTTTTTCTAGGATTGTGCATGGGCTTCCTGATTCGGTTGAGATCTTGATTCATCCATTTAGATCTGGAGCTATCTTAATTTAGATTGATCCAGATCCGATTTATTGTCAAAATCAATGGTCAAGATTCAGGAATCCAGATCTTTAGTCATCTGCCATTGACTTGCATTTGAAAACCCAAATGGCTATAACTTTTCAAATCATTTTCTCACATGTCCACATAGAATTTGGAGACATAGCAGATTCTAAAAAAGGGATTAACCCACCAAATTATAGAAATGGAACTCAACTTGTTATAATGTCCTAGCAGTTTTTACCTGCACATCTATTGCTTACAGTGAAGGTAGAGATTAATGTGATCCACATCACCTTAAAGTGATCCCAGATAATGTTTGGCCTTTTCTGCAGTAATTCAGACTGCCTGCCTTCCATCTAAGACCTACATAGGAACAAGAACAAGTAGGAGCAATTGAGGCAATGATAGTGAATAATTTTCACTACCTAAAACAAAAGGAGAGAAAGTCAGCATAGTGTAGTGATTTGAGAGCTGAACTATGATCCAGGGGACCAGAGTTTAATTCCCTGCTTAGCCATGGAAACCTATTGAATGATCTTGGGCATATCACATACTCTTAGTCCCCCACAAAAAACCATGACAGGTTTGCTTAGGAGCATCATAATTTGGAAACAACTTGAAGGCACACAACAATGAGAGCAGCAAAAAGCCCCAGAATTATGGTGCTATGCAGCGAATCCCAGCATCTCCCCCATCCCAATTACACCATGCTGGCTCTCTACTACAGTGCTTCCACATCCATAAATTCTCCACTGGATTGTGGCCTATGTATGTAATATTTAGAATTGTACTGTGTTGGGTATGTTTGACATGGGATGGGATTTTGCTTCACATCTGTAAGTAAAGGCCTTTGTTTCCCGGAGACTTCCTCTGTCTTTCTTTGTGCATATTTCTTTTTAAACTCTCACATTCTTTTTCAGTGATTAGATGAGTGAGAAAGGGTGTTTTTCATAATTCATGCAGCTATTTCCTTCTCTCCCAAATTCTTAACAGGGACGAGCAGGAAGGGTAAAAACATGGGTAAGATTTTCACCTTCATTCCACTGAGGTTTTTAGTGCAGCAACATAACAAAAATATAAATGTCAAGTTAGAATTAATGTAGTAATAAACATCCTTTTCCCAGCTTAACTGTAATTAACATACAGTTTTTAGCCTTTTAGTGTAAATGCAATGTTGTGACACTTTTTCATTAACTTTCATATGGAAATCAAAACAAATATTTCTAGGGCACAGTTTCTTTCTCTCAAATGACAATTTGATTTTTAAAATAAATACTATTAAAGGTTTGAAATGGCATTTTGTTCCTAAAATTTCTATCTATCTTTCATGGAATGCTACCATAATGACCTTATAATTAAGGCTTTTAACTTGAATTTTAATATCAGGCTTAAGGACCTGAATACAACATGAATTTATTTGAGTTTAAATTTTTTTAAAAAAATGGAGCAGTGCAAAGACATATATGTGTCCATGTGTATAATTTATTGCCAGAAAACTCTTACTTTCCCTCCCCCAGCAGAATGTTTTCTATGTATGGTTGTGAAATCTGGGCAATGGAGAAAGCCGGCAGGAAGAAAATCCATTCATATGAAATGTGGTGCTGTGGAAAAGTTCAACAGCTATTATGGATAAATGAATCAATCTTAGAGCAAAACAAGCCTGAATGCTTCCTAGAAGCCAAGATGACTAAACTGAGGCTGTCGTACTTTGGCCACATCATGAGAAGACATGATTCACTAGAAAAGACATTGGTAAAGTGGAAGACAGTAGCAATGACGGAGACTGCTATGGGAACACTGAATTATTCAAAGAAGCCACAGCCATGAATTTGCAGGACCAGAGCCTAGTGCTGATGACCCGACATCTTGACAGTCTCTCATTTATATGGTTGCTATAAGCTGAAGTCAATTGGACAGCAAATAACAAAAACAACATTGTGCTATTGCCTTCTTCATCTGTTCTGAGCTAGCTGCTTCATACTCAGTCATAAAATTTCAACATGTCATTCGGATGGTTAAAAAATTTGCAGATAGTTTTAAACACTTTGTATATAACTTTCAATGCATATCTTAATAAAATGTGGCTGTATGTTGCACATTATCTGCATCTTTCCTTTTTGCACAGGATTAGACTTTCTGTGTCTTAAAGGAGAACTTGATTAACACCTTTAGCAGGATGAATGAAAACAACAGAGTCAAGGTCAATAATATTGGAGACTGAGTAATAAAATAGTCTTTAGAAAAGCCAGTATGAAGCCAACACTGCTGGAAAAGTGCAGTCCTGCTGAGCAAGCTCAGTGGGGTTCTTGGAGAAACTTCTTTAAAATCTTCTTCCTTGTTTTTTTCTTTTTTGTTAATTATTTTGTTTTGGCAGAGAATGATTACCAAGAAATTATAGAAAAAGAGACAAAAAAAACCTTGTTCACTAGTTATCTGTGCCTACACATAGGATTGTTAGGAGCTCAAAGTCACATTGTGAATTGAACATAAGAAACTTAAGAGAACCAACAATACATTACTGCTAGTTTCAGCCCAGTGAGTTACTAGAGGAAGGAATGTAGTTTAGTGGGACAACACAAAGGGTTCCATAAGGAAGGCTCCAGGTTGAAGGAGATATGGGGAAGAACCTTCTGAAACTCTGCAGTTACAGTATGATCTTGCCCTTTCTTATGTCCTTCATCTCATTGACAAAAAAGGTTCACAAAGGAGAACTAGAAGCATCCAGAAGAACCTCTCAGACAAGGCACACGACATTCATTGTCTTTGAAGACAAGAGTTCAAAAGTTGAACTCAATTAGCTCTGTTTTTAACAAATGCAGAAACATCATGTTTTGGGAGGGAGTGCACCCCAAGGTGAGATGGGGGAACTGAACTTAGACCCACAAAATTTCCCATCTCTTGTGTAAACAATACTGAGATGGATGGACCAATAACCTGATGTTATAAGGCAGGATTTTATCTATATGTGGAATCATTTCATTGGCCTAATCTCTAAACTAAACACACACCAAGCTCAATATCCTTTCAGGAACAAGGGAATATGTGATTTCCCCTTAATTTTTCACACAATTGAAAGGAAGCCAATTGCACAACTAGCTCCATTCTTATATCATGGGGTTAAAACTAGCATGAGTAGACATCTGCATGAGATAAACCCTCTGTTTATACAGAGCCTTCTGAGAGGTTGAATCCCATACAGTCAAGGCTTCAGGTCCCAATAAAGCCAGCATACATAGACTTCAAATATGTCAGAAGTATTCCAGAAGTAATTATTGCAGGTAGCCACTGATAACTGCAAAAGTGATAAAATACATAGAAATGTCTGTTAGAAAAACCACAGACATAAGGCACACACATGCGCGCGCGCACACACACACACATATACAAAGAATACACATTCTATTAGGACATTCTAGCTTTAAAACACAACTTCAGACCTAATACTAGGAGAATTACTCACAAACACAACACATAACACTGCTTGCATTCTCAATTTGATAATCCTGTGGTAAGCTGGGAATTTATGTAGTAAGACAACCAGGTGCTTTCAAAGATAACATTGGTACATACCTTACCAATCTGAGTAAAAGTTGATTTGCAATATAAGATTTTATTGGACCTTATGTTTTGTTGGGCTGGAAAATATATGAGGGAGATATTTATTTCTCCCACCTTCAAAACAGCAATACTTACTCACCTTCAAAGCAAACTAATACAGCTGGGTTAGGGGTTTCCAGTGCAAAACAACTTAAGTAGGCTCAGTTTATGACAAGGAGACAAAGTCAGCTCTTGAAAAATGTTCAGCCTTTATGAAGAGAACTGGTAGACTTGGGCCATTTCTGCACTAGCCTGTTATAGTGCTATTATTCCATTCTCAACATCCTATGGAATCCTGGGGTTTGCAGTTTAGGGAGGCGCCACCTGGCCCCTCCCTAGACCGCAAACCCCAGGATTCCATAGGATGTTGAAAGTGGAATAATAGCACTATAATGGCTAGTGCGGAAATGGCCTTGGACAGCCAAAGGCGGATTTAGATATCCCTTTTTCCCCTTTGCACTCATTCTACACTCATAAAGGACAGGTGAAACTATCTGAAAGAGTATAATGGATGACAGTCTTACTGTCTTTACACTTTCAGACAACTTAATTCTGCTTAACTCTCACCAACCTACTGGCTTCAGAAAAACATTAGATGTTGGGCAAACTTGGTTGGCTAAATCCACAGTCAGCTTTCATTAATTCTAGATAGTATTATATTTTGGCTTGGACCAAAGAACTATGTTTTTGTTCTTTTGCTTTGCTGTTTTGCTGCAAGGTAGGCAGAGTGCCTGACAATGTGGACGGATTGCAGAAAGGCTTGTGATCTCCAGATCCAGCTGTGTTCAAAGTTCCCATGTTTGTCACAAAGTGAGCATTTGATGGATGGCACATAGAGATGTAGTTGCCCTACTCTGTGAATTCTATCACTCTTTATGGCAGCTGTAGATTGAAATGCACACCAACCATTATATCTCACATAGAAATCTAAATGTTCCATATTCCCTTCTCCTATAACAAACCTCATACACTCTTCTATTCTTCAAATCAGTTTTTACGTTCTTTGTTCACGGCCTCTGCTGTGAAATAAAATTCTAAATATGTGCTATGGTAATTTGACATTGCCTGTTTATCCTTTGATACAGAAAAGTAAGGTGAGATTTACAACCCATATCAAATCACAGTGGTCCATTTTGATAAGACAATACCTGTGTATAGTGGAGGAAAAAGCCTGACAGATTGACATTCCAGAGAGAATGATGCTTTCTATTTACTCACACAACCATTATGGAACAAGTCGGTTTTGGTGTTTTAAACATGATTTCCCAAACTGCTCTATTGGCACGTCTTATCTTTATCCTGGACAACTTGAAGGTCAAGTCTAACGCTTGGAAGAAGTCTGGCTTCAGGGCTGCTAAGCACTACCTTTCTTAACTATCTGTCTAGGAATATCTTAATTGCTGCGTAATCTTTTTGATCCATGTGTTTCAGAAGGAAAATACAAAACACCTAGAGGTGAATTTCACATAAAAGGTAGTGATATCTACTGATGGTCACAGAGATACAGGACAAGATTCTTGGGGAATTTAGATGATTACAACTTTCTGATAGCAAAAACCCATGTCATAGCATTCTGTCACATCATGGTAGAGAGCTGGCTTGAAATACCTAACAATTTCACAACTGTATTACAGAATCATAGCTGCCAAAGGTTAATTATCTTTATTCATTCTTCAGCTAGGCTTATGTCAAACCTGTTGAGAAAGTAATGAGTTATTCCAAATATCTCTGACACTTTTCTCTGTTTGAACAAAACAAAACCTAAGTTTAAAGGCTATGCTTTCTATTTCTTGGAAACCAGAGCAGCAAAACTGTAAGGTATCAGATGATACATATTAAGCTGAGTGTATCCTCTGATTTGTTTTGATAACACAGTGAAATGGATGGGCATCCTGGAATTTCTCCAGTGTTTGAATAGCTGTGTCCTTTTGTTGTTGTTGTTGTTTATTGGCACATGGACAGAAGCATTCTTTTCTTAAAAACAAACATAAAGATCCTTTTCTGATAGTGATTGCTGTATCCAAAGCTTCCTTTTAGCTGAAATCTAAAGATTCCAAATGTGACTTGAAAAAGAGCACATACACATACATGGGAGAGTTTTCTTATTTTCTTTTCTAGATGCATAGAATGGTGCTCTCAAGAGAACTATCAACTGTACATAAAACTATAGGCTTTGTCGGCCATCTAATAAAACTGTGCTTGAAGCATGAAATCCAGACCTAGAGCACCAAAAGCAGTCCAGCCTTTGCAGGAAAGGTGACAGTGTGGGCAAAGTCACCAGTCTTTGGGGTGATTCTTTTCCTTTCTTCTAAAGTTAAACCAAACTCAACACTCCTGTAAATGAAGTTTATCTACTCCTGCCCTCCAGAGCCTTAGAGGGCCCCTGGACCCAGGAACAGATTTTCAGTTGTGAGAACACTGCAGTGGTGAATAGGTCCTGGAAAGACTTTGTCATATTTATACAGTAGGTTCCAGAAAGTGTATTTGTTTTTATTTCCTGTGCAGGATATATACGTATCTATATTTTTAAAAAATCTTAAGAGTCATCAAGGAATTATTTTTATTTATTTGGAAAACGAATAAATACCTGGCTTAGAAACATTGCTTTTTGGATTTTAACTTTGCGTATTCCACAGTGAGGAGTCTGGGAGTTGTAGCCCAAAAAAGTAACTTTACTAAGGTCTGATTCATTTCACTGTCAAATATAGTGCTCAAGGAAACTTACATCGCTTTAAAATATTGGCTTGAACCCTACTGATGTTTCCAACTACAGTAGAAACATTGAATCAATTGCTGATTCAACAAAAAAATAAATCCCATTGTTTAATGGAGCAGCTCTAATTATATAAAGTACCAACATTCCAGAAAACAAGGGCAACAAACAAAAGTAGTAGATTAAAGCTGGCTCAATATGCTGAGTAAAAGAAATTGGAGACATGTCTTAAGATACCCATTGACTGGTTTCTTTTTGTCCAGTAAATGGTATGAGAGTTTCAGCTCTAGAAATTTCTGAAATTACATTGGAAATAGTCTCTGAAGAAGGCCTTGAGAGCAATTGTGTTGGCTTTTTCACCAGGAAACACTCATAAATTGGGTATCTTGAGATGTGTCTCTTGTTTCTTCTGCATTTCATTGGCTAATCTTCAGTTTTTGCTTCCTAAATATGATGGGATTGAATGTTTGCATGCCGTGTGTTATGAAGAAAGCATGGCTGTTATAACCCAGCTCTCCTGTCCAAATCTTCCTTAGTAGGAGGTACATCTCCTCCAAAACAACACCCAATGAAGCAGAAGGGAGCAAATAAACTCTGAGGCCAGAGACATTAGCTGAAACATCTTTAATTAAACTTTGGCCCTTTCCGCACATGGGAAAGGAACCGCGAAAAAACGCTACTCACCGGACTTCTTCAGCGTCCAGGCAAATCTGTCGGGACAAGGAGCAGTGTGAGCTCATTGCTTTGCACTGCTCCGGTGTTCAGAATGGTGACTTCCGGTTGGTGGAGGCTCTCCACCAACCGGAGAAGCTCGCCAGCCTAAAGCCCACCCCCAGCAGATCAGCAGGCATGCACTAGTGCGCGCCTGCAAATCTGCACAGGAGCGTGGTGACAGAGCGACACGGAGTCACGTGCTCCGTGCTTTTTAAAAACCTCTAAAAAGAGGTTTTTAAAAAACATGTCACACGACCAGTTCCGGTTGCTCTGGAGCGGACTGAGGTGCGGAACTGCAAAAAGTAGTCTGCCCCAGTCCACTCTACAGTGCAGAAGACCTCCGTCGGAGGTCACTCTGCACTGTTTAAAAAGCCTGGTGCGGAAAGGGCCATTGTTGCAGAGACATGAGAGCCCCTAGAAGTCACCATGGATTTTTCATTAGCTATGGGTGTAATAAGTATCTACAGATTTTACTGCTGATAGCAGTGACTGAGGCATGCGGCATTTCCTGTTCTATGAAAAACATCTCCCCATACCTAAAGAAACAAAGGATGGAAAAGCTTGAGTTGTAGTATCAAGCAGCCAAAATATGAAAGTTTATATTTCTATCCTGCTTAGTTCTAAAATAATTTAGACAATTTAAACAACAACAAAGGCCCTTTAGGACTTTGAGTGTTATCACACCCACCTTGATTTCAGTTTGGAAGCATACTGATGCAGCCAGTGCAATAGCTTTAAGACTGATGTCAAATGGCACCTAGTCAGCAGTCTGGCTGCTGCATTTTGCTCTAGCTCAAGCTTCTGAGTTGTGTTCAGTGGCAATGCCACAATGAGTCATCGCAATAGTCTAGTTACCAGCGCATGAACTACTGTGTCCAGATTATTCCCGTCCAGGAAAGGCTATGGCTGCTGAACCAGTCAAAGCTAGGCACTCTGAGCCACAGAGTCATCTTGGGCCTCCACTATCAGAAGTGGGTCCAAGAGTACTCCCAAGTTATGTACCTGCCCCTTCAGAGGAATGCAACCTCATCCAGGAAAGATTGCTTATCCAGTTTCTGGATTTGGGAACCACAGGTCCACCGAGATTCTTCTTGAGTTTACTAGCCCTCATCCAGCCCCTTACAACATTCAAATAGTGGTCCAGCACAGCTGAAGACAGCCTCAGCTAAGGACAAGAAGAAGTAGAGCTGAATATCATCAGCCCACTGAGAGCACCTGATGGCCTTACCCAACAGCTTCACATAGATATTAGATAGCATGGGGGATAAAATAAAATATCCAGTTTAAGAGCTATGGAGTATAACAAGAAACTTGCACATTCATTTTCTGTAACCAGCTCTTTAGATAGGGATAGAACCATGCTAACACAGTGAGTCTCTCGCCACACAACCAGTTAAGTAGGATAACACTGTCAATGGTACTAAAAACATTGATAGACCCAGGAAGATCACCAGGTCAGTACTCCTTGCTTTTTACATGCTGTAGGCTGTTATTAAGGACAATCAAGGCTGTTTTGGTACAATATCCTGGTCTGAAACCAGATTCAAAGGGGGTTAGATAATCTAACTTCTCCCAAAACATCTGAAGTTGCCCAGTCAGGTATTAGCAATGAGGTAGTAGTTCTTACATATCTCTGAGCCTTGCTAGGCCCTCTTCAGGAGAAAGACACTAAAGCCTTTTTCAAAATGGAAGCATAGTGAGGCATTTACCACTCAGTCAATCTACCTCCACTAGATCTCATCAGTTGAAATGGGCAAGGGTCACACTTACATGTGTTAGTGCAGACTAATTCAGCCATCTTGGCTGGACATCATGCTGCAGCAACAAAACCTGACCTTGCAAAATTTGACCAGATAAAGCACTGGATACTTCCCAAGACGTGGTAGCATCAGATACTGAGAAAGTACAAGCAAATTCCTCCTTGAAAAGTCTAACAAATCAATGACAGCACAGAACCAAAGGTTCCAGACCTAGGCCCTTTCTGCATAGTGTAGTCACTGCATAGCCATGACGGTTTGAGGAGGCATGCATCCACACGACGTCATTGCTATTAAGTTGATATTACGTTGCTGGTGTGTCTTTGCATGTTGCTAAAGCATCGTATTTGAGCAATGGAAAAAATGTGTTGTCACTCCCTGAGACCTCTTCTACTATGCTTCTACAACTACATGAGGAACCACTGAAGCGCATTCTCACAGGAATGGGTGGGTTCAGGGCCTGCCTGGCTTGGCACACATAATGTCATGTCTGCGTAGGGACATCCCTGCCAAGATTTTAAAGAAAAGGGAATCAATGAAATGGGCTGGGGTGGGTCATAGTCAGAGCAGGGTGGTGGTGATGAACTCTGTAGGGTGGAACGAGAAAGCGGTCTTTGCCGCCTCAAGCAGAGGATGGTGCAGAATGCCACATCACAGAAACATCGCAGAAACGCAGCCATAAACTCCGCTCCTATGATGCCATGAGGCGTTTCTGCCATCTCATGCAGAAAGGCCCCTAGTCTCTCTGCGCTTCTAGTTATAGCTTCAAAAACTAGACCTAGGTGTTATTGTGAGAGAGAAGAAATTGAATTCCACTAGCTGGAAAGACATTAGCTTTAATCTGAATAAAAGCCTTTCTATTACAAAACATTTTTAAAAGCTGAAATACTACACTCTTTACATTTCTAAAGATTTTTTTTTACATTGGTGAAGATGCTTTATAATGGTGGATCAAAGGTATTTCTTTTATCTCCATAGCTAAGATTGTGACGTTTTGTTTTTTTAAAAAGGGAAGAACGTTGAAAAGATCATTATGAAGTAGATGTTGAATTATACTAATAGAAGGGCTTGTTCCATGTGAGGTGAGGTGTAGAGCAATGAATTCTTCCAGTGGAGAAAGAGCTGGGGAATGATTTTTAACCTCTGTGGAGCCTCAATGTCACTTCCCATGCTTTTCAAGAGGGCTCTCTCAAACCTCATAGTTGGTCTTTTGATCAATAAAAACCACTGTCCTCTTTCCTTTCTTCAGTAGGAACATTCCATGAGCACATTAGCTCACAAAAACATTGCATCCAAGGCCCAGGAAATCAGGTCTGGAATCCTGCTCAATTGGTCCCAACTGGAAGAAAGCACTGAATCATCAATTGAATGGTGAATCTATAGGTAGGCAAATCCAATTCATTAGGTAGGTAGGCAAATCCAATTCATTCAGGTAGGCAGGCAAATCCAATTGATTCAATGGCTCTATTCTAGTCAGGACTAAAAATAAGATTTAGACTCAGATCATTCCCTTTTGCTGGTCTTTGACCACTGAATTTGATTAGGCCAGCATTCTAGTTATAGAACTGAATTAACCAAACCATCTGAGCCTGAAAATATATCTTTGTTCAATGCAATTCAGTTTTTCTCCTGTTCTCTGAGTGTACTTATTTGAATTAATAGCAGTGAATGCCAGGATGACAAAACTTTACAATGGAAGATTGGGCTTTCGACTTCTCCATTTGATGAGCTGTCATGTCAAGTCCAGTTTAACAATAAGGATTCTTAGAAGAGAGTATTTTTTTCCTTTAATGTTTTTATTGTTATTAATTAAAAAATTACATTCCAAAGTAATGGATTTCCATTTTCCCCCCAATAGAATCTACATATAATATATACAAACTATAACAGTGGATTTTCATACTACCCACCCTCTCCAAATGAAAAAAAAATCCCCCCTAGGCAAGAAACAGTTTGTTGCATTAATTGGGAAAATGATTCCCAAAATAGTTTCAACCTCCGGTCATATCCTTGACATAGGCATTGGCTATATTCATTTCTTAACCTTTGTTAAAAAAGAAAAAAAGAAGAAACCTTTGTCAGTCTACTCTTTCAACTATCTCTTTCCACGTAGTTTTGCAGAGAGCCATTGCATAATACATGATACAAATAGATCAACCACGAGAATACACAGTAGCAACTTCCTTCATTAATTATCTTTAACATACTTATAGTTCATAAAATTTCTTAGTAGTTTAATATTGAAGCAAGAAGGTGAGCTTATCCAGTTCTGCTAATTACAGGAGTTTATCCCACCATTCCTCCTCATGGGGAATAGTTTTCTTCCACCAATGTCTAGCCAAAACTCTTCTGGCTGATATGATCATATGCCACGATAATTGTTGAGTATGCTTATTTAATGTACATAAATTTACCATGCCCAGTAAGAAGATTTCTGGAGTTAAGTCAATGTTGATACTCAAGACCCTTTGCATTTTAGTTCGAATTTTAGACCAGAATTTTTTAACCTTATCACACCCCCACCACTGATGAAAGAATGTTCCCCTCTCTTTGTCACACTTCCAGCAAGAGTCCTTGTTATGCTTTGACATTTTTGCAATCCTAACTGGTGGAAGATACCATCGAGAAGAGAGGAATCTTGAAACTTCCCATCAGCAGCTAGCACTGGGACATCAGACTGAACAGGTACCCAGGTCATGTGGTCACAGGTTTCCCCACCAAAGTGAGATATTTTAAATTTATATTTAAATTTTAGTAATTACAACTGTTATTAATCTATAGATTGTTCATCTATACCAGTGATTCTCAACCTCTGGTCCTCCAGGAATTTTGGAGTCCTCCCACCCCTGAAGAATCTATGACCATTGGCCAAGCTGGCTGGGGTTCCTGGAAGCTGAAATCCAAAACACCTGGAGAACAAAAAGCTGAGAAACACTGATCTGTACATATAAATCAACTATTATTTGCGCTCTTATTTGGCATGATATTTCTTCCTTTTTTTTTGATGATGAAAAGTGGCCATCCTATGAGGCTGATACTACTCCTCAAGGAAGGACATTAGAGCTAAGACCACTGGAACAGAACATCAATGAGATTCTGATCTGCTTATCAGACAGGTGCTGAGGGCAAGCCTCTTGATATTCATCCTTACTATGCTTTGCTAATCCAGAAAGATAATATACCTTGACAATCAGATGGGCCAATATTCCATAACTGTATTCCTTTGAGAATCTAAGATTGGCTCTGAGTGCACGCAATTCTGAGTAGCTTATCTAATAAACAAAAGTCAAAGTTTGTCTGTGTCAGGTGAAGACCTCATACGATTGGCTGTGTCAGGCAAAGACCTCATATGATTGGCTCCTTAAGAAGATTCTATGGAATTCTAGGGTTTGTAGTTTAGGGTGGGGCCTTTAGAATTCTCAGCTGGAGAGCTCTAGGACCACAGTCAACTGTGTCTGTCTTGAATAGGCCGCTTGCTATGGAAACGATGCCTAGCAGCAAGGCGGCAGTGTATTCCCTCAGGAATTCAACCTCTGTGTTAATAACACTGAATACAGATTGGATTGGGGAATATGAGGGAAAGTTACAGGTACTGGACAAGACAGTTTGGGGAATTAGAGACACAGGATCTCAAATCTTTCTAACAAGTTTCACCTGTGAGAAAATAAAATCTCAGGCAACGCCAGGTATATACGTTAATAGACTATAAGATTTCTCATTCAGGATGACCTTGAATGAAAATGAGCAAAGTAGACTTTTTTTCTCATAGCTTGAAACTGTTACCTTTTGAACTACAGCTCCCAGAATTCCATAGTTGACTAGGGATTCTGAGAGATTTAGTCCCCAAATTGAACTTTTACAAGCTCTGTGCTCTCTATACTTCATTCTAATCAAATGTTCAGTGCAGGTGATTTTTTTTTTTTTTTTTAAGCCAGGTCACCACAAGAAAAATCATGAGCTCAATCAATGCTTGTAGTTTAGGGTGATAGCTCCAGTTAAGCTCAGGTGAAGCAAATTTTGTATTTCAATTGTATGAATTCGTTTGGTTCACAAGGCCACCCCCTGGGAAAAGTATCATGCAGCAATTTCTATATTTTACAGCTTAATAAAGCTGTCATTAGCATACTGGGCTATTTTGATAGCTGAGAACCTTCTCATCAGCTGGCTGAGAGATTTAAAGCCAGATTTTTTTTTTAATTGGTATTATCCAATGTGCAAATACGTCATTTTTACATTCGTTTTGTCAAGCTAAACATTCCCTCACCCAAAGCATGTATGGGAATGATACGCTTAGTGAAAGGCAGAACTTTTTCTGCTCTGTAATTGTTTTCATCCCCATTAAAAGAGACAGGCACAAATAATAGTGATGGTGAAGGCATGAAATCTATAGCATGTCAGGAAATCCTTGCTATCTATTAAACCCCCAACTAAAATTGCAGTTCCTTTAACGGAGCACATAGGGAGGCTGTTTCCCATCTGCTGGTTTTGCAGATGAGATGCCACATGTCTTTTTAGCTGCTCATAGGAAGAGAGAGAAATGCAATTACAGGACCCATGACTTGAAAGCATCACTTAAGAAAAAGGTGAGTCGTTTTATAAGCCTCAGATCACAGAACAGGGATGACACAAATGATATTCATTAACTATAAAAGAGAACATTGTTCAGGTTTTATATATTGATTTATGTTCAATAAAGGAGACCAAAAACACCTGTCATTTATCATTTATTAATAACTGAAACACTATATCATATTTATATGTCAGTATTCAAATGTGGATTATACCTGAACCAAGAAAAAATGAGGTTCTTTCGTTTTGTTTCTATCAAGTTTTTAGAAGCTGTTGCATCTCTGGCTACATCATTAAAAGCAAGGTCTTTCTATGCCATGGCTAAGTGTTAAGGCTTCTTAAATATTTTAAACAGTAGTTTCTAGGGTATTCCCAAAGGTTTGTTCATTCTCATTTAGAGTCATTTTATAAAGAAGCACTACATTATTTATTTGTGTCTGTGTATTTATACTTGTGCATGAAAAAACATCTGCAAAACATTAGAGACAACACCACCACTCTGTTTGCACATTGCTGCTTTTTTTGTAGGGAATTAATGTATTCCCTTGGAGGCTGCCACAATAATTATACCATGTTTCAGGAAGCAAAACAGTGGAATTAAATTCAGCAAGGATAACCATAAAGTGTTGCTTTTAAGAAAGGAAGAAAATCAACAAAGGCACGCGTGCATGCACACACACACAACCCAAGTAGTGAAAGAGAGCGAGAAAAGTTATTTTTGAGAAGAATTTCATCACATAAACTCATTAGAAAGTGCACAAATGTAATCCACTACCATCACCGTTACCAAAATTGTTGTAATATTCTGTTACTCAATTCCACTGCTTGCTTCTTTGTTGTCATTTATTTTGTTTGCTACTCCAAGTGTTTAATAGTGTATAGATAACTGAAAAATTACCATGTATACTCATGTATAAATCAACCTCATGCATAAGTTGAGGGCAAAAATTATGGGGCCAAAATTCTGGATTTTGATATGACCCCATGGATAAGTCAAGGGTCATTCTGCAGAGAGGGGGAAGTGCCAGCATTGCTTCAGGGTGCCAACTGCTCCTGGCCACCACCACCACCACCATTTTACCACCCAGGCATTCAAAATGGTCTTTTGCCATTCTACTTAGAGAAGGGGGTAAGTTTTTTTGATAAGAGTTAAGCTATAGTACATATCTTGACCGGTGGATCAGGGTTTTGGCATCAATTTTTGGACTAAAATTTTTAGACTTACACACAGTATGTTCAAAATGTTGCTTTTAAAAGTTACAATAAAAAGCAATAAGCAAAAATTGTTATTGTTGGAAATGGAGAAATGTGACCGTGTATACTCAACTAACTATATGCCTACAGGCAACAGAGACACAGCTAATGAGGTTCCTTTGTACATTCCCTCCTTGTTGTCTAATCTTTTGTTTCTTTGACTATACACAGATACTCCAGGTTCAACTTCACTTCTTCTTGTTCCCCTTAGTCTAAATGTTTTAGTCATGTAAGTGTAACCAGCAGATCATATTCTTTTCTATCTATCAGACACATAATTTCCTTAACAACTACTTTTACTTCACTGAAGGCAATGTTCTATATTGATTTCAAGCAATCAGTTTCCACAGAAACCAAATGGTTTTGGAAGGAGAAATCCACTATGTTAGGACATTTCCGTGCTATACTGTTACAGTGCTATTATCCCACTTTAAACATCCTGCGGAATTCTGGGGTTTATAGGGAGCCCTGGTGGCACAGTGGTTAAATGCCAGTACTGCAACCACAAGGTTGTGAGTTCGATCCTGCCAGGCTCCAAGGTTGACTCAGCCTTCCATCCTTTCGTAGGCCGGTAAAATGAGTACCCAGTTTGTTGGGGGCAATTAGCTAAAAATACATTGTAAACCGCTTAGATAACACTTAGTTGATAGGCGGTATAGAAATAAGTGCTATTGCTATTGCTATATACTTGAGGCAAAGAGCTCTGTGGCTGAGAATTCTAAATGCCCCTCCCTAAACTGCAAACCCCAGGATTCCATAGGATGTTGAAGGTGGACTAATAGTACTATAACAGTGCAGTGTGGAAATGGCCTTCCTGCTCTAATCTAAATGTGGTTTGCACATTCATTACAATTCAGATAAGTCACAGGTAGTGGCATTAATTGCAATGCATTACTACAAAAATCTAAAACATAACTACCAATACAATCCATAATAGTCTAGAATTGTGGCTTTTTTTTTTTTTTTTAGTAAATGTGTCTTTAGCCATGCCCAAATATGGCAACAAGTTCATTTGGATAAAATGCTGAAACATGGAACAGCAGTGTATGAACAAGCCTCTTTCCACCCATTTTCCAGTACATACATGAGGAGATGGAAACCAGAAGCTTTCTTTCATGTTTTCAATTAACTACTGTTTAATGTTACTTCCAAAGCTTCTCATCTGAAACAATCTAGCTTTAAAAATCTGAGATCATACATAATGGGACTGTTGTCATTTGTTGAGTTAACATATAGGAGGACAGGCAAGAATTTAGGCCTCAGCCTATTTTGGGGGGGGGGGTTCTGAGGGCAAAAAAGGTTAACTTGCATATAAGTAGCCATTTTTGGCAGTTTTAAGGTAGAAAATTCTGCTGGGAAAAAAACAATGGGTAGGTGGTCCTGAGCATTTTGAAAGACTGCTATGGGGTTTGGAGCCACAAATGAGGAATAAAGGGTTAACATGTTCTAAAAATGAAGCACCACTTCTGATTTTCAGAGGACAAGGGGGGAAAAAAAGCCTGAACAGGAATCAACCACAGTTAATTTCAATTGGCTCAAGTTCTGGGCAAGCTCTATCTGAGATTGTGTCCCTGACACTTGTTTTATGACAATTATGAATGAGATACAAATTGGCACTTTTAAAAAAATACAGTAAAGTATATTCCAGTGGAGGTCCATTCTTTTCCTTTTCACCAAGCTCACCACTATAGGAATTTTTTAAGGGAAAAGTGGTGATTTTATAACTGTGTGCTATTCATAATGGTGTCTACATGCATGCTTTTGTTACCCTGATTTCTGGGGTCCCAGGAGGGACACCTCTATGTGCTCACAATGGGAAATGGGAATTAGCAGAGCACAAGCTAAGCAATACAAGAGGCAGGGCAACCTAGTGAGATCTTGAACCCAGTGTCTACAGGGTCAGGCCGAGTCAATGAGCAAACAGAAGTAAATAAAATTGTTTTATTTTATTTTGATAACACAGTCACAACATATGTATGCAAACACACTCACACAGACCTAATGAAAGAAAGGTAGGAGTTGGATAGAGGGTTTTAAGAGGGGTTTTTGCATGGGAAATACTACACCTGATCCTGAAGCCCGGTTTATCAGAAGAAAGTCAGTAGAAGCGGAGATTCTCAGCACGTGGAGGCTGAGGGGAAGGCTCGTCGAATGGAGCGACAGCAAGGCAGGATGGAAGTCAGAGCGATCCAAGGAAGCACTCAAAATCAGGGGATCTTATAGGGGAAAGTGTGCCTGGAGGTTAGTCCGTTCCTGGGGAAAACAATAGGTTTCGGGCTGGAGACAAAGCCTCCGAAAGGTCAGTGCTTTGCATGATTGAGTTATGACACTGTTGTCAATAGAGTAGCCAGTATGCAAACGCGGAGTGTTTGATGGTTGAGTATTCAGCTCCCCAAGCTGCCTGTTCAGGGCACAGGATCTTTTGTAAACAGTGTGCATACATAATGTGATCTCAAGAAGGTACTTGCCTGGAGGTCTCCTGAAGCTGCAGTCCAGCAATTACTGGCTTACCTGGATTTGTTTTGAATGGTTCAGCTATTTTCAGCTGTGCCCATGTGCGTGGTTGTCTGGGGGCCTCGCAAGCACGTGGAGAGGAATGGGTAGTGAATTCCAAATTCTTGATATCAAATGATATCTAATATACCACAAGTTCAGACTAGAAACTACAGTAACACTTTTATACTTAGAGATGTGAAGCTAAATACAAAATATATTGCAAGAAATGGTAGCGCTTGTCATTCACTATGTTGGAAGTACTTGTAATGCTAGGGTTGGAGTCCTCCATTATACTTAATTCAGGGAGATCTTGACCTTAAGGTTTGGTAAAAATACTAGTGATGAAGAATGTTGAAAAAGTTGAAAGATCACAAGGAGAAACAGCAATATTTCCAAATATGATTGGGCACAATAGCTAATCATATGCATAGATCTGTAGGAATATACCTTCCATATCTCACCGATCAAAACCAGGACACATGTGGCTAAACATCAGAATGTAGCCCTAAAGATCTGGGGAGATAAAAGAAAGCAAAAGTTATAAATCAGAGAGAATATGCAAAACTATTGTTTTAAACAAAGAATCCTTGGACTTTGTTACCCTGTGACTTGGGGGTCCCGTGAGGGACACCCAAATAACCAAACAACAACAAACAATATGGGGAAATTAGCTTGAGCACTCTCTTGACTAACGAGAGGCAGAGTAACTTAGCGGGGATCTTTTACCCAATGTATACAGCGTCAGGTCAGTGAGTAGGCAAATAGGTCAAACAACAATTAAGATTTATTAGACAATTATTAAAGAAAACACGAACACACTCCTAACTAGAAAAGGAAAATAGAGTTCAAGGGGAATGGGTGATATGCCACCTTTCCTGCAGTCCTGGGGAAGCCTGATTGTAGAAGAGGAAACCCGGCGTGGCGCCCGAGGGGGATCTGCTGAACCGAGCGGCAGCAAGGCAGAGTAGACATCCAGAGCGATCCGGCGAGAGTTCCAAAGAGCTCTCAGAACTGGGGTTTTTTATCAGGGAAAGAACGACTGTAGGCTAGTCCAGTCTTGGGTGAAAACAATAAGTTTTGGGTTGGAGACAATGCCCCCGAAAGGTCAGAATTTACATGATTGAGTTATGTTCCAAATTGACACTAGTATGGCTGGTATGTAGATGCGGCTAGCTCGGCAGTTAAGCACTTAGCTCGCCAGGGTGCCCTCTCAGGGCAGAGGGTCTCTTTGTTTATTGCACATTGGTAATGAGGGTGTTTGTTTCGGGAGGTCCTCTAAAGCAGTTCTGGCTATTTCTGGCTTGGTTTGGTGGGAGCAACAAATAGTAGCCATGCCTAGCTTCGCGCTTGTACAGTGGCCTCACAAACACTTGGCGGGTGGCAGAGCAGGACCGGATTATGATATCAAAATGATATCTTTGGTTCACCAAAGTCCAGGCCAGTACACAGTGGTAACAACTTTATATACTGAATTTAGGAAAGCCTTTTTGAATCAATAAAAACAATACTGTGTGTGTGTGGACATGCAGCATAATGAACAATACATATAACAATATACTATTATAAAATCAAAATGCCTTTGTCAGACCCTGCTGAAAATTATAGCTTTTTCTTCACTTCTTTCTTCTTCACAAGCTCTGTGTTCACACCTACCCTATCTGTACAGGGTGGTGAGAAGAAAACCAGCAAAACTAAGCCTTGACATGAGGTTTATGAATATCTCAAAACTAAACAAATCCAGCAAACAGAGCAAGTGGAAATGCAAAGCTATGGCCATCCTGGCTAATCTATGACTATTGAGGGGTATGAGAGAATAAATAAAAGCATCTGTCAGGAAATACTTGACTCTCAAGTTATTTGAGAATTAAAAGACAATCCTTTAAAAAAAGTCAGTTATACAATTATACTTAAAAATCACTGTTTTGAAGAACAATTGCAATGGAAAGTTGAAGATCTGAAAGTAATTAATAAATGCATTATACTTCTCAGAGCTAACAGTCTCAAATGTATCAAAGCATACATTTTAATTTGTATTCTGAAGAGAAAGTATACACTTAAGTGTATATTATGCATTCGAAATGTATTTAGATATATTGTGTGGGAGCAATCTGTCAAGGTTGTTGCCGGACAGGCAAAGATTTCCTATGAGTGGACGGCAGAAGGAAGAGGCGGTGTGGCCAGACAGCCAGGTGCAAGGCCAACAGGATTGCTATGGCTATGTCTTGTGTATTAGAGAAGGCCATACGCCAGAGCACTGATTGGGTCACCTCACTTGTTCCAGGGTGACAAAGTAGCATAAAAAGGCTGGTGTTTACCTTGACCAGCTGCCAGTTAGATGCCCTAGCTGGACTTGCCACGCCATTGGCAGTATACTGGTATACTGTTTGTAAGGGGAGATGCTGCCGATTTTTCTCCGTTATCTTCTGTTTTTCCTCTTTGTCTAATTGCTGGAAAGCTAGCATGTTTTTGCTAAGCCTTATCTCAGAGTGTGGCAATAAATCAGTACTCTAAGTCTTACTTAACGAGCCTCTGGAATTTTTCTGGGATTCTCTGCTGTGGCAAAGCCTTGCTTCACAGATAGTACTCTGCTCATGCTCAGAGGATCCAAATCCTGCCAAGTCTGACACAATCCCCTTTCCCAACTCTTCAATGTAAAAAACGACTGGAGAAAACTGATAAAACACATGAAAGTGTTGTGGATTGGAACTAGATAAAATTTGTCTGTACTTACAACAAACCTGAATATCATATGTACATTGATTTTACTTGAGCAAAAAAATGTGTAAAATGTGGGTGGATATAAATGCAACTGAGAGCCAATGTGCTGTAGTGGTTTGAGCATTGGACTACCATCTTGGAGACCAGGGTTTGATTCCCCACTGAGCCATGGAAATCCGCTAGGTGATCTTGGGCACATCACATACTCTGAGCCCCAGAAAATCCTATGACAGATTGCCCTTAGGATAACCATCAGTCAGAAACTGCTTGAAGGCATCCAACAACAATATATATGCAACTAATGTACATGTATCTGAAAATCTGGCTTAATCACTTTTCTCAGACTGACAGACATAACCATTTAGAGATGTGTAAATTAATGAGATTTGCTAACATGTATGTTTTGTTTGAGCAGAAGAAAAACAGTACTCAAGTAATTTAATAACTTCATTAAAAATTAAACAATATAATCATTAAGTCATCACAATAATCAATACTCACTTAAAATAATAGCAACAAAATAAATAACAAATAAATAATAAAATAATAATGAACAATCAATAGCTAAGATGGTATCGCTTCTTCATTGTTTAAAGGCCAAGTTATACATTAATTTAACGAATATAATGATAAGATAAAAGTTATTCAAGAAAGTGCTTATGTCATTCAGAAAGTTTATAGTAGCCAAAAAAGAAAAAAGTTACAGTTAGTATACAGAAAAAGGATACGAACAGTAAGAAAAAATTAAACAAAAATGGGAAGAAGAATGTATCTTAAAAATACTATTATTTCTAAATAGCATGACAGAGTATCTAAATGAACCATAATCCAGACCATTAACATTTAACATTTACTAGAGTTCTGCTATAATGTTGAACACAGTTTGTGCATCTACAGTGGATGGAAAATGAATGACTATGGGAAGCAAGAATATAACAGTTAATTTCCATGACTGAGCATGGATATTGGTGTGGTGCTTTGGAAGGTGCCTGGGGAATCTACCAGTAAGTGTTTTGCTAAACATTTTCTAGTCGAACTGGCAGAGAATTTGGGGAAATGTAGTCCAAAATAACTTTCCCAAGCTCTGACTGGGCAGAAGGAGTGAGACTTCCAGGTTCAGAACGCCATTAACAGAATCTATGTCCATCTAGCCCCTTCTTAAATGCCACTGAGCAACTGCCAAGACAAATAAATCTCGTTTTTGTGGTCATGGATGACACATTTTTAGTGTTTTCAAATATAAGTTCAAGTGAAACAAAATAAGCAAGCAGGACCAAAAATAGGACACAAATTAAAATGCCATGCCTTTGTTGTTTCATTTCCTTTACTACACAGTGTAATCAATAGTTTACAACAGGGTTAATATGCTCTCTTCAAGCATGGTATTATTCTTTCAAAAGAGCACAATAACTTTATTAGTTATGCTGTCTGCAAGCCTTCCAATGTGACAAGACTGCGTGGGTGTTCAGATCATGAGCAATTCTTGGTGCCCTCTCTTGGAGGACTTCCATGCATGTTAACAATAGCAGCTAACACTACACAGCTGCAAGAAATTTTAATATTGGAAGTTCTAATTTTAATTAGTATAATTAACACAAACAAAAAACCCCACGCAGAGATTTACTATTTCTGCTTAGCAGCAACTTACTATTCAGATTTCATGTTTGCTGGTCCTTTCCTATGCAAATCAGGTTTGTGTAATTTTCTTTTTCTCCCTATGAAAAGACAACAATAATAGCCTGAATAAAAGCATTTAGCAATCTTTAGTAAAGAATCCCTGATAAAGAGCTGCCACAGGTTGTAATTGTTTCCCAAATAATAAAGTGGGCCTACCTAAAATTGTTGTTGAATCTTTTACTGTTCTGGGTCAAAGATTGGAAAGTTACTTTACAAAAACAATTCATTATGAAGTTCCTTGCAAAACCCAGAAATTTGCTAATTAACTCTCCCAATCCCCTCCATTCTGTCACCTTGCAAATGGCTGGTTTTCATGCCCTCCTTCTCTGAACAAGAAACATATTACCAGTAATAAAGTTACCTGTAAGATGTTACTTCCAACACTGTTTATGGTGAAAATCCCAAGGCCGTTTTTTCATCTCTCAACTTTTGTGGGGGGACCATTTTTTACCTCCAAGTGGCCAAAAGCATCCCCCAAGCCTCTGGGTGTTGTTCTTGGCCATTTCTCAGTGTTCCGGGGTATTGAGGGGGCACTCATTTTTGGGGGTAGGGGAAGGCTGTCTTTAGTATATGCAGGAAGTGACCAGAGCAGGAGATTTTAAAACTTTCTTTATTAAAAAAAAAAAAGTTGTTGTACAGACCTAAAGAAATGAAGGTGAAAATGCCTGAAAATGTGCAGAACAGCCAATAGCCCTCTTCTAGAGGCTATTTAGGTGCCAAAATGTTTTCAAACCCATAATATGGGGACAGGGGAAGTAGGAGGCATGAGCATGGCATTGGGATTGAGGATCTCCAGGATCCTAAAGTAGCTAATGTGGTCCTCCAACCATGGCAGTGTCCCATCCTCAATCTATGGAAGGCTTAATTTTTCAACCATACAGAAATCCATATCAGATCTGGGAAACTCTTGTTGCTGTGGCCATCGACTCATATTCATTTTTTAAATTTTGTTTTACTAGTTTAAGGCATAAGTTCCTAAATGTTATTGCATCAGGTAGACATTAACAGCACTATCATGTGCATGGCTTCTGAGAAGTAAACCTGAGTTCACCACCTGGTAAGTCTACATAAGAGTGCAGCTTTAGTTACTCAAAATTGGAAATGAAATCAAAATATTAATATAAGTTAAGAAAGAACGGATGAAGGGACTATACCTCAGTAGCAGTGGAAACTGACGGCTCTGTGATAATGGGCTCTGCCATTTCCTGGGCAACACAGACAAAGGGTGTGAGTTCACCTCCAGGTAACCAAAGAATTAATTATATAATGGATTAGGTTACATTTATTAGGGAGAGCATCACATAGGATTGCCAGAGATAACAGAAGATAATTGCCCAGTGGAGGTGGCCTACTTATAATGGGTGTAAGAGCTTCCAGATATTTCAAAGAAGAGAGGTTATAAAGCATTTTCAGAGATTTTCTGGACTGATGGTGCTGAGAAGAAGAGGCGGTGCCTGCTTAACTGTCTCTAGGGAAGCCTAGTTGTACAAGACTCCCAGCTTCCCATGAGTATCTGAAGACCCAGAATGCCATCTGTATTGTGAATAAAATAGGACCACAGCTGAATATGATGTAGGACTTCTTTGTAACTTTGTAACTTTAGAAGTTACAAACTAATGCTTGAAGGAAGGTGCCTTCATGTTCAAGATACCCCTTGCTAATTAATGGTTGCTTGCTTAGAATAAAAGCTTTCCTTAAAATATCTGCTCCTTCTTACTCTTTCCTCACTTTACTTTCTCTCTCTCTCTGTAGGATTCCCATCTTCTGTGGAAAGGAAAGAGGAAGTCTGTGAGTCAGTGTTGGAAAAAAGGCAAGTTAAGCCATTCAGTGATTTCCCACCAGGTTACCAAGTCTTGAGGTGTAAATAATACTGGTTGGTAGCAGCTGAATTTGGGAAGTCCCCTCCTCTTACTCAAGAGCAGGCTCTGATGTCAGTGGAACAGCATTCCCTGTGTCCTTTTAGCCTGAACATTAAAGGATCTACCCATTAGGAACTGATATGCCAATATGTCTAAATATAGGGTTGCTGTCTATATATAATAAGGTTGAGTGTACTCAGGCAATGGAGGAATTAATAACAAATTTGTTAACTGCAGCAAGGTTAATAATAGCAAAAAAATGGAAAATAAATGAAGAAATTCAAATAGAGGAATGGCATAAAGAAGTGTGGAAAATTGCAAGTAATGATAAGTTAACTTGTAGAATTAGATTTATGAAAGGTCTTGTAAAAGGGAATAATTTTGAAGAAATTTGGAAAATATTTTTGGAAAAAGCTTTGATAAGAGATGGTAAAGTTACTCTTCCACAAGAAGAATGGCAATTTTGGAAAGTGGAAAACAAAAAGTTGGCTCTGGGGGTGGGTTTATTCACTATTTTTTGTTATTATGTGGGGTTTTGTTTATTTGCATTTGTATTGTTTAAGTTTATTTCATAATAAAAAATAATAAAAAAAAATCTAAAAAAATGTAGTTGAAAAAATAGACTTAAGAATGATATTATAGTAATAATGAGTATAAGGAGAAAGAGACTTAGATACATGAAATAAAAATATATAATTAATGTGATATAAAATATGTGGAATAAGTATACGATGATAAAGGATTTGGAGAGCAATAGTAATGTAAGCCATTTGTATTGTAATTTTTCTTTTTTTCACATTTATGTTATTCATGTGGTGTTTTTGTGTTATTCTGTTATGTATTGTATTATTTTTTTCTTTAATAATATATATATAAAAAAAGGATCTACCCATTATGCTGACTTTACTTTGGGGAAATGATTCAGGGTTCAGGATTCATCCATCTAAAAACACAGAGCAGGTTCAAATCAACCCTGTGGTAAAGCAAAGGATTTCATTTTAAAGGTCTCAGATTAAAACCTACTAAGTAAATATAGGCTATCTGAGATTGGCTAACTGTAGGCTTCTTTATACTTTGCTCCAGTTTTTGAAGCACTGAGAAACAATTAATATAGGAGTGGGTGAGAGACATTTTCCCTTGTTTTTTTCTCCACACTACTCCCCTTAAATGAAGGAGTCAAATGGGCAGGCTGCATGAAATAGTTTCACTCCACATAGCTGGCAAGAGTCAAATCAGGTAAGATGAGAAAGTCTGATTTGCATAGGGACACACATAGTAAAAGAAACTTCTCTTTTTCAGGGTTCAAGAACAAAAGCATTAGTGAACTGAAGACACCAGTTTACTTAATGATATGTGGGTCTAACTGAGCAAGCTGCCACTTTACCATTTATAGTAATTTTGGAAAATCCACCCAGCAACAGCATACCACATATAGTAAATCACAAGAGTACACTAGATATATTTTAGCCAATCATTAATGACCATCAAGCCAAATCAGACAATTGCTAAGCAAACACCAGGTGAAAATTATTCCTGTTGAACCTTTCCCTTATTTTTCAGGTTGCCACAGTTCTTAGTAGAAAGCACGATTAGTCAATGGTAGGGGTCTAGAAATGCTTAATCTGCTGTTCCTTGAGATTCCAAAGCACTTAATAATTTTGCATCTCCTAAAATTTTCCTTAATCCAAGATTCTTTTCCTTCAGCTTGACTCTACCTTACTTTGGTCACATACCTCCCACATAGCTGTGTTTATATTGGAAGGGGCTCTTTGGTGACCTCCCTCCTATTTCAGGGGGCCCTGTGGTGGGCTTACATGATGGTGCCATTGATGGGCAGAGACAATGCAGTCTGAATGGGGCAGCTACCAGACCTAAATTCCCAGTGTGTGCGACAGCAGTGTACCTTGGTTGTGCTGTGAGTTCCTGGTGGGTACTCAAGGATGCTGATTACTGACATCTGTCCTGGACACCCATCCATCTTTTTTATTAATTGAACAAAATGGAAAGAAACTTTTTATGTCAACTAGTGTAATATGTATTTCTGGTTTGATTAGGGCATGGAAAAAGTGTGTGTCTTGTGTGACAAAATGAGAGAGAAAGAGACTGGGAAATATAAATACACCCTTAGAAACCTAGCTTTACTATGGTATGCCCTTCCATTATTCAGTATTACAACTTCCCTACTAAAGAAACTAGTACAAACCAGACTGGTGGGGGGGTTGTTTGTTTTTGCATCAGGCCTATGCATGATGATGCTACACTGGAAGCATGATCATCTGCATCTTGGTTACTGTTATTGGCACCTGAGTTTCTGGTTCTTAATTTTTCCCCCTCTAGATAGAGCTTGGAAGAATGGGTGGCTTTTTCATCTTGTGAGGTAGACTTGATGCGAGAAGCGTTCAATGCTGGCTTTTAAATCAAATCCTGGTCACAGATCTATCTTTAGAAGGGCAATGAGCTTTTTGCCTCTATAGATGAGAAGAATGAAAGTGGGTATCAGTTCTGTAAAAATTAACTGATAACATCAAAGAACTAACCTTAGGCCTGCCTTCCTGTCTGTGCAAGGATATGCATAAAGTTCTTGTCTCAGTTTTTAAACCAGAAAGAAGACTTCTTGCTGAGAATTAACATATCACAAAAAATAGCTTTTGATTTTTCTTTCTACTAAAGGGATAACTCTCTTCACCAGAAGGACTGGAAGGAACTCACATGAAAATAGCTTTTGTGTGGTACGCTTGAAGCAAAAGTTAAGTCTGCCAAGAATGATGAAGATGATTCCATGTTTTGGTTCTTCTACCACGAAGACATCCTCAAATCTCAGAGCAATGCAATTGCTTCTGTGAATTTCACTGAGAGCAGAATACTTGAAACTGTGAAAACTAAGCAAAACCTCTTCAATAGCTGTTCAAGAAAAAGTCAGGGTCTCCCAATAATTCACAAGCTTTATGACTTGTGAACTTTCAACAAGCCTAAAGAAAGTGGTCTTCCAATGAATTCATTGCGAACAGCAGAAAGAACTTTGTCTTACTGAGGGTAAGACTAATACAGTTCTGTTTCTCATGTCTGGGCAAGGAAACTGTGCTAATTCCTAATCATGCTTCTAGCAGCAACTAGTATTGCTACTCTAGAGACACAATCCTATGCTTCAACTAACTAAAACAGGACAGGAAAGTGGGAGCCCTTGGGTGATGCACAGTGCCTAATTCTCTTTCTGTGTTCAAGCCTCTGACTTATACACAAAGCCCCTCCCCTCAGCCTTGTGAAAAGGGGAATTGGTCCCAGTC
Source organism: Iguana delicatissima (assembly GCA_948472985.1). Lineage (NCBI taxonomy): Eukaryota > Metazoa > Chordata > Lepidosauria > Squamata > Iguanidae > Iguana > Iguana delicatissima. The sequence goes on from CAOKZL010001239.1 coordinate 264,727, forward strand.
CTGCCTCTGCCACAGCTGCCCACCCTTGCTTTAGGATCAGGTCTAAATTGTCTATATTATTATATTGCCAAGATCTTAAAGTAAAAGCCTGAAAAGGTCACCATGCTGAGGATTTCATGGATTCTGAGAACGATGTCATTATATAGTTTAGCCAATGGTTAGCAGATGTATTTGTGCTGCATCATTGGTGCTCTTAAGAGGAATAACAATGTTCTTTGTTGGCATCTTGACTGGTATGTACACTAAGATCACTTCCACAGTACAGCATTACAGAATTTTGAAAGTACTCCAGCTGCCATGGCTCTATTGTGTGGAATTTGGGTTTTGTGCTGAATTTAGAATTCTCTGCTAGAGAGCTCTAGCACCTTACTAGATTACAAATCATAGAGTTCCTTAGGATGTAGCCATACAGTTAAAGTGAAATCAAATTGCTATAATTGTACCACATGAAACAGATCTAAGTGTTAATTAAAAGCCAGAGAGAAAGGGACAAAGAATAAACAGCTTCAGGTGGACTCAATAGTCCTCATAAGTCCAAATGAAACAGATGTTAATTCCCCTCTTTTAAACTGTCACACCCAATGAGATGTCCAGGTCCCTTTGTAGATGGCCAGTCGGGCCACAGTACAGGAGGGATAAGCAACCACAATCTCATTTTCTCTGCAAAGGATTAAAGTGCCAGCTAGTCTTTTGTTGAGGTACCTGTTTCATAGCCCTTGTCAAGCTGAATGATCATGGGAATAAGTTTGATCAGACTCAGTAGGACTTTCTTTTGAGATAATGCACAGAATTGTGCTGTTAACTTGAGCCATTTCTTCTCCTAAGAGAGCTTTTTTTGCTTCCAGTTTTTGGAACCTAGCAGCCCCTTCTGCTAGGACCTTGTAGAGTATCTTCACTAAACCAGCCACATAGATCATATTCCAAATTGTGCATGGTCCTAGCTAAATGGGATCAGGGTCTTTTCTACAAGCATAAGATGAGGTGAATTAACAAATAATGTCAGTGAAGACATACTTGGGAGTAAGTCTGATCAGATTTGGTAGGCCTTTCTTCTGAACTAATGTGCATGGGCCCATCCTGTTAGTTTGTCAAAGACTTTTTTTTGTTTGCTAGCAGCTGTTGAAACCTGTTACTGCTATAGCTTGGCATGGTCACCATAAGGACATTTGCACTATATATGCCTGCTGTTTGGAAGATTAAAGTTTCAATACCTTATTAAGCAAATATAATGTAGTAGATTTCTTATTCAGTGAAATGCTACATGATTATTTAATATACAAAATATTCTTACAGAACGGTTCACTGTAGACTCTGTATTTCTTGGTGTAAAGATGGTGTAGTTCATTGATTTGTGTCAACCGCATCACTATTAATATTGCAGTTTTAAAGGAAATGCAAGGAAACAACTTCAGCTCATGTACTAGGGCTAAACTGCCCTATTAAATAAGAAGACTGGAGGAGGAGGGAGAGAGAACCATTGGCAGGATTGGGTGTGGAGACTAAAATGTGTAGGTTAAAAAAAAAAAGAACAAGGGGAGCGTGTTTCATTTCAATGGTGGTTTATTTGCCAGACTTATAAGAAAAAATATTATTATCACAAAGTAGCTATAAATGTTAAGATATACTTGATTTTTTTAAAAAAGTTTTACCTGTATGCAATAAATTATTAACAGCTGGTTGTAAAACATAGAAGGACACACTCATACATACAGAATTGCCCTGATAGTGGCTTCAGATTAGTTCAGCCTTGCCAGATAATATTACACATTTTGTTAATGGTGGAAGATCTATTGAAGCCACTTAAGCAGAGACCACAGAAAGGGAGTAGAGGCTTAATCCTGCTAAGATTAGTGAGGGAGAGTTGACATGGTAAATCAGACACCTCCTCTTGCTTTTATAGTCAAAGCTAACTGATAAAGAAGAGAGGTACAGTTTCTTTCCTAGTGATCAACTGCTGAAATTGGCTGGGAAGAGAAATTTACAATGGAGGAGACAACTGAGTTAATGTAACCTAAGGTATAGAGCAAAGGTTTCCAAACTTTTCATGTTAGTGACACACTTTTTAGACATGCGTCATTTCATGACACAGTACTTGAGTAAGTAGTTCAGTAAGTGGAGGCAGCCCCTCCACCCGAGCCTGGCCCACCACTGCTGCCACCCTTGCTGGGGTCTTCCTCAGCCCAGAGGAAGCCTCTTCACCCACTGGCTCACCACTGCTGCTACCCTCGCCATGGTTTTCCTTGGCCCAGGGCAGCAGCAGCAGAGACAGACACTTCACCTGGGCCTGGCCCACCACAGTGGCGGAAGAGTCAACCCCTGCACACTGCAGGCAATACACTAATGTGTCATGACACATACCTTGGAAAGCTCTGGTATAGAGAGAGATAGAAGGGGAGACAAGTTGAGAAAGAGGACGCTGAGTTCTAGATACTGAGCTGGTAGTTCCTTGGCTGTTGTGTGATGTTTATGTGCCTTTCTGGTATAGCTTGAGTCTCTTTTGACTCTAATGTTTAATTTTATATTGGACTATCTTGAATCTTCTGTATCTGAAATCATTCCTGAAATCATGGCACTTGAGTTGTGACTATTGAGATAGCCATCCCTCTATCTTTTTTTTTTCCCCCTGGCAAATGATCTGACTCATCTCTGTGGCTGAACGTTTCTCATTCTCAAGGAAACTGTGAGTCATAGTCTGCTTCCTTTTCTGAGGCACAATATTCTGTTCTCTCCTTTACTTAGTGCAAGGCCAAGCTTATTTGTTCAGTAGGAGAGTAGGAATCCCAGATGTTAAGCAAGAATCTCTCATCTTTTCAGTCATGAAAACTGCTTTAAACCTGCAATATGACACCCTTATTTAAGTATAGCTTTCATTTTTCTTTTTTTCCCCCTCTGCTTTCCTGCCACATTTTCCATCTTTTTTCTTGCTTTTTGTTTGAAAAAAGACAGCATAGTTTTTTTTACAGATAATAATAACAAAACACTCTGCCACTAGTGTTTTTTTTTAACATTTCAACTTATAAATATTATCAGAAAATTCAAGATCAGCAACTATTGGATTCCCTGAGCTATTGGCTTGTGTATTTGTTTTTTCTTCTTTGACAGAAAATTCCAAAACAAAGAAGAAATTGCATTGGTTTAATGGCACAATTTACCTTAGATCGGGATGTAATTTACTTGCCAGTCCAGACCCACCAGCCGAATATTAGCGGTACAAGAAATACTAAACCATTTCTAATGCATATAATCTATAACAATAAAGAGTATATTCATTCACATCTATGTTTGTACCTCCAAGACTGTGCTGTCTGAAACTTGGCATAGATACCAAGGGGACTGTTAGGGTGTGCAATGCAAGGTTATTTTGGATTTTTTTTAATGAATTAACATTTTAGTTAATTAAAACCCAGCTTTTGTCTGTAGCACAATCTTTAGGCATTAGTTAGCTCTGTTCTTTTCTCGAGACAAGGCTGGAGCTAGAACAAGATGACCCATTTGTAGGACCTCTAGGTTGCTCCCTTCCTTCTTTCCTTCTGTAGCTCCAGAACTCATGTGAACAGTGAAATTTGTGAATGCTCTCATCCTGTTATATTCAGTGACAATGACATGCATGTGGACACTTCAGCATGTCCATGTACTTAAGTCAATTTCATCACAACCTATTTTGATTAAGGCAAGATGAGGGATTTTTTTTCACTCACAGGCCAGAGTTACTTTGGGATTTACCTATTTTTCAGGGCCAATGAACTAATTTCATACTTTTCTTGATTGGACTCCCAAGGAGAAGACAAAACACTTAGCTATTGGCTGTAATGATATATGAGCGTATATAATGTGCCCCATGCTCAGCTCCAGATTGCTCTCATACCCCCCCCCCCAAAAACAGCTTTTTGACTTTGAGGAGGAGATAGGGGAGAGCCAACTAGGTCAGGAGGACAACTGTGACACCCTCCCAGATTTCTGAATCCCTGGAGATCCAGGAAAGTGAACTCAATTCTATTTTCCTGGAGGCAAAATTGTGGGTACTTAGACTAATGCAACTGCTTACCTCTCCCCTTGCCATCTATCCAATAAACAGCCAGAACAGTGTCCTCAGGCTTGAAAGCGTCCTGGGTGCTGGTGCTTGCTTGGATGTTCCACAAAGAGTGAGTCCCTTTTTGTGCAATGCTGAAAAAACATATGCACTTGTAGCTCTGAATTACATACACATATGCCATCAATAGTATTCCAACCATGTTTAAAAGACTAAATGAAGCTGGTGAGGGAACTGTAAAAATGGGCCTGTTTCCATACAGTCCTTGGCTGTGTTTCCTATTATAATATATGAGAAAGTATAAATTTCATCTTCTGGTGTAAGGATACAAAATTAGGGTTATCACTCTGAATGTTTTCACACATGACAATCAAAGAAGGGTGTTTATTTTAATTCCCAACATCTGTAATGAGATCTAAAATGCACAGGGTCGGCAGCATTTACTAATTTTTACCTCAGTTTAAAAAACAGAGATCCATGAATGTATTAGGTTAATGTTTTAGTGAATGCTGTTATTTTCATATAGCTAAAGGCTGTATTAATAACTGTTTATGTCCCACTCACCCTCCCCATCCTTTTGCTGAGCAATGGGAAAGAGACAGAAAAAAGTCCCTGGTCTCCTCATGCTTTCCTCAATCAGGATAAAATTGGGGTGAAAAGGCTTTTTGTTTGTATTTGAAACCTTCAGGAAACACCAAGGAATGTGAGAAAGTGAATACATAATCAGTTCTAACTTACTGCTAGAGGAGCTTTGGAAGTTAAACAACTCTCACATTACATATTCTGTATCTCAAGGAGAATGAGGCAGGCACATCCAATAACAAGGTCAGATTGCACGCAAAGATTGGAAGATGCACATCCATGACAGAAAAACTGGCTCACGGTTTTCCATTGACATTTATTCTTCATATCATTATGGGATAGGTATCTTTATTTCCTGTACCCACGCTAGGTTGACACAGGCTCTGTGTTTGATCAAAGATCTTTCTGGACTCCTGGGAATGCAACTTCCATCTATATGGAAATCTTGCACTCATGCATGTCTTCCATCACTTTCAGCTGTTTTTCCTCATTTTCTTGCCCTTTTCTGGCCAGGGCTATCTTTTTCAGTGCCACTTCCCCCCTGCCAAAAAAAAAGGGAAAAAAAGAATTTGAGCATAGCTTATAATTTTTCTGTCCCACTAAAAGAAACTGTTGAAACATTAAGAACAATGTTCAGTTCCATTTTCATGTCTTGAGGCTGCCTTCTTCTTCCAGCTTAAACTCATGTCATCACTATGTGATATCTTAGCATATTTATATTTGATTCTGGCTCAACATCTACTTCTTAGGGCCTTCTTTATATATTGGAAAAGTGTGTCAGAAATGATGAACTTCAGAACATTATCTGACATCATGTATTTTATCTACTTTTTTGAAGCTAAGAAGATCCAGGTCTGGTCATTTTCTCAATGGGAGATCACCTTTGAAAACATGGATGCTAACTTTTGTTCCATGGTGGAAGAAAACTGGAATAGATATGTGTAATAGTGCAAACCTATATATTTCTACTCAAACATAATTTCCACTCAGTTCAATGAGAGTTATTATCAGGCAAGTGACCACAGGGTTTCAATAGGATTCTATTCCTTGGTTTTTCCTTTTTCTCAGAAACTAAGATGAAATCCATTAAAATTTATGGATGAATGAAGTAACAGACTGCAAAGTTGTAGGTCTTTCCACAAGCCCACTGGCTTCCTTCTCATCCTTTATTAAGATTTTTGATTTTAGCAGGGCAGGAATTTGTCCAAAGTGGCCCAGCCCCTTTTTCTTTCAACTCTCATTTCCAAACTGGATAATTGTTAATACTATTGAAAGAATGCCTTTACAGAAAATGTAAACTGGAAGTTTCTCCCCATTAATGTGGGATCTAACTGCTAAAATAGCCATGTATGTAACTTGATTTTCACTTCATTGTGTGATTTTTCATGATTTGAATCTTCTTTTGGTTGATGTTGCTCAGTGAGAACTCCTGAGGAGGGGAAGTGTGATGCGGCAGCCAAGAAAGCCAACGCAATTCTCGGCTGCATCGATAGGAGTATGGTGTCTAGATCAAGAGAGGTACTGGTACCACTCTACTCTGCTTTGGTTAGACCTCATCTTGAATACTGTGTCCAGTTCTGGGCACCCCAATTCAAGAAGGACTTGGTCAAGCTGGAGCAAGTCCAGAGGAGGGCGACCAAAATGGTGAGGGGCCTGGAAGCCATGCCCTATGAGGATAGACTTAGAGAGCAGTCTGCAGAAGAGAAGGTTAAGAGGGGACATGACAGCCATGTTTAAACATCTGAAGGGATGCCATATAGAGGAGGGAGAGGGCTTGTTTACCGCTGCTCCAGAGACCAGGACAAGGAGCAATGGATTCAAGCTGCAGGAAAGGAGATTCCACCTGAACGTCAGGAAGAACTTCCTGACAGTCAGGGCTGTCCAGCAGTGGAATATACTGCCTCGGAGTGTAGTGGAGTCTCCTTCTTTGGAGGTTTTTAAGCAGAGGCTGGATGGCCATCTGTTGGGAGTGCTTTGAGGGTGTTCCTGCATGGCAGGGGGTTGGACTGGATGGCCCGTGTGGTCTCTTTCAACTCTATATTTCTATGATTCTATGAAGTGAAACTGTCCTGCTTTCTCTACCCCTGCCACAATAGCCACACCTGCTGTTCATGTCCACATATTCAGTATGACATGTGAAACGGCACACGCTGCTCAAGTGGTATGCCTGCATGAGCAGGGTTCCCAGTTGTGTGATGATTTCACACTTAGATGATTCTGAACAGAGTGCCCACGTAGTGAAGTGACAGGTGCAGCACCTTGGATTCTCTTCCATCCTGTTGTGTTGAATATATACATTGGGCCACAGTGTTATTTCATGTATGCTACAGATAATACAAGTTCACGACATCTGGGAGTTTCCTCTAAACTGGTATAGGTGTGATTGGAACTATTTTGAAAAGCACTGTTTTACATTAGATTCATTCAGCAATGCAAGTCATCACCAGTGGACTATATAATCATAAGTCATAGTAATATGACAGCCAGCACGGTTCAGTGATTTGAGCACTAGACTACAATCCAGGAGACCAGGGTTTTATTCCCCATTTGGCCATGGAAACCCATTGGAAGACCTTGTGTGCATCAAACACTCACAACCTCAGAAAATCCCATAATAGGGTTGTCATAAGTTGGAAGTGACTTGAGGGCACACAACAACAATGATAACATGCATGTTTTTACTGGACCTTGTCAAGCACTGATAAGCACTGACTCCCTGACTCTAGACTGTCCCATTTTTCATCCTGTTGCTTACCAGATTCCTGAATATCTACATGACTACAGGAACATATGCTGTCTCAGCCCACGCAGTTTCTTGTCCCATTCTAATCTCTTGAGAGATTACTTGATGCCAAGAGGTTTCTTTGGGAATGAAAAGTTATTAAAGTATTCTTCTAATTGGGATTGTGGTGGAAGGAAAGAGATAAATGAAGGGATCTTTCCTCAAAGGTATTCCGCCTCAGGCACTTTCTACAGTCAAGGAAGAGGTGACTGAGAATTTGCTTTTAATTAAGCTGAGTTAATTAGAGGAAACAGGAAGGTTGGAACTTTCTGTAAAGCAATTTGGTGAAAGGATTTAGCACTACTCTGAGGTCATAAAGAACAAAAGGTAACATATTCTTTATTGGCAAAGCGTTTCAAGTTAAAATCTGATCAAACTCTTGATTTTATCATAGGAATCAGTTTAGGTTTCATGTATGTAATCTTTTGAGGGCAGCTGTTTGTAATGCTGATAAGACATTGGTAAGCTCCTGAGGAGCTGCCTTGTGCCAGTCACGGTATCTCTAATATGCTTGGTGATGTTGTAATGGGTAGCACTGGAGGTTGGCAGTATAAGAGTTCATGATTGTTGTGGGGGCATTGGCTAAAGAGCACAAAAGTATGTCAAAATAAAATTGTGGTTCTTACGTTTTGTTCGAAGTGAGGTGGACAACACATGGCCTTCTGGCTTCATATGGCCATCTTGCCCATCTTTGTGGCTGCCACTAGCCACAGCTTATCACTGGCACTGCTAGCTTTGCAGTGAACACTTGTATTCTTCCTATAAAAGAAGGCATACAGGTAGCCGGTGCGTTGTTTTGTACTTCAGCATACCCTCCAACATTTCATAGATGAAAACTGAGACATATGTGGCCAAGTAACATCTGGGTGGTGTTCAAATGCCAAAGAGATTAACAAGGAAGAAAAGACAAGTTATGAGAGTCTGCAGCAGTTTCTTTTGTCCAAGCGTACCGGGAAAGGCAAGAGTTCACAAAACTCCTCCCCTCTCCTCTCTCCTAAGTTAAATGAGTAGAAACTACTTTTGTATTTTGAACTCAGTTTGCTGAAATTGCAGTAAGCTGAGGACAAAGGGAAAAGTGAGAAGAGAGAGAAACTTGGATATCTGAAAAAGTATCAGAAGATGTGGGATGACAGAGAATTAATTGGGACCAAACCTGCCAAAACAGCACAGTTGGAAGATATGCTTCAGTAGTTCTTCAAAAGCTACCCAAAGGTATTAAGTTTGAAAATGAAGTGCTCATTCCTCTTTTGTCTGCAAGGTAAAATGTAGCCTTATGACACTGTGTGCTGGTGGATGTGAGGCGACTCCCTGTGGTTTCAGGTGGTGCCAATTTGTTTCTCCATCTCTAGAAAATGCCCACCTCAGTTCTAAAGAACTGCACCCTCACAGCACTAAACCTCTAGCAAAGTTTGGGGCTAAATTTCAAGAAAAGATTGCAAAGCTGGTGAAAGGTGGTCAGAAAGAAAAGGCTCTGGTGAATCCTTTGCTCCAATTCACATCCCAGTATTTAGCTCTATTGTTATTAGCCAGTTCTGGTTCATATCTGTTAGCTGGCTGAATCAATGCTGCTTGCAGCTAACACATGGAACTCTGATCATTTTGTTAACTACTGGACATTAAGGTAGTTTTCAAAGAAGCAGCCGTGTTAGTTTCCTGCAGCATAAAAAAGAAGAAGGAAGAGGAAATAAAAAGAAATGTGGCAACATCTTAAGATTAAGACTGATGCTTTAATACCCCTCAATATGGCATCTGAAGAAGTTGATTTACATCCATGAAATCTCAAGCAAAAATAAAAACCTGTTAGTCTTAAAGGTACTGCCACATTTCTTCCCCCCTCCCTCTCCATTCCTTTCTCCTTTTTGTGCTCAACATTTAAAAAGTGCATCATGCGTTTTAGTGCTTTCCAAATTTGGCATGTTGCACTTTTGTATTTCACTGCTTTAAAAGATTTACATACTTGCATTTTGTAGACGTTCATGCAGTTGTCATGGTCATGTTGCTTTCTGATGAAATTTCACCTCACAGTGCTAATCCTTCCCTACAAAAGCAGAGGACTCATTAAGTTTATCCCATTCCCTGTAACTTATGGAATTCGGTGGAATCCAAAATGCTCTATGGCAAGGTGAAGTGGGGAAACTGCCTCAGTTTTCCAGATATATGTATAATTCTCCTCCTTGTGGAACATAAGACTAAATCTCTTTGGATTGGGTACCCCACAGGATGTGTTCTTCCTTCTGACATAAATGATAGAGAATAATATAAAGGGAGATGTTGTTCTAAATCAACTTTTTAAAATCATCCAAAAGGAATGATTCACAAATGATGGCATTTTATAGCACTTCATCCATATCCTTACAATATTCTACAAACACATCTCATTTTTCCTTACAAGTGATTACATAAAATAAGCTCCTTTCTTATTAGTCAGGGTATGAGATTGGCCTAGGTTTACAAACTACTTCTTTTTAAATTCATGGCCATTGGTACACTGGACGTGGGGTCTAACTGCAGTTCTTAGGACTTTTTCACATGAGGTAGGTCAATTGCAGTTATAGCAGGATAATAGCATCTTTGGCTGGGAATTATCGCATGACCTTGTGACATGACCTCATTCCTCTTCTATTGTTCTTCTGGTGGAAAACCATTTGGAAAGTGTTTCTTTCATAAAGGAGGTCATTAATGGATTCAAGTGGAGATCTGTTGAATAAAAGAAAACTTGATAAACTAATATTTATATAAATCCCATTGATTCAATGGGTCTACTCTCGTTGAAATTAACATGTGTATTTGGGTCAGCAGCTTCACAGCTTCCATTGTTAACTACTAGGCTTCACCTACCTCTAGATGGGCCCTCCATGTATTCAAATTATTTGAAGAGGAAGGAATGGGACTGTGTCACATTACCCCTAGCTCTGACATCCAGAGCTTGAAAATGTACTTTTGGATTACAGTTCCCAGTATACTTAACATGGCCAGTCATTGCCTTTTCCCGAGCCCTGTTACATGAAAGTATGCACTTGGGCCTTGAGGCACCTCATCAAATAGGAAAAAAATATTGCTAAGAAAGAGAACCTAATTATGGTTTTTAATGGACAAGAAAATAATTTCAGGATACTAACAAATTGACTAGATTTGAGATCATACCGTATCCTTCACATAAGCCAAAAGAAAACACTGTGGTAAATGACCACACATGAGAAATGCAGGGTAGCTTTTGTACTTTGGATTTTATGCACTCTAACAACAATGACCAACATTATTAGACTGAGAGATTTTGTGTGAAATGGCTTGAGATAAGTATTCTTTTTTGCTTTCTGGAAATTAATATAAAGTGCTTTTACAATATGGAGGCCAGGCAGGAAATTGCTATGTCCCTTTGTTGAAAATGCATCAAGTAGTTCATTACATCCATCTTGTACAATGCCTAGTTCTTTGAAAATTTGTTTTCTGTAACTCCGATAAAGGTAAGATCTATCGGCCTTTTGTTGTAACAAGGTGAGTGATTTCAGCTTGGATGTTTCTTGCACATTTTTGTTGGATAGGGACTCTCTTATAACCCTGATAGAGTGAAAACACATTAAACCCATCAGAAGCCTGTCTTCAGTATGTTCAAGATAAACATCATATAAAGGACTTTGCCAGGTTCTGATCTGCTTCTTCTGAAAAAACAATCCTCTTCTTTTGTCCATTTACTTCAACTATTTGTTTTGCTTCCTTGTACAACTCCTCTATGTGGTACCTGAAGCTCCCCAAGGCATTTTCGTTCCATTAACTTCTTATTGATTTTCATTTATGTGTACAGATTACAGCATATACATTAACTGAAAGCATCAGCTGCGGAAAAGTTCAGACTTCAAATGAGTTCCATCTTAGTGACAGTGCATTAGCATCTGAATGTTAATCACAGCGTGAGACCACTGTATTTATGGAGGCACTGTGACATACAGATTTGTGAATGTCCTTGATGTGGCAGTGAAGTGTAGTAACCAGTAGCCACTATAAGGGAAATGCTACCTATTCATTAAATGTTTGAGGACATTCATTTCCCTTTTATTTTTTATTATAAGGAGTCAGTTTTTAAGATCACTTTCTGTATTACCTTTATCACATATGCAGAGGCTAAAATTGGCATCTTTTATAACAGTGTTTCTTAACCGTTAAATATCTTCGGTTGCCACAGACCACCAAGATTTAACTCAAGATTTAATATCCTAAAGTGTATCAAATTTTTATTTGAAGTTGCTCATTGAGAGTCTTCATATTTGGAGAGAAGAAAGAAATGGGTAAATGTACACACTCTTGTTATAATATTTTTTTTACTGGGATGATTCCGTATGAATTTAAGAGCAACAATACCTTCAAGCCTTCATGGATCCCCTGTAAGGACATGATGGCCCCTTAGGGGTCCATGGACCATAGGTTAAGAACTGCTGTTCTCTAACACATCTCCATTGTGTGCAGAGGTACTATCCTTGCAGTTATGCCTGTGTAAAGCAACAACTTGGAAACCAGGTTGGAAGATACATACAAGAACCTTTAGCTGTCTGTACAAAATGCAATCCTTACTGCTATGGCCTTTGCTCTGGCCTCTGAGGGAGAAAAGAATAGCCAGAATCTGATGGTCTGAATCTCCTTCCCCACTGCCGTCCTCTTTTCTTTATGTATCCCAGTTTGTAATCTGCTCTAAGAGCTTTTTTGGCCGAAAAGTAAGGTATAAATACTCTGAATAAATAAACAATCCTCCAACTAACCCTTAAGAGTTCCAACCAGCAACTACTGGTAGTATTGTTTTCCAAATGTTGGAAAACAGGTGGGCCATACCATTTTGTACTTGGCTCAAAGAAACTTCTGAACAGTCTTAAAGAGTGGTCTCACGTAGAGACAACTTCTGCCTTACCTCATACCTAAGCCTGAATCCAGTTGTTAGATCCCACTAAAGTCGATCCAGACAGAGATTCTTGTGTAGTGTAGATCTGCATTCATGTACACTGTTATGTGCTGGTTAAGTTGCTTCCCAAGAAAACACTGATTTTAGCAGCAGCAATTTGTTAAGGTAAAGCGAACAATATAACAACTTGATAAAAGTTGCTAAGACTGATGTACCTTGGTTAGTAGCAAGATTTTTATACTAAAACATATTAGTTGCGAAGGACACTGATTGGTGACAGTCATAAATGTTATATTACCCACCATAATATGAGGGTTCCAAGACTTCTAGAATATTTAAATACTTTCATCTTGGGAACCTAAGTGTTTCCTGTGTTTTATCTCTACTCTTCTGGTTATTTTTATACTGACTTACTGATATATCACACTTCATCCCTCTCCCATGCCAGACGCCCTCCAGTATTTCCTGGACACCTTGAGGCCTTTGATCTTACACCCAGATACAAGCTGCAATTGATATTCAATACATTGTTGATGATCATAATTGCCCATGGTTACAATGTTGCAATAAGCAATAGTATGCTCTAATTGTCCTTCCTACAAGCTAAGCTAAGTAGGGTTTGCTAATACTACCACAGCAGGAGCCAAGCATCCTGACCTAGGTACAAAAAAGTTGCACTATACCACCCTACTGTTGAATACCAGCGTTGTACAACTGACTGTACATCTACCTGTGGTCTTATCTATTGTTCCATTGGGCAATGAGGAATACAGAGTGGCTGATACTGCATTCCCAGGGGAAAAGCGGAACACTGAAGGACTGGACAAATGGGAAACACATCTCAAAGTAGTCAATAGATGGTTGATTTATTTTAGAAACAGTCCAATGTGTTTTGGCCAATATATGTTTCTATGGCTTTCTTTAGGGCCTGCATAAAAACATCACTCTGGGAAGAAAAACACTTCATCTGCATTTCTTTCCCAGTAGCATTTGCTGAAATTACCACAAGGAGAAGAAGGAAGCCAGAGCAGGAGGAAGCGAGCTTTTGAATTAGTGGACCGGGAAGCAGAACTCTGTGACGAAGAGCAGCTCATCTGCATTTCTTCCCCAGCAGCATTTGCTGAAGTTGCTGTGAACACAAAGGAAACTGGATTGGGTGAGGAAACAAGCTTTCGAGCCACACACAGTTATATCCAAAGAGTTACTTTGCTCTAAAAGGGCCAAAAATTAACTGCCAGCATGGAGGGAGAAAGATCTGTAGTCAACTGCTGTAATGTGTGTGCAATGTTTGTCTTCTTGTCAGAAAACCTCGCTGACTAACCTTGCAGCAAGTGCAAACTGGTGACTCTCTTGGAAGAGAAGGTGAGAACACTAAAGGAATGTATTGACACTCTTCAGTGAATTGGAGGACAGAAGGAGAGAACAGAGAGAGAATTGATTTTGCAGAATCAACAGGAAGAAATTGCCAAGGAAAATGAAGAGGATTATGTCACTGAGGAAGCACCTTGGAGGATAGTCATTGTCTGGAGCGGACGATACACAAGGGATTCAGAACCACTTCCAGTTAAGCAATCGCTTCCTAAATCTTCCTTGAAGATAATGGTAGTAAAGGACAGGAGACCGGCAACAAGAGACACTGCAAACTGAGGAAGGATTCCAGTTAACCACTAATGGTAGCAAGAAAAAGAAAGAAAGGTGCTGGTCATAGGGGATTCATTGCTCAAGAGTATGAAGGCACCTGTGTGCCAGCTTGACAAGATGAATTGGAAAGTGTATGTGTGCAGATTTCGGATCTCACTGACAACTGTAGCTCATCAAGAACACAGGTAAGTATCCCTTTATTCTTGTGAGCTGATGACACTGTAAAGAACATCTTTGACCAGATCACTTTGGACTCTGAAACCCTGGGTAGAAAGGTAAAGCATTTAGGGGCACAGGTGGTACTTCACTAGTTCTACCTGTGAAAGGTAGAGGGCCACAAAGGGACAGGAAGATGCTTCAAGCGAATGACTGGCTATGCAAATAGTGTCAACGAGAGAGACGTGGCTTCTGGGACCATGATCTTCACTTTTTAGATGAAGGACTACTGGCTACAGATGGGCTGCACCTCACAAACACTGGGAAGAATATCTTTGGCAAAAGCAAGGAGAATCTGATCAAGAAGGTTTTAGACTGCATCCTTGAGAGGTTGACAATGATATCTCACACATCTGTCTAAAAGCAAGCTCTAAACACAAGAATGTGAATTGTACAGCAGAAGCTGAAGGAGAGGATCGGAGCCACAATAAAACTCATAGTAAAATAAAATGTAAATAAACAAGCCTTTAGATGCCTATATGCCGATGCACAGAATTTGTGAAACACACAACACCAGCTTGAAGTCCTAGTTCAGGAAGGTGAATATGACTTTATATGTATAAGAGAGACTTGGTGGGATGCTCCCATGATTGGAAGATAACAACTGGAGTATATAATCTGTTAAAAAAGAATAGATGAGGAAGAAAAGGAGAGAGAGTAGCACTATATGTCAATGACAAATTTATTTGTACAGAAATCCACACAAGTGATCCAACTGGACCAATTGAGAATATTTGGGTAAAGATAAATGGATATGAAATAAAACCAACATTGTGGTTGGCATTTACTACAGGTCACCAAGCCTAGACAAAGTCAATGATGAAGTGCAGACATTTCTGAAGCAGAGAAATTAATTTCATTTGCTGGACAGGAAAAAAAATGTGAACTAAGGTCAAGGTTTTTTATGTTAGAAGACAGTCAGAGAAAAAAATAGCTGCATACCATCTAAACATGTGCAACTGCATAGCTAAATCCTGTTGGTAAATCCCAACTAGATTCAGCCCATTCAATTAGCTGTTGAATAGTGAGTCAACAAATAAACAAGTGTAATGGATTCAATGCTGTACTCTAATTGGGACTAAGAATAAGATTTAGGTCCAAATGAAATGGTTCCATTTGTAGAACTGGGTTAGCAGAACCATGAACTAAACATGTCAATTGCACATTGGCCAAAAAGGGAACTTAACAAATATATATGTAATCAATAGGATTCCTGTCCCAATGAATCAATGGGGACATACCAAGTTAACACTTATGTAAGTTCCCCTGATTTAATGGGTCTATTGTAGTTAGGACCAATAATTTGATTTGGGTTTTAGAAAACTAGGAACTTTCATGAGGGGTTCTTGCTTCATGTTATGATATTATTTTTTATTCTGCTCCTCATTCCTTTCATCCAATTCAAACCTTTTGGATTGCTGAACTTGGAAAAGTTAGGTTTTTTGGACTTCAACAATCCAAGCCCCCAGGAATTCTGGAAGAAGTTTACACTTTTAGCAGTTTGATGCCACTTAACTGCCATGGCTGAATGCTATGGAATCCTGGGATAGACAGTTTAGTGAGGAGTATTCAGGAATTCAAAAGATATTGCTATGGTAATTAAAGTGTATCAAAGTGCTATAATTGTGTGATTTGATAGAGACATGAGTAAATACCAAAACTAAAATATAATTCCACAGAAGATATTTTTTTGGAGAATTTCTGGGATTTTTCTTTCTCTCATCTCCTCTTATGCTCTTAGAAAAAGAAGTCCTGTTTGCAAAATTTTATCCAAACATTCTCCACCTTTTATTTCTGGGAAAGGACAGCAGCATTCTCTCTCTTTTTGACACCCCCCACCCAAATTTGCCATATTTTGCTTTACAGAGGTTGTGAAATGTTGGTTGGGCTGTCAATACAGGGGCTGCTGTGCTTACTTTACAGTGGCAACAAAAGCAAAGCAAAACAAATAGCACAGAGAAGCTGTATTACAGTTGCTGTTCAGCCCTACCATGAGGAAACTGTTGGATTATTTCTTCTCCCCCTGGAGAAGTTGAGTTAAATAGTTTCTCCCACTTTCTCTTTCTGCAAATAGGATGGAAAATTTCATAAGGCTATTTGCTCACAGCTGTACCACTTGTTTCTTTTCTGCCCTCTGGGAACTGTAGAAATAAGACACTTGTCAAGCATATGACAGGTTGTAATATATAGACAGTATGTCACAAGGTGTGTTTTTGCAGAATCTTTGTAATAGGCAGAAAAGCATGCAGGAGCAAAAATAAAACAATTGATTTGGGTCTGAGAATAAATTACCAGACAACAATGTTCTAGTATCATCTCTCTTAATGAACTCCTAACTACATATGTACAGCGTGCCTCTTTCTTCCTTAGATGTTCCAATTTTAAACATGTTTACTGTGAAGTTATCCCTGCCATGTTCAACATGGCTTTTGCTTAGGAATATAGTCATAAGACTGCAGACTGTTTTTCTTAAGAAGCCCAGATGACAGTGTTCCAAGAAAATGCAAGACATGCAGTGACCGCATACGTTACTATACAGAGGGCAGTCTGCCATTTGATGGGCTGTCAAAAAACAGCCCTGAGCTTGGAGAAGGAGGAGCAGGAGGATTTCTTACCTGCCTTTTCCTATAGATTGAGGTGGGGAACTAGAGATTAAAATACAACAACAAATGGACACATAACACAGTTAAAACCACAAACAATAATTAAAAATACATAATCAAAGGGCATAACACCAGTTTAAAAGGCATACATATTAAAAACAATAAATCCGTAATTTCAAAACTCATAATTTAAAAACCATCTGGATTGGCTTGCCAGAAGAGATTAGTCTTTAACGCTGTTTTAAATGCAGGAGCATATGCAGCTGTTGGATCTCTTCTAGCAGGTCATTCTGCAATTTGGAGGAAGCTGGTGAAAATGTCCTCTGGTTAGCAGTCTCCAGTCTTGTCCTGACTGGTTGTAGTAAATGTCCCTCAGAAGACTTGACTGTAGGAGGGGGATTATATGAGAGAAGGTGATCCTGTAGGTAACCAAGACCCAAACCAGGTAGGGTTTTAAAGGTAGTAATCAACATTTTGTACCTCACTCATAAACTAATTGGCAGCCAGTTGAGTGAATCTAATATAGATGTAATATTATCACTCCTGGATATACCAGTAATCCATCTGGCTGCCATGGTTTGTGCTAACGGAAGTTTCTGAACTTGGTACAAAGGTAACCCAATGTTTAGCACATTGCAGAAGTCCAGCCTTGAGGTTGCCAGCGAATGCACTACCATCTTTAGGTCCTCCACCTCTAGGAAGGTATCCTCTGTTTAAAGGCCAGGACTCAATGATGTACTTTTGCAAAGGCCTTTCACATTACAGAACAACCGCGTTACCATTCCATTTTAACTGCCATAGCAACATCCTAAGGAATCTTGGTATTTGCAGTTTAGGGAGGGATATTTAAACTTTTCATCTGGAGAGCTCTAGCCCCTCACCAAACTACAAGCCCAAGATTCTAGAGGATATGACCATGACATTTTAAGTGTAATCCTAGTGCTATAATTGTGTAATATAAAGCCCCTGGATTCCATAGTTTCAGCCAAAATCAATGACTTCACCCTAAAAATTACTCTGGAGGACTTAAAAAGTCCCTGTTCTGTTGGATACCTAAATAAACTATTAGAGCTTGGCTAATGAACCCTAAGATGGAACAACAGAAGGGGATCTTCAAACTGCCCATAAGCATTTAGGAATAGGTATATAGGCTACCTGGTGACAGTTTTAATTGCTATTGTGATAGTTTGTCTGTTGTGGCATTGTAATTCTATTTAAATTATACTAATCTCTTCTAAATTTGTAGCTAAACACATAGATTAGCTCATTTAAACCTTACATAAATTAGAGCTTTTGTGGGGGTGATATATTTCTTCTTTTCTGGTGATTTGTAAGTGGGCTTCCTTGAAAGGCTCGTGACCTGATTAAGCAAGATTCCACTTTGTAGCAATGTCCAAAGGACTTCTGCCCTTTGAGCTGTTTTTAAACCCTTTCTCCCTATTTAAACATGCATAGTTTTAGTAACGGTCTAATGGGAAACACTTCATTCAGCCTAAAGTACATGAGCTTCTTGTCATTTTTACATTTGCTTACTCTTGGGATGACAGGATTATTTAATTGACTCTAATAATCTAATGCACAGATAGGTACTAATGTGTTTGTAGGCCACATTCACTAAAAAAGGATCAATGTTTATGACAGATATTGCACTTGCTCTGAGTATCTAATTAAGCCACAAGAATGCACTCGAGTTATATCCATTGTTGAGTGCATTGTAAAACATCTCTGGATAATTCTGTCAACTGCTCTTGTAAAGAATTATGGACAGATACAGAAGAGAAGGCCATTTCTTTAAATTGACACTTTGGTGACTGTCAGAATATTGAGATTTGCATCGTATGTGTTGCAGAAAAATACCACATACTTTTGCAGCTTTAAGCTGCTTTGTGTTACAGTCTTGTTTCACATTTTCCCCCTGCTGCAGATGTCATTTCCAGCAAGTATTTTAATTTTGTCGGAACAGTGGAATCTTCAAAGCGAGATGTTTTATATCACAAGGCTTCTCTGGGATTGCGGTCAATACTGTTTTCTTTTGATTATCTGGAAATACACATACAATTGTGCATTCAAACAAGGTCCTGGTTGATTATAAGTGATGACGTTGAACTCATCATTTTTGAAAGAATGGGTTTGCTGAGTTCCTTTTTCTTGCCTGTTTTTGTATGCCTCCTTACCACTGTCCTAGATTTTCCTCTTGGTTCTCTGCTTATTGGAAAGAATTGCCAGCAAAATATTCTTATCATTCTATGGATCTTGAAATATTTGTCTCCCTGCAAGGGTTTGTTAAGAAGCTTGTATTTCTTTTTAAACAGCAGATAATCTGACAAATGGTGCACTATCATTGGGAATCTCATCTACTTTTTGAACTATCCCTCAGAGCTAATTTATTCTACATCCAGTATAGCAGCGTTAAAGTAAAAAATAGCCCATTTTGATATTCTATTCGAATTGTATTATTTTATATTTTTGCTGTTCCAATATCTATATTCTATAAGTACCAGTCTTTTTGGGTCCTATGTGAGTGGCAACAGAATATTAAGGTAAGTTATACACTTGCAAAGTATCAAAACAGCATTTGGGCTGTATTCTTAAAATATTTGAAGTGAGATTTGTGTAGCCTTCAATATCAGAACACAGAGTTACTGTAGCTCAGGCCTGTATGGGAATCATGCCATAGCCTGAATTCTGTTGTTAGTCGCAGCTTCAGTAGAGTCACTGAATTAATGAGATATAGGCCTTTTCCACACGGGGTTTTTGAAACAGTGCAGTCCGTCCTCCAAGGAGGAGGTCTGCACCTTGGACCGGACTGAGTCGGACCTATTTAAAGTAGATCCGCACCTCAGTCCGGTCTGGAACGACCCCAAGTGGTCGTCCAGCATGCTTTTGAAAGACCTGATTTTTCCGCTCTTTCAAAAGCACGGAGCGTGCTACTGTGAGCCTGCTCCCTTATGCAGATTCGCAGGCTCGCACCAATGTGAGCGTGTGATCTGCCCAGGGGCAGGCTTTAGGCTGGTGAGCTTCAGCAGTTGGTCGAGATCCTTGACCAACCAGAAGCCACCATTTGGGATACCGGAACAGTGCATATTGATGAGCACGCACTGCTCCGGAGCGTCGTGGACTTGACCGGGGAGCCGAAAGGTCCAGTGAGTAGTGGCGCGGGGCGATTCCCTCGCCCGGTGTGGAAAAGGGCTTAGTCTTGACTTATCATTGCACTGATTCAGTCAGACTACCCAATATGATTTAGGCCCAAGTGTCCTTGAAGGAAGGCCAGCATTCTTTTTTTCTAAATGTGTATGGACTGATTACAGGCACTTGGAAGGATATTTTATTACATGAAAAGAGGTATCTTTATCCATCATATGTTAATGTAGAATCATAGAATCATAGAAATGTAGAGTTGGAAGAGACCACAAGGGCCATCCAGTCCAACCCCCTGCCATGCAGGAAAACCCTCAAAGCACTCCTGTCAAGTGGCCATCCAGCCTCCGCTTAAAAACCTCCAAAGAAGGAGACTCCACCACACTCTGTGGCAGCACATTCCACTGCCGGACAGCCCTGATTGTCAGGACATTCCTCCTGAGGTTCAGGCGGAATCTCCCCTCCTGCAGCTTGCATCCATTGCTCCTTGTCCTGGTCTCAAGAGCAGGAGAAAACAAGCCCACTCCCTCCTCGACATGACATCCCTTCAAATATTTAAACATGGCTATCATGTCCCCTCTCAACCTTCTCTTCTGCAGACTAAACATACTCAGCTCTCTAAGTCTGTCCTCATAGGGCATGGCTTCCAGGCCCCTCACCATTTTGGTTGCCCTCCTCTGGACCTGCTCCAGCTTATCCATATCCTTCTTGAATTGGGGTGCCCAGAACTGGACACAGTATTCAAGATGAGGTCTAACCAATGCAGAATAGAGTGGTACCAATACCTCCCTCGATCTAGACACCATACTCCTATTGATGCAATCAAGAATTGCGTTGGCCTTCTTGGCTGCCGCATCACACTGCTGACTCATGTTCAGCTTGTGGTCTATGAAGACTCCTAGATCCCTTTCACATGTACTGTTAGCCAGCCACGTGTCCCCCATCCTATATTTCTGCATACCATTTTTTCTGCCTAAGTGTAGGACCTTACATTTCTCTCTGTTGAAGTTCATTTTGTTAGCCTTGGCCCAGCTCTCCGTATGTCTATTTGTTTAAACCTGAATGGTTATCAGTTGACAAGTGGGTCAGGCAAGGCTGTCTTTTATCACTCTCTCTTCTAAACATCTATGCTGAACATATCACATATAAAACAGGATTAGATCTGGAGGAGGAAAGCATAAAGATTGGCGGACCAACAGTTTAAGATATCCAGATCACACCATACAAGATCTGGAATGATTACTGAAAATAGTCAAGAAAAAAAGCTGCAAAGGCAGGTTTGCAGTTAAATATTAAGAAAACAAAAATAATGACCACAGATGAGTTACATAACTTTAAAACAGATGATGAAGACATTGAAATAATTAAAAGATTTTCTATGCCTTGCTTCTGTTATTAATCAGAACGAAACTGCAATCAATATATCAGAAGAACAATAGGATTTGGAAGGATAGCCATGAAGGAACTAGACAAAATCCTGAAATGTAAAGCTATATTGTTTAATACTAAAGTTACGATGGTCTGTGTATTTGTATTTCCAATTACTATGTATGGTTATGGAGGCTGGACAATGAAGAAAGCTGATAGGAAGAAAATCAACTCCTTTGAAATGTGGTGCTGGAGAAAAGTTCTATGGATACCCTGGACTGCTAAAAAGACAAATGAATGGATCCTAGAGCAAATCAAGCAAGCAAATTAATTCTCCCTGGAAGCCAAGATTACTAAACTGAGGTTGACATTCTTTGGCCATAGCATGAGAAGACATGATTCCCTATAAAAGACAATAGTATTTGGTTAAGGTAGAAGGCAGCTGGAAAAAGAGGAAGACTGCATTACAGATGGATAGACTCAATCAAGGGAGCCATAGCCCTGAGTCTGCATCGCAGCAGGGCTGTTGATGATAGGGTGACTGGGAGGTTTCTCATTTATAGGGTCATGTAGGCCAACATCAACTTAATGACAATTAACAATATTTGTTTAAAGAAAAGGAAATACTGAAAAGGATAAGATTATGCTACTTTTAAAGTGCTATTATTCATGGCTTTATAACAGATTTATTTCTATTTTTTTCACTAACTTAACAACTTTTGGAATTACATAGATTTCTTTCCTGTGCTTAATTGTGCTCCACCTACAACACTGATATTCTCCCAAACACCAAAAATGTTCCCTCCACATTCTAGTTTGATGCTATGTCTGCTGCTTCCCAAGCAGAATCAAAATTTTCAGTGCATGTTCTTCTGTTGAGCGAAATGGGGATAGCAAGAGAATGTTTCTTCATGGGTAGATAACAAGAGACTGCCCACAATATGTACTTGTTGCTTTGGTAGATTTTCACTCACCATCATTTCCTCTATATCTTTTCCCAATGGCAAGGGAACAGAATTTACTTCTATATACAAAACACTAAGACATTTTAAAGTATTTGCAGTAGACTATTAGTCGATAGCCAGTGGCAGTTCTGAAATTCAAAATGGGATAGCAAAGGAAATTAGTCAGAATCTCATTGGGGCATTGCATCTTCATAAGTGCACTTACATCTGGCAGGAATTAGAACTGTGTTGTCATACAACATCCATATCTAATGGAAAACTGCTGTTACCTTACTATGTAGCACAGTGGTTCTCAACCTGTGGGTCCCCAGATGTTCGTGGACTTCAGCTCCCAGAAGCCCCAGCCACTATGGTCAATGCTTAGGGCTTCTGGGAGCTGAAGTCCATGAACATCTGGGGACCCACAGGCTGAGAACCACTGATGTAGCAGAACCAGCAAAGTGCCTTACATGCATTGGTGCCCAGTGCAAATGGTCCAGATGTACACCAATCCTTATTTGCATCACATCAGTCCCAATAAGCATCAGACTCCAGTGCACATGGGGCACTCTTGCCAGTGTCCCAATATGCATCTGCAGTTCAGTAACTGGGTTTCTTAGCACCTTTGCTTCTTAGCTAGATATATGCAAAGTTATGTTATGTAAAAGGTCACATAGGATCCTCATGGTTGTCTGTATAGTCGCCTGTTTGTGCCACATAGGCCTCTTCCATCTGTATTTTGGGCTGCCTGGCTCTGTCTCTAGGCAGTAGGTTTCCATGAACAAGAGGGAAATTGAACTCTGTGTCATATCTCAGATAGGCCAGGCAGAGCTGATAACAATTAGTAGGCTGTAGAAGCAGGGCTTTTACCCACAGTAAGGAGTGTGTGTGTGAGAGGGGGGGCAGTCCAAAGCAAATCTGAATCAAGCCAAAAGTCCAAAGTTCCAAGAATATTCACACCCAAAGGGGGAAAATCAGAATTGTAGTCTTATGGCAGACAAAGGTCCAATAGGAGACAGAGTTCTTAGCCAGGAAGCAAAGGTCAGACGCAGGATTTCAACCACCAAGAAGGGCAGTTATCAACTCTGCTGAGCAAAGCCAGATGTTCTTATTTGTAGCCTAACAATGTTGACACAGATGTTCTCTTATTAGGGCTCATTTGGTATATAAATGAGCTGAATGCCTAAGACCTTTTTTCTCTTGCCGTCATTCCACCAAGGTAGGTACCTGCACTGCTTCTTCCTCTGGCCCTGTTGCTGGTTGTTCTGTTCCCCTTGCTCTGGCTCCTGCTGCTGCTCATTGTTCTGTTCCTCTGGACTATCTTCTGCCTCTGAATCAGAACTCTCCTTCTCTCTGTAAAGGCCTCTAGGGCAGGGCATGATGCCCTGGCTTCCAGCTTAGTATCATATGCTCAAAACAATACACCATGCTGGCTCTGTTGCTGCTGCAAGCCAGCGTTGTCTAGTCTTTACATCTCCTCCCTTTTCTTTTGCCTCTGTCTTTGGGAAATTTAAATGATACTATGTTGGTCTTGGCTGTGCCCCTGCTAGCCTAAGATAGATCCAATGCATAATGTCATCCGTGGGTCCCAGCTATCATCAGTGGCCCATCCTGACCTGGAACACAGTCAGAACCTAAAAGGACATAATAGTGACCTTAGAGACCTTACTACAAAACTACAGGGACACACTCAGGATCAAATTATACACTAAAGGAGATGCAAGCAAGCTAATTTGCATGTTGCAGAATGAGTTAAGCTCATGCTAAGACAAACAGATGTCTTTTCTCTCTTTACAGAGTTTTGCATCTGGTGATATATAATCTTTAATGTGCAGTCTGTATCATTTCAAAAGCATTAGAATCTTCTGAACATCTCCTTTTAGAGTAACTGTATGGGTGACTTCAACACTGAGTGTGGATGTGCATCTGTGGTTTTCATCACAGATGTATCTTCCATGGAAATCCACTACCATCAGATCCTGGACTACATACTCCATTGTCTGTTCCAGCAAGGCTTGGACACTGAGTGGCATGAGCAGTGTGAGCCGTACTAGCTCAAAAGCCACTGCATGAAACTGGTTCATATTATTCTTATGATATTTATTTATGTATTTATGTATGTATGTATTTATTTATTTATTTTGCTTGTCATTCCCCATTTAGGTACTCAGACTGAGTGCCCGAGTTAACCTGCTTAAGTTTTTTCTCCAGTATTCAAAATCTTTTGAGTCTCCCAGTTTTCTTCATTGAATTTGTCCCCCTATTTCCAAAAGAGTTTGTAATTTAAGAGTTCCCCTCCTCTAGCATGCCGTACTGCTTGGAAGCACAGAAGCATGCCTTGCTGATTTTGTAGGTTCATTCTAGAAAGATCCAATGAAAGAAGAAGCACCAACCAGAATTTGAAATGAAGTGTGTTTATGTTGATTGGTAAAGGCATCTGTTTTTCTCCCCTATGCAAGGAAATTTCAAGAAACTGTAGGAAAACATGTTGTTCTTGGATTGACAATTTAGCCTCTGGGGCCTGATTATCCCATCTACAGGCCAGTGCACAGCAGCAGGAAAGTATGTAAATCTAGCACTCTCCAATCAAATAGATGGGAAAGGTTCACACAAAGCAAGCTGCCCTATGTATGAGCTACATACTTATGATTCTCTCATCAGGTTGTCAAAGAAAGTCAGATGCTGATGAGGGCTGTAGCTGAGGGAAGCTGATGCATATGCAGGTTATTGTACAGTGCAATTGCAATGTGCTTTTTCTTAAGTGAGCTGAGAATTCGTAAGGCTAAGTTTAGGGGGACTGGAAAATGTTATAATTGCTTCATAACTTTGGCGAGTTTTGGGACTCCTCTGTAGTGTCTGAAGCATGTTGCACATTCCACCTGGAAGCCTTCAGCATCAGGCCCACAGATCAGAGTTTCTCTCATTCATATCATTACAATGCATGGTCATAAGATGCTGTTGGGTTGGTGTTTAAAGTGGCCAAAATAGGGCTGAGCTGAATTTTCAGGGGCACCTTTGACAGGGTAGTCCTGCTACTTTCCAAAAAACAAAAGTACATAGAAAGCAAATGAAAAACAAGCAAAACTGGACATGGACTGAGGTACCATCATTGAGAACAAAACCCAAACTGATTGAATGTCTTTGGCCTCAGGCCTTGTCTAAATATGGCAGAAGGAACGAGAGACTGAAAGATGAAGATTTTTATTCAATTATCTTTCTTGCTGACAGTCCTTTCTGCACTCTGCCAAAGTACCTCCCAAGTTAACAAAGAAATGACTGCAGGCAAGGCATTCCCATCTGGCTCCTTAATGGACAACATTTGCCCATTACTAACCATTGGCAGACTCCTGTGGATGGTAACCAGGCAACGTTTCATGATGCAAGTGCTATCAAATCGCTCTCTTACTCCAAGGAAGATGCGAAGGTAACTCTTCATTTGAGAATTAGGCAAGTCTTGGCGACTTGTTAGTGATTTTTGTGCTTTATAGATGCTGCCTGTATCGCCCTGTCTCACCTACACAAACTATTCTGGGCGCTGGGTAGAAATACCAGCCACAGATGGTGAAGACTGAGCAGTGCAGCTGTCCAAGCACAGCCCAATATCCCTGAGGCAGCTGTAATGGGAATTTGGTAAATGTATTGCACTGTGGATGTGCTGAGTGTACTGTTAGAATCCTTCTGTTTCTATGCATTTGTTCCTGTTTATGTTACAGTTATTATAAATTATTATTATTTGCTAAGTGCTAAACGATTTGCCCATGCGCTAAATGTTGTTTTTGTTTTTTGCTTTTTTGTCTGCATGAGCTTGTGCTGAGTACAGTAGACAGTGCTAATTAACAGAGTTTCTCTTCCTCCTGCGTCTTTCTTAGTTTTCAAACTGTGCTAAGATACTCTTTATGACAATTTGCTCTATGATTGATCCCATGCATTCTAAATTTCAGAGATTAATTGCTCCTAGTCCTATGGATCCCTTCTTAAGCATTCCAGTGGATCTTTGTTATTCTAATTCAAGTTTGAGCTAACTCTGTGTGGTATATTATTATTATGCCCATTTTAGAATCATAGAATCATAGAAATGTAGAGTTGGAAGAGACCACACAGGCCATCCAGTCCAACCCCCTGCCATGCAGGAACACCCTCAAAGCATTCCCGACAGATGGCCATCTAGCCTCTGCTTAAAAACCTCCAAAGAAGGAGACTGCACTACACTCCGAGGCAGCATATTCCACTGCCGGACAGCCCTGACTGTCAGGAAGTTCTTCCTGAGGTTCAGGTGGAATCTCCTTTCCTGCAGCTTGAATCCATTGCTCCTTGTCCTGGTCTCTGGAGCAGCAGAAAACAAGCCCTCTCCTTCCTCTACATGGCATCCCTTCAAATATTTAAACATAGCTATCATGTCCCCTCTTAATCTTCTCTTCTGCAGACTAAACATACCCAGCTCTCTAAGTCTATCCTCATAGGGCATGTCTTCCAGGCCTCTCACCATTTTGGTCGCCCTTCCCTGGACTTGCTCCAGCTT
This sequence comes from Iguana delicatissima, assembly GCA_948472985.1. Lineage (NCBI taxonomy): Eukaryota > Metazoa > Chordata > Lepidosauria > Squamata > Iguanidae > Iguana > Iguana delicatissima. The sequence goes on from CAOKZL010001239.1 coordinate 291,438, forward strand.
GACCAAGTCCTTCTTGAATTGAGGTGCCCAGAACTGCACACAGTATTCAAGATGAGGTCTAACCAAAGCAGAGTAGAGTGGTACCAGTACCTCCCTCGATCTAGACACCATACTCCTGTTGATGTAGCCGAGAATTGCATTGGCTTTCTTGGCTGCCGCATCACACTGCTGACTCATGTTCAGCTTGTGGTCTATGAAGACTCCTAGATCCCTTTCACATGTACTGCTATCCAGCCACTTGTCCCCCATCTTATATTTCTGTATTCCATTTTTTATACCTAAGTGTAGGACCTTACACTTCTCTCTGTTGAATTTCATTTTGTTAGCCTTGGCCCAGCTGTCCAATCTATCCAGGTCATTTTGAATTTTGATCCTGTCCTCTGACGTATTAGCAACCCCTCCCAATTTGGTGTCATCTGCAAATTTGATGAGCATGCCCTCTATTCCTTCATCCAAGTCGTTGATAAAAATATTGAACAGCACTGGGCCCAGGACAGAAAATCATTATCACTCCATCATAAAATCATAGGGCTAGGAGAGACAACAAAGGCCATCAAGTTCAACCCCCTGTCATGCAGGAATACACCTTTGAAGTGTTCCTGACAGATGGCCATCCAGCTTCTGTTTAAAAACCTCCAAAGAAGGAGCCTCCGCTACACTCCAAGGCTGCTCATTCCATTGTTGAGCTGATCTTACCATCAAGAAGTTTCTCCTAATATTTAGATGGAATCTCTCTCCCTGCAGTTTGAAATCATTGCTCCATGTCCTAGTCTCTGGAAAAGCAGAATACAAGCTTGTTCTATCTTCCATATCACATCCTTTCAAATATTTAAATCTAGTTATCATGTCACCTTCTAACCTTCTCTTCTCTAAGCTAAACATACCCAGCTCCCTATGCTGTTTCTAATAGGGCATGGTTTCCAGGCCTTCTACCATTTTGGTTGCTGTCCTCTGGACATCTTCCAGCTTGTCAATATCCTTCCTGAACTGTGGTGCCCAGAAGTGGACACAGTATTCCAGGTGAGGTCTGATTGAAGCAAAATAGAATGGTACTATTACTTCCCTTGCCCTAAACACTATACTCTGATGCAGCCTAGAGAGATTTTATTGAAATTTCTCTCTGTACATGACTGTGATGTAGCTCAAGGCCATTCTGGCTGGAGAATTTGAAGACTGTATTCCTATTCTGTATTAATTCAAGTTCATATTGCCTCTTCTGTTTTTTAGACCATTATTTAGCATTAGCTAGGGTGGGCTAGGATTCCCAGATTCTGGTCTCAGGACCTGGGCTTTTGTTCTCAGGGTAAGAGGCTGGAATCTTAGGCTGAAAGCACTACCTTGAAAACATGTGTGTATAATATTTTCCCTCATATTCTAGACCTGATGCTGTGATTTTAATGACAGACTCTATACAACTGGCTTTGATGCTTAAATGAATCACACTTAATGACATCACTAGAGGTTGCTCTATAAACTTATAATATCAGCCTTGTAACATCACCAGGACTGGCCATGACATCATAGAGGGTCATCCCTAGGTCTTCAATTTTGGCCTTGAAATCTCAGGACCTGTGATAGTCGTGACCTGGCATCCCTAAAGTGGGTCAAATGGAATGCAGTGTTTTCTTGAGATGCTGTTCTGGTAGAGTTAATTCCCCAAAGCACTTTCTTAAGGCATTACCACCACCTCCCCAAGACTGCTCTGGATTTGCATGGTCTAGATGAGTGGTTCTCAACCTGTGGGTCCCCAGATGTTTGTGAACTTCAGCTCCCAGAAGCCCCAGCCACTATGGTCAATGCTCAGGGCTTCTGGGAGCTGAAGTCCAAAAACATCTGGGGACCCACAGGTTGAGAACCACTGGTCTAGATAAAGAGATGGGCAACTGCCAGAAGCTGGGGGGCTGCATCAGCCTCCCAGGGGACCCTGGTAGGGCCACACACCCATTTTTGCCCTCCATTTCCCCAAAAAGTTGGGTATCGGTATTTTTGGTTTCATATCCAGAATAATCTAAAATATAGCCAAGCATGTGCAGAGGATTGGGTGTTGGCTATTTTGCTGAATTTTGGGGGCCTTTGGGGGGGGTAAGTCTGATCCAGTGTTAGGGCCCTATGCATCCCCCAAGATTGATATGGTTTAATTGGCAAATATTATTTAATTGGCACTACATTAATTGACATTGATATAAAATATAAAACCCTGAGGTGATTGGAAGGTCAAGCTGGAAAGAGGAAAATTACTGACTGCAAATATGAGATTTCAGGTCGGTCTACACCCCCTCTAGGCAGAACCGAAGTCAATGTCAGACAGATTACAAGGCAACTCCAGAGACAGTAGGCTTAAGATGAAGCTGGGCATCTCTGTACAGAAAAGGAAGTTCTCACCAAACAATGATTGTTTTAACCCTGTGCTCTCACATCTGGATGTTTCCTTGCATTGTTCCCTAAACCTCTCCACAATTACAACAGCCGTTACCCCTTTGTCACCTAAACACTAAGACTATTAACTTCATCCAGACTTCATTGTTTGTGCTGCCACTCCCATTGTCCACTTGGCTGGGAGGGCTGTTCACACCTATGCCCGCAGGGTAGTTTTTGAGTATAAAATCCCTCAGTTTTGAGAGATTCAGTGCAGTCTCTTGCCTTGCCAAATGCCATGCTGTGCCTAGATTTTCAAACAAGAACTGTCCTTAGGTGCTTACCTAAGCCACATTGCCTCTTTTCTTCACTTCTCTTCAGACCAGCAATTATCACCTGAACCCCAAAAGTCCTCTATCCACAACATATTATCCCCTTATCTTTCAGTTAGTCCATGTATGAGTGTTTGGATTTTTTGCGTGCATGCGTGAATCCTCCAATAAAACACATTTTTAATTTATATTTTGGATTCTCTGGCTGATTCTTTCCTGTGTGATCCTGTAAACATTGGTGGAAAGATCTCATTAAGTTACTCCCCTCCTGTAGGCCTCTTAATTTTGAGCTAATTAATTCCCTTCTCTCATGTGGAGGTCCATCGCAGTCCTTAAAAGGATTCCCCCAAAGCCCACCCCCACAGTGAAATACCCAGTACCCCCCTCCCCTAGACTTTTGAGACTGCTACTGATCCTTTGGGAAGTTAGACAGACTCTATTTAAGTGCAGAATCTTCAGTGGGGGCAACCTGCAGGCTGTGTTGTTGTTGTTGCTGCTGCTGCTGCTGCTGTTGCTGTTGTAACTTTTATTTATATCTATCTTTTCTCTAAAACCAGGATTCAAGCTGACCTATAAATTGAAATAAATACAAGGAATGTACAAAAGATCAGCGTTAAAGTGTAATTAAATTGTCCACAACATTTAAAAACACTGTAAAGCATTGCTGTTGTGTGCCTTCAAGGCCACCCAGTGGGTATCCACCCTAGTGGTGTTGAAACTCAAGTCTTCAGAGTTGTAATCCAATGCTCAAACCACAATACCATGCTGGTTCTTTTTGAAAAACATACAACTGAAAATAATACAAAGCCCTTTAAAAAGATAATGTCTGTATCTCAGTATCTCAGGAAAAAATGGTATCTGCCTCTTTTCTGTGATTCCTCTCACAAGTATGATGCTGAACTGTGGCATTGAGACTTACTGTCAGCAATGGGATGAAACTGGATCTGGCTCATATAAAAAAATAGTTAGATAGACTCTAGTAGCATTATTATTTTTTTAAAGGGGGCCCAAAAACCCAACTATTATAAATTATTTAAGCTACATTTTAAAGACAGATATATATACATATTTGTTTGCATAATGATTTATACACCCCTTTTCCTTACAAGGCAGAAAAAAAAGGGACTACAATAAAGTATTTTGTGGTAAAAGGGTTTCCCAAAAGATGCCCCTGGCCTTTTTGGGAATTTCCTGGTGTGTGGGGAATGATTCCCCCCTTTTTTTTTTCTGAAATGGTGAACTCGCTACACTTTTGAACAGACGGGTTTTTTACATTGTGAGAAAAAAAGAGAACAATAGTTGCATCTTCAAGCTGAGGATCTTTTATGCTGTGCTCATAAAAATATACTTTTAGAACAGCAGCAAAAAATTTGGTCCACTAGTTAAAGAATACACTTGGAGAAAAAAGAACGAGGGGGACACAATGGGCAGGCTGATTTAGAAAGTTTGTGAATTCTGATATGAACATAGTTTATTATTTTTTCCCCAAACCCAACCATGGATTGGAATAGAGTTATCCGTTGAATTTTGCACTTTTTAAAAAAAGTTTTTTTGGCTTAAAATATACCAAAATATATGTGTATTTTAGAAGTGTGCACCTTGAAATAAAATGTGGTCAGGAATACCCATTTTGTGCAGAAATAAGTTAAATATGTACTTCAGTACAATATGTACTTAAATTGAATTGCTATTATTATTTTTCTAAAAAAATACATTAATAAGGAAAGGGGTTGGAATGGACTCATAAATGACAGATGTGATACTGACAAAAAAGGAAAAAGATTATTTTTTTACTTCCTGCACTATGAAGTGGACATCACCAGTGATAGTGCTGAGGAAGAGAGTGTGTCCTGACAGCATTTTTGCCATTTCTCCAAGTTTTTTCGGGGCCCCTTTTACATCAGGGGTTTCTCCCGGGCCCCCAGATGTTCATAGACTTCAGCTCCCAAAACCCCCCAGCCACTATGGTCAATGCTCAGGGCTTCTGGGAGCTGAAGTCCACAAACATCTAGGGACCCACAGGTTAAACCACTGTCTTACATCCATCCTTACAGCTAAGCCTACTACTGCAATCATATTCATGTTTTGCAGCTGAGAGACACAGCTCATCCAGGTTCCACTATACCAGGTTCTCTCACACAAATCTCTCACGTTTTAGAGATTTGATAAACAAGGGCAGTGGTTGGGTTTTGGGAACCAACCTTTCACAGTGCTTTAACTCTTTGCAGGGGGAAAACCAACCCGGGAAAACCCCAAATTTTTATTATAAAACCTGAAAAGGTTTTGGGGGAAAAACAGAAAGGGGAAAAAAGAAATTTTTTTTCTTTAACCCATTACTTTTTTGCTTAGAACTTTTCCATGTGATTTCAGATGTGCACTAAAAGGGGTTATTCACAGTTGGAACTGTGCCCCACATATGAAACCACTTGGGGAAGATCTGAGCGGGGGAAAACCTGACCTAATGGAAAAGAGCTAAACATCCATACTTCACAACCAAGCTGTTACTCTAAAAATTACTGAAGCATCATTCAACACATTTGGAGGTGTGCCTCTAGGAAGACTGACAATGAAAAAAATCTTTTTCACACTGAGTTCAGGCAGACATACACCTAATCTGTATTTTTTTATCCCTGGGTTTTCTGTACACATCACATATCACAGAGTTTACAGTGGGGGGGAACCCAATATGTGACATCTGTTTAATTTACAGATTTTCTATTTTCAATGTGTGAAATGTTCCCTTATATTATTGGCATTATTGGATTATGGTAGAGCAAAGGTAGGGTTAGTGCCCCTCCCAACCCTTCAATTTATTAAAAATACTGTTTCAAAAAAAAAAAATGCCTATAAGAAGCCCCACAGTCCTTGGAGCAGTGGTCATGATTTAAAACACTTTCCTGCCCCCCCTATCCATCAAACTGCCTTGTTTTTAAAAATTGACCCAAACCAGACTGCAAAAAAACAGGAAGTGAAAATAAAAAAGGTGCTTTTGTAACCTTTCTGCCTCAGTTTCTGTAACAGGGGGACAAATCTTGACAGCCCTCCAATCATATAGCTCTAGAAGTTTTGGGGTGGCGATGAAGAGGAAATAAAAGTTTCTGGAATTGAAAAGCCGTTTCCCTGGTGTGGGGGGCAACCCCAAGGGGGGGTCGTTCTAGATAAACAAGAATTAGCAGATTTTATTTAAAAGGTAACCTAACTAGCAGTAGCAGATAGAGAAAGACCTGGAACCAGATAGTTTGACTGCTGTGTTTGCTATTATTGATTCACCAAACTGAAAAAATTTTGGGGAATGTCTTCTGTTTAAAGCAAGTTTAAACCACTGCCATTATCATCATTACTTTAAAAAGGAGCTTTTTGTTTAATGTGGCTTTTGAGCAATTAGCACATTGGAAGATGGCCCCCAAACCTACTCTCCACCCAAAGAGTAGAGCATGGAAAACTGAAAAATTTTTTTCAAGAAAAAAATTGTGCTATCTATAGAATGGCATATGAACTTAGATTGAGCTCTTGTGCAATTACTTATATAAACATCCATGACTTATACATGTGTACCGGGAAAATAAGTAAAAAAATACAAAAAATATTTTGCAGTTCCCGGTTTTTTCTGTGCTTTCCATGCTTCCTTCTTTGGAAATGGGGGGCCTTTCTGCCCTACACTTTTTATAGTGCTATTATTCCACTTTCAACATCCTGTGGAATTCTGGGATTTGTAGTTTAGTGAGGCCAAAGAGTTCTCTGGCTAAAATTTTAAAAAATGCCCCCCCCTTAACTCCAAAGCCCATGATTCCATGGAATGTTAAAAAGTGGAAAATAGCACTATATCATTTAAAATGCGGAAAGGCCCTAGTCTTAAAAATACAGTTGCCCTCCACATTCACTAGTGAAAGGGATGCAGGAGCCTCACAAAAGTGCTAAAATTGCAAATATCAAAATATGTGTGTGCCTGCGGGCCCAAGGCATGGCAGGGAGAGTGGGCCCCCAAAGGTCCAAACCAGGTCAAGGGAAAGGAAAAGGAAAAAGGGAGTGGGTCGGTATGGTGGCCCTATCTACATCTCCCCACCCATCTCCTTCCTTGAGTAGGGGGGGTGGGCATTGGTAGAGGGTTTATGGTGCTGAGAAATCAGGCTGTGATTTGTCCTTAGCTGGCCAGGCAGCTACTAATGGAGGAAAACCAGAGGGGGGTTTTTTAAAAAGTCAAACCTACAAATGTGGAGGGCTGACTAATGCTACATATGACTGGTCTCCACAAAATTTAAAAATGTCTTCAGATTAAATGGGATCTAAAGACATTCTAAAGGGGAAAAGCAAGGAAGCTGGAAAAAAGGGAAAAAAAATGCAATGGCTTGGTCAAACTCAGTTCCATTCACTCAGAAAATAAAAGACGTAGCTTCCTCCATCTCAGTTTGAGCCCTGGATCCCGGGGGACGAGAAAGCATGAAATTCAAAAACTAACTGTGTGGGGGTTTTCCCCTTCTGCAGAAAGAGCAACAAGCTGGAAACTTCTTACCCAACAAAAATACTTTCAAGGTTTTCCCTCTGCTGTCTCCAACACAATACAAATGAAAAAAAAAAGCAATAAATTTCCTATCATTTTATTTTTTCATAGAAGCTTCTCAGACCGTAAATCTTGAAATACCTTTAAAATTTTTTTTAAAAAAACTTCATTTCCTTTTAAACGGGAAATTTTTAAAGAAGATTAAACTTTTTGTAACAGAGATAGATTATCCTGGTATTAATAATAGTGCAGGCAAGCAGGATAAATGATTTCCAGCAGTTGGTTACAAGTTTTAAAAGTTTTATAGTTAATGAACAGCAATAGTGGAAACTGAAACTTGATTTAGTATTTTCCTTAGATAGGCATCAGTCTATTATTTGAAGCACAGAAAACATGTTATATAGCTCCCATTTCCCCACTGCCTTTTCTTCTTCTTCTTCTTCTTTTTCTTTTTGAAAAAGCTGCTTAGTATAAAATAAGTTTTGGATGTACAATTCAGCATTCAATTTAAAGGGGAGTGTATTTCAAAATAATCAGGGTGAACATTTAATAAATGTTTTTGGGGTTTCCCCAAGAAATGCCTGCAATATCCTCTCCTGATCTATCTCCCAAGTCCTTTTATCAGTAAGCTGGGAAAAGGGAAATACATATATCATTGCAATTGAAGAAGGAAAAATAAAAGCTGAGGTGGGGTCTGGAAAATAGTTCACAGCCCTGTACCTCTCATTTAACTGTAAATCTTCTGTCTCAAGAATAAAAAAGGCAATTGCAAAACTATTGAGGGCGATTTTTTTGGGTTTTGTGTCATTAAAATACAGCAGGCCACAATGAGGTCTAACTACATTTACACTATTTCTGATGTAGTAGCAGGGGATGCAGATAAAGCACGGAGTCCAACACTTTGTCCTCTCTTTCTCTTTTTTTTTTATGGTAAAGAAACAAATGAACTTTATCTGCCTGGCTCCATTGTCTTTTCAGTCCAGATGTTTGTTGATTTGGTGGTAATTTCAAAAATGTACCATATCTTCCACCTGTGCTGATTTGGCAGGAACAGCCCCAAAATTAATTTTCTATCTCCCACTTTTTGGGCCCGCTTTTAAATGTCTTGGTTTCTCTTTTTTCCCCCCCCACTTTTCCCCTTTTTCCCTTGCTTACCTCCACTGGGGGAAACTGAGTTCAAAGTGAAAAAATAGTTGGCACTCAGTTAACTCAGCCAGGGGGAAAAAGGAGATGAGAGCAGAAGAATCTTTTAAAAAGATTAAACTTTAAACTTTGGGGAACATCAAACTGCCATAGCTTTTTCCTGCTTGTTTTTTTTTATTAGTAACATTGCCACCTTGACCACATTCTGAAAAATATCTGGCCACATATGTTCCAGTTTACATCTGTGAAATGTTGGAAGGTATGGAGGATGCTGTTTGTTTGTTTTTATTTTTTCCCCAGAGCTTGGAATGTTACATAAAGAAAGGAATTTTTTCCCCATGCCTTGTTACTTGCCCAGGCAGCAGGTAGTTGTTTTTAATATTGCAAAGAGAGCAACTGGTTCCATTATGCAGTACTAACATGTTATTAGTACTATTCCTGCCCCTCCAAAACTGAGAAGGGCTGCCCCTTTTCCCCATGCCATAAACTGAATTTTTTTTTTTAAATCCACATTGCCTTTTAAGGAATATAAATTTTAAAACGGAAAGGAAAGGTCCCCTCACCATGGAGAGAGGCTGCCTACAATGAGTAATGCAAGAAGTACCTTTTTTTATATGTTGTGGAGGAGGACAGCCTATACCCTTATTAAATTTTGCCTGAAAGGAATGGCATTTCTCCTGAAAAAATGGCTTTTTTTATGGTCATTACTGCCAAAAATAAGTAGTTATGGGTAACTATGTCATTTGTCCATCTGGATACCTTAAAGGCATCAGAGCCTGTCTGATCATTTGGGAAACTAAACAGGGGGTTTCCCTTGTTAGTATTTGGGTGGAAGACTACCCAAAAAATACAAGGTGCTGTAAGCTATATTGCAGAGGAACGAACTGGCAAAAACACTTCTAAGTATTTCTTACCTAAGAAGACCCTAGGAAATTCTTGGAGTTACTATAAACAGGTGACTTGAAGACCCATACATACACATGTTACTTCTAATTCATTAATTACTAGTTCTCCATATCTTCTCTGAAATACCATTTCTAGAAAACTTTAGAAAAGCAAAGTCTAAAAACCTTCATCAATTTTCAAATGGTGCTGCCTGATGGATTTAACATTCTTGGACTGATTTGGGATAGTTTCTGTGTATTGTGGTGAGCAAAGTGTAGGATGTGGGCTGCATGTGGTCCTTGTGACCCCAAGTGTGACCTCTGAAACCTCCAGAAGCCAACCAAAGTGCCCAGACAAAAACCCCAAAAAGTGCCCAAATGAAAATGGTTGCTTCCCCCGACCCTCCAAAGTCTCTCCAAAAACCCCCAAACACAAAATAAATATATACAAATCATCTGAAGGCTGGCCAAAGTGGCAGCTACAAGTGATGTTGCATTACGTCAGATGGGCCAAAAATGTGTTTGTGTGGCCTGCCCGGTAGTAAAATGGCATCTACCCATTGTGCAGTCACTATAGTAAGATTTCAATGTGGGGATGCTTTACAACCGTGCACAGCCTGTAGCCCTCATCTGTAACAAAGAACAAAACAAGAAAAAGACCATAATTTGTGTTTACATGTGTCTTCACGTTGCCTTCCATCTTCGGAAAACCCCCTGAATTTCACAGTGTGTGCGTGCGCGTGTGTGTACGCACGCATGTTAGATTGCGCACTGATTTATGGTGAACCCCTGAATTTCACAGAGTTTTTTTTAGGTTAGGAATACCCAGAGATAGCTTTCCATTGCTTTCCTCAGGAAGAGGTTCAGAGCTGGTATTCTTTGGCAGTCTTTCATCTAAGTACTAACCTGGCCTGACCCCTCAGGCTCCAAGATTACATAGGATCTGGTGCCCTCAGGCTCTGTTACTGTATCAGTCCCAAAAGCAAAGTCAGTGAACAAAATAGTTCTTACTTTTTGAGTATATATGCATAGAACTGCCTTGTAATTTAGGACAGTTCAAAATTTGAGAAAAAAATGATATAAGAATCTCATGAAAATGCTCAATTTTTATAATTTATACAACTCAGAGAACCCAGTCTTTTTTAATATATTTGGATTTGGATTTGGATTATCCACTTGCAGAATTGTTGATTATTTATTTAGCATGAAGTATTTTTTCAGCTTCATTCCAGCTCAAATATTTCAAAGGGTTTTGGAGAGAGAAGGAATTAGATTTATAGATTCAGGTTTGGAATAAAGAGATGCCCAAGGTGAGCCCAGTGGACTTGTCTGCAGGAAATACAGGATCACTGTGGTGTCCCCAAATGAAACACCACCTGAAACAGCATGGTGTGTGAGTGTACATAAGCTGGAGTTGTTTACTTCATGGGGTCTTACCTGTTCATAGGCCATGAACTTGATGGCAGACTCAGGTGCAATCTTGAGCACTTGATGCCGTTGCCTCGCCCCCAGCGAGCGGATGCCTCCCTCCGTTCATTCCCCCAACCCTCCCAATACATTCATGTTGTTGCTCTTTGAAGCGTGAACCTACAGCCAGGAGGAACCACAGTGTCAGTATGTGGGCAGGAAAAAAGACTAATCACCTTCCCGTAACCAAGGTTGGTGAGTAAGAACAATTGTATTTGTTTCTATGTTGTGCAGAGGGGAAAAGGAAGGACCATGGGGTGTTTTCCCCCCAGCATCTCCTGCAGCAAAGGCTCTCTCAAACACCATTTACCCTAGGGATAGTCATGCTCTGGAACGGTGACCCCATTGGGGCCCTTTTGGCCTCCTCTGGAGTCCACAGTGCCACACTTCCCGTTGCATCACTTAGTCTCCTTTTGGGGGTCTTTTTTTTTTTTTTTAAGGTTCTTTTTTTATGGGGGGGGATACCTTTTAAACAAAAATTTTTTGGCCTGTTTAAAGAATTCTAAAGTGGAGGGGTTTGGTTTTTCATCCAAAACGGTATTTTTCTTTTGAAAATGTTTTTTGGGTGTGTCAAGCATGCTTTGCAAGGGTCACTGGGGGTCCCAAGGCTTATACTGGATCCCCCAAAGGGTACATGTAGCCCCGGGACTCCCCGTTCCCAGACCTTGTGGAGCCAAAAAGGGAAACAGAGTTGACAAGTGTGGCATGAAGGCTTCAGCACAAGATCCATTTCTACTCTTGGGTGCAAAATAAAAGTTCAGGTTTGCTTGGTTCCCGCAATAACTTGGAGAATAGCTCATAAATAGTGAGTAATTCCCTGGGAAGGCTGCTTCACACTCTTGCCAGGGATGAAGGGGGAGGTCTGGGCCCTGTATTCTTTTTTTCTCTGAGCAGTAAAAAAAACCTATAGCCACAAAAGACAAAAGACTTTCCCCCCTTTTCTTTTCCCTCCGTTTGTCAGCATGGATTGCAGGAGAACTACTGCAGGAGCTGAGTGGGAAAGGGTGGAGATCTATTTCAGGTTTCTTTTTTCAAGAGCAAATGAGAAGGACGGAAGGTGCAAAACCAGTGACTCTTTCACCAATGTGGAAAGTAAGGGGTTGCTGCTACTGTCAGAGAAAAAACAGGGAGTGCAGGAATCCTAAAAACAAAAGGGAATGTCATAAAAGATCAGCAAACTGTTGTTTATTGTGGCTGTTGTATTTTTATTACCAGGGAGTGGTGCTTGAAGGATTTTCTGTCCCAGGCACTGGAAAAAATTTTTCCAGCCTTGATAACTATGCAACTTGAAAGAGGTTTGAAAATGCCACTTGTTCTTCCTCAGACAGCGGCATTTCTTATGCAGCATTTGGAATTTAAAGGGAAAATAAGCTAAATCTTTAAAAGCAACAGAAGGAGTAAGACTGAAGACATTACCTTTTGGGGTGTAATGGGTAAAGTTTTCTAGCAACCATTCAAGGGCCTTCTGAGGTATTTTTAGAGATGCTGTAAGCTTAGTTTTTCATATTTTACGCCATTCTAGGTCATAAAGAATTTTTTTAAGAGAGTAAGAGGAATGTACTTGAAAAACAGTCAACACTGTAACAAGTAACACAAAGAGCTTTCCAACATTTGCGGGGGAGATATCTGGAACAAATTACAGTGATTGGGAAAGGTTGTATTTGTAATGAACTTTATTTGTAATCAACTAATTAATGTAGAGGGAAAAAAAGAAGTGATGTTCTACACTTGGCTTTGTACCAGCTCTGAAGAAGAGGCCAAGGTTGTTCTTCCTCCTTGGGGGGAAAAAGTCCCCTCAGAACTCTGAGGAGGAGCTAGGCCCCCTTTTTGGCTGTGGATGCAACTCCTGGACTGCACTTGGGACAGTCCCCCCCAAAAAAATTGAGGAAGGCAGAAAGGATTGTTGTAGTAGTCGTAAGAGAGATCTTGTGAAGCAAAGAGGAGCAAAGGAAAAACATGACTTATGGGATGTGAGGGAGGGAAGACTGACCTTACCAAGGGGGGGCTCTTTAAAAAGGGCTCTACCATTCCTGCTTATCAAGTCCAAAGAAAGAAGTAACCCCTCTCCTCTCCAGATATTCAGTTTTCCACTGCTGGGAAATGGCCTCACAGCGGTGGTATCATTTAGCTAGTTATTCAGTTTTCCAGATTAGGTTGTTAAAAATTGTTAGATACAGAGGCTGGGGAAATTAAAAGGGGAGATAAGTGAAGTGGGGGGGAAGGCCAGAGAAGTCAGACAGAAAGAGGGGGGGAAGGACTGGATTCTCTGGAAAGGGGGGGGGGGCTTTGGGCAGGAACATTCTGTTAATTATTTTGAATATCACAACTCTATGACAGCAGGTTGGCTTTTTGAAAAGGCAGAGTTTGCAGGCCTCTCTAATCCTTTTTGCATCCCACAGTGTCTAGTCTCTTCCTGCAGATATCTTTCCATTTGCTGTCATCAAGTGTTCCGGGCATGGGATTCTAATGCTACCTGGAATCCTGTATCACAGTTAAATGTGTAACCTGTATTTAGGGGGTACACAGAGACTGTGAAAAGGGCTCCAAATTTTGCCCTACCAGGAAAAAGCCCTGTTTGACGGGGCCGGGTTCCCCCGCTTAGGAAACACATGGGGTGCCATTTCCACCCCCCCTGCATAAATGATCTCCTTTGTGGAGGTAATTCCGAGGAGGGTCCTTTTTGTCTGCCACACCAGAGGGGGCTCATAGTAGGGGCAGAAATGACAGCCCTTTTGCTTCCTGAGTAACAGGGGAAAAAAGGGAAAAGGGTCTTTGTTATTTTGGGGAGGCTGTTGCCCCCCGTTAAACAGGGTAAGTGAGGAATGGGGAAATGGGGGCCCGGATTCACTATGTAGCACTATACTTACGGTGGTACACAGTACATACGTGTTGCAAAGGGTTCCCGTCTCCAAGGTTACTGTATATTATGTCTTTAAACAAGTGAGCTGGCTCAGGCCATTGGTTATGTTGTGATGCTAATTTTTGTGAAGGAAAGGGAAGAAACTAAGCAGCAGAGGAAATATTTAATCTGACTTTTCCCTTTTTTCCAAGGGCAGTTCTGTTGGAAGATAAACCTAGATAGCAACTTCTCTATGAAACGCTAGTTTGGGCCATAATGCTGTTGCAGGGGTGTGTGTGTTGGGGGGGAGAATTCTGAAATAATTAGATGAAATGGCTGCCTCTAAATTAGATTTTTTCCCAAACTGACACCTTCCCATTTTTTTTTGGATTACACCTCCCATCATCCCCAGCCAGCAGACCATTGACAATGCTGGTTGGGAAAGAAAGATTAGGCCTTCGTCTGATTGACAGTGCTAGCTGGATGTGATGACGGGCTTTATCCAAAAAAATCTATAGGGTCCAAATTGGGAAGACTGTTTAAGGCCTTCTTTTAAAATTTTCCTCCCATCTTGCAATGTGTGAGGAACTGCATGAATAAATAAAACCTTCTCTGAGCTTGGTCCTTGTACATTTTTTTCTTGTTCCTCCTGTCCCCTTTTATGCAAACCCCCATAAAAAAAAAAAATTTTCCTTTACCCCAAAAAAAAGCGTTCTAGGGTGAAAAAGGCCTTGGAATTTCCCCCCCCCAGACTTTGATGTCACTGCAAAAAAAAAACATCACTGCTCTGAATAATTTCCCCCCTCTCCACCTCAACACTTGGCAGCTTTTTTACCTGCATGAAAACTTTCATCGATCCAAACGGTGCTGTTCCCCCTCCTTGAGACAGCGCCAGCCATAGCACCAGCAATGAGTTGTTTCCACCACATCCCCGTTTTCTTCTCTTTCTCAGAAAACTCATCTGGGACAGTGAAAGGACTCACCAATGTCAAGGACCTGCCAAGGACCACAATCAGAAAGATAATCCAAAGGACAAGAAAGCAACTCTGCTTCCATGTGATGGAGAAGCACATGTTTGGGCAAAATTTTTCAAAGGGTTTTAAATCAGAACAAATGTTCAAATATTGCAACGCCCTACCAAATTTTGGATTCAATATGCTGTATTTGTATTTTTAATAGGAAATTTTTATATCCAATATTGCAACTTGTCAAACCTAAACTTTCACTAGAAACCCAAATGATTAACTGAGAGTTTTGTACTTTTGATATATCACAGGATGATGTGACTCATTGGAAAAGATGGCAAAAATGTAAGGCAATAGGAAATAAGGAAGACTGCATTACATAAGTCGAAGTTGAGTTGACTGTGCATAACAATAGCATTGTAACTTGAGTTTCTTTTCCCTTTCCACTTACCATCTCTTGACAGTAGGGCTGTCAGGTGTCCCTTACGATAAGGGATGTCCCTTATTTGCAGGCCAGAAACTTGTCCCTTATAAAGCTGGCACACATCCCTTATTATGAGTCATGTCCTCTATCTGAGGGGTGGAAAGCCTTTGCTTTTACACTGTATAGGATGTGAAAAATCTCATGTATTTTTGGCTGTGGGCCCTTCATAAAGACAGAAATATATGCACTGTGTAACATATGAACGTGGACAAAATGTTAATTTTGTGGTTATGTTAACTGAAATTTATACTTCCATTTAATATTTGGGTAGAACAGAAACTTGTTAATAGCTGCTTCCTGATTATTAACTCTGCGTGTCATCAATTCAGACTGTCCTTTGTTGCTGTTTTGAAAACCTGGTAAGCCTTCTTGACAGTCAAGAAAGGGCTTGGGGGCAGAAACCCAGAGTCCCACTCAACAGAATGACTGGGATGTTCTCCAGCCGTGGCAGAGCTGGCCTACCATGTTTTGAATTAAGTGAAATAATGCAGATACCTCTGATGAATTCCCAAGCCCACAGAATCATTAAGTCCAAAGTCTCAAATTCCCGTAGTGTACTGCTGTCTCTTTAACTTTTTGATTCAAGCAAGGACATAACACATGAAATCTCATAAGCTGGCAACCAGTGGAGAAATATGTGTTTCACGCTCAAATTCAGTAACATATCAGCTATCAGATGTCCAGTATCAGACTTCAATTTTAAATGTTCCAACATAAAGTTTGATGGGGTGTTACATACAGATATTGAATATTTCTGATAGCTGTTTGGATGGACAGCTAACACATTAATTTTATGATATCCCCAAGATGAATCATAGAATTTCTGGGGACATACCAAGCCCAGATCACCCTGATGTCCTATGTCTGTATCAAATTGTGAGGACTTAACAAGACAGAATACGCCTTTGACCAAAAAACAAAACAAAACAAACACCCTATGTATAGAAAACTAGTTTAGAGGTTTAATTTAGCATCCACCTTGAGATACTAATTTTTTATATGCAATTGTTGTTTTTATGGAACAGCATTCAGCCAAGTGAACCCGTTTACACTCTGATGTAGCACAGGACGTACTTAAAACTGTGGAATGTGGTACCATATGACACAGCGATGGCTGCTAACTTGGACAGCTTTAAAGTAGGTCTTTTTATGAAGGATGAGGCTGTCTGTCACTGTGGGCCATGATGACTATGTTCTCCCTCTGATATGCCTCTATGTACCAGTTGCTGGAAAACATAAGCATGAGAAAGCTCCTGCTCTGATGTCTGGCTTGTTGGCTTCCTAGAGGTAACTAACCAGCAGGTCACACTGTGGACACACAATGCTAGGCTAGATAGGCTTTTGCCCTCATGGCCTACTCAGTCAACATTCTCCTAATTTTCTCACAGTTCTGAGAAAATGAGAAACTAGCCTGCATTTTTCAGTTCCTGATAAAATACTAATTTAGAGTGGGGTTTTTTATTGTCCCAAGGTATTGGCTTTGTGCACTGGAACTAAATATCCTGAAGGCAATACTGTCTGATCTTGAAAGCTAAGCAGGGTCAGCCCTGGTTAGTACTTTGATGGGAGACCACCAACCAATATCAGGTGCTATAGGTGCTATATTTCAGAGAAAGGAATTGGCAAAACCACCTTTGAATACTTCTTCCCTAAGAAAACTGGGTGAAATTCATGGGGTTAACAGAAGTCAACAAGCAACTTGAAAGCACAGGAACACACAGTGGCTATGTGAGTCCTAGCATATTGTGCCTAGGAAAGGATCTTAGAAAGGGATCACATTCTAGACTCTTAAATCAGGAGCTAGAAAAGAAGCTGATAATCATAACATACCTAGAAGGACAACAGTCTCCTGGGACATTTCAAGCTTGGAAAAAAAACGGCACCCTGTCCTGTCCTGGGGCTCCCAGTCCTCATGCATCAGGTCTAGACTAGAGCTTGTGCCTGTTTGAACTTCAGGAAAATTCTAGGTCCCTCTCCCCATGGCCTTTACTTTGTCATTAACCACCCAGGAACTGTTATGTCCAGAGCTACAACCAAAAAAGCCCTGTGGAAGGAACAGTCCCCTCACACATATTCCAATCCCTTCTTTGAAAGTCCAGCTTTCATATAAAGTGTAGCCCTTTTATTTAACCAACTTGCACAAACAAAATTCACTGTCCTTCAGTTGATGTATTACAAATCAAAGCCAAGGTTGGGAGAGGCCATAGCTTAGCTAGAGAATGCATTTTGAACAGATAAGGCCTGGTTGTATCCCCTGGCATTTCACTAAAAACAATGTTTGCCAACATTTTGGACGTGTGGAATCCATTTTGAGTTTGAGCTTTTCTGGGTTTTTTGCCACCAGCAAGTGCCAGTGGAACTTGGAAAGATATTTTTTAAAAGAACTCCTTCCCATCACTCTTGTTTTGAGAAAGTATCCACCTTCCCTAAGTCATTACTATGGAAGAGAAGTAATTCATTATATATTACACCGCTTATTACTTTTCTGCTGCTTTCTGTTAGTTTTAAAAAACTTTTTGGAACTTTATTTCTTTAAAATCATACAATACAATTAAATGACTTTAAATGCATTCAACTTAACTTATTTAAGACACTTTCCTCGTTTGCATTTTTTAAATGTCTCCCACTCTGAGTTGTCTGCTATGGTACTCTTCTCTCACCCTCTTCTCCATCATGTTCCAGGAATTTCCACTACAGAGCAGCTGCAGACCACCTCTCAGGTCAAATTGGAAGGTGTTTATCATAGCTGGGTATATATCACCCAATGCTTTGTTATACCAGCTGACAACCTGTTGGAGACTACCTGTTGGAGATCCTGCTCAAGGACAACTGGAGCTTCTTAACAAATGCGTTCCCTCATTCAAGGACTTGCACGATTTAATATGACTAAGAAGGTCTTGCTCAGACACATACAAATAGACATGCACAGTAAATTTGCAGGGAACTTGTTGCTGTAGGAAAGGGTATGTGTGATATTAAGATTGTCTAAATACCCTAAAGGCACTAGATCCTGGAAGCTAAGCAGTGTCAGCTCTGGTTAGTGCTTGGATGGAAGGCTGCCAAAGAAGATCAGGTGCTGTAGGCTATATTTAAGAGGAAGAAACTGGCAAAACTACCTCTGAGTATTCCACGCTTAACAAAGCCCTATGAAATTCATGGGTTGGAATAAGTCAATAGGCAATTTAAAGACACATGTACAAACACACACACTATGAAAGGCAATTTTTGTGGGCTGCAGGGTCAAATTATTTTTTGGGGAAAAAATGTCCATAATGCCCCCCCTGCCCGCATATGGAGTGCTTTTCCACTATATTTGGAGGTCTCCTGCCCCCAAGGAGTCAAAGAAATTTCTGTGAATTTTTTCAGAAATATTTGTCTTCCAAAATGGCTTCTACGGTGTGTGGAGGGCATTTCTACCAAGTTTTGCAAGACACTGGGCCAATTTAAGCACCAGAGAAGCTTTTTTTTGAAACAGGAAGTTTCCATTCATTCCCTGTTAAAAAAAAATCTCCAAAAATGGTGAAAATACTCCCCCAGCTCTTGGAAGGTGTTTGGGGACATTTGGGAGCAAATTTACTTATGAGGGTGGTCTTCCAAGATGTGCTGGGGAACAAATGCTACCCCCAAGCATTCCAAAGTTGTCAACCTCTGTTCTAGATAGACGTTTTGGTCACCATCTGTGAAGACTGGAGAGAGAAAAATCAACAGACTCACACACCTAGGGTATGTGTGGATCAAATCTTGCATTCCTAGAATTATTTTCGCAGACTTCAGAGCTTTCCTTTGACATAAAACCTGGACAAGGTTACTTTTTCTCTAATCACATGAGGATTCTGCAAGCTGGGAGGGTTTTTGGGGCCGATGTCTAAAAAAGTAACATTTCTAAGCTCCGGCTATTGATTTTGTATTTCAGCTGGGTTTTTTTTTTTTAAGGATGGTAAACAAAGAAAGCTCAAAAGGAAAACAGGCAAACATTGAGATGCCTCGTATTATTGCATAATACACTGGACTGTGCAAATTTTGCAAAATGACAATCATCAGCCATCACTCTTGTACCCAGGATGAGACAATATGCACAAAACTTTTTTGGTGAAAGGGTAATCTTCTGCACCACTATTTTTTAAAAGGTTCTACTAACAACAACAGGCAGAACTACCGTTAGGATGAAGGACCTGAGGCAAAGTGGTTAAAGAACAAAACAATATTGGATCAGACTTATCGAGCCCAAAATTATGTTCACACAGTTTGCCAAGAAATTGTCTGGGAAGCTCCAAAGTGAGACATGAGTGTGAATGTGTCCTCCACTGATTAGGTAGAGGCACACTGTCCCTGATATATAGCCTATAGCAATCCTGACTAGGAGAACGGATAGCAACATCTTGTAAGAATTTATCCAGTCTCCTATTCCATGCTTTAATTATGCACTGTGTGAAGAAGTATTCCTTTGAGATGCACTCTCAATCTCCCACCATTTAGCTTCCCTGAAGGGTTACAAGTCCTAGTATGATTGGCTGGGAGAAAAGCTACTCCTTGACCACTTTCTCCATGCCATACATAATTTTACAGTCGGGTAAACGCCATGGAGATCCAGCGTTTAATCTCTCCATCATGAAACTCAAGGAGGACTTTGGGCTAGTCTGTCCCAGATTAATCCACTTTGCAGAGCTGTTCTGAGGATAAAACGGGGGGTGGAAAGAGAGCTATGATGCTGCACTCTTCCTCTTGAGGGCTGGGTGTTATATAATAAAGGTAAATGGCAAATTTGTCTTAAGTTAATTTCAGGAAGGTTATACATGAAGAAGACAATTAACACGGTGTTCATCAGAGACTGATGAGAAGATTACATGCAAACAACACAGCACTAACTCCTCTCAGAGCTAGGTACAGGCGTGGTTGGGTTCCTGATCAAGACACACCCGCGGGGGTTGCCCTTTTCTCACAAAGAAAACCACAAACCTCCTTCTGTGCTGAACTAAGAGAACCCATAAACACCCACTCCTGCCATAACCCCAGCCTTCCATGCTAGACTGGAATAGCTGTTTGCATGTTGGAGTAGGATTCCCTGCTCAGCCCTGGAAACTCAATGTGTGCCCTTGGGCAAGTCACACTCTCTCAGCCCCAATGATAAACTCCTCAGAATAAATCTTGCCAAGAGAACGGTAGGGTCTTCATAAGTCAGAGTTGACCTGAAGGCACATAACTGCTAGCACCACCACCATGTTTGGACAGTGGGTGGGTTATGGGATGCAGGAGTGCACCTGGTCTGAATCTCAGCTACAGGACAAAGCCTGATGGTTTAGAGGCAGCAGTAGCACTATTCCTTATGAAAGTCCCTGAAGCAATATCTAACTCAGAATCTAAAAATGCAGGCAAAAATACAGCTGTATTGATCTATACCAACCAACAAGTTCTAGCAATTTTCATTTCCAGCTGAAGCAGGCCTTTTGTCAGGCTAATGAGTCTTAAGTGCCCATTCAAGACCACCCCCACTCCCAAATAGTCTGCATTACAACTGAGATGGATCACAACAATATGTTGTTGTGGACAAAATCCACTGCAGGTAAGCTCAGAGAGGACAGGAAAGTCAAAGGGAGGGAGCAGAGGATACCGTCATCTGTGCAAATCGAGAAATCCTGGTGCTTCAATCCTGCAAGTTCTGGCTGCACTAGGCCACTCCTAAGAGTGGGAAAGGGAAGAGGAAGGGAAGTAAAACTAGAAACCTACAGCAAGGAACCTAGAGTGACACCTAACATCCTAAGGCAGCCAGTGGGATTGGGAAGAGGAAAGAAATGAAGCTCCAAGAGCAAGAAAGGTTGGCCCTACCACATCATGCTCCCCCAGGATGGACTCCAAACCTCTGGGGTGCCAGTAGTCTGCCTCCCATAGCTCAGCCAGTGCAAACAGCTTTGCATCTCCATGGAACCCTGAGGGCCTCTGGCCACTGGAGCCCTTCCTGACAGGAGAGAGCTCTTCCATGTCAGGATGCTACAGAAAGGTGAGGGGTTGCAAGGAAGGCACACAGTAAACC
Organism: Iguana delicatissima; assembly: GCA_948472985.1. Taxonomy (NCBI): domain Eukaryota; kingdom Metazoa; phylum Chordata; class Lepidosauria; order Squamata; family Iguanidae; genus Iguana; species Iguana delicatissima. The sequence goes on from CAOKZL010001239.1 coordinate 312,433, forward strand.
TGCCGGCAATCTTCTAATGGGATTGAAGAGCTAAGCAGTGAGTGGAGGAGAGGGGACGGGCTTCAGTGGAGGAGCCAATCCCATCCAGCACTTGTGGTTTAGAGACATGGGGGTGGGGGCAGGGAATCAAGCAAGGCACCAGGTCCAGAGAAAGAAACAGAATCCCGGAAAAGGGTCATTGACCTGAATCAGTTCGGCACCAAATGCAGATGATACCCACCTCCCAAGGGGCAAAATTGCTCAAGAGGTTTCTCCTGCACACACTTCATTATGGAGAATGGCAGTGGTACACTTTCATAATCAGACACAAATCCCAATCACCAAAACAGGACTTGCAGAGGAGAACTTTCACACTGATCATGTCCCTCTAGTCCAGTGGTTCTCAACCTGTGGGTCCCCAGATGTTTGTGGACTTCAGCTCCCAGAAGCCCCAGGCACTATGGTCAATGCTCAGGGCTTCTGGGAGCTGAAGTCCACAAACATCTGGGGACCCACAGGTTGAGAACCACTGCTCTAATCCAAAGCTTTCCAAATTTTTCGTGTTGGTGACACACTTTTTAAACACGCATCATTTTGTGACACAGTAATCCAGTAAGTAATTCAGTAAGGGGAAGCAGCCCCTCCACCCAAGCTGGCCCACTGCTTCAGCCGCTCTTGCCAGGATCTGCCTCGGCCTGGGGTGGCAGTGGCGAGAGAGGCAGCCCTTCCACTTAAATCTGGCTGGCTGCCGCCCTCGCTGGGATCTTCCACGCCACAGGGCGGTGGCAGAGGCAGCCCCTTCACTCAGGCCTGGCCTGCCACAGTGGCAGGAGAGGCAGCCCCTCTGCTCATTACATTTGTGCAACACACCTACACACTGCAGCTGACAGACTAATGTGTCGCAACACACAATTTGGAAAGTTCTGCTCTAGTCAGATCCACATGTCTCCTTCTCTGCCACCCTCCGAAAACTTGGCATTTGAAAGAGACTGTCAAGTTTGTTGCAAGGTAGGACTGACTCTATGTGTAGTCCCATCTTCTGATCTCTGCACCATGCTAACCACCGGATTCTCCAGCCTGTGCCCACCTAGACTTTCACCTGTCCCTATCTCTACCAGTCTCAAAATAGTGTAGAAAACAGAGGAACGAGAAGCTGCTCGGTATGTTGGTCATGATCTCACTAGTCCATGGTGAGGAGAGAAGAAGGTGAAGAACAGAGCAATATGGCACAGATGGGGTATCTGATGGTGAGAGCCAGCCTTACCCTCAGGAACAGTGAGGCAGTTGTCTCAAGCAGCAGATACAGAAGAGACAATAATGGTAGCCCCCTGGCTATTTCTCCTGATCATCTTGGTCCTTCCCCTCAGTTGGAAGGCAGAGCTGTGGGGCCTGTCTTGCACCCCCTCTTGCCCTGAAGCGGGGCGGAGGACATTTTCCCATCGACATTCAAATGCCTGTCCAATCTGCTATAGCACATGGAATGGAGACCGACCCATCCCTTGTGATGACCAAGCCCATTCTCACCAGGCCCTCCACCCCAAATTAATAGCACACCCAGCAAGTCTTACTTCTTTCCCTCTTTCAATCTCTTCTCTCTCCCACTCTCTCCCCCACATGGGGGGCATGACATTGTGTATAAATATAAACTTTAATCTGCCTTGTTCCGATCGGCTGATGAGATTAGCGTGGCTGAAACAGGAGAGTGAAGAAAGAGGACCCTGGCCAGCACCCAACACCTGGGAAGCTGAACTTTTGTCATTCCCAATATATCCACCCAACCCTGCCTGCCTCAGGCAGTTCCTGTAGAGGTCAGAAAAGGACAGAGGAGGAGGTCAGAAATGCCCAGAGATTGTTGTCTTCCTAGTTAGCTTCTTTCCTTGACAGATGTGGCTTGCTGAATGGAGAGGTAGGCCTTGGAGAACTTAACCTTTTATTTGAGGGAAGGAGACTACAGCTCCTAGAAACCCCGTTCCTATGCTGGCTGGGAGATTTAGTGGGGGGAAAAGTAACTTTCCCAAGATCCAGGCAGGAGCAAAGGGAATCCCTTACTGAAGAACAGGTAACCCTGTTTCTGTTAAAGGGCAGAATCCATTCAAGGAGTTATCTGCTTGAGCCGTATGGCAGCAGCAGCAGCACATCTCATGAAACACAAGCAGGCAAGTCCACCCCATTTCTTGTTTTATCTCTGTTATCCTCTCCTCATTCTCTCAGGTTTCTTTCAAAGCACACAATTATAGCAATCAGGTTCTACTTTGGCTGATAGGGGTCCATCCTACTGAATCACCAGATCTGTAGGCTAGGGAGAGGTACTCAGGAATTGTTGCCCAGAGAGCTCCTCTAGTGCCTTCCCAAACTACAATTCCTATGATTCCCTAGGTATTAGCCATGACTGTCAGAGTAGCATCAAAGTACTATCATTGTGAACAGCAGCACTTCCCAGGCTATTAGATGTGGAGGACCAGCAAATATAACTTTTTCCCAACGTGTCAGAGATTGGTACCATATTTGTTCCAGTGGCTACAACTGCTTCTTTGTTTCCTGGAAATGTGGCACAGACTGGGCCCCAATGGCTGAGGGACTGCCAACAGTCCTGGACTGTCACTTTGGGTAACACTGAAGTACAGTACTGTGGTAGAGACCTCATTCTTTTTCTGTGACCCTATTCCTTCCTCTTTTCTCACCACCTAGTGGGGCTGATGGGGAAGAGACCTATTTGCACAGACCGGAAAGGATTCCCCATGCAGGGCCTTTTAAAATCAGGCCAAGGACCATATGCCTCTTTTGGGCTGCAGGTTGCCCAACCCTGCCTGCACAGAGCAGGGATGGGAAACCTGTACCCTGCTGTCAGCTCCTGCCCCTCTTTCTCCCATTGGTCCCAGCCAGCATGGCCAATGGCCAGTAATAAAGGGAGACAGAGTCCAGTGACATCTGCAGGGCCACAGATTCCCAGGCAATGCAGGGGATGGAATAGAGCTTTTTGGCCTGACTCCATTCTTCTCTGCTCTGGGACATCTCTTTACTACTCTGGTACAGCCCTTTCCTCTTGCATAGAATCCTGAACTTGTTACTCTCAGCCCACCTGGCTAGGAGAGAGGAGGTGATACTTTCAATGCAACTCGTTGTCCCTGCTCTGGCCAAATGGGCAAGTGACCGAATGAGCTTGGCTGGTTCATACAGTTCAAATGAAACTTGGGCCATTTCCGCACTAGCCTGTTATAGCGCTATGATTCCACTTTCAACATCCTATGGAATCCTGGGGTTTGCAGTTTCAGGAGGGGCCGGCTGGCCCCTCCCGAAACAGCAAACCCTAGGATTCCATAGGATGTTGAAAATGGAATCATAGCGCTATAACAGGCTAGTATGGAAAAGGACTTGGCCACATGGGCTTGGAGATTATTAACAAAGCACTGCAAGATCTCCTGATTGATTTGTCTTCTCAGTTGGGAAAATCTTTTTTGTAAACAGTTGCACTTAGTGTGAATGGGGGGGTTTGTATGCAGAAAGTACAGATATACCCAACTGGAGGGTTGCATGTCTACGCTTATCACACAAAGTGGACTCTCCACTTTTGTGGGTGTTAGGGGAAGAAGACCCCTGAGAAAGAGAAAAAACACAAACAGAAATAAGAATGGTCAATGCTATATTTTTCTTACTTGAGATAACACTTCTGCAGCAATCTCTAGAGCCTCCAGAGTGACTCTATTGTCACGTTCCAGAAGAAGTTGACCACAGAATCAATGCTGGATGAACTAGAGGTTGCTAGAGAGAACATATTAATCAAATCCACAAAAGGTGTATCGATAGATAGAAAAAAAATCAAAATTTGGTTACAAGAAATTGCAAAAACTAAAAATACAAATGTAAAAGAACAACAAATGAAAATGATTGGTAGATGGTACAGAACAGCCCACCAAATGGTAAATATAAATCGCAATTTCTCACCAAAATGTTGCCATGGACGTGGAGCCAAAGGTATTTATATACATATGTGGTGGGAATGTCCATTTATTCAGGAGTTTTGGAAAGAGGTTAAGAAACAAATAAATATAATAATAGGGAGAGAGGTTCAATTAAGTAAAGAAAATAGTTTAACTCTCAACTTAGGGACAATAGGTTCAAATAAGAATGAAATTTATGTAACAAATTTTAAAAGCTGCTCATGCTGTGATTGCCTTAGAGTAGAAAAAGAAATCAATGTGGAATGAGTTTTACTTGATAAAACATAAAAAAGAAGTTATATTTGATTTTCTCAGGGAAAGAAGGTTAAAATATAGCGGATATTGTAAAGAATCTTGGAGGGATAATAATGATTAAGGAAGTAAAAGAAAAATCAGGGTACGAAGATGTGATAAATTTGATTAAGATTATATCCCATATCTCTGAAAAAGCTTACTGACACAAATGGATACAAATGGGTCTAGATCCTCGTTTAGCTGTTTGGAGCGTGAGGGGAGGAGAGTTTTGATAGATTGAAAATGCATTGCTGTTAAAAAAAAAATTCCTTGCAATAATATTGTAACACAGTATGTATTAACCATATTAAGTATGTGACTAATAATAAAAGGGAATTAAGTATGTGACTAATAATAAAAGGGAAAGAAAATCCACAAAAGGAAAACTAGAAAACGTGGAGGGCCAACTGTATTTATTTGTATATACACGTATTGTTTGACATCGTAAGATCTCTAGGTGATTCAAATGAAGTGTGTGTGTGTAATACAGTATGAAAAAAGGAAACAAATCATCTAAAACAATTTAAAAAAATTAATTGAATAATCTTTTTTCAACAATCAATGCAAGAAAAAGAGCAGTGAAAATACCATGTCTGCATCAGCAAATGCATTTTTGCAAGGCACTGCAAGCTGAACAGCACGAAGTTTTAAACTCTTGTGAAGGCCAGTGCAATGAGAATCAATGGACCTACCTGCCAAGTATCTCCACATGCTTGCCCTTCTCTATTCACATAGCCAGCCACGCTTGCCCACACCCGGGAACAAAGAAGCAGGATAGAAGGGAAAGAGAGCAATCTGGCCTACCGTTGAGTGTTTCCAGTAGTGTACAACCTCCTCCATATTTTCCAGTGGATTGAGGATGAAGTGGTCCCGCCACTCATGCCAGTCAATGGTCATGGTGCCATCCTTGTCGATACTGCAAAACACACACATACACAACCAAGGCTGGATTAAGGTGCTTAGGGCTCTGGAACAGGTCCAAAATCAGGGGACCCTTTCTGCAGATGTGCAACCTATTCTTGGAGTGTCTGTGCAGAAATTAATTAATTGACTATTGAATAATAACAAAACACAAATTAGAGTGGACCACAGGAAAATAAAAACTTACAAGTTTATGGCCATTTCTGCACTACATTGTTATAGTGCTGTTATTCCACTTTCAACATCCTGTGGAATTCTGGGATTTGTAGTTTAGGGAGGGGCCTTTAGAATTCTCAGCCATAGAGCTCTTTGGCCTCAGTAAACTACAAACCCCAGAATTCTGCAGGATGTTGAAAGTGAAATAATAGCACTATAATAGTGTAGTGCAGAAGTGGCCTATGTTCAGCCCTACAACTTCAGTGAGACTAACAGACTGATCCCAAATATTTTTACTCAAGTAACACACACAATACTGAGCACAAGAGAGAACATCTGAGGATTCAAGAAGCATTTGGAGAAGAAGAGGCAGCATGTGATAGATGATGCCTCTGAGATCAAGGAGCAACTGACTATGCCAAGGACTGGGCCACTGAGTGAGCACGTCAACTTGCAAACATCCCCTGCACTGGAAGGTCAAACAGAGATAGAGTGGCCCCAGCCAGCTCATGACAGAGAGGGAACCAGCAGTGATGCAGAGAAGTGGCAGCCACCTGTGCCCATCAGCCCTCAGTCACGAAGAAGGCTGAAATGGGCTGCTCAGAGGGAGGCTACATGGACTAGGTTGAGGAAACAGTAACAAGCAGCACCTGTTCACAGCAGCTATTTAAGTCTGCCGGCGTGGCTGCTCTTTGCTTGCAGCAAATTACTAGCAAGCCTTAACTGTGTCTCCTGCTCCCTGAAACCCTCTGGACAGATCTCTGCCTCCTAAATCTTTGGACCAGACCTTGACCTGGCTTGGATTGTGTTTTCCTAGTGTTTGGTATATTCAGACTCTCCCTGCAAATATTCCTGACCTCCCTCCTCCCTTGCTGGCTGCTGCTCGGCAGGGAAAGATTCCTGACACAGCACACCATACTTTTCCTTTCAGCACTGGGCTCTCCAGTTGAACCATTCATAATCTGCTCTGTAGTTGGCAAAGTAAATTGAGGGTGGAGACACAATGGCCTGCAATATTTTGCTGCCTGAGAAATGGTGTGCTTCCTTTCTTCCCTCAAGTCATTGTGTATATTACAGTGCTTGGAAAAGTTACTCTTATGAAAGTTACTATTATGAACCACCAGCTGCATGGCTAGCACCCATGAAGACTGGTGAACTGAGGGATCTGTAGTCCAAAAAAGGTAATTTATCCAAGCTCTGGTGCACAGTGTTCAAGATATTTAGGCACTTAAGGCACAAAATCCCACAAGCTACTCTCTCTATCTCTGTTGGTAAACATAACAACAACAAACTAAATAACTCTCCACTGCCCTTTAGTGGCATTCAAACCTTGCAGCCTGCTGGAATGTTTGAGTACTAACAGCTATATGAGAAGCCAGGCACTAGTATGCACACAGAGTTTAAGAAAATTGCTCTTTTAAACTACAGATCTCAGAATCCCTGAGTCAGAATGAACAGCAATCATGGTGGCTGTGGGATTCTCGGAGTTGTAGTCCAAAGACATAACTTTCCATCTCTACTCCCCGTGTAGCATCAAGTAACCGAGAGCGCTGGTCCCTCCCCAATCCTCACTTCCCCACAATTTTCCAGTCACTTCCCCACAGATATTAATAAAGCTGCTGCAATGCAGCACTCTTTACACAACCCTGCTAACAGGAGTATCATGTTCTTGTGGAGGAAATTGCCATGCAAACACTGTCCCAGTCTTACCTGTGCAAGATTTTCTCCGCTTGCTGGAGGGAGATGTAAACCCCCAGGCTGTGGAAGGTGTGCTGGATCTCTGACACATCAATCTGGCCTATAGCACAAGCAGAGGGACAAAGAAGATATTAAATGATCCAGGGGGAAACTGAGGTGCAGTCCATGATACTGATGAACAGGAGAACCTGAGGTGCCAAGAGGGTATTTGGGGAGGTCCCTTGGTGGACAGAAGTGAGCTGTGCCCACATCTGGGTGGGGTTGGGAGAGGGGAGTCAAAGGGCCAACAGATTTGGGGAAATTTCTTGAAGGGGTAACAGTGGATCAGTGAGGGTCAGAGCACTTTGGGGGCTGGCTGGGAGGGGAGCAGGTACATGCTGTAAGAGCGGGGAGGGAGACACCATGCGGTCAGCCATACCAGCCTTCTGGATTCCCATACTCAGCCCCCTGACGGCATCCCACCTGGAAAAAAGACAAAGAAGGGGTGCAGGGTGCAAGTGTCTGCCATGGCCCATGCTGCAAGAAATCATAGCTCTAGAAAATATGCCACCACACCCCAAGGATCTGCACTTCAGGCATACCACGCATCAGATGCAAGCCCAACATTACTTTTTCCAGGATTACAAATATCATAATCCCCAGCAAGCATCATGGCTGGTGGGTGGAGGTTCTGGGAGTTGTTGTACAAAAAAGCAACCTTCTTAAACTTTGGAGTGGGCCAAGGGTGGTGTAAAGAAAGCAAGAGGAGAGGAAGACTGAGGACTCTGCTGAAGGTATAATCAGCACAGCCAAGCAAAGAAGAAAGCTCTCAGTTCAAGTGTTGATGGATATCCTGCACAGGGAATTTGTGCAAGAATTAATTCAGGCCCACGCCATGCTCCAGCCTGGATGAACACAAATCACAGTCTCACTTCATAACTGACACCTGTTTGGTCCCCAGCTTTGTCTTGTTGATCCTGAGCAGAGGAACTGTGGTTGTTTTTACTCCATATTTCATCCCTGCCCCCCTTGCCTGGATCTCCAGCTGGGCAGAAATCAGAGTCTTTTAGCAGCTGCAATCTACATGGTGGTTCCTGCACTGAACAGCAGGTTGGACTACATGATCTCCAGTCCCCTTCCTAGCTTTCAAGTTGCATTTTTCCCTATTAGGAATGGAAAAGAAAGTATGCATAGCTTCATGTTCTACATACAGCACAGGTGTCATTTTGCCAGAAATGCAAAGGATAGGACATTGCTTGTGGTTAAAGAAATCCAAACTAACAGCAAGTTCAGGGGCAGTAAGAATATGGGCAGCGTGTGTGCGCACCTTTATGTAGGTGATATAAATGTTTGACTCTCAGCATCGCCTTTTCAGACTCTGCCTCCTAGTGGCAATCAAGGAGAACCGTTTGCTGTTTCGCACATTACTGGAGAACGCTAAGGAATACCAGGTGCTGTCGGCTGTGTTTCAGAGGAAGGAACTGGTAAAAGTACCTCTCTGGAGTCCTTGCCTATGAAAACCTCATGGGGTTTCCATAAATCAACAGACCACTTGAAGGCACGTGCCTGCATGCGAACTGAGCCTTGCTGGCAGACGCAGTAACAGAAGTTGTAACCACCCTCTGCTGGGAGCCACAAGCACAGCTTTAGGCCTTTCTGCACCACACAACTATTACACTATGATTCCACTTTAACTGCCACCATTCTGTAGTATGAAATCATGGGATTTGCAGTTTAGGGAGGGATATTTTGAATTCTCAGCCAGAGAGCTCCAGGACCTCCCAAGACTACAAACCCCAGGATTCCATAGGTGGCAGCCATAGTAGTCAAAGTGGAATTATAATGCAATAATTATGTAGTGCAGAAAGGCCCTTTGTCCAGACCAGGTTGGGAAATGTAGCAGTGGTTGAAAGGAATTCTCCAGAAATGTCACCGGGGCGATTAAAACTCTCAGAATCCCCCAGTTATGAGTGGACATTTCAGGCAGCAGAGCTGTGGGAGCTGGAATCCAAAAAAAAGCAACATTCTCAAGCTATGGATGGTTTCTTCCTCAATGGAGGACTGGCATGGGAAGAGGAAGAGAAGGTTGGGCCAACACCTGCATCTACTTGTCAGCTGATCAACAATCAGGATGTTTAAAATAAAATCAAATGACACCCTGTACCATCTATTTTAGACTGATTATAAATTCTGGAGTTACACACTGTTCCATGAGAACTTTTTTTTGCTAAGGGCCAAGAATGGAACTGCAATCTAATACTGGAAATGCAACCAAGTTCTTATAATTTTAAATACAGTGGTTCTCAAATTTTTTTACGTGACCCCCCCCCTTTACCTCACCATGAGGACATTTGAGTCCTCCTGCTCCACATTGCACCCCACGTTGTGATCTTCCTATGCCTCTCTTCCTTCCAACAGGCGTTTTGTGCCACATGCGACCACCATCTTAACGCTGAGTTCTCTGCCTCCTCTCTTCCCTTCCCTTCCTCCCATTGAGAAACTGCCTTGTGGTCGCTAAGGGGCATGTGCCTGCTGCACCCATGACACAACATTCAGAGAAGCTGAGTGGGAAAAGCATTAAGAATGGGAAGCCAATTTTTGCTGTGTTTGAGTTGGAGGAAAGCATAACAGTGGAAGATGCTTTGCATTGTTCTTTTGCAGGGACCAGTCAGCCCTCAATGGCATGCACATGTATGCACATGCTTGGCCTTCTTATCTGTTGTACTTGCAGACTGACTTTCCCTGCACCCTCCATGAGCAACTGTTGCACACCCCTTAGGGTCCTGTCCCACAATTTGAAAACCACTGGTTTAATAGGTATGGGCTGCAACTGTAAAATTAATGTAGATGAACCTATTAAAAGTGCATATAAACATCTTGAATTCCTTCTTAATGGCCTCCACAAAGAGGACATTAACTCAGTTGTACTCAATGGGATAATTCATGCTCTGTGGGCAGAAGACCTGCAATTCAGTCCCGGGATTTCTAGTGGAAAAGACCTCAGGGAGATAGGCTGAGCAAGATCTCTGCTTTGGGCCTTAGAGACAATGGCCAGGATTCTACTGGGACAACATGCATGCATAATGATCTACTAAGCTAGCCTTTGTTTGTTTGTTTGAATTCTCATGGTATTGTGTGGCAGCAGAGGGAGGAAGCTGCTTCCATGACACCATTTCTTTAGTGCCTGGCTCCCAGAATTGAGGTGGGGTGGTGGGTTCACTGCCTAGACAGCATGGAGGGGCTGGCCTGGAAAATCATCTGTGCTGTAGGATAGGCAGATTCTCCTGGTCAGCCCTGACATATTGCCTAGGCTCCACAACCTCTGCAGAAGCCAGACATTTGAGAAACAGGTGGTCAAGAAATAGCAGCCTCCTCTTGCAGCCTCTCTTGTGCCATGGATTCCCTTCTTTCCTTTCCACCACCTTCTTACTTCTGCTGCCAAAACCAACAGGATCCCAGCCAATAATGGACTATAGGGAGCTCTTAGGTTAACAGACATCCTTCTCCAGAGCATTTTCTTAAGTGTACTTAGAATACACATAAACTTATTTAGTGCAACAGGCAGGCAGCAAGCAACTGCCAGTAGAAGGAGAAGAACCACCTCCAGGTGTGTTGGATTAAAACATCAATAATTAGATTGGTGGAAGTTGTAGTCCAGCACATCTAGAGGACAAAAGGTCAGAGGAGGCTGGTTTAGGATCTGTAACACAATGGCCCTTTCCGCACGCGGTGAGGGAAACACTCCCTGCTGCTACTCACCAGCTTCTTGGTGGGTCTGGGCGAGTCCGTTGGGACGAGGAGCAGTATGAGCTCGTCGTTCCTCACTTCTCTGGCATTCAAAATGGTGGCTTCCGGTTGGTGGAGGCTCTCCACCAACTGGAGAAGCTCGCCAGCCTAAAGCACGCCCCAGACAGATCTGCAGGTATGCACTAGTGCGCGCCTGCAAATCTGCACCAGAGCACGGCGATGGAGCGACACGGGGCCGCGTGCTCCGTACTTTGTAAAAACCTCTTAAAAGAGGTTTTTAAAAAGCACGCTGTTGCACGCTCCGGTTGCTCCGGAGCGGACTGAGGTGCGAAACTACAAAAAGTAGTCCGCCCCAGTCCACTCCACGGTGCAGAAGACCTCCATCGGAGGTCGCTCTGCACCGTTTTAATAGGCTGGTGCAGAAAGGGACAATGTCTGCAGGGTCTCTGCCTTTTTAGGCTTGACTGCAGCTTTCAGTTGGACTGATGCAACACTTAACAGCATTTAAGGCTGGTCTGAGCACAACTTAGAAAAAAATTTTTTTTTAAACTATGATTTCCAGAACCAGCATAGTCTCTGGGTGTGCTGGTAGGGGAATTATGAGAGCTGCAGTTCAGAAAAGTTACTTTCCTAAGGTCTGGGTGGGAGAAGAATGGGAATAACCTGTTCAAGATCGAGGAAGCAGAGTGTATTCCTATGTCCCCAATTTTTCAGTCATGGTTTTGAATGAAGGGTGGCATGAACCCAGCAAAACCAATCAAGACTTGGCAAAAGAATAAGCCAAGAACTGCATGAGGGACATTAGGAGGAAGTGGCCACCTCTGTTCTTGCACTTGTTCTGAGCAATTCCCTACCCACTAATGAAACAAAGTAATGAAGGGGGAACTGAGCACAAATACAGACCAAATTGAAAGACATTTGGTAAAACAGATGAGAGACTGGAACAGAGCCAGGGCAGGACTACTCAGAGCAAGAGTGGACACCAATGGCTCTTCAGATGCTACTGAACTACCACTCCCAGCATCCTTCACTTTGGGCAGGCTGTTTGGCCCTGATTGGAAGTGAGGTCCCACTAATCTAGTGGATCACATGGCCCCAGTCCTGGGTTAAAATGGAGCAGGGGGAGCACAGACGTGGGAAAGGAACATTTTTGAACTATAATTCTGAGATTATCTTAGCAACTGGGGAATTATGGGAGTTGCAGTTTGAAAAGGTAGTGTTTCCAAGCTCTGCAGAATTGTTTGTAGGTTTGGTCACAGAAGAAAGACTTTGCCTGGCACCCACTTCAGATTGGAAAACAACAGGAGATGATGTCTCAAATAAAAAAGAGAACAGGTTACTCCAGTCAGGTACTTTGGTCAGTAGAGCAAGGACTTTAGATTCTCATCCACAATAAGCACCCAGAGATTTGACTGAGCAGCAGCCACACTTTAAAAAAACAGACACCTGTACCACAGCACGAATAATTTCAAGAGGCACTCCTCCTCCTGCATGAGAGAGAAAGGACATGCCTCTTTTAAGATGCTGCTTGGCATCTTTTGTTTTTGTAATCATGGCATCTTTTGTTTTTGTAATCACTTGTACTAAAAAGAGTATTTTAAAAATCTGCTTCTCAGTTAATTGCCAGGACTTTTTAACCAATGAAAGCTTTTTTAATAGTTGTATTAGGAACAAATGTTTTACACTGACATAGTTCTGGAAGATGCTCAGGCTCAGATTGTCTGTCATAGTATATTTAGAGTGCTTTGCACCAGCTTACAAATTGTCTTCTGGGGCAGTCCTGCATAAAACTCATTGTGCTAGTGGCTGGGACAGCTTCTAAATTCAGTTGATTCTTCTGATGTTTGTTGTGCGTACATTTTGTTAAGCTAAACAAGGAACAGCACACAGCCTGAAGTATTTTTAGAAATAGATCCTACTTTACAGAGAGCTGCCTCTCCTTCGCACTTTTCAGCCCAAAGCTGCTACCACACAAATACATACAAGCACATGCCCCCTTCTTACTCCTGAAAAGAAATCCTAAATCTGCTACAAAACATGGTGACTGTCAATTAATGGATCCTAATGGGCTCTGTTGGAATTTGAGTCAGAGGCAAATAACTCTGACAAAACAGACAAGAAGGTCATTCTCAATCATTTTTTGGATATTTTGTTGGTTTAATCTGGAGGCAGATTACAAGTTCTTCAGAAAGCCAAACACAGTTTGAGAAAATGTTCAAAGAGACAGCTATGTTCTTCTGCTTCAGTATAAAAAGAAGAAGCTATGTAGTATCTCACAGGCTAATCAATTTATTTCAGCATAAATCTTTGTGGACTTCAGATCACCTCCTCAGACACATGGAGTTCAGCCTCATTAGACAGTACTTAAAAATGGGGATTGTTGCTCATTCATCCAGGTTGCCTCAGACAGACACTGTTTTATGACACAGGTTTTTATGTATAGTTTCAAAACCTACAGAATCTGGCTGAGCAGAAGTGATAGAGGAATGATATAAGTGTGCGTATATACTGCAGTAGCTTCCACAACCACTTTCAGCTCTCTTCAGAAAAACAATTTTCTCTCTCTTGCTTTCTCTTTGGAGAATTTGACAAAGGATTCCAGAGAGAAACTTAAAAAAATTACTTTTTTGGACTACATTTCCCAGAATTCTCCAGCCAAGCATGGCTACTTTAGTCTAAAATGGGAAAATTTTCATACTCTGTCTCAGACTACTGAGATAAAGGTAAGCAACAGGCTTCCTGAATTCAGCAGCATCTACTTGCCCCTTTAATGTCCAAAACAGAAAGAAAAGACATACGTGTTCTGTTCTCTAGTCTAAGGGGTCAGTTTATGCACTCTTATTATTTCCACTCCTGTTTCTGCTGCACTGCTTGTCTGTCCATCCATTCCTTCCCTCTGTCTGCTCCACAGTAGTGCATGGGCAAAGCGCAGGGCGACCAGCAGCCCTCCCCTTTCTATTACTTCAGATTTTTTTCAATGGAACAAGTGGAAGTTGTTCTCTTGCTTCTTTGAACTCCAGTTCTGTATATCCTTGCTCTCTGGGTGATAATCAGAGATGTATATTACATCCATTTTAAAATTTTTATTTTATTAAATATCCTATCTTTCTGCCTTCACAGAAGGGGGCAGCCAAGGCTGTAAACAATAACAGAAAGACAAAATACAATTCAAAAAGAAGGAGGGTATTAAAACAAATCAATAATAAAACTGGTAATAAAAGGAACACTTAAACAGTCAAGCCCCTCTACTCTAGAATGGGGGCAGGGTGGCCTTCAGAAGTTGAATTACAATTTCTATCATACTTCAACCATGGCTATGCTGGCTAGGGCTGATGGGAGCTGCAACCCAACAACTCCTCCAGAACTACACATTCCCTAATCTTAATCTATTTCTGCCCTACACTGTTGTAGTGCTATTATATTCCACTTTCAGCATCCTATGGAATCTTGGGGTTTGTAGTTTAGGGAGGGGCATTTAGAATTCTCAGCCGGAGAGCTCTTTGACCTCAGGAAACTACAAACCCCAAAATTCCACAGGAGGCTGAAAGTAGAATAATTAGCACTGTAACAGTGTAGGGCGGAAACAGCCTTAGATACTGTAGAGTTAATTAAGGATTGCAAGGTCATAAGGGGACAGGTAGAGATCACTTGGGCTTATAATTAACACTTTAGTTGATGCTGCTGTACTAAGTCTTTTGATCCAGGCCTTTTAATCTGGATTTATATACATCTTTACAATTTGTTAATTTGAGTCCACCCGGACACGATCCGCAAAGGACTTCTGAGTGCAGAGGATTTGTCTGTTTAGAGCTTTTGCTTCCTGCTGGAATCCTGACTATGTAGACCCAGGTAAACAAGCTCATTTAGGGAGCAGCTTCTATTCACTGAAGCAAAGGCTCCCCTTCAGACATGTCTTGGCTGGTCAGCTGGACAGAATGTGTTAAGGTGTCATGGACAAGGGTGTAGGGAAAATGTGATCCAGGACAGGGTGGAGAGAAACAGACTATTCTGGAACAAACTGTACAAAATGCAGCTTGGGAGGAGCAACTTGGGATATTCCAGGTTTCCTGTACATGACACTCCGTGAAATATGGTCTCTGGGATATATTCTGAGTGTTCAACTTTGCTTTTCAACATGCCTCATCTACCTTTACATTCAGGACATGTATGTGCACGCACATCTTCAAACTACATGTTGATTTATGGCAACCCCAGGAATTTCATAGAGTTTTCCTAGGCAAGGCCTACTCAAAGGCTCTTTTGCTACTTTCTTGGTAAGGACTACTTAGTACTTAGCTAGTTTCTTAGTACTGACTACTACCAGGCTGACCACTAAGACAGGATCTGGTGCCTTGAAGGCATTTAGACAGATACATAGAATGTATTCCTTCATCATTTAAGAAAGGGAGATGGCTGCCTCAGATACGAGATTGGGAAAGTCATGAATGGTCATAATTTTTTTTCTTTATTTACATTGTTATTATAGTATCTTTTTTTCTGCAGGAGACAGAACAGATGAGAAAATTGGATTTCTTGTATCACATACCAAAAGAACCTTTAGTGGCTTTGAGCACCATGCACCTCGGATGGTGGTGTCAGACTCCATTTGCTATTCTGCCTCAGGCAGAAAAAGTCTTAAGATTGCCTTATACATTAAATAATCACTTGCAAGGCTCCAGAGCTAACTTCTTCAAAGCAAGCTGTCTAATAGACACAGGAATTCTTCTTCTTTTTTTTAATGTTGGCCTTTCTCTCTATCTTTTAACAACTTATTTTGACACCAGAAAAAGCTTTCTGGTTTAATGTTTGCATAGCAGGCAGCTGTTCGAATACACAGCAGAAAGACCAGTAAATGGGAAAGCCATCCAAGCTAAAAGTGAAGATCCTAAAGTAGCAGGGATATACATAATCCCTGTGGCTACTACAGAGGAGTTTAGGCTCTAAGGATCCAGACTTCATAATCAGAAGACCACAGTAAGAAGGACAGAAACTGTGAAAAAGCAGATGAGGTTTTGATCTCAGACACATCGTAACATTGTCTCCTCAAATATCTCTTCACATGTAGAAATGTATTAAATCCAACTTCTGCTGCATGCAGTGGTATCCCAACTGTCCAGTTAAGGCACTGCCCTTCAGATGTCTTGATCTACCACTGGCTGGGGATGATGGAAGTTTCAGTTCAACACATCTGAAGGGCATTGGCATAGAGAAGGCTGAGATACAGAGTGGCTTATTCTAGGGACAGAGAGGCAACACAGCTAGTGGTAACCATTCCATGTGTTTTATAGCCACCAATGGCCAATCTGAAGGCCTTTATGAGATGGCTGTAACATGAAAAAGAAAGTGTTTGGTCACGGAGTCAAACATTTAAATGTCTGCCTTACAAAAGGCCTTCATGAGCACATAGGTTCCTTATTCAGTGAAGTACAGGAGCAAACCCTAACCACCCTCACTAGAAAGGAATCACTCCTGGGCCTCAAAATACATAGGCCTCAGTCATGTAATCCTGCAGCTTCTTTTGGCTCAGACGCAGACCAACCATAACAAAGTCTCCAAACATATGAATATGGCCTCCATGTCACACCCTGTGCCCTAATTGGGAAGCAGGAAAGGAGAGAAAGGCAGGGTTGAGGTGAATGAAGCCTCATTATGCACAAGCCCTTTGAACTCAGCGCACATTTGAACCAGTTCTGAGATGCTTTGCTAAGCCAGACAGTCCCTGAAGAGTTTGAATAATTTCTCCTGGTCCTCCCACGACAATCCCCTGCCTGCAGCCACACTGCCTTTTAGCCTGGCTTGCATCCGACTAGGCCAGAATGGGAGGAAGGGCAGCCATGCAGAACTTGGCACTCAGGGGCTCATGTGTTTGTTCAAGGACGGTGTATGAAAGGGAGCACAGCACCACTTGGGAAGGAGAGCCAGCTGGAAGGCTTTACAGTCATCAGGTAGGAATTGGAAAGAGTTGCACGGCCACCCACTCCCTGGGGCCAGAAACTGCCAAGGAGGGAGGCGAGCTTGTGCCTGGATTTCATCTGGGAGCTGTCTAGGAGCTGTTAACTAGCCATCCCTCAATTAAGGAAGCAGAATAGTACAGGCACTTCCTGCCTCTTGCTAGAGCCCCATGGAGGAACAGAAACTCCTACATGTTTCTCCTCCCAACTTCTACCTCCTCTGATTGGCAGAAAGCAAAGTGGAGGGACTGCTGTGCCAAGGAGGAAGGTGCTGAAGGACAGACATGGGGCACTGCCTCTCTGCTTTGTCCTACAGCTGGCAGCTGTCATCTTCCATGTCGATGGAAAGGGGGATCTTCGGCATGTTTTAGCCTAAATTTTAAAGCTGATTAACCCTGTCCCCCAAATAGGTTCTTTGGTATCTCCTTTCATGTTTAGATGAAATCCCGGTGGAGATACATGGCCCCACTGATATGGGTGCCAGAAGCCACCACTGAGCTGTTCCCTCCAGGGAAGATTTATCATGGCTTCATTTTAATGCCCAGGCAGTAATACTGGGTTGGTCTAAGACTTTTTGGTGCCTGAGGTGAAGCTTTTGTGCAAAAGCCAACCAGGCTGTCAGTCAAATCTTATTTCACCACTGGCAATGGGATGGCATCCTTTCTCATGCCTGAGGCTAGCAGGCCAGCCCAGGGGGAACAGGGGAGGACAACTCTGTCTTCCAGCTCTTTGCTGCTACTCCCTGGATTCTGCTGTCTGAAGCAACTGCCACACTCTCCCTTATAGTAAAGCAGTCCATAGGTAAGTAAAATGGTGGTAGGTGTGTGTGTGTGTGTGTATGCGTGCATGCACAAGTGTCTTCAAGTCACCTGTTACAGCAACCTCATGAATTTCATAGGGTTTTCATAAGCAAAGAGTACTCAACGGTGATTTTGCCAGTTCTTTCCTTGACATACAGCCTACAGCATGCAGTAGTCTTTCATCCAAGTACCCACCAGAAATGACCCTGCTTAACTTCCAAGATGAGATGGTATCTGGTGTCTTTAGAGTATTTAGGCTGGGAGGCTTGTACAAACAGATTCTTGCTGATGAATGGCTGGGTAAACTACTGGGTATGAGGTTAAAATGGAGGGGCTTTTTAAGTAGGTCTGATGGTAGAGGTGCAGAGTAAGGGATGGGTTGGAGTAACAGCCTTGTGACTAATGTGATCCTGCAGGCTGCAGGAAATAAAAGCAGCAATGTTGGAGGGGAGAGTTCACCAACCCATCCTGCTGCTGTCAACGGGAGGTATTGGGAAGGGGCAGAGTGCACAGTTAGAAATCAGCGGAAGATGCACGCAGGCTGAAGGGAAATCAGATGCTTGAATCCTGCCAAATAAACAACAGTAGAGCTTGGAAACATTGGTGGGTTTTGTTTTTTTTGGACTACAAACACTCAGACCTCCACCCCTTCAAGCTTGTTGGCTGGGTTGGGGGATTCTGGGAATTATAGTTTCCACAGCAGCTTTCCCAAATTGTGGGCAGGAGACTAAAGAAATATTGGTCATCAGCCTGGGCTCTGGCAGGCATTGCTCTAATCGAGGAAGTAAACTTCATACCATCATGGTTGCGGTCCAGGCTGTGGAACATCAGTAGCAGCTTGCGTTCACGCTCCTGGAGATAACGGGCAAATTCCTCAAAATTAAGTTCCCCATCATGGTCTGTGTCCCCCACACGTAGGATATCCTGCAGGCAGTGGAAAGGAAAGGGTTTTAGAAGGGAGTTGTGGAGCTGCAGCACACAAAGAAGGCAAGCACCATTTCAGAAGACCCCCAGCTCAGGCACTGCATGAGGAAGGGACTTCATGGATCATGTTATCCACCCATTTCCCCAAAACAGATATGCTTACCTGCTTAATAGGACCAAGATGCATGTTTATGTGGGGGAGATATGGAAAAATGGGTGTATTTGGGGACTTCATTGCAAGAATCTGCACACTTCTCTGTGAGAAGGTGTGCAGATGCCAATATGTGCACGCACAGAATACTCCTTGGTATGTGTGACAGGGCCTTACTTCTCCCAGACTGTGTGGCATTTCCCAATCTGAGAAGGCACTCTGTCTTTACCACACAGCTCTGCCTCCCCATATAATACCACCTCTGTGTAAAAGGGTGAGGATTTTCAATGTTTGTTTAGAGCTACTAGCATGTAGTTCTACTGTATACAACTCAACTAAATCAGTATTTATAAAAATAGACTGTAACATTTATTTAGATCACAATAAGAATAAAGTATTAAAAATCATATGCAGCACAAAGTTAACACAGTTCTTCAGTGCACTTTTTAGACAATTCACTTGTATTTTTTAGATTTTAATATAAAGCACAAGTATCATACAACAGTTCTTTAGCTATACTTCCACCAAAAGCTTAACTCCCAATCACTCACACTCTTAACTCACACTCTCTGACCAGATTCTACTACGGTTCAATTACTCTTCTGCCTCTCACTAGGCTTCCACTGAGAATTAACTCTTCCACACAGTCACGCCCTCTGACTAGCTAAGGGTCTCTACTCCATAGCTTCTTGCTAGGAATCTCACTGAAGGACTAAAAACCAACAATTGGTACTTGGTTCTATATAATTTTTTCTCAGCCACCAGCCCTTCCCACTCACTACTAGGCTGGGTTTCTTTCCTGAGGAGCTATTCTCGTTGCCTGGCAACCTGCTTCCAGGCTGCTCTGGCACTTAAGATAATCACATTCCCAGAACTTCATCACAGTACGGTATCACATTTGTATTTAATTGGATTTCATGACATCAATGATATACAGCATTCAAATTACCACCATCATCTTTATTTGCAGTCAGCAGGCTAACAGCAATTTTATTACAGCACCTGGGACCCAGACTAGGAAACCTTTGGTTCTCTAGATATTGTAGATTACATCCCCATAATCCCTTACCATAGGCTATACGAGATGGGGATGATGGTAGCTGTAGGCCAAAACAGCCCCTGGAGGACTAATGGTTCCACATCCCTACTCTAGAATGTTATAATATACAACAAACCTGTAAGGAAGGCTAGAACTTTTATCCTCTAAGTACAGGTGGTAGCAAGAAGTGCTGTCAGGCTGAAAAAACAAAAAACACCCACAGCAGCCCGTTTTGCTTTGCGAATTCATGATGGTGAGACATGAAAGTCATATTTTCTGATTCGAAGCTCTACCTTAGGCAGTATGCCACACAAGCTTTCACGCAGTGGATGCAAAAGAGTATGGCGAGAAACCAGATGCATAAAATGTCAAGAAGAAGGCTAGGCTGGAACTCATATTCCCCACATGTTCATGTTGTAAGTGGAAGAACTGGCTTTTATAGAAAGCAGAATCCCTTCATGGAAGCCCCTGCTATGGACTGAGACTGCTTCTGAAGAGATGTGGACTCTACCTGTGACACATCCACTTGCAGTCCTCAAGTGGTACAGCCCAGAAATGGGTTGCCATCATAGCAAAATGACTCTTCAGGGCGTCTGCACAAGTATGACCAATGGAGATGAGAGAATGACCTGAATAGAGCTTCTTATGTTCCCATCATGGAAGGAGGGGTTGATGAGTCCCTTCCCTGTTCTGGCCAGAGACAGAGGTTGGCATACACATGGGGATGGGAAGGAGAACTGTAAAGGAGAAGGGTATATCCTTGGGATTAGAAACTGTGCTGAGGACTAGAAAGGGAGTCTCCAGAGCCAAATTTAGCTGTTCTGCCACTCATTTGCTTACACTCTAGTTAGCCTATGTTCACTTGTCACTTTCACTTGCTACATGCTTTCCCATTGCAACTTGATCTTCAAGAAGCTTAAAAGAAACTTGAGCCCCAAAGTGATTGCCTTGGACAAGGCCAACTCCCCACTCACAGATACCCACACTATCTCACACACATATAGAGCTGAGTCACCATCTCCTTGGCCTTATATAGCATGATTTCCAGTTCTATTTTATTTTTGTTTCAAACAGAGGATAGGTAACATGATGCCTTTCATTTTTTTAGGCAGCTCAAAAGCTTGCAAGCTATTTTGAACTCCATTGCAGTATGATGCAGGCAACATCTCTGTAGCTATGAAGGCACTGAGGGAAGGGGGCAAATGGTATTCTATTCAGTTATGGATGAACAAAAGGTACCTCTTGGACTATAACTCCTAGAATCCCTCTGAAATGAGTGCACAGATGGAAGAGGGAGTAAAGATAGCAGTTGCACCCTGTCCCTTTCATATAACATCCAAAGAAGGCTTGAAGTGTGAAAACAAAAATCTTGCAAAACATTTTGAGTAGCTTTAATCAAGGAAACAGTTTTGTTTACCTGCTCTGTGTCTCTCATTGATGCGCCAGGAACAGCCAACGTTGCATAAACTGCTCTTTGTAAAGGGCAGGCAGCTCTTGAGCAAGTGAGTTGATACAATTAATACAAGTCTCCCAACTTGAATGGGAGGAAAGACAGAGGACCCGCTACATGCAGGACCACTGAGAACACTTAGTTTAAATCCAAACTGCTAAGAGCATCATAATAATTAGGGTCTATAAACAGCCACCAGAGACCATATTGTACCACCAAATGCAGCAACCCATGAAAATACATCCAGAAAAACCCTCCTTACTGGAAGCATGGATGCTGGCGGCTGGGGGCGGGGGCGGGGAGGAGTCATTGTCTGTCTACCACCTTCTTCCTTGATCTTGCTTTTGCCCCTTTGTAACATTTACAAAGATCGGGATGTTCAGTCTTTCAATTCCTCCTGCACACTCTGTCTCATTGTTCTTGGCTACTTTTTCCCACTTGCTTCCTTTTCCCACCAGCTGCCACTTTCTGCCTCTTTTCTTCTTTAATATTCCCCGCTGAGGCGTTTTCAGGAGGTTTTATCATCCCCCTCCACCCGCTCATCCAGCGATTATGCAAATAACTAATCTCCAGGATGCTGGCAACCGGGCACAAAGCCAGCTCCAGATTTCAGCACCACTTGTGCATTTGCCACAGCCCTCAGACCAGCAAGGGGGCTCAACACCTCAGCAACACTTGCATCCTCACTCTGTGCAAAGAATATAAGGCAGGCAGGGTGTAACAGGAGAAGGTTCTCTATCTGTACATTCCACTCTCTTTTAGGTTGAAGTCCCCCTCTAAATCCTGAAGTTGGCAGTTTATAGGCTTACATGGAGTAAACTTTAGTCCACTGGATGTTTTAGACTTCAACTCTCAGAATCATCTGCAGCACAGCCAACAGTAAGGGATCATGGGAGCTGTAGTCCAAAATGTCTGCAGGGTGAAAGATTCCCCATTCCTGGTTTAGACAATGCATTTGCTTGGCCAGCAGTGACAGGAAAAAGAGGGCCAACATGTAAGGAGATGGCACCATTTTACACCTAAAGGATCCTGTCTTAGTTGGATGAGGTCATCATTTGGTCTTCTACAAACCTGCAATCTGCATGACTGATAAGGCTGGCCTTGCATAAGAAAGTCTTAATTGCGCTCAGAATGACCAAGGCCTGCTGTGTACCAAAGAGAAAGCCAAAAACCACCATTTGGGAAGGAGGCATCTGCCCCAGATCTCAGGTCCAAGCTCCAGTTGTGTCCCTCCATGCTTGACTCCATGTTGTGAACAGGGAGAAGAATCCAGCCACCTTTACTCCATGATCTTTTTGTCCTCAGAATGGCTGGAAGGGAATGGGGGTGTTGTCTCTGACACACACTTCCAGTCTGCTCACATGACTAGCCTGGACAGGAAAGGGAACCAGGTGGCCTTAAGGAATGTAAACAGAGAAATATGAAAATAGCCCAGTGCCACATGGTTTGAAACAAACTCCACACAACACTACTGACTGAAGAATTTCCAGACTGGGTATCAAAGTTCCATCCATTCCGCCTCCCAGTTTCTGAACAATGCCATTTTTCCTACAAACATCCGCCAAGGAATTATTACAATTTCTTATACACTCAGTCACTTGGCTTAACTCATCAGGGATAGACACCAGAAGCCATTCCTCCAATTACTGAGCCAGAAAGAGTCAAAACCAGGACAATGACACAACCAGGGCCTCTGTGATCTAAGACCTGTTCCACCCCACACTAGTCATGACAGCTATGACTGTAACTGGACTGACTCCATGTCCTCAGTGCCCCAGCTCTGCAGAATATATAGCAAACTACCTATCCCAGATAGGCAAACTGACACCCTTCAGGTGTTATTGGACTCAAACTCCCATAAACACAGACCATTAGCCCAAACTAACTGGGGCACATGGGATTTGTAGTCCAAAATATCTTAGAAGGTTGCAGGTTGCTTACCTCCTACCCTGTCAAAGGTCATGTTATATGGTTCTATGTTGCCCATCCCACCTTTATAACCCTAGCAAGAGTATCCTACATTTATTCCCAGTACATAGAATGGTACCACTGTGGACAGGTGATTCTGGAGGACAACAGAATTTGGATTCTTTGAAGCACATGCAGACAAGTGAATGAAGCTGAGAAGGAAATAATGGAGAGAAAAATACCATGGACTTTGTTTGACAGGAGCAGGTTTCAAAAAAAGTGTTATTCAGCCCTGCAGCTGAGAACTTCGCACCTGCTAGTGGACGATTGTAATCACCGGAGCTTAGTACTATTAGAGAGATCACTAGCAGGGCTACCCAAGGAAGTTTGATCTCTGAGGTGAACCAAGATAGTCTCCTCTCCCATTCCATACACAAAAGCCAACCAAGATGCCAGTGAATTCTTACATCAGCATGGTTGGTGGGACGGCATCCTCTACCCAAAGGCCACAAATCCGATTAGAGTGCTGGGCAGAGGGTGTTGCACATAGCTCTCCCCTCCAACAACCTATTGCTGCCTCCTAGTATCTGCCACCTGGGACAGCCCCCTCACTCTGCCTAACAGTAGAGCTGCTCCACATATTAAGAAATTATAAAATTTACAACCCGTTTGAAACCAACATACTTTCATTCTTCCTTGCTTTACTTATTGCAGCTACATAATCTGCAATCATAACTGCTGAGTACTGTCAAGTGGTGCTGTATTCGGGTTAACGGGCTAAAAATCCTCAGTGCCTCAAACAGCTTTTCTGTGCATGTACCCACACATGCACACACTCATGGCCCAGAATGTGCTGTTATGGGGAAAACTGTGACAAGTCTGGTATTAGCCAAAGACCAGCTGCTAGTAAGTGGTTCAAGACATTGGAGTAGCAGGGTTAACATATGTTTGTCTTGGCTCACCTGCTGCTTGCATCCAGGAAAGTCTTCATGGAGGGCAGTGTTAAGGCTTACATCTCCCTTCTCCAAACCTCTCTAATGCATTGCAGAAAACACTTGATCTATGCTCCACATGTTAACTCTATGTTACATACTACTTGTCTGTATCCTATAATTTTCTTCTTAAGTAATTTCAGAAATGGTGATGTATCAGAATATATGCATCAGGTAGCTTGCCAGAAATAAAAGGAAAAAGCAACCGTGAACAGATCTAAGAAACTCAGATCAGCAAAATCCAGGGAGAGATTTGAGCGGGGTTAACTCTCCAAGAATCACAAGGCACAGATTGTTTGGTCAACAGAGATATGCAGGCTGGGGCATGCGTGTTGGTCTTGGGGTGATGATAAGAGGGAAGCACATGAAGGTCGGAAGGGGGCTCTGTCTTGGTCTATACCACAGAACCAGGCAGCAGGCAAAGGAACGCAGCTGCAGTAAGGAGCAGCAGCAGAAATCCCCAGCTTTTGTATCACTGCAGAAAACATGATTTACGAGACAGGTCCACTTGGCAGCTTCCTGTTCATTTTTTTCCCTTCCTAACAAGGTCCTCTGAGGACATCATTCTCAGCAAATGTACTGAGGGAGGAGGGGAAGTGCTTTCTGTACTCCAGCTCTAGATACTGGCTCACTAGGAGACTAGAAAAAGTCCTAACTCAAAGATAGTTGAGAAGGCTAGCTGCGTCATTACTTGGACAGATGAAGCAGGGTTGAATCTCAATGTCTCTCAGCCTAGGGTTCATGGAAATTATTTAGGACTATTCTTGCCTTGACCTAATTGTGCTAGCTTTCTGGTTGTTTCCTGTGCTGGAATCGGTTTGGATCTGACATAACTCAAGTCCTTCCTCATTCTTTTGGTTCTTCTGCTATTCAAGATCAGCCAGCAGAGAAGCTGTACTGTCAGAGCGTTTTGCTGGCTGATGTCTTAGATTAACCGGCAGATAGGGGCTAGCAGACAATATTTTCAACTGGCACAAGAGATTTCTGTATTTATCTATTGCATTTATATGCCATCTTTCTCCCAAATGGGGACTCAAGGTGGCTTTCAGAACAGTTAAAAACATTTACAATAAAAATCAAAAGCAATTAAAATCAACTATATAAAAACAGTCTAAAATCATTATAAGAACATACAAGTTTTTAAAAATAGATAAAACAGCCTGTGTATCCCTAACTTCCTACACCTTTGAGTTAGGACTGCACTATAGGGCTGCAATTCTGTACATGTTGGATTAGGATCAAATCCTACTCAATCAGCATAACTCCTGAAGGAACATACTTATGAGATCAGTCTGTAGGGAAGGAAGCTGCTCTTGTAGTTAAGCACTAGCTGTAAATGACCATGTGTTCCGTGCAGGTTTATTTCAGAGAAAGACCTTAGCTCAGTATCAGAATACCTGTTTTACATACAGAAGATCTCACATTCAAGCCATCTCATTCCCAAATTAGGACTGAGAAAGACTGGTGTGTTTGCCACCATGGAGATATGCTGCAAGTTCATACATACCAAACTTCTCAGTGCCCATTCAGATATGTTGGACTGCAGCTCCCACCATCCCTAGCCAATAGCCACACTGGCCATCTAATGAAGAGGTTAGGGCCCCAATATCCTTAACAGCTGTGTGGAAAACAGAATTTCAGCAGATGGGGCTGGCATAACAAGATATACCTACTGAAATTCCCACACAGCTATTAAAGGCACAAACGCTCTATTTTCTTTGTTATGTGGCCTCCCAACTGGTACATGATGGTATTTGTGTTCACATGAACATGATCAGATGCCAAAAAGGGGCAAGGCTCCCACACCTGGAGCAGTAGAGAAGACAGAATTTCATCAAGCAATGTCAGTTGAAATTCTCTCTTCTCCACAAGTGATAAAGGTACAGGAGTCATGCTTCCTTTTGTATACGCCACCCTAGTTCCCAAATAAAGGCACACCATGTAGGAGTGTTTAAAAACAGCTACTTGGTTACCTGAACTAAAAAAAAATTGTCTCTAGACTCTAGCTTCTGCTAGATTTCTCAGCAGCATTCAATATCATCACTCACGGTCACAAATGGTCCTTCTGGACCGTTTGGCCAGTATAAGACTTGGGGGCATTTAATATTTGCAGAAGATGGAGCTGGGGGACTGTTTCTTAGCCTACTGGCCATTAGCTTGGGGTCCCAAATGCTCAGTACTGCCCCTTATGCCTTTAAAGATCTACATGAAGCCATTGGGAGAGGCCATCTGGAGCTGGATGTCATCAGCGTGTGGATGCTGCCCAGCTCTCTCTCTTTTACAGTTAATGCCATCGAGGCTGGGGAAGTTCTGAATTATAGCCTGGATGTAGTGAAGGACTGGATGTGGGTGAGTAAATTCAGGTTCAATCCAGACAAGACAGAAGTTCTGCTGGTCAGTAGGAAAGCTAAATTAGGGCTGGATTACAATATCATCTGGCTAAAGTAGAACTCTTTTTGCAAGATTGGGTTTGTAGCTTAGGGGTGCCCTTTGACCCTGTGCTGCTCCTGGAAAGATATGTAGCCACTGTGGCCAGGATCAGCTTTGCCTAAATTCAGCTGGTGTGCCAGCTATGTCCTATCCTAGGAACGGCAAATCTGACCAGAGTTGTTCACGTTTTAATTAACTTCCCCAATTAGACTGCTGTTATGCAATCTACACTGGGCTGCCCTTGAACAGCATTCAGAAGCTACAACTAGTGCAAAATGCAACAGCCAGGCTACTGGTAACTGTGCATTTTTGGGACCATATAATGTCACTCTTGCACTGGCTTCCAATTTGCTTCCAAGAGCAATTTAAGCTGCTAGTTTTCCCTGCAAAATCCTAAATGGTTTGAGCCTAAAATATCTGAAATACTGCTTCTTCCTATATAAGCCTACCCAAAATTTAAAATCCTCATCAGAGGCCCTGCTGAGAGTCTCACTCTACCATGAAGCTAGGTGGTAGCTTCATGGGACAGGGTTTTCTCTGTAGCAACATCTCAATTGTGGATCTTCCTTGCAAGAGAAGAAAGGGTTGCTCCATCTCTTCTAAGTTCCCAGCAAGGAACTAAGACTCTGTTGCTTTGCTTGGCTTTCATCTTTAAAACTAAAGGAAAATTCTCTGAGTGTTTTGACAGTCTATGGTTTTAAACTTATCTTTAAACAGGATTTTAATTCTATTTTAAAATGTTTTCATTTATGTATCTAATATTTTAACTGTTTTTACTACCTTGGGGAACCTGGTGGGTTGAGAGGTGATACATAAATCATTAATTAAAGACTCCGTGCCCAATGAGTGAGATCACTTTCTTGTGCAGACATAATAGGAAGAAACAAGACCCATGAAAATGAAGTCACTGTGTGCGAACACTGAGAGAGAGAGAGAGACAAACAAACAGAGATGCTTTTGGGTCTTCTCATCTTACCACTCCTGTATAGTGATTACTCAAGACTATGAGCCACCACTTGCACACAGCCTTTCCCCAGTAGAGAGAAGCTGCTATTCTCCAGAGCTGAGGAGGCCACTTCCGCATCTGTCATCTGGGACCCCAGAAGCCATTTAAATAAAAAGCTGCTATGGACAAGTTAAAAATAACTCTGGGGGCCATGAGCAAACCTCTATTTATAACTTCCTGGGTTTGTTTGGGTGTTTCATTCCTCCGCATCCAGCCTCTCTGGAATGCTGGCTCAGTGGCCTTCAATTTTCAGCCAAATTAAGTGTAGGCTTCCCTGCAAACTCAGTGGACTAACACTCCCATGTTCCCCAGCCAGCATAGTAGTTTCTATCCAACACACCTGGAGGTGATTAGTTTAGAGAAAGCTGACGACATCCATCCTCAGCCCCCCTCCAGCCTCCAAAATGTGCTTCAGCAGCAAAGATTCCAGTAAGCAACAATTTTTTCAGATATCAAAAAGATCTCTTACCTGCAGAGCAATTAACTTCGGTATGCATGGAAGTTCTTTGTAACCATGGAAAAACAAAAAAAGAGTTTAGGGCTGTGGCTGCTCCAAAGAGTTTCATGACTCAAGCCCAGCAAAAGCCATACTTTCTAATTAGGAAAGAAGCCTAGGTGTTACACAAATTATTCAGCAGCAAGGTGAAAAAACCCACTGTGCTAAGTCACAATGCAGCTTACAGGTAACTGTGCATGGGACTGCAGCATCTATCACTTCAATTTTATTTTCCATATTCAAGGATGAATGAAACTTTGCATTCAAGACAGGTCCCCGAACCTCAGCACTCCTAAAGCACCACCTCAGTTCAAAGGGGCCCAGGGAGAGTCCAGATCAGGTTTGAAGAGAACTCAGGAACACCCTTCTCCCTCTCTCAGTCCCCACCCCTGGAACAGGGAACAGTGTAATTCATGCTCCCAACTGGGAAGTCAAATAGCACATTAAACGTGTACCATCATTATCTCCCTGATCAGAAATAACCCTGAGATTTCACCCAACCACCCATCCTTTGCATCCTCAAATGGCAATGCAAGCAAAGCATGGGTTCCATTCTTATTTCTGATCCCTGGCAGGAGGTGGAAATGAGGATCCAGCTACCATATTTGCCTACATATAAGATGCACATTTCCCCCCAAAAAATAACATTTAAAAATGGGGTGCATCTTATACGCCAGTGTGTCTTATATACCAGCAAATACCTCCCGTTCCCCTTCTGATGCATGTTGCCTTGGTGTGGAGAACTTGCATCGAAGCAAAACTAAAAGGAGGGGCTGTGGGGGAAGCCTTGCGTGAGTGCTCCTCTGGGCCCCTAGAGCTCCCCCTCCCTCTCCAATGCATTTTGCCTCAACGCTGAGAACCTCCCTCTCCCTTTCTTATGCAGTTTGCCTCGGTGGGGTATTAAATTTTTTTTTGCTGAAAAATACCCATGGAAAATGGAATGTGTCTTATATGCCAGAGCGTCTAATATACCGGCAAATATGGTATTTAAAGTTTAAGCCCTGTGTAGGGGTGTGTTCATGCTGCACAATTATGGCAGTCTGATCCCACTTTAACTGGCATGGCTCCATTCTACAGAATTCTGGGATTCATAGTTTGATGAGGGAAATAAAATTCTCTATTGCATTCCCCTGAACTGTAGCACCAGAGCTCACTGGTAGAGAATTATAAGCCCTTCCCCAAACTACAAATCCCAGGATTCCACACGATGGAACTATGGTAGTTAAAGTGGAATCAAAGTGCTGTAATAGTAGTGTGGATACACCCTAGGAGTTCTTTCTGGTTCCAACTCTATGAGGAACTGGGGACCTAGAGACCTAAGAAGAAAACAAGGATCATGTCAGTTCAGCCACCAGGTTGGTTACATTTTCTCCCTCCATGCCTGCAAAAGGAACTAATCTGATTCCTCCATCAAATGGTGTTGAGGGTGTCATTCAGAGTTCACATACCCAAAAACGTTTTATAAACACTGTGGATGCAAACACTGCCTACTGTGAGCTGCAAACCACCACGCACTCCACATTTCCAGCAGGTCTCCTTTACATAATTTATTTCTGAGATGCATGGATGGCCTTTCCACACATTTCTAAGGGACAAGCACTGGAATATACTGCTGGTAGGCTCACATGCTGGGAGGAGAAGGGCAAGTGACAAGTTACATACCCAACTAACCAGAACTGTTTTAAATGAATGTTTGAATCGGTTTGTTTATTTTTTTTTAACTTTTGTGTTATATATTGTTATAGCTATATTTTTAGTTTATGTTGTGAGCTGCCCTGGGTCCTATATTGGGCACATGGCATATAAATTATAATTATCAAGCTTCTGGAACTTCCTATCCACACATTCATCCATTTATAACCCCATGCAGATGGAATTTTCTGTTGGCCGATGAACATTTTTTTGCTCTGTCAGGCTTTTGGAACTGAGGAAAGAGTCTGAGGTTTTTAAGGAAAAAGACTTCAAGAGGATGCTGTATTGTTTTGTGCTTCACTGTTTTTAATCTCTTACATATCTGAAGTATATGTTTTTAAATTTGTTTAATACTATTAACAGTTTAATTCTATTTTGATGTTGACTTTTTATACATTTTTAACTATACTGTAATCATTTTAATTAATAAGCTGCCCTGTGTCCCATTCTGGAGAAAAGTGGGGTATTAAATAAGGTTAATAATAACTACCACCACAGCCCATCCAGGTATCAGTGAACTGTAGTCTCCATCATCCCTCACCATGAGGCAGGTTCACTGTGACTGATGGCCACTAGAGTCTGACAGTATCCGGCCAGCAGATACCCTGCTGTCTCAGGTGTGGGTAGTCCTAGCCTACACATGTAGTCCTGTGATTTTAGAAAGGGAGAAGCTGTATTCATGCCCCTTTCCTAAGTAAAATGAGAGACTTCCCCATTGGTTTTTCTGTTTTAAGGTGGGAACTGAGCTACACAGCCTTACAGCCTCTTTCCAATGTCTACAATTTTCTGACTGCTTCCAATATATGGTAAGAGGAAGCAGTTCTTGGAAATGATATGAAGGAGATCTGCTAATTAGCAATTCTGGTTTGCAAAATGCACCAGTGCCTGAGTGTACCAGCAGCAACAAACTATCCAGGATTCTCCATAAAGCAGCTGCACGCCAGCTAAAAAAAGGTGTATCTCAGCTATGCCCACCTCTACAAATATTGTTCAAAGGATCTGGGGCACATGTTTCAGCTCACGCAGTGCAGTTGCATGCAGCGTCTTTGGCCCATCTTCAAATCCACTTCTGCAGCTGTTTGACCGCATGCTGAGGACAAACACTATTAACATTCCTTTTTCTTTCTCGCGGCTCAAGCCCCTCTGTGACATATTGAGAGAAACAGGATGCTAGCAAGCAATGATAACTGCACACTTCAATAAGGACAAACAAATAAAAGCCACCCTAACAATAAAACTCCTATTTCATGGGTTTAAAGCTACATACACACAATTTAAGCTACAGTGACTTCATGAAAAAAGAGAACAGGGCTCCTGTACCTTTAACAGTTACATAGAATAGGGAAGGTCAGCACATGTAGTTTGTTTGTTCACTCGCTGAAATTTCCTTTTTGTCATACCTGTTAAAGATATATGAGCCCCTTCTTCTTTTCATGTGGAAAGCCTAGTTTAAATAGGGAAACTGAGGTAGCGAATATGGGAAGACTCTTAGGTTGCAATCCTATACACATTTTGCTGGTGTCTCTTTCGCATCACATAAATATAGTGCTATGACTCCACCCTAATTGTCATGGCTACATCCTTTGGAATTCTAGCACTGACAATTTAGAATCCGCCGCCAGAGAGCTCTAGTGCTTCACCATACCACAAATCCCAAGATTCCACAGGTCAAAGCCATAGGAGTTAAAGCGGTATCAAACTATGTAGCATGAAAGAGATTTAAGTCCCATTAGATCTATATTAGTAGATCTATATTAGCTGTCATGCCATCAAGTCCACTTTGCCTTAGGGTAACCCATGAATGAGAAACTTCCAAGTTTATGCTGTTACGCACAGCCCTGCTGACATTTTACAAACTCAGAGCCTAGGCTTCCTTGATTGAATCTATCCACCTGAAATGCAATCTTCCTCTTTTCCTACTGCTTTCCAGCTTACTGAGCATCCTTGTCTTTCCCAATGAATCATGTCTTCTCATGTTCAAAGTATGACAGTCTCAGTTTGGTCATCTTGGCTTCTAGGGAGATTGTTGGCTTAATTTTTTCTTGAATCCATTTATTTGTCTTTAGGGCAGTCCATGGTATCTGCAGAAATATACAGGACTGCATTATTAGGCTGCAGCCCAAAGCAATACAACTTAAATTGCTTAGTAAACATGCTTAGAACTGCACTGTTAGAGGAACAGGACTAGCAAAGGTTCTTATCTCTAGCTGCTGCTTCCTTCTTGAATCCAGAATCCATCAAGCTGCCCAATCTAGAAGAAAAAGTTCTAGAAAATGTGCCTGAGTTTCCAACTTTAGATCCTGACCTTCACTGCAGAATTTTTTGAATCAAGCTCTTTTACTTCAGACAGCACAGCCCACCTCAAGGCCTTGTGTTGGGTTAGGCTTCTTCTTGCATTTCTTTTTTGAGCTGTTGGTTTCCTTGGCAACTAACTGCAGCTTGCTTTAAATAGTGAATTCAAAATAAAGAATATTAACAACTAAATAGCAGCTTGGCTTCAAAGTATGCAGCTGCAGGCTTTCCACTGTGTTGCTTCTGCCTTAGTTTTCCAGTTTGAGATAAATCTCTCTTTTAAATAATATCTGTCTTTCACAGCACTTGTGCTCTCACAATGCAGTGCCCTCCAGAAGTTTTGAGCAATAGTTCCTATCAGTCCCATCTAATATGACCAACAGAGTGGGACCACAGGAGCTGAAATCCAAAAACATGTGGCAGGTGTCTGTTTTGGGAAATCTGCTTTAAAGGTAATGGTGGCTGGTAGTTTCTATGTCAATAGGGCAGCGAATCTGTTCTAGGGTTCAGCCTGAACTTGAAGGGAGCTTTCCAAGGTACAGAATGTGTTTGAAGGATGGGATACAGCCCTTTGGAGAGTGCCTTTAAAGTCCAGGTTAAAACCTAGAGCAGATTTACTGCCCACAATGACATGGAAGCCACTTAAAACTACTGTCAATAGGCTTTTCTCAGATGCCCAAAACGTAGGACCAGGTCTAATGGTTTGAAGTTACAGGAGAGTAGATTTCAGCTGAACATTAGAACGAACTTCTTGGTAGTGAGAATGGTTTGGCAATGAAAACAATTGCCTAGAGAGGTGGAGGGGGTAGCTTCTTTTCTGGACATCTTCAAAAAGAGGCCAGATAGCTGCCTGCTGGGGATACTTTAGCTGGAAATTCTGCATTGAGCAGGCAGCTGGACTCAATGGCCCATGAGGCACCTTGCAATCTCTCCTATTTTTGTAGCATCAGGTTTCTGTTAAGTTCTTTTAAATAGGTTTTAATGCAAGACACTCTCTATTTCTTCTTCTAAGAATGACATTATGCATAGATTATAACAGTAACATCAAGCAAAACCATTGTGGGCTAACTCAAAGAGAGCATATTTACAATGTCCTATGTGAACACAGAGATGCTGCTTTCTAATTCAGGTAAGGATTCCCACAGCACTACCTTTACATCCCCTGCTGTTCTATTTGAGTGTCTTAACTAAACCTTTAGTCACCAGTAAAGACACTGCATTGCTTCAGGCTCAGCACTATTCCTCTGTGGAAAAAAGAAGCCAAATACATTTTGCCCCAGGATGGGCTCTTTCACCCCAGGCAATTATAACACTATAGTTTCACTGTAACTGCCATGGCTCCATCCTGTGGAATCATGGGATATTTACTTTGGTCAGAGGAACTGGAGGAACTCTATGGCTCAGGATTCTAAACTGCCCTTCACTAAATTGCAAACCCCAGGATTCTATAAGACAGAACCATGGTAGTTACAGTGGAATCACAGTGTACAATGCTGTCATATGAAAGAGGTCTGTAAGGTATTATATTTACATCTCTGCCATTCTCTTGCTTTTCCTCTGAGCCAAGAAATATAAAAATGGTGTGAATTCCTTCACACTAGGGTGGGCAAAGTGAGACCCTCCAGATGTTGTTGGACTGCAACTCCCAGAATTCCTTACCATTGCGCTATGATAGCTAGAGCCGCTGGGAGCTGCAGTCTGACACTGTATGCAGGGCTATATTTTGTCCACAAGTGGACTTACAGCAGAGGTGAGAATCCTGGTGCCCACTGACTGCTGCTGGCTGCTGCTGACTGTAAATCCACTTGTGAGCAAAATGCAGCCCTGCAGGCACTGCCCCACCCAACACCCAACCCAAACTTGAGAAATGCTGGGAGTTAAGTCCAGCAACAGCTGGGTGGCACATGATTCCTACTCAGGGTTTACAGAAAGCCTGGCCCAAAGGTAGACTTGGATCTACAGACAGTTCTCTAGCCAATCTGTAGAAGATCAGTAAGGCTTTTCATCTCCCAAAGGTTTAAAAATAGCAACAATAATAAGCCCCACTTCATCCCACACACTCTAAATTAGGCTGCTAACATGAAGGAGGAAAAAAAATCCAACAGGAGTGGATTGGGAAAGTCAGAAAATCACAAACTCAATTCTCTACTAGTACTAAAGACATCAACAAAAATGTATCCCATTGCTTAATACTAAACTCCACCTTCTACCCTCCTCTCTAATTAGCCTAGTTGGTGGATGTTGGATGACTACAAATAAAAGTCAAGACTTTTGCCCACTCTTGCCTTGCCAGCAGAGCTAAATAGCTACCTGCAGCTACCTGAAGAATAACCACACACCTTGCCTTGGGTGCTGTTTTAATGCACTCTGAATGAATCTTTGGAAGCTGTTAATGATGCTTTAATCACTCCAAAAAGGAGGAGGCACAAAACAGCCCGTGGGGAAGTGGAGAGGAAAGGAAGGTGGCAACAATTAGATTAGATTCCTTCCACCAGGGAGCCCGGTGAAAAGAGAGATCATGCTCCTCCAGAAACTCTGCAGATTATATTCTTCAATTAATAATAGTAATCATGTTCTAAAACCTTCGATAATGGAAATCTAGGCCTCTCTGTGGGCCAGTGGAGGTCACAGACCTCTCTTCCGCATTCTGGTATCTTCTGGGTATTTCTGGACAACAAATCCCATCAGTCCAGACCAGTGTGACCCTGGGTTAAGGATCATGCAAGTTGCAATCCAAAACAAATACAGGCTGCTAGGTTGGAAATTATTAGAATTGACCATTCTAGGTGATGCTTTGTAGCAGACAGGGCAGGTGAGTGCTAGAATCCTCATCAGTATCATGATCAAATGTTAACGGGCATCCAGGGCAGAAAAAAGAATTATTTTGTGCTCAGTAGACCCTGCTATAGAGAGTCAGAGTGGTGTAGTGGGCTGAGTATTGAACTAAGGAGACCAGAGTCTGAATCTCCACCCAGCCACGGAAACCTAACCTACATGGAAATTACCCTGGACAAGTCACACTCTCTTGGCCTCAGAGGAAGGCAAAGGCAAACTCCCTCTGAACAAATCCTGCCACAAAAACTCTGTGGGAGGTTTGCCTTACGTTCACCTTAAGTCAGGAACAATTTAAAGGCACAAAACAACAACAACAAGGCCCTGTAATGTAGTTTCACTTTAGTTTGGCAGTTCAATGATGGGAAGAGATTGAGGAAGTAAACTTTTCTGTTAACCACATGCTTGTACAGTTCTCATATATATCAGGAGAGGTGATGGCTCACATCTGCACAATTCAGTTTCCTTTGCTTGGTTCTCACCTATATAACCTTGAGGATCCAATCTCCACTATCTCCAGTTGCTATGCAGCTGCAGGGAACTAGAGTGCCAGCTTAGGGATAGTTGTTTAGGGACTCATTTCTACTATTTGGTGAGAGCAAATGCTCGAACCTGCCAGCCAAAGGTCTGTGATGCTATCCCCTGCTACAGACCAGCTGCTAAACCACCTACCACTAACAAGGCTAATGTTATCTTATATCAGTGATATGCATCAGTTTTTGGTACGAAAATTTTGCTGGAGCCTGGAAATGCAACCAGTTCCAACTTGGCACATGTTTTCACAGTGCAATTTCACTGCCTCATTCATAGATTTTTTAGGAGAGCGCCAGATGAAGACATCTTCAAATTGCAGCTCTCCTGTTCATTTGTTTCCATTGTTTTCGTCCTTTTTTTTCTTACCAGAAAAAAAATCTTAAGAAAAATAGACAGAATACTTACAACCATATTTTTAAATGTAAGCCTTCTACCTGGATCTACCTGGGTATTTGCATGGATTTGTATCACAGTCCTTTCTGCCCCAGGAAATCCACGATCACTGTACTTAACTGGACATATTTTTTACACTTTCACTGAATTCCCACAGATTGTGCTTTGTGTGTTGTCTTGCCATTTGGCCTCACAGTTTACATTCCCCCTGCTCTCACTCCAGTGTGCATAAACACACATTCGGAGAACGGGAAAGACAGAGAGAGAGAAAGCTGCCAAGTGAGCATAACCATTCATGCATTTGATGAAATGGATACCAGTTCGCAAAAGCTTATGCCGTAATAAATATGTAAATTCTTCAAAGGCGCCACAAGATTTGCTGTTTTGCCCTTTCCTACATCAGACTAACACAGCCAGCCTTCTTCCAGAGGTCTGCACATGACAACCGGTATTCTGAGCAGCATGTCCAAAAGCAGGATCAGCTGACCTGGATGGTCCAGCTTCCTCATCCTGCCCCTGCCTCTTGTAGGACCCCCTGTGGTTACCAATCACATACATTTTATGCCAAAAACATGCCTGTCACTCAGCCTGGGTGCATCCAAAGGCTGACCTTTGACATTAAAAGCCATCTCCAGGGCTCAGGGCTTTATAATTTTCATTCTGCCATCTCTGTGAGTGCATTCCTCTTAGGCTGCTGCTAAGGAAGAGAAAACTTTGTTGAGGACATTTTCTGCTTGTCAGGCTGGAGTAAGAAACTGCAGCATCTAAAATCACCACCACTGAGCTGATAAAAACTTACAGGCGTTCAGGCCTCTTTCACATTCTGGCTGCCCTTGTGTTCTCTTCCCACTCTCCTTTCCCAGAAAATGCATCTACTTACCCTTCACACCTACACCACTTAACCATCCTCCATGATAGTAGTAGCTTTGTGCCACAGTGAAGTTGGAAGGCTATTTTGACATTTTTCTGACAATGGAGTTGGTGTCAGATGTGTGTGTCTGGTGAATGGCAAACAGCTTTTCTAGTCCTGAAGTGAGAGCTAAGGTGGATGACTCATGAGTAAAGCCTCCTTTTAATTCCCGTGTAAGTGGGGATTCTGTCTATCCCCCTTAATAGGCTCTGCTGAACCTAAGGCAAGCCAAACATGGACTCAGGCCCGCAAGAAGTGACAAACAGGTACTTGGTGGATGTTCAGGTGCCCCGCCCTGGTAGCTTCAGGAAAGCAAACTGGAAAAAAACAGGAGATCACAGAAAGAGGGAGGGAAGAACTAGGACTCTGGCAGGGGACTGGACGGGTCAGGTTGAAGCCTGAGAGGTGTGGGGAAACTGCAGCTCCCTAAGCTCCAAATCACACCAGGATGGACAGCTGTGGATGTTCTACATTTCAGAGAATCAGAGAGTAGGAAGAGACCCCATGAGCCATCCAGTCCAACCCCCTGCTATGCAGGAACCCACATCAAAGCACTCCCAACAGATGGCCATCCAGCCTCTGCTGAAAAACCTCCAAAGAAGGAGACTCTACCACACTCCATGGAGGCAGCCTACTCCACTGTCGGACAGCTCTGACTGTCAGGAAGTTCTTCCTGAGGTTCAGGTGGAATCTCCTTTCCTGCAGCTTGAACCCATTGCTCCTTGTCCTAGTCTCTGGAGCAGCAGAAAAGAAGCCCACTCCCTCCTTGACATGACATCCCATCAAATATTTAAACATGGCTATCATGTCGCCTCCTAACCTTCCCTTCTGCAGACTAAACATACCCAGCTCCCTAAGCCACTCCTCATAGGGCATGGCTTCCAGACCCTTCATCATTTTGGTCGCCCTCCTCTGGACACGTTCCAGCTTGTTGATATCCTTCTTAAACGAAGGTGCTCAGAACTGGACACAGTATTCCAGATGAGGACTGACCACAACTCCCATTATTCTCAGCTACCCGGCCCAATGGTCAGAGAGGCTCGAAGCTGCAGTCCAGTGACATCTGGAGATCCTCAGGTTGCCCAAATCTGCTCTGAGATTTGTGAAAAGGGGGAGAGGGGCCGCGACTGAGGGGACAGAATCTGGGGCGGTCTCACCCCCTCCCAATCACAAATCCCTTCTCCTTCCCGGCCCCTGTGGTCTCTTCCAACTCTATAATTCGATGGCCATTTCCCCACCGGACTTTGATAGCGCTATGATTCCACTTTCAAGGTCCTACTATGGAATCCAGGATGTTGAAAGTGGAATCATAGCGCGACCACAGTCTAGCGCGGAAACGTCCTGCGACCCCACGATTCCGGCGCCTCAGTCTTCCTCCGCGGTTTGGGGGCCCGAGGAGCGAAGTCCTCCCCCTCCTCCTCCTCCTCCCTCCTCGCCCGCCCGCCGGCCGCCCCGCCGCTCCCCCCGGGACTCGCCTGCTCGGCGTGGGCGCCGGCGTCCATGCCCATGCGGGCCAGGCCCTCGCGCAGCTCATTGATGTCCACGCGCCCGTCCTTGTTGGTGTCCAGCTGGTCGAAGAGCCGAGCCCAGCGCTGCTGCCGGTCGGCGTCGGCGGCGCGCGAGCCCTCCTGGGCGGGCACCTGCTGCTGCTGCTGCTGCTGCTGCTGCTGCTGCTGCCGCCGGCGCTGCCGAGGCTCCGGCGACCCTTCCCGGGGTCCCAGCATGGCCCCCGCGAGCCTTCCCTCGGCTTCCCGAAACTTATCTAGACCCTCTCGAAGGGGAGAGGCGGTGGGAGAAGCGGGCCCGTGCCTGCCCGGTGGTCCTCGCGTGCCCCCTCGCCCGGGCCAGGCTCCATAGCTCCTCGCTCCCGCTGCGGCTCCACACCCGCCTCAGCCCGGGTCCGCGGTGCGAAAGCGCGGCCACCCGCCGGGACAAGGGCATTTAACAATGCGCTGGTTGGCGTCGCCTCCCACGGCGATCTTTCCCCCTCCTGCCTCCGCCCAGCTTGAAGCACCGAAGAAGATTGGGGGGGGAGGAGGAAATCCTTCGCGCTGGGCGACGGAAGGGTAACCCGCCCCGAGGCGGGCGGGGAAAGAGCGGGCGAGGAGGCGGCAGGCAGACCTTATAAGGGTTGGCGGCGGAGCCTCTATTGCGCTTGAGCGTAGGTGGGTCGGGGGCTGCCTCGCATTTTCTTGGAGCACGGTGCCCTCGTGCAGTAATTCCCTTGCATTGTCTGCACCTGCGACCTAACCGCCCCCCAGGAGGGTTAGCTCGCACGTGCAGACAATGCAACGATGCAACATCTCCCCCACGGGGGCTGGGAACGTGGAAATCTCCCTCCTTTCCTCGCCCAGATGTTCCTCTACCGCCCCGCACTGCACCACCCGGTTGGGAGTCGGGCTGTAGGGTTCAGATAAGTACTGTATCCTAAAAGCATCCGATCCTGCCTGATCTTGGAAGCTAAGCAGGGCCAGCCCTGGTTAGTACGTGGATGGGAGACCGCCAACGAGGACCAGGTACCCTAGGCTGTATTTTAGGGGAAGGAACTGGCAAAACCACCTTTGGATATTCCTCGCCTAAGAAGCCCTTATGAAATTCGTGAGGTTGCCATAAATCGGGAGGCCGTTTGAAGGGGCACACTCACACACACGCACTCCGTCTTTAGCAAGATCCTGGACAGAGACCGCTCTGCACACCCTTCGAGTCACCTGTATAGGTGGTTGGTGATCTGCGGATGGAGGGGCTTGAATGGGCGACCTTGCGCACTCCAACCCTGCTTGCCTTACAGATGATCTACCACTTGCCCTGCTTTGTACTGCAGGGGAAATAGTGGCCATTTCTCCGCTACACTTTGATAGTGCCATTATTCACTTTCAACCTCCTATGGAATCCTGGGGTTTGCAGTTTAGGGAAGGGCCTGTAGGATTCTCAGCCAGAAAGTTCTTTGGCCTCAGTCAACTACAAACCCCAGAATTCCACAGGAGGTTGAAAGTGGCATAATAGCTCTATAACAGTGTCGTGAGGAAATGGCCAATATCTAATAATATAATAACCTTGCAAGGTAATATGGGTGAAATTATTTTGAATCTATGAAAACATTTCCATCATGATGATTATTGTTACTTCATTATGCTTGTCAAATGATTTATTTGATTAGTCTTTTTAGGATAACAGCTCTTGCAAAAACTAATTAACACTGGGAATTCTAGCACAAAGGAGGACACAAGTTAAGAACTCCATGCCGATCCCATACTTACCAAATCTGTCACAGTTAGATGAATTGTGCTGAAGCATCTCTGAGAGAGAGGGAGGGGACAAAAAATCCCCAGCATTCCTGTTTGCATAACTAAAATAAATTGAAACCATGTTGCATAATGATCAAGGTCGTTTTGGTTATTTCCCTTTATCCTTAAAATATATTAACTTCTCCACTGATATAATATTACATATTTATACTCTATATTTCCAGCAAGTTCTGTATCATCCTTACACCATTATCCTCAACGTTACCATCTACCGGTGATTATGAACTGGAATTTTGGATCATCTGTGATTTGGATTCTCTCCTGAAAACTAGCTTTCAGTGAGGTATTGCTGGATACTGTGGCATTCTCCAAGAAGTGTTACTTTTTTGCAGTTGTGCAACTGTGATTCCATCTGTAGCAATATCATTCAGAAGCTTTGTCAGTCTGTTTGGAATTTTTCCTAGAAGTCCTGTCTCTTATAGCTATTTATTCAGTGCCGCAAGTGAACACCTTGATCGTCTTGCCAACTTTTTAACCAAGCTCTAACTGTGCCTAGAGGATGTAGAGGCACTGAGTTAAAAAAAAAGAAAATGAAACAAAACATATTTTGCAGTTCTGGGGTCTATAAGGGTCTTGGAACTGCATGGGGCTCACAAAGTGGACCTTTTCCACTTCCTTAGCAGAAACCTGAAAAGTGAGCAGACTCAGCCAGAGACATTTTGCTGCCTAAGGTGAAGGACAAAATGGTGGCTCTCCCATGCCACCAATTGGCAAGACACCCTTCTCTTCAAGGGAGCAAGCTATCTTCCAGGAGACAGAGCCAATCACATGGCACATAGCTCTCAATTCCATTACCTTGTGGTCACCTCCCAAGCACCATCTCACTCTCCCTGCAGGTGCGCCCAGCCCTCAGTTGGAATTGTGGGAAGATGCTTTATGGAGCACTAGTCACGCACACACTCTCTCATACAGAGATTGAGCTGAGCATTGCCAGCACTGAAACCCAGCTCATCACCAAGGTTTTAGGTGGGAGTTTTTCTGTCTTTACTTGGACATATGTTTGTAAATACTGTATAAGAGACACACTATGCACAACTTCTAAGAGATGCACCAAAAATCTCTTAGAAATCGTGTGTAGTGCATTTCTCATACAGTACTTATAGAAATGTAGAGTTGGAAGAGACCACAAGGGCCATCCAGTCCAACCCCCTGCCATGCAGGAAAACCCTCAAAGCACTCCCGACAAGTGGCCATCCAGCCTCCGCTTAAAAACCTCCAACGAAGGAGACTCCACCACATTCCGTGGCAGCACATTCCACTGCCGGACAGCCCTGACCGTCAGGAAATTCTTCCTGAGGTTCAGGCGGAATCTCTTTTCCTGCAGCTTGAATCCATTGCTCCTTGTCCTGGTCTCTGGAGCAGCAGAAAACAAGCCCACTCCCTCCTCTATATGGCATCCCTTCAGATATTTAAACATGGCAATCATGTCCCCTCTCAACCTTCTCTTCTGCAGACTAAACATACCCAGCTCTCTAAGTCTGTCCTCATAGAGCATGGCTTCCAGGCCCCTCACCATTTTGGTTGCCCTCCTCTGGACCTGCTCCAGCTTATCCATATCCTTCTTGAATTGGGGTGCCCAGAATTGGACGCAGTATTCAAGATGAGGTCTAACCAAAGCAGAATAAAGTGGTACCAATACCTCCCTCGATCTAGACACCATAATCCTATTGATGCAACCAAGAATTGCATTGGCTTTCTTGGCTGCCGCATCACACTGCTGACTCATGTTCAGCTTGTAGTCTATGAAGACTCCTAGATCCCTTTCACACGTACTGCTGTCCAGCCACGTGTCCCCCATCCTATATTTCTGCATACCATTTTTTCTGCCTAAGTGTAGGACCTTACATTTTTCTCTGTTGAATTTCATTTTGTTAGCCTTGGACCAGCTCTCCAATCTGTCCAGATCCTTTTGAATTTTGATCCTGTCCTCTGGCATATTAGCAACCC
The DNA here is from genome assembly GCA_948472985.1 of Iguana delicatissima. NCBI lineage: Eukaryota > Metazoa > Chordata > Lepidosauria > Squamata > Iguanidae > Iguana > Iguana delicatissima. The sequence continues at coordinate 354,197 of CAOKZL010001239.1, forward strand.
CTCTCAATTTGGTGTCATCTGCAAATTTCATGAGCATGCCCTCTATTCCTTCATCCAAGTCATTAATGAAGATATTGAACAGCACCGGGCCCAGGACAGAACCCTGTGGCACCCCGCTAGTCACTTCTCTCCAGGATGAGAATCTGCCATGGGTGACCACCCTTTGGGTACGGTCAGTCAACCAGTTACAAATCCACCTGACAGTAGCCCTGTCCAGCCCACATCTTACTAGCTTCTTTGCAAGAATGTCATGGGGAACTTTGTCAAAGGCCTTACTGGAATCAAGATATACTATGTCCACGGCATTCCCTTCATCTATCAAGCAAGTAACTCTATCATAAAAAGAGACAAGATTAGTCTGGAATGACTTATTTTTGAGAAATCCATGTTGACTTTTCGTAATTACGGCATTGTTTTCTAAGTGATTAGAAACTGACTGTTTGATGATCCACTCCAGGATCTTTCCAGGTACTGATGTCAGGCTGACTGGGCGATAATTATTTGGGTCCTCTTTTTTTCCTTTCTTGAAGATGGGGACAACATTTGCCCTCCTCCAGTCTGCCGGAACTTCTCCTGTCCGCCAAGAGTTTTCAAAGATTATAGCAAGAGGTTCCGCAATGACCTCTGCTAGTTCTTTTAAAATCCTAGGATGCAATTCATCTGGCCCTGGAGACTTGAATTCATCCAGTGTGGCCAGGTATTCCTGTACTACCTCTCTACCTATTCTGTGCTGCGTTTCCTCCACTTCCTCACCTGCTCCCCAACCGCCAGGTTGAGCGTTTTTATCCTTTTGGGAAAAAACTGAGGCGAAGAAGGTGTTGAGGAGTTCTACCTTTTCTCTTCCTCCTGTTATTAATTCACCATCTTCCCTGCACAGTGACCCTATCGTCTCCCTCTTTTTCCTTTTCCTGCGGACGTATTTAAAAAAGCTCTTTTTATTGTTTTTAATGTCTCTGGCCAGCCTAAGTTCGTTCTGTGCTTTAGCCTTTCTGACCTTCTCCCTAATCTCCTGGCTACTTGCTTAAATTCTTCTTTGGTGGTTTCCCCCTTTTTCCATTTCCTGTACATGTTTTTCTTAACACTTAGCTCAGCTGAGAGTTCTTTAGTCAACCATTCCGGTTTCTTCAGATGCCTTCCATTTTTCCTCCTTAATGGCACAGTTTTAGCCTCTGCCTTCAGTATCTCCCTTTTAAAGAACTCCCATGCATCTTGAACTCCTTTCTCATTGACTATTCTGGCAGGGATTGAACTGAGACCTTCTATTTGCAAAGCATTAGCTCTGCCACTAAGCTATGGTAACATAGCTATGTTTTGTGGGTTATGGATTACAGTCTTCCCTTCACATTCACAGATTTGACCTTTGCGAATTTGATTATTCATGAGGTGTGCATGTGCCTCCCCCCCATTCTCCTCCTCCCATTCCTTTGCATGTTGCTGGGTGCAGAGAAGGAAGGCAAGCATCAGACAAAAGACAAGCAAATGGGGGGAGGCACACGCATGCTTTCCTTTTCTCCTCCAGTGCTCTCCATTCCCATTCCCTTGCCCCTGGTCTCAGCACACAAAAGACAAAGGAATGGGAGGGGGATTGTGTGTGTGGAAGTTATCTATGGTTTTTCCACTTTTGCAACAGTTCTGTGCCCTGAACCTTCACAAAAGCACAGGGGTCACTGTACATTAGCAGGTGATAATTGTTAATCGCTCCATTCAAGGTGGTGATCATGACATTCAAAGCTCTAAACGGTTTGGGACTTTGACCTTTGAAGAAGCACCTCTCCCTACACACATCTACCCAAAATATAAAGGGCTGCTGGAGGTGAGATCCCCCCTGACCTACCAATGGGGGCAATACACTGTGGAACAGCATGGGAGAAGCCCTTCTCCACTGTGATACCCCTTTGTGAAACACTTTCCCCTTAAGAGACCTATTCAGAGACCAGCAAGATTCCAGCATCAAATTAAAATTAAAAGTAAAATTAAAATTAAATTAAAATACAGCTTCTTATTTTCTTATTATCTTCTTAACTGATACCTTCTCAAATGTACGTGTATATGATTATAAATGGCACTAACATTTTAAACCTGTTTGAACTTGTTCAGTGTTTTACTACAGGCATCCCCCACTTTTTGATTTTCTGCTTTTTTACCATCTGCTCCTTCAACCATTTTCAATTATAGCCAGAACCCGTGTATTTAACACATGGTCCACTCTTTTGACTCTGAACTTGAAAGCTGAAAACTGAAAAGGGTTGAAAGAGTAGACTGTCAAAAAGCGACTGTGCTGCTTTTTGTCTGAAGTGACTTGGTGCCAAGCTCGTTTGGTCTGTCTGGACACAGATTCTGCTTTTTGATTATTTCCAGTTTTTTCAGACAGTGGAAATCTGTGAATAAATGGAGGGATGCCTGCATGTTTTACTCTGTTTAAATTATCTGGGATTGTTATAAATTTGTATTCAGCCCTGAAATTTATGCTACTTGTATGGTACCCTGAGATTCCATCATTTAGGGTGGTGCAGTTCTCCAGATGTTAGAATCATAGAGTTGGAAAGGATGTCAAGGATCATCTTGTCCAACCCCCTACTAGTGCAGAAAATCCAGAGCTGAAACATTTTTGAGAGGTGGTCACTTAAACTCTGATTCAGAATTTCCAGTGAAGGAAAGCCAACACCTTTTGCAGTAGTCTACTCATGTCCAGTAGCTCTTACTATGAGGAAGTTCTTCCTAATGTTTAGTCTGAATCACCTTTCTTGTAATTTGAACCTCCTGGCTTGGATCTTACCCTCTGGAGCAGCAGAACATCAATCCACATGACTGCCCTTAAGATATTTAAAGATGGCTATCATATCACCTCCCAGCCTCCCCTTCTCCCAGCTAAACATATCCACCTCCCTCAACTGTTCTTCATAGTGCTTTCTTACCAGACCCTTTACCATGGGACTCCAGTACCCATAACTCCTTGCTGTTATTGCTTATCATTAGCTATACCGGCTAGGACTGACCTGGAATCCAACAGTATCTGGAGAGTGGCACATCAACTCATCCTATCTTTGAGATGAAAAGCCTCATCTGCTAATTTCTGTGGATCAAGAAGCTGTTAAAGGCATAAGAGCTTTGGTTTCCCTTCTTTCTGGGCAATTATTGATTGGACACTTGGGTGACTGTGTCTGAGAAAGGCTGGTCTACAGAAGCTAGAAGTGTTAAATAGAGTTCCTCTTAATAGTTGTGTAGAAGAGGAAATTCTGGCAGGCACAGCTGTAATGTTAAGAACACAAGAGCAATCCAGAAAATTTGGATTTGCTGTTAGGAGCCAGTGAGCCAAATAATTCCTGATCATTTGGCTCAGAACAGAAATTATGAGTGTTCCCCAAATCACCCAGCTGAATCTACCCTTTGCTCTGTTCTCCTCTCCTCTCCCCCTGCAAAAGATTGATGTAATCAACAGAGAAATGAAACATATATTACAGCAGGTTGGGAACCATGCAGCCCTCACATGTTATAGGACAGCAACTCCCAATATCCTTGACAAGCATACTGGCCATTGCAGTCCAACAACAGCTGGAGGACTGCATGATTCTCACTCTTATATTACCAGAATCAACCTGGAACTCAGACCCAGTCCTCCTGAGGAATGGCTTGTAAATTGTGTTACAACTTAAGCAGGTCTGGCTCAAGATATTTTCCTGCCTGAGACAATGTATGAAGAAAAGTTTACTCACGCATATATTCCATTGCATTTCTAGGAATCACCTGGACAGACATTTGAACCTAATTTCAATATTGGCAACTGGATAGTGTTCAGGGCCAGACCAAGATGTTCTGCTGCCTGAGGCAGGGCAGGAAATGGTGTCCCACTTCCAAACACGGCTCATAGTTCCCTAGACCAGCCAAACTTTTATGGCAGTTCCAACAATTACCTCTCCCTATCCCTGAAGGTAGGAATATGACAACAGTGAGCTTACAACTAACACCTGATCCTTTATCTTGACTATATGGATGTATTGTCTGAGGGAGCCAACCCTGAAGACAAAGGTGGTTCAGATGTTTAAAGACACTGTAGCTGAATTTCAGGTAGACCACTCACCCTGCTGGCTGCCCCACTGCAATATTTGCTGCTGGTCTGGGGCCGTTTCCGCACGAGACTGTTATAGCACTATGATTCCACTTTCAACATCCAATGGAATCCTGGGGTTTGCAGTTTTGGGAGGGGCCAGCCAGCCCCTCCTGAAACTGCAAACCCTAGGATTCCATAGGATGTTGAAAGTGGAATCATAGCGCTATAATAGTCTCGTGCGGAATTGGCCTGGATCATGTATTTCTTGCTTCCACTTGCAGACCAGTCATGGTCTGTGGCTGATGGGCTGCATGTCTTTTATTGTATTAAGCCCCTCTGCCCAAGTGTGGAGTCAATAAGAAGCTGCTGTAAGGATGCTTTGCTGGGCCGATCGTCCTGGCCACATCCTTCTGTAAACTGTTATCTAGCTTTCAATTTGCAGCTCTGAAAACATGGATAATTATTCCAAAGTGAAAAGAGAGGAAACATCCCATACATGGCTACTATTTGGAGGACCAACAAAGTATCACCTGATCTTGGATGCTCATTTTACTCTCTCATCACTTTTCTGGTAATCTTCTTCCTGAACTCACCCCCATAAGCCTTTTAAACAAATTAGTCCAGTACAAAAATAGAAAGTATTCATTTGAAAAAGTCGTTCCCCATAGATGGTATATGACCCCAGAAAGATTACAAAAAATAACTAAAACCGGGAACGTAAAGTGTTGGAAATGTGATGAAAAGACAGGGTCCTTTCTCCATATGTGGTGGACTTGCAGGATAGCAAAGAAATTTTGGAAGGGAATACATGATGAAATCCAAAGAATTTGTAACCTGCATTTTGAAATGAAACTGGAGTTTTACTTGTTAAATATGTTAGGGCAACAAAGGGAGATAAGGAGCCATCAGAAAATATTATTATATTTAATAACTGCAGCAAGGTTGACATATGCACAATGTTGGAAAGAAAGGAAATATATTGATATAGAAGAATGGGAGCTTAAAGCTCTGGATAGGATTGAGACAGAAAAATTAACATTTTCATTGAAGAACAAACCTATCCAGAACTTTGAAAGGGAATGGAAAGGAGTTTTAGATAGGATAAAGATATGAATATATAAGAAAAGAAGAAAGAAATAATGTAATTATAATGTAGTCATTCTTTTCTCTACCAAGCGGAAATTGTGTGTATATGTAATGGAAATAAGCAGATTCAACTGGAAAATGTAAGCTTGGAAGTGAGGAGGGGGATCTTTTATTTTCGGAACTAAATTCTCAATAAAAACATTTTTTAAAAAATAAAATAAAAAGTCTTTCCTATTTCAAGCAGCAGAATGTCTGGAACCAGCTCTCTTTGGGTTTAGCTCACCTCAGCTCACTGCAAAATTAATGGGCAGTCTTGATCCAAGGAAGCTGCTTCAGACTGTGCCACAGCAAGGCCCTTCCCTTAGGCAGGGTGAGGCAGCTGGAAAGGGCAGCAAGTTGTTTCTTACTAATTGCAGACCTTGGCATGTTGTATTTAAAAAGTAATTAATCACAAGGATCGTTTCAGGGCCTCCAAGTTTTTGTTGTGTGTACCTTCAAGTCATTTCTTGTTTATGGCAACTCTAAGGCAACCCTAGACAGCCAGCATGGGAGATCAGGGTTCAAATTCCCACTCAGTTGTGGAGGCCTACTGGGTGACCTTGGGCAGGTCACCCACTCTCAGCCTAAGAGGAAGGTAATGGCAAACCTCCTCTGAACAAATCTTGATAAGAAAACTCCGTATTTAGAGCTGCCATAAGTTAGAAGCATCTTGGAGGTACACAATAACAACAAGATGACCCTATCATGGGGTTTTCTTAGAAAGAGTGGAAGTTTGCCATTTCCTTCCTCTAAGACTGAGAAAATGTGACTTGCCCAAGGTCACCTAACGTATTTCCATGGCTGAGCAGAGACTTGAATCTGGTCTCCTGGAGTTTAGGTGTTGAGAAAGGAATTAAACTACACTTTGGGAGACCAGGATTCAAATCCCAGCTCAATCATGGAAATCTAATAATAATCAATCTAGTTTGGAAAAAATTACTTACAAATGCTAATTATTTGTAATCCTGGACTCTCAGAGTTTAGTTATTGAGAAGGGAAATTAAACCAGAGGCATATCTAGCATAAACAGCACCTAAGGCAACCGTAGAAATTGTGCCCCTACCTCCAGGGCTGCCACTGCCTTCTCCTCCTCCTCCTCCTCTGCCACTTGTGGCATGGCTTTACCACCACCCCCATTGGCACCCAGGGCACATGCCCTCCTTGCTTCACTCTAGATGCGCCTCTGAATTAAACTAAACTCTGGGAGACAAGGATTACAATTAATTAGCATTTGTAAGTAATTATTCCAAACTGGGTTTATTATTATTTGCATATTTTCACTTATGGGGCAGAGAAGAGGTAATGGTGGGGTTTTCTGTTTTTGGTGTGAAAATAAATTGCTCAGCCTTGGGTACTGTGGATCTTGACTTTGTCTGGGGAAGAGAGGGGCCTTTGTTGTTCCGCCTCAGACTCCAACTTTGCTGGGTGAGCTCCCAGACAGGGCAAACTGCTGCAACAGCAGATGCTTTCTGAACAACAGCACAAATGAGAGCCCCTTCCAGCACAGGAATGCCTAAAACTGAACGCCCATCCTCTAGCCAGGGCCAGCTTTACCATTAGCCAGAAGGCAACGGCCTCTGGCAATGGATGTGGGGGCTGGATGATAAGTGACAACAATATCCTGGCTTGTCCTGCTGAAGTCTGAGCTGTTTCCTTCTACTGGAGGACAGAGCTGTGTTTGTGACACCGCCCCACAAATGATCCTGCTGCCCCAGGTGTGGTGGAAGAAAGTGTCCTTTTTCCAGGTACAAGCCAGAGTCAGCACTAGCCATTCCATTCAGATTCTGTATGTGGTCTGGGGAGGGGTTGCCATCTTGCTCTTTGCCTCAGGCAGGAAAATAGTTTGGTGGGCTAGTCCACCAATGAGCTTAGAGGCCTCTTCCTCTCCAAGCTTTTCCCAATGCAGTGGGCAGCTCTGCTGGACAGGGACATCCTCTTATGCCTCCCCCTCCCCTCCTCCTTGGAGTATTAAGGAGTTTTCACCAGAACAGAGTAGTAGTGGGGATGGTGGGGAATTGTGAGACCAGAGTGGCTGTTTTCCTCACTCCCTGCTCACTGACGCTCAAGATAATCGCTTCCCACAAATTATTAGCTGGACACAAGTTTTTACTGAGAACTAGATTCTCTTTTTTTTACCCCCTGCCTGTTGCTGTCGTTGGAGTGTCGTAAGCACTTCCAGGTTTAATTCCTGCTTTCGTACATGCCCTGCCTCCAAGCCCTCCTGCTTTGAATGGGTCGTTTGTTCCTCCCTCTCCTCTCGTGGGGCAATTTGTCTGGCTGGAGAGGAGGGGAGATTGGGCTGAGCAATTTCGATCACAATTGTGTCCTCCCTACCACCTTGCTGTGCATGAGAAACAGAAATGTGAACCCAGGCATTGCTCATGGATCCTTCCTGCTTATTCCAAGTTGTTGATTGGAGTAGTCTAAGTTGTGCCTTCCCACCCTAGCCATTCATGGACAGGCCTCCAGAACTGATATTAACTATTAACTCTCCCAGCACTGAAACTTTTCCTCCTAATTCCCTTTTCTCTGGATCTTTTCTCCTGTTTCCCACCTTGGGTTGCCAGTTATGACAACTTTTTCCTTCTTTTCTTTCAAACACATTTTGCTTTCTTTAGAGCCAGTTGAAATGTAAACTCAGAAATATGATGGTGGGTTCCAGCACCTATACTGTTGGGGCAAAAGGAAAATAAGCCACCTGCTTATCGTGTGGGTATGTATGCACACATGCGCATGTGCACAATGCTGTTGTTAAAGGGATATAAACAAGTTGGACTTTAAAAAGGGCAATGTTTGGAGAAATTACATTGCATACCACAATTCCCATAATCTGCCAGCTGGCCGAGAAAACCAGCCATGCTGGGTTGGGAATTTTGGGAACTGTGGTTATCAAATTAAATTTTCCTAATTCTGAACAAGTGGTAACTGTAGACTCCATAATTTCCATAGAAGCCAAGGTGTGTGTGCCCTCATATGTAGGAGATACAGTGCTTCTTCAGCCTAGTGGAGCAGAAGGAATTTCAGCTTTTCTCAACAGCTTTTCTGACAACTCTATCAGGCTGTTAAAAATATGGGCACCCTGCACTTCAATAAGCTAAGGACTGGTGCTTAATTCAAACAAGGGACCATCTTAATGAGGGGAGGCCAACAGTGTGATGTGGCAGCCAAAAAAATGCAAAGCCAATGCAATTCTAGGCTACATCAACAAAACAAGAGTCTCCAGATCAAAGGAAGTAGCAGTGTCACTCTACTCTGCTCTGGTATAACTAACATAGCATACTGTGTCCAGTTTGGGGCCCCACAGCTTAAGAAGGACATCAACAAGCGGGATCTTTTCCAGAGAAGTGTGACCAAAATAATCGAAGTTCTGGAAACCAAGACCTATGAGAAATGGCTTCAGAAGCTGGATAAGCTTAGCTAAGAGAAGACTGAGAGGTGACATGATAGCCATCTTTAAATACCTGAAGGGATGTCATGAAGAAGATGGAATGAGCTTGTCTGCTGCTCAGAAAACTAGAACAAGGTCCAATGGGTTAATACTACAAGAAAAGATATTCTACCTAAACACTAGGAAGAATTTATTTACTGGAGGAACTGTTCAACAGTGGAGTCTTGGAGTCCTGTACTCTCCTGCTTTGGAGGCCTTTCAACAGAAGTTGGATGGCTTTAAGGAGTTGTGTATTCCTGCATGGCGAGGAGTTGGATTAGATGGCCTTTGCAGTCTTTTCCTTTGCAGTGATTCTGTCACTGCTGTGTTCCATGTTTTGATTTACTCTTATTTTTGATATTTCCAATATTGATTAATCTTTACTTTTGCTGGTCTTTGGCAATCCCCCACTCAGATTTGGAGGATGCTGGTAGCCATAATGGGTTAAGCCAAACTAGTGAGTTTTGGTAGCAGTTCAGGCAATTTTAAGGTAAAATCTCCCCCTTTCCAAAACAGTTTGGGAAGACAGTGGGCCCAGGGGGGTGTATTGAGGGGCCACCAAAAAGCTCTCTGGCTGAGAATTCTAAATGCTCCTCTCTAAACTACAAACCCCAAAATTCCACAGGATGTTGAAAGTGGAATAATAGCACTATAACAGTGTAGTGTGGAAACGGCCTGGGACAGTCCTGTTTAATCCTCTGTTGTCCCACCTTTTCACCTGCTTTTAAAATATTCCTCTTTCTCTCCTCTCTTCCCACTTTCTCTCTCTGTCCTTAGATTACTAAACTCAAAGTGCCAAAAGCAGTTTGAATTCAACCAATTCAACAGTGGGGGAAGAGGAGAAAAAGGGGTGGCATCTTGCCCTTCCCAATAGGCTAAGGCAAAAGCAAACTGCTGCAGCTTCTACAAGTGTGTATGTTCTTTCTCATTAATACATTTTTACCGCCTTGACCACACTCTGATTTTGCTTGGCCCCTTGTGCCCTGGTCTTCAATCTGTGAACTGCTGGAGAGTGTGAATTCACCCCAATGTGAAGCTGCAGCTTCTCTAGCCCTTCACTGTGTCTGAGATACTAAGCAGAGGCTGCACCCTCATACCAACTGCTTGGTTGAGTTTCTAATTTGAAATGAATGCTAAACCTTGTTTTTTTGACCTCCAGCTGGCAGTCCACTTGTTTACAGCCCAATCCTATGAGTAAGTTCAGTGTGCCAAGGAATGCAGCCTTAGGGACAATTCCCAGAAGAGCTTCCACAATACCTTCTTGAAGTGAATCCAGGAGAGTCTTGCAGACTAAAGAATTAATCATGGTGTGATTTTTTTTCCCCATAGACAAATGTCTACTTCATTAGGGGCTGTGGTCCGCACAAGCATGTGTCATAATTAATTTGATGGCATTTCAGGTATCTTAACCACCATCTATGCATGTTTATTTCTCACGGATATCAGTGAGTCTGACTGCCAAGTACTATATGTTGCATTGACTGTAGCTTTGTAACCAGATTCTGTGCAGAGACAGTGAGGGACATGAGTATAAGCCTGTTACTTGGAAGTAAAGTTTCCTACTCTGACATGGGCAGTGCTGGAGTAAAGAATATACTATACCATGAATGACCAGAGCTTGGAAAAGTTACCTTTTAGCTCCCAGAATGCTCCAGCCACCATGCAGTGAGCTGTCATGCCAAAAATTTCCCAAGCTTTGGAAGTGTTAGGTACAACTCAACTTGCACTGAAAAAGTGTGCTATACAGTGCCAGATTATCAGTGGCTCAACTGATGCAATTGCTCCAGCCTCTCTCTACCCCCTCCATTAGGGGTCCAGTGCTTCTTCCCCAGTCACTTCTGTCATCATCAGCATTTTGAGTGTGATGTAAGTAATTGAATAAAAATGTATGGGATCAGGCTGTTAGTCCTGAAAAATGGGTTCACACATTAACATTTTTTGTGCTGTGGTTTGTTGTAATCTGTATTTCATTTATTATACAGACATATATGAGTCAATTTATCTGCCACTGCTTCTAGAAACTGTGCAGAAAGGGGACCCTACTTTGGAACTGCTTCAGGGCCTCAACCATCTTAATCCACCCTTGATGTTATGCATGGGAAGGAAGAAGGGGAGAGGAGAGGTGAGAGTGGGAGGGAAGGGAGAAAGAGAGAGACAGAGGGAAAGAGAGCGAGAGATTCAAGTTTTCTAGACTGTCTTTTATCTGCTTTGACTTTTGCTGATCTTGCATCAACCCTAGGCTGATACTTTTAGGGTCACTGATGTCACTTCCTTCTTTGCAGTCAAGCTTCTCTGAAAGACAAGTCACCTTTGCTTTCTTCCAGAGAGGCTGGGGGCCAGCATCTCTGTCTCATAACCCAGATGGGTAGAACTAGGATTCCCAACTTCCAATGTTATAGCTCAAGTTGATAGACTTAGACTGAAGTCGAACTAAAGTTGCTTCAGTAACTTGACTCGTCCATAAATGATGCACTGACGTGACTCAGTTCAAGACTTGTATATTTTTAATGACTGACTTGATACCCTTGGTCCAGTAACATAACGCATTCATCCAGAAACCTTGTGACTGTGAACAGCACCTCCATCTCTTTTTGTCTACTAGTCACATGTCAATCCCTCTCAAGCCCTAAGTGTGGGCACATTTCTCAGAGGGGAATAGCAAACAGATTAGGCAATGGGCTTGAGGCAGGCTTGAGGTCTGCTCAGAAGCCTGTCCCCACTGCATACTGAAGAGCCTTCTAAAAATTTTGCTCTTAGGAAATAGTTTAGAACAGTCTTAAGACAAGACTCACCCCCAGAGTGCAGGGTACATTTCTCAGAGGGGAACAGCAAATGTGTTAGGCAATGGGCTTGAGGAAGAAGGATCCTTCCTTCTAAAGCAGTGGTTCTCAACCTGTGGGTCCCCAGATGTTCGTGGACTTCAGTTCCCAGAAGACCCAGCCACTATGGTCAATACTCAGGCCTTCTGAGAGCTGAAGTCCACAAACATCTGGGGACCCACAGGTTGAGAACCACTGTTCTAAAGCGTTTGAATCTTCAGTAATGGGGAGTAAGATAGGCTCCTATTTCACACTTCCAAAGGTGCAGATGGCAAAACTGCAAATGTGGAGAACCGATTCTGCTTCAATTGTTAGAACTGAATTTATTTCACTCTATCCAATAATTCTGGAATTTTGATTGGGGTATAAATTTGGCTTCCAGAGTAGAGTCTTGACTTGACAGTATCTTCAAGGACTTGAGACTTGACTTGAGACTTGAAGGTAGAGACTTGAGACTTGGAGTAACAAGACTTAAATACATCACTGCCAACTTCCCTCCTATCACAAGGTATTTCCTCAAGAAATATTATTTTACTGAGAGCAGAGTGTCTGTGCAATTGCTTTCTGGGTTAAAAAATTCTTCTCCAGGTAGCCTGACATCTAAGAGGCTTGTGTGCCGTAATGGGCTCTGGCCTTGTCTCCTGCTCTTGAGTAGCAGAGGGACCCCTGAAGTCTACCACCACCACCACTAATCCATCCCACATGACTCAGGAACTTAGTGGGAAGTTACTGAGGAGTTTAACTTGCACTTTTTCCACCTCTGACTCTGCAGAGACTTTACTTTCCCCTCTTGTGGGAGATGAGAATTCTACACACATAGGTACGCACACACCAAGCAAAGGCATGCAAAGAGGGAGTGGAAAAGAAGAGATCTTTTAAGGAATGCCTTTATAAGAAGCAAACAATCTTACATTAGCAAATGTATCTTGTACATGAAGCGACCTTCATACAAAGTTATAAAAACAACCCAATTCATATTTAGCTGAGGTTAGAAGAATAAGCACTAACTCAACTAGATGAACATTCTTATTCTGCTCATGAGACAGATGTTATGGGAAGCTGGGAGTCTGGACCCCTTTGTCCAGCCTATGACCAAGCTTCTCTAGGGATGGTATAGCAGGTGACACCTCCCACCCACTCCTCCATCAGTCCAAAAAATCTCTTCAAAGAATGAGAAGATATCTCAGTCATTTTCTCTTGTTCCCCCTGACACTGTATTTTATAACGTCATGCCTTGGAAGCATCTCAAAGCTTACAAATGTTTCTCCAATCTGGTCATCCTCATTGGGCAATCATCACTCCTAATCTCTGTTGCTCCTACTGTGATGCTGGCCCCCAATAAATGTAACCCAGAACCATCACCTCATTAACATTTTGTTTACCAGGAGGAGTGATTATGTTTTCTGCTACCCCAGAGAAAAGGATCAGATCTAATGGTTTGAAGTTCAAGGAGACTGAACTTTAGATGGAACTTCTTGACAGTAAGAGTGGTTTGGCAATGGAACCAATTGCCTAGGTGAAGTCTCCTTCTCTGGATCTTGAAAAAGAGACTTGACAGCTACTTGCTGGGGATGTTCTAACTGGAGATCCTGCACTGAGTGGGGGCTGAATTTGATGGCCCATGGTGCCCCTTTGAGCTTTATGATTCTGTGATCAATACCCCTTAGATGTGTGGTCCAGAGACTTGTACTCTGCTCAGAGATAGATAGCACATTGGGATCAATCAGAAGGTCTCTGGGTGCATTGCAGCAGATCTCTGAGGGTTTCTTCCCAGTACTTTAGTGACAGCCAGTTAAATTACAAGGGAGAGGAGGAACCCCTCCCCTATGACATCGTTAATTGCTTATTCGACATCTTCAAGGCTCCAGAATGCTAAATTAGAAATACTGACTGGTTTCTTTTGACCAGAACTTTGCTGACCGGTTTTAGAGCATTCAGTCAGCATTCTTGAATATTTTGGTAACTCACATGTAGATTTTTTGGGAAGTCTATTCCAGTGTATGTTTTGTGGACTGCAGCAGATAATTACACCCCCTCCCCCCAACAGTCTTGATTTGGCAGGAACAGTCCCAAGCAATCCTCTTTTGTCCAATCTTTTCAGCTGTTTTTAAAATGTCCCGGTTTCTTTCTCCTCCTTCCACATCCTTGGTTTATTTCCACTGATATAAATTGAATTCAAAGTGAAAAAGCAGTTTACACTCAACTCAGTGGAGAAGAGAGGGTAGGGTCCTTCCCACTATACTCAGGTAAAAGCAAACTACCGTAACCTCTCTTACCTTATGTTTTCTTCCTCATTAATCTTTTGACATCTTGATCACACTCTGATGTTGCTTGGCCATACGTGTTCTAGTTTTTGTCTGTGGAACGTTGGAGGAAACGTAATTAACTACCCCTGAACCAGTTTTAAGTACTTCACTCTATTCTCGGGCGGACTGGTGTAGTGAGTGTATGGACCACTACTGCATCCCTAGGGCCCTATCACTGGCCCTGAAAAATATGGGAAATTGAAACCGGAAGTTGAAGATTGCAACCAGAACTCTACTTTTAGTTTTGATTTGGGTATTTTGAAGGGTCTGGGAGGGTATGCTTTGTGCTAACTCAGCACCCTTGGAAGCTTCTGAGAAAGTGATTAGCTACAACAGGGCTTTCGCAACACATTAGTGTGTTACCTGTAGTGTGTTGGTGTGTCACCTCCCCAGTCGAGAAAGACCCCCCCTCACCTGAGCCTGGACTGCTTCATTCACCCTTGCTGAGGCCTTTCCCTGGCAAGAGCGATGGCAGTTAGCAAGGACCAAATAGGAGGAGGCAGTCACATAGGAATGTGGGGGTGGGGAGGGGCTTCGCCACGGGTGGCAATCTTTCTGGGGTGTCCTGGCTCATAGCCATGCCGCTGCGTGCTCTGACCACACCCCCATGCACTACAGCCATGCCCCACACACATTGGCCATGCCCCTCGCACCATAGCCCTGCCCCTTCCACCCCCTTCCACACACTCCAGGCTCTTCCACTGGGAGGGGGCTGTCTTTCCCCCTGCCACTGCTCTTGCTGGGGCCTTTCCTGGCGAGGGCGATGGCAGCAGGCTAGGATTGGGGAGGGGCTGCCTTTCTCCATCCTAGATATACCTCTAGGTACCTCCAGTTTGCTAGTAAAACTGAATTACTATGTCGCAAAATGATGCATGTCGAAAAAGTGTGTCATCAACAATAAAAGTTTGGAAAGCTCTGAGCTACATGGATCCTCAAAGAAGAGATATTCTGTGACTAGTGTTAGCCTTTCAAGGTTCTGTATGCTAGTTTTTCTCTACCCCTACTCTAGTGGGTGAAGCTTATCATTCCAGAAAAGAGATTGATCCATGCAGCCTGAAGCATGCCCATCCTGGTCTTACTGAGTTCGATAAGATGCTGTACTCCCAAAGACAAGGGTTGGAATCTCTCTTGTCAGCAATGGAAGCCCACTGCATGATGCTGGGCAAATAACATTCTTTCAGCCTCAGAAAAAGGCAATGGCAAACTTTCTCTGAACAAATCTTGGGAAGAAAACCCTAGAATAGGGTTGCCATCAGTCAAAGTCAACTTGAAGGCAAATAATAGGAGGGAAAACTCTTTAGAAATAGGCCTGCTATCTATGTTTGCTGTTTTACAACCAATCCTAGTGGGATTTATACAGAAGTTGAGTGCCACTGATTCATCACAATGTACTTTGATGTCAGTTGGCTTAGGATTTTTTTTTTTAAATCTAAACTGTTTATAAGCCTCTAGTTCATAACATATAATCAGTTTCTCTGGGGATCAGTAGCAATCCAGCTTGTGGCTCACTGAGATTTCTCCCTCCTGATGCATTGCATAATTTGTATTAGTTCTTAAACCAGATTTGATTTTCTGTGCCTCTGGCATACTGATAACATTCATAAGTAGAGTGTGACCATTCTTCTAGCTAGGTGTCTAGTTTTAAAATGTATGACTGTAAATCTGAATGAATTTCTGTTAACATTTTGTATGAGAAATTATGTGGAATATTATATTATATTATTATATTACTTTTGTTGTCTTTTATAAATTGGAAATATTGAAAAAAGGGAATAAAACTGAGCTGTAAATGTTGCAAGTGGAGTAGAAAATGTGTGGCTCTCTAGATGATTTTGGAAAGTATTGCATCTATCCCTCACCTTCAGCTATATGGTTAGGCTTCCACTTTTACAAATTTCTCTTTCATGAATTTAATTGTGGGTTTGTAGCTCCTTGGCCCTCCTCTTCATCCCCCATTCCAAAGAGCCACACCTTTTTACCCACAGGCCTAATTTAAGTATTTAGCAGCCATGCTATTCAGATTCTCCAACCGGCAGCCAAAACTGGCTGGAAGCTCTGCCTCACTCTGCTGGCCTTCCCTCCATCCCCCATAGTTTAAACAGAGCCATCTCTTATCCTTTTTATAAACCTTTTCAGACATTCACACCTTTTCTGCAGCATTTAGAAGCCAAACAACTCAATGGAATTTAGAAGGCAGTCACCTGGGGATCCTCATTCCCTTTCCTTTCATCTCACATTGTTTATATCAGTGGTTCTCAACCTGTGGGTCCCCAGATGTTTGTGGACTTCAGCTCCCAGAAGCCCCAGCCACTATGGTCAATGCTCAGGGCTTCTGGGAGCTGAAGTCCAAAAACATCTGGGGACCCACAGGTTGAGAACCACTGGTTTATATAGATCCATCACTACCCTATTTACACACCTTCCTGGACACACAAGCACATCTTATTCAGCAAAATCCAATGGGATCTTGAAGGTAGGGGCCTCTACACTCTTCCTTTCTTCTTTTTCCCACTGTCTCCCATCCTTTTAAACAGATCCATCTCCTACCCTCTTTACACACCTTCCCAGACACACACAACCCAAAGAGGGTAGAAGATGAAACTGTTTAAATGTTGGAAGATGTCAAGTAGGCTGGGAAGGGGGTGGAGGATCTTGGCCTGCTGTGGTTGCTGGTGCTTGTAAAATCATCTTTAGTGGTCATATAAAGTACCTGAGTTTTGAAAATCTTATTCACAGTTTTTCCATGTTTGCAAGCATCTTTAGCCCCCAACCTTAGTGAATGTGGATGGCCGACTGTACTTGGCTAGAGTTGAAGTACAGCAAGACTGGCAGTGTCAAAAGTTGCCCACCCCTGGCCTAAATATATAAAAAATACAGGTTCTGAACAGAAGATCAAATCTGCTTCTGACATTCACTGCCTATCTTTGCACAATATGCTAAGTTATGGCTATGTCAGCCATAGTTTATTGCTGCATCCACAAGGTGCCTCACAGATAAACAAGGCACCAAATTTTCCCCCATTTCTGGACTGTTTCCCTCTAGCCTCTTTGTCAGTTCCTTTTTTCAAGGTGGGTAGCAACCCACGGACAAACTATGGCTCTGGGTTCAGAAGTAATGACAAGTTGTGGATCAAACAAACCAGAGTCCACAAGCCTCTAACTTCAGTTTGTGGCTGGAGACAAATTCAGCCATAACAAAAGCTGAAATTCAACAAACCACAATCTGTCCACAGTAATCAATTTACAAGGCATTTTGTAAATATCATCTTGACTCTTTGTTTTATGGCAACTGTTCTCTCCAGCAGATCATTATTCGGTAGCAGAAAAGTAAGTGGATATGAGTCTGATCCTCTTCTGATAACAAGGCTAAAAACATGATTGAGTATGCAGTCTCCATTTCCTTTTTGATCCTGTCTTCTCCTGGAGTGCTGTAAATTTGATATGAAGAATTTCTCTAGGTGCTGCTTCATCCTCTTTTGTAGTTCTGCAACAAAAAAACCCCAAAAGCTTTGGCCCAGGTTGAATCTGTCCAAACTACTTTGCTTCTGGAGCAGGACTAAACCAAATACATAGTTTCAGAAGGAGAGAAAATAAAAACTACTTGTTGCAACATAATTTCTCAATCTGTAGACTGTTGACTTCTGCAACTTTATTTACCAGATTTCAAGACAGTTTAAGACCAGAGTGGAGAACCCCTGGGGCCATAGGCCAAATATAAACTTCCAGGGCTCTCAGTCCTGACTTCTGAACTCTCCCCATGCCATACCCCTGGACCTTGCTCCAGGAAGCGAGCTCTCTCTCTCGCTCTCTCTTCTTGCACCAGCTAAAAAGCTGATGTTACATCAGCATGAGAAGGAGACTCCTTAGATGCAAACTATTCACTTTTTGTTTGTTGTGGGTTTTCCAGGCTTTGAGGCCGTGTTCTATTACTATTTTCTCCTGATGTTTCACCTGCATCTGTGGCTGGCATCTTCAGAGAATCTTCAGATCTTCTGAAGATGCCAGCCACAGATGTAGGCAAAATGTCAGGAGGAAATACTAATAGAACATGGCCTCAAAGCCTGGAAAACCCACAACAACCTATGGATTCCGGCCATGAAAGCCTTCAACTTTACATATTCTCTTGTGTTTTGTACCTATGAACATTACGGTGCTTATACACCACACCCTCCAACATTTCACATGAAAACTGGGACACATATAGCCAAGTAACATCAAGATGGTCAAGACTGCAAATGATACTAATAAGGAAGAACATATAAGGCAGGAAAGACTGCAGTAGTCTGCTTTTGCCTGTATCTGTTGGGAAGGACAACACTGCACCTTCCTCTTCCTGCACTCAATTTGCAACAACAAAAGTAAGCTAAGAACAAAGGGGGGAAATGGGAGGAGGAGAGAGAAAGTGGTACATTTTAAAGCCCTTGGAAAAGTGAAAGATAGAGGATTAACTGGGAACATCCCAGCCAGAGCAGGATAGCTGGAAGGTATAATAATTACCCCAGCCACATTCTGGGCAGCTGTCCTTAGCCTACCAAGAATATTACTCAGAAGTAAAGAGGACAAGCTAACTAGACCCTCCTCACTAGCCTCATTTCTCCTTTTCCCTCCTCTCAGGCTTCTCACTGTCAATGGTTATGTAGAAAAGGGAATCTCAGCAGGTGTTGCTTATAATACAACCAACAAAGAAGCAACACTGACTGAAATTCCCTCTTCTGCCCAACCATTAAAGATACAGGAGCCCTCTCCAGTTTTCATTCTGGCAACCTTAGCCCCAGTATAGCCAATGGAGAGGAATACTGGAAGTTGCAGTCCAGCAACATCTGGAGGGGTACACTTTGCCCAATCCAAGTCAACTGAAGGCAAATGTGAGGGAAGCGAGAAAAAGGAGCAAATCCAGCCCAACAGAAAGTTTACAGGAGTCAGCTTTTTAAAGGAAGAGCATGGAAGAGAAAGAAGTGAATATGTGTGATGAAACAAGAATTAAAATTCTAACTCCAGCAAACAGAGGTTGGATGGGCATCTGTTGGGAATGGTTTGATAGTGTATTCTTGCATGGCAGGGGGTGGGGACTCAGTGGCACTTGTGGTTTCTTCCAACTCTACAGTTCTATGATTCTATGAAATACTTATCCCTCTAGTAAGTAAGCTGAGTAAGCTCCTAACATCAGGGTCCTCTCTTTGGCACAACATCCCACACCGGTCATAGAGAAGAACAAAGGGGCAACCCCTTCCCTTGTCTGTAGTTGTGCTATTGTTTTCCTTAAGCAACTTTGCTGGACAGTAGCTGCCTCCTCAACCAGTGAACAGGAGCCCATCTACACAGGAGGTGCTGAAGGAATGCCACACAGTGGCGTGTCTAGCATAAACAGTGCCTAAGGCAAGTGTGGAAGTTGTCTCCCTATCTTCTTACTCCTACCCCTATCCTCACCCCTATATGTATGACTTTTTTTGTGCCCCCCTGGAACTGGCGCCCAGGGCACATACTCTACTTGCTCCACCCTAGATACACCTCTGATGCCACCAGCTATCTTGACAAGTAAGAAAGAGACTATTCTTCTGCCTCCTCTGTTTTATATCTGAATTTGTCACTCCAAACAAACAATGGTTTGTTAGTCACCGAAGGGCAATCAGGATGAATGCTGCCAAGACAGCTTCCATGAAAAGGAGGCTGCTGTTCCAGCCACTATACTAAAAGTTAAAAATGGCAGCCATGTCAGATTCTGGATGGTCACAATGGTAACATCCTGAACAAAAGTAAGAGGCACACCAGTACTCTGGTGACATGATCACAGATTTCGGGTGAACAAATGTTGACTTTAACATTACCTTTGATACAAAAAGAAACACTTTTCTTTATGCAACTGGCTTCCTATCTATATAATTGATCACTGTACCCACATGTAAATGCTTTTTCAATATCAAATCCAGTTTGAAGTGATTTTTTTTAAATTATGGCCATATAGAACTAAACATGAGGTGTTGGATGACAGTATCAAACATGTAGACTTGCAGAGCAATAGTGTTTTTGCCAATTTATGCCAACAGAGGCGGGGGTGGGTGGGTGGAAAGACAATAAACCTTTAATGCATGTTGGCTACAGACTTACAAAATGGCTGGGGGTATTCTGGCTTCAGTTAACTCACTTGGATATATGTCATAAGGGTATTTATATAACAAAATCTATCTGTATCAGTCCTCCATCAGGACCAACTAAAACGCTACTTTAAGCAAGCATCTTAAGGCAGATGAAGACCTGTGCCTCTAACACTTTTACTTTTGTTCACTGTATGATTTTTACCACTTTTGCCTGATGAAGAAACCAGCTAGCATGATGTATTTTGCCTCATTCATTGGCCAAGTAAAGGTATTACCATAATTTTGGTAACATTTTGTTTTTAAGAAATTTTAAGACATTTTGTTTTTAAGAAATTTTATTACCTTTAAGAAAACATTTTGTTTTTAAGAAATTTTATTACGTTTTTCAAATATATAACAATGAAACTAAGAAAAAAAAGAAAAAACAAGGAAAAAGGAAGAAAGGATAGATACACGGAGAACAAAGAAGAAAAAAACAAAAGGAAATAATAAAAGAGACTTTCAGGCTCCTCAACAGTAGCTAATATTATGTTGCTCTAAGAAAGGAGTTACAGTGCTTCTCTAATACAATAAATTATCAACCTCATTTTAGATTTTGTTGTATGTTTAAGGCAGCTTTCCCAGCTTTTCATGAGATATTTATGGGCACTCTAACTTTGATGTAAAAATAACCGTGCTGCTGGTCTGTTTGAGACCATCCTTAGGTGACTATAGGGCTGGACCAAGACACTTTGCTGACTGAGGAAGGGTTGCAAGTAGAACCTATACTTGCCAGCACAATATAAGGTGGTGCACATTGCATCTCAAACCAGCATAATTATTTTGGCAAAGCCCATAAGTATATCTCGCCAGCTCTGGTAATGAAAATACAAGAAAATACAAGAAAAACAAAGTACAAATTTATTGCTCTTTCATGAAGGCTGCCTGAGACGGCTGTTTCACTCTGCCTCATAGTGGAGCTGCCTATATATCTGATCTCTCTCTCTGATTAGGAATACAGGGGATTCTGCAAACAGAATGATTTCCAGTGTAGGGAAAGAGATATTTTTAACGTGCCAATAAACTCCAACCTGAAAGCAACTTTTGGGTCTTGCTTTTTCTGGGCATAAGAAGCTTACAGAAATTCCTACGTGGCTGCATGTTTGGGTCAAAGAATGCAAGATGGAGGAAGGCCAGCCACTGTAAATCGCAGATTGCTTTACAGAGTAGTTACCAGTATTTGTTATTTCTGGTCCAAATGTTCTCCTGCATTTGCTCAGGGAGTGCTATGGCAGAAGCTCATTAAGCTTCTGAAACATAGTAGCCAACACGCTCTCAACCTCAGAGGAAGACAAAAGCAAACCCCCTCTGAATCTATCTTGCCAAGAAAACTCTGTGAAATGTTCACTTCAGGATTGCCATAAGTTGGAAATGACTTGAAGGTACACAACAACAGCACCTATTCTAAATTCCTCTATTTATTCTATTTTTATTATAGTAACAAAAGTTCTCTTTGTGCTATGTTCGGGTCATATGTAGTTATATAAATACAATTAAGCTTCTGTCTGTTTGTCATACAACAATGGCTGGCTGGATTTTTCACTGAATTTGTGAGGCATATTTGGGATGGTCTGACTTAAAAATGCTGGCTCCAGGGCATACACAAAACTCACTTTGAGAGGTGCTAGGAAGGCTTTGCACTTTCATTCTTACAGAGTAGTTTAGCAGATCATTTGAAAGACTGACAAGTTAAGTTCAAAAATACTTTAATATTTGGCATCTATATGACTCAAAATGAAGTTTTTGTCTGTTTGCTCATTTGTTACTATATCGCACATAAACGCCTGGATAGATTTTCACCAAATTTGGAAGGGATGTTTGGGATGGAGTGACATAATGTATAGGCTATGTGGCAAAGAAAAAATTAACTTTGGGGAAGGGCTGAGCATTGCCCAACTTTTTTTCCATTCATAGAGAGTACCGTGTTTGATTACAAGAGGCCTGCTCTCTCAAGGGCCACTGAAAATGATATGCAACATGTAGAATGTTTCAACACTCAAAGAAAGGTAGTCATCTTCCAGAATAGTTGAAGCTGAACAATTATTTATGGTGGCTGTGATTCTCCCAATACAACAACAGGCTCTACAACTAAGCCTAAACATGTAATTCTCTCTGTAATCAGGGCTAATCATACAAAATACATGTATACCCACTCAGGAGACCATCCCATATATCTAACATACAGGACTCTGGAATGCATGCATTTATGCCACAATAAATATGGTAGTTTTCCAGATAACTACAATAGCCTTTGTTAGTTTTGTTGCAACAAGCCAGCCTTTTCCTATTCTGCCAGAAAACCTCCTTCAATGTAAGCTAAAGTACATCTTTTCTGCCACCAGGAGGAGAAAATCTACAAGCAAGCATCACTAGCAGGTTTCAAGTTAGTTTTGTTGGTTTTGCCTTTTTTATGTGTATAACTCGAGAGATGATTGGAAAAGAACAAAATCAGTTTATATATACAGCTGAGAATCTTGGACTGCATTCTTAGTGCTACAAGCAGAATGAGGCTGAGTGGTTGTTATGAGAACTTACTTTCTCCCAAACTAAAGGCTCATTGTAAGCACCTTCATTGAAAGGTAAGTCTTACTTCATCACGGCCAGCATGTTGTGTTAGACCAGAGCTTCCAGAAGATCAGGATTCAAATTTCGGCTCCATGAAAACTTTCTGAATGACCTTTGGCATAGCAGGAAAGGTATTGACGAGCTGGAATGTCTCCAGAGGAGAGTGACCAAAATGGTAGAAGGTCTGAAACCATGCCCTAAAGCAGTGGTTCTCAACCTGTGGGTCCCCAGATGTTTGTGGACTTCAGCTCCCAGAAGCCCTGAGCATTGACCATAGTGGCTGGGGCTTCTGGGAGCTGAAGTCCACAAACATCTGGGGACCCACAGGTTGAGAACCACTGCCCTAAAGGGAGAGGGTTAGAGAGATGGGTATGTTTAGCCTGGAGAAGAGAAGGTTAAGAAGTTACATTATAGCTATTTTTAAATAATTGAAGGATGTCATACTGACTATGGTGCAAGCTTGTTTTCTGCCACTCCAGAGATTAGGACATGGAGCAATGGCTTCAAACTTCAGGAAAAGAGATTCTGTCTAAATATTAGGAAGAACTCCCTGACTGTAAGAGCAGTTTGACGGCGGAATGCACTGCTTTGGCATGTGGTGGAGTCTCCTTCTCTAGAGGTCTTTAAACAGAGGCTAGATGGTGATCTGTTGGGGACGCTTTGATGCTGTATTCCTGCATGGCACAGGGTTGGACTTGATGGCTTTTGTGGCCTCTTCCAATTCCATGATTCTGTGATTCTATAAGTCATACTTTCTCGGCCTAGAACGAAGGCAATGACAAACTGCTGCTGAATAAATCTTCCTGGGCAAACACTGAGAATCATAGAATCATAGAAATGTAGAGTTGGAAGAGACCCCAGGGGCCATCCAGTCCAACCCTCTGCCATGCAGGAACACCCTCAAAACACTCCCGACAGATGGCCATCTAGCCTCTGCTTAAAAATCTCCAAAGAAGGAGATTCCACCACACTCCGAGGCAGCATATTCCACTGCTGGACAGCTCTGACCGTCAGGGAGTTCTTCCTGAGGTTCAGGTGGAATCTCTTTTCCTGCGGCTTGAATCCATCGCTCCTTTTCTTGGTCTCTGGAGCAGCCGAAAACAAGCCCTCCCCCTCCTCTATATGGCATCCCTTCAGATATTTAAACATGGCTATCATGTCCCCTCTTAACCTTCTCTTCTGCAGACTAAACATCCCCAGTTCTCTAAGTCTATCCTCATAGCGCATGGCTTCCAGGTCCCTCACCATTTTGGTCGCCCTCCTCTGAACTTGCTCCAGTTTGACCATGTCCTTCTTGAATTGGGGTGCCCAGAACTGGACACAGTATTCAAGATGAGGTCTAACCAAAGCAGAGTAGAGTGGTACCAGTACCTCCCTCAATCTAGACACCATACTCCTATTGATGCAACCAAGAATTGCATTGGCTTTCTTGGCTGCCGCATCACACTGCTGACTCATGCTCAGCTTGTGGTCTATGAAGACTCCTAGATCCCTTTCACATGTACTGCTATCCAGCCACATGTCCCCCATCCTATATTTCTGTATTCCATTTTTTCTACCTAAGTGTAGGACCTTACACTTCTCTCTGTTGAATTTCATTTTTTTAGCCTTGGCCCAGCTCTCCAATCTGTCCAGGTCATTTGATCCTGTCCTCTGGCATATTAGCAACCCCTCTCAATTTGGTGTCATCTGCAAATTTCATGAGCATGCCCTCTATTCCTTCATCCAAATCGTTGATAAAAATATTGAACAGCACTGGGCCCAGGACAGAACCCTGTGGCACCCCACTAGTCACTTCTCTCCAGGATGAAAAGCAGCCATTTGTGATCACCCTTTGAGTTCAGTCGGTCAACCAGTTACAAATCCAACTAACAGTAGCCCTGTCCAGCCCGCATTTTACCAGCTTCTTTGGAAGAATGTCATGGGGAACTTTGTCAAAGGCCTTACTGAAATGGAGATATGCTGCATCCACAGCATTCCCTTCATCTATCAAGCTAGTAACTCTATCATAAAAAGAGATAAGATTAGTCTGGCATGACTTATTTTTGAGAAATCCATGTTGACTTCTCGTGATTACCGCCTTGCTTTCTAAGTGATTAGAAACTGACTGTTTAATGATCTGCTCCAGGATCTTTCCGGGTACTGATGTCAGGCTGACTGGGCAAAATTATTTGGGTCCTCTTTTTTTCCGTTCTTGAAGATGGGGACAACATTTGCCCTCTTCCAGTCTGCTGGAACTTCTCCTGTCCTCCAAGATTTCTCAAAATTATAGCAAGCGGTTCTGAAATGACCTCTGCCAGTTCTTTTAATATCCTAGGATGCAATTCATCTGGCCCTGGAGACTTGAATTCATCCAGTGTGATCAGGTATTCCTGTACAACCTCTCTACCTATTATGTGCCTCATTTCCCCTGCTTCCTCCCCTGCTCCCCAACCGCCAGGTTGAGTGCTTGTATCCTTTGGGAAAAAACTGAGGCAAAGAAGGTGTTAAGTAGTTCTGCCTTTTCTCTTCCCCCTATTAATAATTCGCCATCTTCTCTGTGCAGTGACCCTGTCATCTCCTTCTTTTTCCTTTTGCTGCAGACATATTTAAAAAAGCCCTTTTTATTGTTTTTAATGTTTCTGGCCAGCCTAAGTTCGTTCTGTGCTTTAGCCTTTCTGACCTCCTCCCTACATCTCCGGGCTACTTGCTTAAATTCTTCTTTGGTGGTTTCCCCCTTCTTCCATTTCCTGTACATGTTTCTCTTAACACTTAGCTCAGCTGAGAGTTCTTTAGTCAACCATTCTGGTTTCCTCAGATGCCTTCCATTTTTCCTCCTTATTGGCACAATTTTGGACTGTGCCTTCAGCATCTCCCTTTTAAGGAACTCCCATGCCTCCTGAACTCCTTTCTCTTTCACTATTCTTGACCACGGAATTCCAGCCAGCAGCTCTCTAAGTTTACAGAAGTCCGCTTTTTTAAAATCTAAGATGGGTGTCTGGCTACACTTATCTTCTCCTTCCCACTGAATGCCAAATTCCAATAGCGCATGGTCACTCCCCCCTAAAGATCCAACCACTTCTACCTCATTAACAAGGTCATCCCTGTTGGTCAGGATCAGATCTAGAATATTTGATCCCCTTGTGGCCTCTTCTACCTTCTGGACCATGAAATTGTCTGCAAGACAAGCAACAAACTTGCTGGACCTTGCTGTCTTGGCAGAGTTTGACTGCCAACATATATCCGGGTAATTGAAATCTCCTATTATTACTGTATCTCTCCTTTTTGAATGTGTAGTCATTTGATTGAGGAAGGGGTCCTCAAAGTCCTCAGTCTGGTTTGGAGGTCTGTAGTAAACTCCTACCAGAATATCTCTATTGTTTCTCGCTCCCTTGATTCTTACCCAGATGCTCTTGTCCTGGCTTTCTGGGTTTAAGTCGCGGATCTCTTCACAGGTGAAAACATCCTTGACATACAAGGCTACTCCTCCTCCTCCTTTCTTGTTTGGTCTATTTTTACAAAATAGGCTATACCCCTCTATTCCTATATTCCAATCATGAGACTCATCCCACCAGGTCTCAGTGATGCCTATCAAATCGTACTTATTTTGTTGCACTAGGAGTTCAAGTTCATCTTGCTTGTTTCCCATACTCCGTGCATTAGTGTAGAGACCCTTAAGTCCCCGGGCCCTTCCTGCAAGTCCTGTACTATTTCTACTCCTTCTGCCATTGGCCGCTTGTACTACTTGTCCAGTATCATTTGGGCCTTTCCCCCCTGCGCTCGCCGAGTCCTTGCCCTGAATAATATTGTCTCCCTCCCCAGCGGAACTTAAAGACCTCTTAATCCTCCTTGTGAGACTGCTTGCAAAAACATTCCTGCCAAGTTTCGTGAGGTGCAGCCCATCCCTTGCCAGAAGCCCATGTTCATGGAAATTCAGGCCGTGTTCTAAAAACCCAAACCGTTGCTGGCAGCACCACGTGCAGAGCCAGTTGTTGACCTCTGCTATTGTCCTTTCCCTACGTGCGCCATATCCTTGAACAGGAAGGAAAGACGAAATGACCACCTGTGCACCAAGGTCCTTAAGCTTCGTTCCCATAAGCTTGTAGTACTTTGCGATGTGGTAAAAGCTGGTCCTCGCAGTGTCACTGGTTCCGACATGAACCAAAACGAGGGGCTTATGGTCAGTGGGCTTGACCAGCCTGGTTAGCCTCTCCGTTATGTGGTTGATCCTGGCCCCAGGAAGACAGCAGACCTCTCGATTGAGCTTGTCCAGTTTGCAAATTGCCAGTTTGGTTCCTCTGAGCAAGGAGTTCCCAACAACCAGAACTCGCCTCCTCTGAGGCTTGTCCTGGGCTCCTTGATGAGCATGTTCTTCTAGGACTGCCTTGGCATTCTGTTTAGGTTTGGAGTGTTGATCTAGTTCCTGTTGCCGAAGTTGGATTCCTTCTTATTGACATTCTGTTCCCTCCTCCTGGTGTTCTTCATTGTTCATAAGGGCAAGAACTTTAAAGCGATTGTGTAGGTTGAGAGTCTCTGTTACCGTCGTGGTCCTTCTACTCCTCCATGTGACATTCCTCCAAGCCTCCATTTCCTGGCATAGTGTGCTGACTTCCTCATCTGGCAGTTCCTCTGTGCATTTGGTCTTGAGCAGTGGTTCTCAACCTGTGGGTCCCCAGATGTTCGTGGACTTCTGCTCCCAGAAGCCCAAGCCACTATTCTCAATGCTCAGGGCTTCTGGGAGCTGAAGTCCAAAAACATCTGGGGACCCACAGGTTGAGAACCACTGGTCTTGAGGAAGGTCTTCTCTGCCCTATCCAAAAACTCCTCACCTTCCGCAATAAGATGAAGATTAGAAACTCATGCCTCCAGCTGGTGAACCTTCTCCTCCGAGAAGGTCACCAGCTTGCATTTGCTGCAGGTGTACCCGACAACATCTTGTGGTAAGAAAAAGAACATCCCACAAGTGCTACAGGTGACCGCGGCAGCTACCTCCCCTTCCCTCCTTGATACTACAGAGAGTAGTACAGGGAGTAGTTCTAGAAAGAATAACTCGGCTTTCTTTCTCAAAATCAGCTGTATAAACTACATCTGCTCTACTGATTGCCGAGGGTTGAACTTGAAGGATTGAAGTAGAGGAGTTCAAGAGTGCGCGCCAGAGGCGTGCGCCGTTGGGAGCTCCTAATAAGACTTTTCCCCCTAGCTGGCTCCTCCTCCTCATTAGTCAGACCGTGTGCTCAGGGAGAGCACATGACCAGCACAAGAAGACTAAACAAAAACAAGCAAACAAACAAACAAACAAGTACAGCCCCACAAGCCTGTAAACACACCTGGTCAAGGATGTCTTCACAGATCCAGCTCCCCCTCTGCTCTCCATATAGGTTCTCTATATCTCAGACTCAACCTGAAGGCACATAACAACAATAACACGTCTTTCTTCATCCATTGGTGATTATGTTATCACTGTGAACTGGCCTGGCTTCGGAAGATATTAGATATCATTTTGGTATCACAATTCGGCCCCGTTTTGCCACCCTTGGCCAAGTGTTTGTGAGGCCCCCGAACAAGCACAGAGCTAGCCATGGCCATTAACTGCTGAACATTCCTTACTCCACCCAGGCAAGCCACACTCAGCCAGATCTTGCTTTAGGAGACCTCCCCAGACAAACACCTCATTAAGGATGCACGCTAATACAAAGAGCCCCCTGCCCCGAGCGGGTAACTTGACGAGCTAGAAGCTTAACCGTCAAGTGCGCTGCATCTGCATACTGGCCATTCCATTGTCAATTCGGACCTAATTCAATCATACTAAATTCTGACCTTTCCGATACATTGTCTCGTGTCCAAACCTCATTGTTTTCTCCCAAGTACAGACTAGCCCACGGTCATATTTTCCCTATAAAAACTCCCGATTCCTAGAACTTCCTCGGATCGCTCTGAACTTCCACCCGCCATGCTGCTGCTTTGTCCGCCGAGCTTTCCCCCAGGCTCCATCCGAGACTGCGCAATTACGGACCTCCGCTGTGATCTTCCCCAGGCATCAGACAGGTGTAGTATCACCCAATTCAACAAACCCTCAAACTCCTCTATACCACTAACACCTTTATTTTCTATAGTTACTTGTGTGATTGTGTTGCATACACTGTTTGTCTGTATTTAATAAAATCACTGTTATCCTTTCATATTTGGTGTGCTTCTTGACTTGGCCTGACCCCGTAGACATTGGGGTTAAAGATTCCGTTGTATTGCCCTGGCTCTCGTTTTGCTAGCTTGTGCTCTGAGCTAATTTTCCCCATTTAATATTTGAGCATGTTTGGAATCCCTCACGGGACCCCCAGTAAACAGGGTAACAATTACTCTGAAGCAAATGCACAACAGCAGCCTCAGAAAGGAGAGCAGAACAATAAGGAATGGAGGTCCTACCAGATGTGGAGTGGCTGCACCTCCCATGTTATTTATGTTGTTGTTGTTGTGGTGGTTGTTATGTGCCTTCAAGTCACTTCTAACTTATGGCGAACCTATCATGGGGCTTTCTGGGACTGAGAGTTCATGATGCACCAAGGGTCGCCCAGTGGGCTTCCATGGTTGAGTGGGGAATTGAACTCTGGTTGCCAGGATCATAGGCCATTTCTGCACTAGCCTGTTATAGCGCTATGATTCCACTTTCAGCATCCTATGGAATCCTGGGGTTTGCAGTTTGGGGGGAGCTGGCTGGCCCCTCCCTAAACTGCAAACCCCAGGATTCCATAGGCTGTTGAAAGTGGAATCATAGTGCTATAACACGCTAGTGCAGAAATGGCCATAGTCCAGCGCTCAAACACTACACCATGCTGTCTCTTTGCAACTCTCATAGTCTTTCACTATCAGTTATGCTAGCTAGGACTATTAGAGCTGTAGGCATCCAGAAAGCCACAGTTGCTCCCTCTGATTTAGATATTTCTAATGCAGAGAAGGAGAATCCCAGCTTAATCCACTCAATTAAGGTTGTGGGGGTTCCCCAGCCACCTTCTGAAAGCTCTTTCTGCCTCACTCCCACAAAGGGGATGGAACAGTAGGGAGATGGGCAAGGCTGAGGAACCCCCTTAGCAAGGATCAACTTTTCTTTTCATCCATCTTCCCCTCATGGTGATGATTTCCTACCACTGTATCTCCACATGGAGGGAGGATTTCTCAGGAATTTCTATCTCACAGGTATGTGGCGAAGGCAGAAAGCCCTCCTAGGAAAAGAAAAGAAAAATCTGGCAAATGTAGTTGTGAATGGAAATAACATATCACTTCTGAAGGGGCTGGCAGGTGAGAATATCTCCTTGTGGAAGATAGGCTATCAGCATGACTAATCACAATGGCTCTGCATTATCTCCATATTCCTCTAAGTGCTAATTGCTGGAGAATGAGATATCTAGGCTGCTTATTCCCCTCAGGTTTTCCTTTGGAGCTTATCTGAGGCTGGCCTCTGTGAGAACAGAATGCTGGACTTGATGGGGTCTTGGTCGAATCCAACAGGGCTCTCTTTATATCCAAGGAGCCAGAAAGCTCCTGCAAAACCACTCCTCTCATACTTAAGGTGAACCAGTATCACTTCTTCTGGTCTCACTTCTGTTTTTAATCATATTTTAACACAGATGAATCCCAAATTGTTCCTTGGCTTCCAGACTAGAACCAAGCCCTTCTAAACTGGATATTTTACCATTCTTCTACAGCTTGCCCTGAAAAATTGCCTTACAGCTATATGCACATGGCTGGTGTGAGCAAACTTCTGGAGGAGAATTTCAACGGCTCATTGCTAATCTGATTTTTAGATTCTATGAGTGGTAGTGTTTGATAATACATATATAGAGAGGGAGAGAGAGCAATTTTAGCACAGTAGCCAAGGCTAAACTGGATGCAAACTTTTGCAAGGGCATCCCACTGAACTTTATGAAGACTTTGTTGTTGTTGTGCACCTTCAAGTCATTTCTGACTTATGGCAACTGTTACCCTGATTTCCAGGGGTCCTGGAGGTCCCGGTCACTGAGTCAGTTATTTCGAGTTCAGGGGGGTCCCTGTCACCACGCTCAAAATATAATATGGGGAATGGAAAATTAGCTTCAGCACAAGTTGGCAGAGCGAGAGGCAGGGTAACTTAGCAGGATCTTGAAACCCAATGTATACCAGGTTGGGTCAGACCAAAAACCAAACAAAAGGTTTAATAAATGATTTTTATTTTATTTTTATAAAATGTCAGTCATTGTGTACTTACACACATTCGCACTCACTCACACAGAGCCTAAAAGAAAATAAAAAGGGAGGAAAATTGATAGGGGATTTTTAGAGAGGCTTTCAGGGTGATACTACACTGATCCAGACATCCAGGAAGACCAAATTAAGACGGAGAGTGAAGAGCAGTGAAACTCAGCATGTGGGGGAGGCTGACGTTCAGCAAACAGAGTGATAGCAAGCCAGGAGGCAAGCGAGAGTGATCCCCTGAACTGCTTAAAACAGGGGGTTTTTATAGGGAAAAATGTACCTGGAGGGCTAGTCCTTTCCCGGGGAAAACAATAGAAAGAGGGGCTAGATCAAAGCCCTCAACGATGGACATCTCCGGCTTGATGATTCGCGATGGTTTGTGAATGTCTCTGCCGGAGTAGAACAAACGCATCGGCGGAGTGGAAATTGCCCTCACTTGGCAAGCTGATTGTAATTCTATTGAGCTACCATTTCGGGGCAGGGAACCCCTTGTGTGCTTAATGGCTGGACTGTCTGGAGGGCTCCTTGGGGCTACGTAACAGATTAAGTCACTGGCCAGACCGGAATTTTCCTAACATCGGCCATTCAGCCGTGCCTGCCTAAGTGCTCGTCCAGTGACCCTGTCAGACATGTGGAACGATTTCTAATATTAGCCACATGGAGATATCAGTTTAATGTTATGGATGAATAAATTGTAGACCCCAGGAGAGAGAGCCATTGACCACAGTAACACAGCCCAAAGACGAATGTGTCATGAAGTTTTCTAGGCAGAATTTGTTCCGAGAGGGTTTGCCCTGGCTGTCCTCTGAGGATGAGAGACTGCGACTTGCCCAGGGTCACCCAGTAGGCTTCCATGGCTTAGCAGTGATTTGAACTCTGGTCTCCAGAGCCATAGTCCCACACTCAAACTACCACATCACTCTGGCTCTCAACCACACCATGCGGCCAGAGAACTTTCCAGGTATGTTTGTAAGTATATTCCCTCTTCCTCCCTCTCTCTTCTGCCTCCCTCAGGATAGTGAGTGCAGGCTCTGCTGAGCTGCTTCTCTTCTTGAAACTTTCCTGTAGTGAGCCATGACTTAGGCACAGCCTGTATAAATGTTTGAATGTACCTTTAATTCTAATTAGTAGTTTTTGGGTATGAAACTTACATTCTGCCTCTTTGCCTTACTTTGCTTACTTGCTTACTTTGCTCAGAGACACCCAAAAGATTCAGTGCTTCCAGTTGTAAACTCTAATTAAAGGAGAATAAATCTTAATTGAATCAGTCTTTACCTTTCCCAGAAAAGGGGCTAACACCCCAGGAATGTACATCTAAGCCAAAAGATGAAGACTTACTGTCAAGGAAACATACAGAAGATCAGATGGCAGGAAATTGAAGACCAAGATGTCCCGATTTTCAAGCCCCACATTTCTCTTAGTCAAGTCCCTGTTCCAGCCTCAACATAACCCCCTCTGTCATTTGGAGATAATAATTCTGACCTGATTTAAAGAGTTGTTGTAAGGGCGTCATTTCATGGCAAATTCTGAAGTTCTCGTTGCAATAGGCATCATACTCAGTGCCTCCATGGTGAGTCCAAGGGAAAAAAATATGAAGGCAGCCATGCTGATTCATACTTCTCTGTGGCTGCAATATACCATATATGGGTGTTAGGTACAGCACCCCACCACCCTGAAAACAGCAAGAGATGGCAGGAAATCCAATTTATTAAGCTGATTCACAGAGTAGTGAGCTGGCCCAAAGCAGCGTACTGTTCAGCATGATGGACTTGAGCTGGAGACACTCAAGACTGTATGAGGCAGGGAAAGCAAGAGGTGCAGCATGTCTCTAAAAAGGAGACATAAGGACATGAGCACAAGATTTTCCAAGTGCCTCCGTTCCCAGCAACAGGGAGAAACACTTTTATCTCAGAATCAACCAACTATTTACATTAATTTCCATTTCCATCTATAGAAGGTTTTTTGAAAAGCTAATGGGTCTTAATTGTTCCTTCAAGCCTAACTCATCCAAAAATACCTTTCATTCCAACAGGGATAGCTCATACCAATATATTGTTTCTGGGAAAATCCACCCTGTATCGTGACTCCAGGGTACTGGCCAGCCCCTCCCTAAACTGTAAACCCCAGGGTTCCATAGGATGTTGCAAGTGGAATAATAGCGCTGTAACACTCTAGTGCAGAAATGGCCAAGGTGTGTGTGTGCATGTGCACTTTCAAGTAGCCTGTCAAGTTATAATGATCCTATGAATTTCATACGGTTTTCTTACGCAAGGAATACCATGAGGTGGTTTTGCTAGTTCCTTCCTCTGAGGTACAGCCTATAGCACCTGGCATTTCTTGACAGTCTCCCATCCAAGTCCTAACCAGGGCTGACCTTGCTTATCCTCCAAAATCAGGATCTGGTGCCTTTAGGGTATTTGTTGTTGTTATGTGCCTTCAAGCCATTTCAGATTTATGGCGACCCTAAAATGAACCTATCATAAGATTTTCTGGGGCTGAGAGTGTGTGAGGCACCCAAGGTCACCCAGCGGGTTTCCATGGCCAGGCGGGGAATCTAGGCCCTGTTAAAGGCTAATCAGTTTTATTTGGCATAAGCTTTCAGAGAGGGCAATCCACTTTGTCAAATGCATGGAATGTTGTCTCAGACAGTTCAGCATTTCTACAACTCCTGGGGTGAGAGGGGGATCTGGAGGGAAACCCCCACCCCCAGAAGACACAGACATTGATGATTATTTTAACACTTGTAATTTAACTGAAACAGTTGTGGGGAAGTGACCAGGACATTCTAGCACAGGTAGAGTGAGTCAGATGAAAAATACTCGTCCAAACAATGTGATACAAACTGAACCGCTACATCAGGGTGGGAATCATGTGGCCCTCCAGTTATTGTTGGGCTACAACTCCCAGCAGTTCTAATCAGCATAGCGAGGAGCAGATTTTTAAGGCATAAAGATGAAAACATAATATCCTACTGTTTGTAGCTGAAGCAGCTGTTATAGGGCAGAACAGTGAAGATATTTAAAAACAGGAATCTTGGGCAGACAGTATAGGAGAGGGATGGGCAAACTGTGGCTCTCCAGATGCCACTAGACTGCAACTCCTGTCAGTCCTAGCCAATGGTGAGGAATGCTGGGAACTGCAGCCCAGTCACATGGGGAAGGGTCTATGATTCCCAAGCTTGCAGGGAAAGAGATTGTATTTTCTTTTCTTTATGTTTTAAGTGTGTTTTAATCTGTTTTGACTGTATTTTTTTTAAACAGAATTATGTACTTGTTTAATTGTTCTTAACTTTTGCACTAATAGTTCTTTTAAAAGCTGTAACTTGTTTTAAATAGGGTATAAGTCACCTTGGGTCCTGTGCACAGAGAAAGATGGAATGTAACTACCACAATCCAGAGGACCACAGAGGTTTTTTTTTTCAAAAACATTTTTTAAATTGGGATTTTCAATGATAAATACATACAACAGTATATGAGTGACAATCTGTAGTGAAAATTGCCATCTCTTCCTTCCCTCTCCTCTTCTTACTAAAGATATAACTCAGTTAATGAAATAGATGTGTTCCCAGGCATTACTTCTTTAACAGAAAATTTGCTACCTGAGGCAGAAATAACAGGGAAGTGATAGGGAGAGGTTCCCTCACCACAAAAAGACAAGGAGTTCACATATTGCAGCAAACTTTTTTGTTCAGAAATAACAATATGCCTATGAGACATGGAAAACAGATCAGATTAACCTTGCATAAAGAAATAGAACTATTTTGAACCTTCTAGAGATCACTTGAAAACTTCTTCGTTAATGCATCCAGGTTTTCTTTTCTGTTATTGCTTTCCATTTTTAAAATTTCCATTTTGGTGGGTAGATCTATGCATTTCTAACATGTTGTGGTGGCCGGTGAAGTGGAGTTATCTGTTCTCCTCATTCTTCCTCTGCTTTGCTGTTCATGCACGCTCTGTAAGGAATAAAGGATTAGTACTCAACCTGGGAGATGGGGAACAGGGTGAGGAAGGGGGGGAAATGCAGCACAGAATAAGTAGAGAAGTAGTACAGGAATATCTGGCTAAACTAGATGAATTCAAGTCTCCAGGGCCAGATGAATTACATCCAAGGATATTAAAAGAACTGGCAGAAGGCATTTCTGAACCGCCTGCAGTATTTTTGAGAACTCTTGGAGAACAGGAGAAGTCCCAGCAGACTGGAAGAGGGCAAATGTTGTCCCCATCTTCAAGAAGGTGAAAAAGAGGATGCAAATAATTATCGTGCAGTCAGCCTGACATCAATACCAGGAAAGATCCTTGAGCAGATAATTAAACAGTCAGTTTGTGATTACTTAGAAAGCAATGCCATAATCACTAAAAGTCAACATGGATTTCTCAGAAATAAGTCATGCCAGGCTAATCTTATCTCTTTTTATGATAGGGTTACAAGCTTGATAGATGAAGGGAATGCTGTGGACGTAGCATATCTTGACTTCAGTAAGGCCTTTGACAAAGCTCCCCATGACATTCTTGCAAAGAAGCTAGTAAAATGCGGGTTGGAGAGAGCTGCTGTTAGGTGGATTTGTAATTGGTTGACCGACTGAACCCAAAGGTGTTCACCAATGACTGCTTTTCATCCTGGAGAGAAGTGACTAGTGGGGTGCCACTCTGTCCTGGGCCCAGTGCTATTTAACATCTTTATCAATGACTTGGAATAGAGGGCATGCTGATCAAATTTGCAGATGATACCAAACTGGGAAGATTGGTAATCTGCCAGAAGACAAGATCAAAATTCAAAATGACCTGGACAGATTGGAATACTGGGCCAAAGCTCATAAAATGAATTTCAACAGAGAGAAATGTAAAGTCCTGCCCTTAGGCAGAAAAAATAGAATGCACAAATATAGGATGGAGGACACATGCCTGGATAACAGTACATGTGAAAGGGATCTAGGAGTCTTGGTAGGTCACAAGCTGAACATGAGTCAGCAGTGTGATGCGGCAGCCAAGAAAGCCAACATGATTCTTGGTTGCATTAATAGGAGTATGGTGTGTAGATCAACGGAGGTAATGGTACCACTCTATTCTGCTTTGGTTGGACCTCATTTGGAGTACTGTGTCCAGTTCTAGGCACCTCAGTTCAAGAAAGATATTGAGAATCTGGAGCATGTCCAGAGGAGGATGACCAAAATGATGAAAGGTCTGGAAGCCATGCCCTATGAGGAGCGGCTTAGGGAGCGGGGTATGTTTAGTCTGCAGAAGAGAAGGTTAAGAGGGGACACGATAGCCATGTTTAAATATTTGAAGGGATGTCATGTCGAGGAGGGAGCGGGCTTGTTTTCAGCTGCTCCAGAGACTAGGACAAGGAGCAATGGATTCAAGCAGCGGGAAAGGAGATTCCAGTTGAACCTCAGGAAAAACTTCCTGATGGTCAGAGCTGTCCGGCAGTGGAATGCCTTGGAGTGTGGTAGAATCTCCTTCTTAGGAGGTTTTTAAGCAGAGGCTGGATGGCCATCTGTTGGGAATGCTTTGATGAGTGTTCCTGCATAGCAGGGGGTTGGACTGGATGGCCCCTGGGTTCTCTTCCAACTCTTCTATGATTCTATAACCTGTAATTATCTCCATTGGTGTCTCCACAGGACTTTTTTTGGATTAGGTCTCTCCGAACATCCCAGCTAACATGGCCATAGGAAGTTGTGAAAGCTGGAGATCTACCCAAAGTTATTTTTTCAAGTTCTTTAGTATTGGTCTGGAGCAGAGCTTTCCAAACTGTTCATGTTGGTGACACACTTTTTAGACATGCATCATTTTGTGACACACTAATTCAATTTTACTATCAAACTGGAGGTTAAACTAACCTCATTATAAGAGATACGGACACATACATAAATTGTAATAAGGAAATGCATGGGGACACAACCTATCTCATGAAAACCTTTCATATATTTTTAAAAATATGTGATTTATAAATAATAACATACATTTCCAAGATTGCAGGTGACACACCTACACACTTCAGATGACACACTAACGTGTCGCCACATACTGTTTGGAAAGCCTTGGTCTGGAGCAACAAAGCTTACCCTTTGTTGTTTTAGCTAAACTATCTTGGGGCCAACCCCAGTTAGACACCACACTACAATGTTAAGAGTGCTTTAGTCCACTTTCAGCCTCCTATGGAATCCTGGGGTTTGTAGTTTAGCGAGGGACATGTAGAATTCTCAGCCAGAGAGTTCTTTGGTGTCAGTAAACTACAAACCCCAAAATTCCACAGGATGTTGAAAGTGGAATAAAGCACTCTTTAACATTGTAGTGTGGAAATGGCCATACACATGTTCAGGAAACAGCTGTCTCCCGATGGGGCATGGAGACTCCATTGTTCCAAATTCTGCACATAGTGAGCACCAGATATTGGCAACATTACTTTCATGGGCCTGAAAGTCCCACCATCTCCAGGAGCAGTTTTCCTGCCACAACCCTCGATAACGCTGCTAAACTCTCCGGAGTACCCTCCTCTCTGGTCTCCCATTCCTCGACCTCCCTGTGGGGAAATTTTACACTGGAAATTCCCCTGGAGAAGGAAACGCCATCTACCTTTGGGGCAGAGGTTGGATAAAACAACACAAATGCAACATAAGAAACCGTGTGTGTGAGAGGGACAATTTTAATGGAGGCCATTTCCACACTGGACTGTTATAGCGGTATTATTCCACTTTCAACATCCTATGGAATCCTGGGGTTTGCAGTTTAGAGAGGATTCCATAGGATGTTGAAAGTGGAATAATAGCACTGCAACAGGCTAGTGCGGAAATGGCCTTTCGCTTTCTGTGTGGGCCAAAACTGCCCCTGTGCCTGCTGCAGGAGAGGAAGAACTGAAGCACCCAGCTAGAACTCCCAAAACCACACAGCTACCTAGAAATACAAGGCTTCCAGGATTCCATAGGATGTCAAAAGTGGAATAATACCACTATAACACTCCAGTGCGGAAATGGGCGGAGGCTCGCCGGAAAGGAGCCAACCAAACACCCCACCTCACCCCTCGGAAGCCTCCCCCGCCTGGCGGGCGCCCCCACGTGGATTCCAGGAGGAGGAGCAGCCGCCGGGCAAAGCGGGGGCGGTGCTTCACCTGGCGCTCAGGTGCAGGGAGGGAAGTACCTGTCGCGCGGCGGGTCACGTGGCCAGGGCGCCCGAGGAGGCGGGCTCGCGGTCGCCGCCGTCGCGGGGAAGTCGCTGCCTCGGTGGGAAGTTGCTCCGGGAGCGCCGGTGGCCCGAGCAGGTCAGTGCGGCGGCGGCGGCGGCGGCGGCGTGGGGGGGCGAAGAGGAGCGGAAGGGAGCGAGAAGCGGGTTTTTTCCCCTCCTTGCCAAGGGCCCTGCATAGTTTGGCACGTCCCTCTGAGGACCTGCTGGGACACCTGTTGGGAGGAAAGGAGGGCGGGCGGAGGAATGGAAGTTTGCCTTCTCTTTTCCCCATGCCTCTTCTCTTCAGAAGGGAAAAGTGTGGTTTTGTTTCTCATTCTTGGTACGGTCGATGCGGGAGGGGAGTTGGGGAGCTGACCCCTCTTTATCCGTAGGAACAGCTAGAGTGTCCACTCCGCCCTCTCTTCCCGGGACTGGCTGCTCAGCCCACCTGGCCTGGGCTTCCCTCATCGGGCGCAAAAGGTCGGTTTCGAGGTTCTTTAAGCGCCCTCTTCCCACTTCTGGTCAATCTCCAACTTGCCAATTTTCAGTTACCGCCTGGGAAAGTCGAGGTAAGCAGATGGATGAAATCCAAAGAAGGAAATAGTTGTTTTTCCCTCCTTCTGATCTTGCTCAGGGGTGAGGGTTCTGGCTCACAATGTTAGCCTCCAGGCTGTCTCATTTTGAAGGCGGTGGCGGAGACCCAGGCCATTTCCGCACTAGACTGTTATAGTGCTATTATTCCACTTTCAACATCCTGTAGAATTCTGGAGTTTGTAGTTTACTGAGGCCAAAGAGCCCCCCAACATAAACTGCAAACGCCAGGATTCCATAGGATGTTGAAAGTGGAATAATAACACTACAGTCAGCCCTCCACATTTACAGGTTTCACTTTTGTGGATTTGATTATTCATGGATTATTTGCTGTCACCTCTGTTGCCTCCTTATGCCATTTTTAATAGAGACTGCAAGCCTTCTGAGACTGAGAAATTGCAAATAGTCTTGTAAGTCCCTCTTAAAAATGGTGTGGGGGAGCAGGGGGGGTGGCAGTAAGCCCCACCAGCCCCCCACTTTTGCCTGGTGAAAGGACGCTGGTGCCTCAGAGGAGTCCGTAGTGGGATGAATATGGTGATCGTACTTTTTTTGAGTGTCAAATATGATTTGGGAGGGCCTAGAGCTATTCGTGTTTTTTTCACTTTCATGGGAGTCCAGTGCCCCTAACCCTAGCAAATGTGGAGGGATGACTGTATAACAAGTCTAGTGCACAAACGGCCCCGGTGGGATCCCCACAAAAGAATTGTTACTGTTGCCTCTCAGTGGGTGACCTTTTTTTTTTCCCTTTCCCGGGTTGTGATTTTTTAATCAACGAAATTGGTTAACTATTGAGCAACCCACCTGGGTTGTAGTCACTTGTAGTTGAGGGCAGGTAACAGGGCAGAAGGGAGTGTTTTTGTGAGTGGCCCCCTTCCCTGCTCCTCATGCGCCATTTCTGCACTAGCCTGTTATAGCACTATGATTCCACTTTAAACATCCTATGGAATCCTGGGGTTTGCAGTTTCGAGAGGGGCTGGCTGGCCCCTCCCGAAACTGCAAACCCCAGATTCCATAGGATGTTGAAAATGGAACCATAGTGCTATAACAGGCTAGTGTGGAAATGGCCATGGAGAAGGAAGCCTTGCAACTGGCAGAGATTGCAGAGTGGGGTGAGTCAGAAATACTTTTGCGAAGGAGTGTGTGGGGGAACTACAACAATTCTGAGCTGGCACTTCGTAGTTGCTCAGTGTGTTTTTTCTTCAAGTGTCTCATGGTCTCATTTTGAAAACAAAGGAAAAAAGAATCTGAGGATTCCCAAGAACTACTGACATGTTATCAATTTATAAAGCAAGTCTTTATGTTTGTGATATACACGTGTGTCTGTGTGCACTCACACATAACATGCATGTATGCACAGGTTGGGAATGTGGCTTTTGGCCTACAACTCCCAGAATCCCCCAACTTTCAGGACCAGTGGGGATTCAAGGAGTTGTAGGCCAAAAAAGTACCTTTTCCAAGCACTGTATGTAGAGCTGTGTGTATGGGTATGTATATTTTAAGTTAATATACATTAATCTTGAACAGTTAAAGGTGTAACTACTCCTGTGCTAAACAATCTTGGGTATGTACTTTACTTGAAGACCCTAAGGAGTGCTAGACATGGGACAGACCAAACATCCCTGCAGCTTGGCTCAGCAAGTATCCTCACAACCAGCAGCCTCCTATTAGAAACTGGTGATGAATGGAGGAGTTTGACTAACCTTTGGCCCATCTGCATTTATGGTACCCAATTGCAAAGGAGGATAGGTACGTGTGTGTGTATGTGCTCTCAAGTCACTTGTAGACTTATGGCAACCCATGGAATTTCACAGGGTTTTCTTAGGCAAGGAATACTCAGAGGTGGTTTTGCCAGTTCCTTCCTCTGAAATATAGCCTATAACAGCACCTGGTATTCCTTGGCAGTCTCCCATCCAGGTGTTAAGTGGGGCTAACCCTGCTTAGCTTCCAATATCAGATGATATTAGGTGGCTTTAGGGCATTTAGGGAGAGCCAGTGTGGTGTAGCAGTTTGGATGCTGAGCTACAACTCTGACTCTAGAGAACAGAGTTTGAATCCCTGCTTGGCCATGGAAACCCACTAGGTGACCTTGGGCAAATCGCACTCTTTCAGCCTCAGAGGAGGGCAAAGGCAAACTCCTTTAGAATAAAATCATGCCAAGAAAATCCTTATTCCATGATAGATTTGCCTTAGGGTTGCCATTAAGTGAAAACACACAACAAGGATATTTAGGTTGCTAAAGGAAGATAGGACATTTCTATGAATGGAAGCAAAACAAAACATACCACCACCACCACCACCGCCACCATCAAGCTAAGTGTCAGGGAGTGTTTGAGCAATATGAGGTCGTGGCTGCCCCACTGGAAGAGAGTCAGGATACAAATTATATAGAGGCAGATGTCGATACAGAAGTGTAAAATAGATATTGAATCACTCTGTATATTCATTCAAAGGATAGAAACCTGGGCTTCCTCTGCGTATGGTCATCCTTTAAGCATGTATGTGTTGTTTTTGAAAAGATGATGGCATGGTGTCCCTCCTCATGCCATGATAAGAGCTGATCATAATTCTGTGCCCACAACTAGGGTTGTTGGGTGGCCAGTTTTTAAAACCAAGCCATGGTGTGGCCTACGCCACTCAGCTGCTAATGGAGAAGGAAGCTTTGCCTGCTTCACCTTTAGTGCCACCTTGGAATGCAGCAGTTTTGTGTGGAAAAGTTTTCCCTGCATGCAGGTCTCAGTGAGCACCTCTTAAAAGAATCAAAACAAACTTTAAAAAAAACCAAAACAGACAAACCTCTGCATGCCTTTAAATCAGTAGTCATGCTCACTGGGTTCACACTTGCCTTGGAATCAGGGCGCTGCTAGACAAAAGTCAGGCTGACCTGCTAAGATCTGGAGGCATTGTGTGGATGACTTACTAGCTTTGTTTGTAGCAGTGGGGTAGGGCCTCCCTTTGACTTGACTAGGCTTGTAACTTGCCGTGCAAATCTAAGAGCAGAAGGCAATGGAAGAAACATGTTTGTGTGGGTTTCTCTCTCTCGCACACACACCTGTAATGCAGGGCTGGGGAATATGTTGCCATCCAGCTGTTTTTGGACAGCATCTCGTCGTCATCGCTTCACCACTGGCTATGTTCATTTTGGGCTGCTGGGAAGACACAGTCTAGCAACAACTGAAGGGCTACATAATCTCCAACTGTGACATATTTGCTTTGCATTTTTGTGTGTTAGTGAAAATTTTGCATGGGAGCTCCTTCTTCATGGGGGTAGAGGGATATCTGGTCGCTAAGCTGTCACCTCCCCACCTGTTAGACCAAAGATGGCCAGTTTTCTTTGTTGGCAGGGCTCCTATGCATTTAATCACTAGATGATCAAAAAAATTTTTCCCCTGTGAACTTGTTCTGTATGTTTCAGAAATTTGTTGAATTCTTGTTTATGCTAAAAGTACAGGAGCTGTGCCAGGAAAACAGTGGCTCCATAGTGTTTTGTTTTCTAGCCTAGATTATGCTTTATTTTGCACCAGCATCCACATGTACCGGTACATGCAAGGATACAAACTTTCTGTTTCTTTCTGTCATGTCATAGATGGTCCTGTGTTTCTGAAAGAATATACTTAAGGTTTTCAAAACCTGGTGTCTAGAAGAGACAGATGGGCTGATTCAGGTGTTTGCCCCAGTACTATTTATAACAAATGTAGACTTGGTCCATTCTAGTTCCTGGGTCTCACACACCGAGAAGACAGGTACAAGTAATCCTTAGCTTACACCAGGTGACTCAGTACTATTATATTCAATTAAACTTTAGTTACTTTAGGCTTACTTCAGGCTGTGTTTGTTTTGGAAAGAAAAGTTCAAAGGTGGAGATATTCTTGTCTGGGCTGCAGGGCAAGCCCGGGACGTCTCAATACCTAAGGCAGCAAATCTGAATGGCAGCCTTCTTGTCCTTGTTGACATGGAGCATAATTTGCCAGAACGTTCTTCTTGGTGCTGCTCTTCCATAGCTCCCATTCACACTGGTTGAATTGCTTTTCCTTTCATCAGTGACACCCGTCCGCAGTCCTGTTGTATGGCATCCAAAATCTGACACCAATGGTAGCCACTTTCTCATGATACAGTTCACCTCTGTTGGTCTGCCTAGTAAAGAGCTTTATATGCTGCTAGTGCATATGTCCAGCATTGCCTGGGATTTTCTTTTCTCATAGCTAATACTTGTTAGAAAGATTTGATCCCCTGTGTCTCTAACTCCCCAAAGTGTCTTGTCTGGTACCTATAACTTTTCCCCATATTCCCCAATCCGATCTGTATTCAGAGTTATTAACATAGAGAGGTTGGGTTCCTGAGGGGCTACACTGCTCTCCTCTTTGCTTCTAGGCCTCATCTCCAGAGCAACTGGCCTCTTCAAGACAGACACAGTCGACTGAGGCCGAAGCGCTCTCCGGCTGAGAATTCTAAACTCCCTAAACTGCAAGCCCCAGGATTCCATAGAATCTTCTTAGCCAGCCAATCATATGAAGTCTTCACCTGACACAGCCAATCATATGAGGTCTTTGCCTGACACAGACAGACTTTTGACTTTTATATATTAGATTAAGAAAACTGTTAATTGCCAGGCTGTCCTTCAAATATGTCTCTTGATAGAGTGGGATGCCTTTCAGTTAACAGTGAGGCATGAAGCTGCTCCTACCATGAGGCACAGTAAGGCAGCTCCCTCAGGTGACAGGTGCTGAGAGGCCATGCAGACAAGCCCTAGGCTTCTTCTGAGCTCTGCAGGTGTTCTCCTCCACTGGTGTGAAAGA
This sequence comes from Iguana delicatissima, assembly GCA_948472985.1. Classification (NCBI taxonomy): domain Eukaryota; kingdom Metazoa; phylum Chordata; class Lepidosauria; order Squamata; family Iguanidae; genus Iguana; species Iguana delicatissima. Next base: position 397,363 of record CAOKZL010001239.1, read on the forward strand.
ACTCTATCCTGAGTTCCCTAAACTATCCTGCCCTAGGTGTGGTGGAAAGTGCAGTCTCCCCAAGTGTTGTTCCAGTTAGGTTTTACACATAGACGGGGGAGCCTTTTGCCTCAGGCAGCAAAAAGTCTCTGGACAGCCCTGGCTTATCTCTGTCTGCAAGCAGAGCCTAAATAGTCAGTTTATTTTTTAAGGTGTGCCAAAAAGAGTGTGTATGTTTATTAGGAGATTCTCTCTAACAGATCCTCTCTAACGGATTTTAAAATGTCATACATAATCTATTTTAGAGGTTTTCTACATTCTGTATTTTTAATTTTTGTGTTTGAACTGCACTTGGCCAACACACAGATATGCACACACGCATGTGTACACACACACACTTTATCTCAGTAATAACAAGGACAACAACAATAGCAGTAATACTTAATTTTGGTTGCTTTGCAACATTAATGATTGATTCAGCAGCATCTTTTTTAAAGATAACCTGCTTGCTTTTGATACCTGCACACCCTCATGTAATTCATGCATTCTACCGTCTGTATATTGGGACCTTATGGCTACCATATCTGGCCAATTTTTTTGGTTTCCTTGCTTTTCCCAACGCTTTCTAACTGTTGCGCCACCTGGCCTGGCAAGGAGCACCAAAGGGCTAAAAACCTTGCATACTTTTGTGCATTTGAATTGGCTCTGTTGCCTGAATGTTGCTCTTCTTCTGAAGAAAGATCAGCTCCTCCACACTGTGATTTCCTGCAACATGAAATGAGTGTGTCACACATGAACTGAGTTGGTATCGCCTCCCATTTGACAGATGACTCATAGAAACTTGCCAAAGGTCATGGGAATGAGTCTGCCTAGAAGTTGTCTTTCTGACCTAGACTTTTCCCTGCCAGATTACGATCCCAGAAGGAAGGGAAGAAAGAAGGAGAGGCACTGATAGGCTCATAGCTGCAGAGTTTCTGCTATATAAGCCCTGGGGAAACTGGTTCCTCCTTGTGTTGCTTCAGCTTTCAGGAACTGAAGGTAGTGTGCTTCTTAGATCTTGGAAACATTGCTCTTTTGGACCACAGCAATCAAACTGTAGTCCCCAAAAGTATCTTTTTGAAGCTGTGGTGCTTCTCTAATATCTCAACAAGTGCATTCCAGCTTCTGTGTCTCTTTCTCCCGTCCAGCCGTTTACCCTGAGCTTGCCCTAGGCATAGTCAGGCAGTCTCTCCTAGCATCAGGTTTTGGGAGGCAGCAGCAGGGTAGTGGGAGAGAGAGTACCTGGTGCCTCCAGGTGAGATGACAGGTTTTCTGCCACTGTCAAAATGGAAGCAAGTTCCCCAGTCCAGCCAGGTTTTGTAAATAGAAAGAGGAAAGACCTTGTCTTTTGTTTCATCAGCAACATAATTTGGGCCAGCGCTGACCCTCTCCAGCCACACCTATGCAACCAGGCAACACCTTGCTCTTTCCAATTAAGAATGTGAACTAAGGAATTCCCTGCCACCTGTTGTGATTGTAGCTATTGGTGCAGAATGCTTTTTTAAAAAGGGACTGAACAAATTAATGGAGGCATACATCTGTTGCTAAGAGCCAGCATGGGGCAGTGGTTTGAAAGTTGGGACAATGACCTTGGAGATAAAGGTTCAGTTCCCTTGTTTGGCCATGGAAATCCATGGGGTGGCCTTGGGCATGTCACACATTCTCAGCCCCAGAAAACCCTGTAACAGGTTTGCCTTAGGGTTGCCATAAGTCAGTAACAACTTGAAGGCACACAACAACAACAACAACAACAACATGTCACCACCAGTTGATAATAATATTGCTAAATGCAGTTTCCATGCGGAGATGGAGAATATCAGTGAAGCTCTTGGGGAAGGAATGGAGAAGTCCATACATAGTTTTCACTCTGCTTGTGAACTTCCTAGAGGTACTTAATCATTAGTTTGAAAAGAGAGTGCTGGGCTAGATCACTCTTCTTTAACCTGACTCTCGCCAGATGTGTTAGAATACCACTCCCACAGTCCTGGGACATTGGCTGTGCTGGAGTTGACCAACATTTGGCAAACCTTTATGGTAGATCTTGACCAACCCCGCGTGGATGTTCCTGAGTCACTGATGCAACCCTGTCCTCATCTTCTGAATGTTCTTCTGCTAATGGAAGAATTGACAGAGTGAGGAGAAGAGGAAAATTTCCCGTTTAATTGTTTGTTACTTAACCTTGGTGCACTTGAATTACTTGAGAGCTTCATGCTCTCTGCTATGTGATAAGAGGATTCCTCCTCTAGACAGGGCAGTGCCAGAGTAAGCATAAATGGGCTATTCTGCATAGTGGCGGTCTCACAAGGACTTGGCTTTCAGTTTGGGAGCAGTTTAGCATTAATCATAAATGATCTGGACCTCAGGAGACTAAAATCTGAATTGTGCAGACTTCCAGATGAATCTCTCCAAACTGGAAAACTATAGGCCATTTTATATAATCAACAGATGTAGGGGGTAACATTTTTCTTGGTCTCTTCAGATTAAGACTAAAAATTGGTAGCACAAATATTCCAGTCCTTCCCTTCAAATTCAAACAAAAACCCTGCACTTAGAGAAAACTAGAACTTCTGAATTAGAATGTTTTTCTTTAGCTTTCTGCCTGATGAGCTATATTTCTGTGTGAACAAGCAGTTCTCCAAAGTGTTGTATTCTAACAAGGAGCCTTTGAATGTACCTCCAGATGATACAGTCCAGCTTTTTATTACTTTGACTGTATCATTTGGACTTGTGTAAATGGGAGTGCCTGATGAGTGTAGCTTTGTAATACACACACTGGGAAACATACAGACATAGCTCAAGTTAACAAAGCCTCTGACAAAGAATCTTCTTTTTCCAAAGGCTTTTCATGGGAGTCCATGTCTTTTCTTTTTTCAGCACTGGCACTGGGAGGATGGTGAAGGAGGAGGAGGGCTGGAGAAAGACAGACTTTAAGTGTTGGGTAGAAGCAGTGTGTCTGCGACAAACAATGCAATAAAGCTTGACCTGGGAAAGAATGGGATTCTACTGTAGGTGATACTGCTCTAGGTATGTTTGTGCATATGTACAACAGGCAAGGTAAACAGCTGCCTCCAAATCACTTATGGCACATGTATGAAGAGCAAAACGGAAAGAAAAGGGGAAAGGAGTTTAGTTTCCCTCACCAGCTACCCTGGCATGTTGAAAAAATGTAGATCTATAAGTTTCATCACCAAAATGGAAATCATGAGAAAAGTGGAGGCTGCTGAAAAAAAAAGAATTATCCCAGGACGCATTTGAGAAGAAGCTGCCAAGTGATCTCTACAAGATTCAAAATGTTTTGTTTACTTATGCAAGGCATACCTGACCTGGTCACATGTGCATAATGTTAGCTTTGTATAAAAAGTTTATTGAACTATGTTGAACTGCTCTCCTTTGTGGTATAAGAACCTGTCCCTGTTTTTTCCATGCTATTTCTACCTCTAGAACCAAACTTTTTGTTAAAAAAAGTAAAACCCACAAACACATCTACTTCATTAAATGAGGAAAACCTGTGTATCTAATGCTATCAAGTGCTTAAATAAAATGTGTAGCTTAGTGAGATTTTTTTGGAAGATTCTGTTCTGTTTTTTAATTTAGTTTTTGTTTAATGAAATTGTACACCATCTTGGATTTTTTTGTAATGACAGGCTGTGTGTGTGTATGTGTGTGTGTAGAAAGGCAGTGGTGTATGTGCATATCCACTGGTGGGTGCTGATGTGGTAGAAATTATTCAAGAAAGAGGTTTGGGGGTCAGAGCAGATAGGCCACTGAAAAAACATTAGCTTGTAAGGCCTGGGCTGACAAAGGAAGAGGAACAAATTATTTTTTAGACCACAGTTCCCAGTATCCTGTTGCCAGTATGAACACAGGCCTTGGTGATTGCTGAGTTCTGGATATTATGGACCAAAAAATTAGCTTTTCCCAGTTCTGAGGAGGAACTATGAAAATGTGGATCAAAAATAAGAAGTATGTCCTTCCATCCATGGCTAATCATTCTATGTACATTCTAGGGCCTCTATATTTGTCATATAAAATGAAAGATCTGTCTAATCTAGTATTTATCATCAGTTGTGGACCATCAAATGGCCCAATACCTTTTTTTAGGAGAGCAGCAGGGCCAACTTGGGTCATTTGCACCAATATTTTAAACCTTTGGTACCATAATGGTATTGCGTACATTCAAGCATCAAGCTTTGTCTCTATAGGTATCCCCTGCTTTTCAATGACTTGTTTTTCCATATTCTGCTCTTTTAGCCATTGTAAGTTATTGATGAGAGCTGGCGTGGTATAGTGGTCTGAACATTGTACTACAGCCCCCCTGCAGTCCAGGGTTCAGTTCCCTGCTTGACCATGGAAACCCACTGGGTGACCCTGGGTGCTTCACGCACCCTCAGCCCCCAGAAAACCCTGTGATAGGTTTGTTTTAGGATCACAGTAAGTCTGAAAAGACTTGAAAGCACACAACAGCTAATTATAGTCATGTACCATTCTTTTGCTGCAGGGTCTGCTCTTTTATCAGTTCTTCTCCTCTTGCCTTTTTCCTGTGGGGAATGTGAGGGAATTATGGAGGCTTGCTTGGGGCCACACGCTCGCTCCCAAGTGAACCTTTATAATTCCCTCAAGGTCCTTACAGGAAGAAGTCAAGAAGAGAACAGATGAAAGACTGGGTTCCACTTTTCAACCAATTCTAATTTCTGACAGTGCTCTGGTTCCTAATCTGCCAGATAAATGGGGGGATGCCTGTATGTAGAATGTTCTCCAGCAAATGTCACTCCTTTCTTCTCCTTTTCATTTTAAGATTGGGACTAAATGCTGTACTGTAGCCTTAGCTTTAGGCTTATTGCTGCCCCAATTGCCATTCCCTGCTTTGTCTGACAGCTAGCCTAAAAATGAGTTTTGGCAAACTCCTGGTTGATTATGTTTGGCCTGTTCCACTAAAGATGTTTGATTATGGGTTTTAGAAATGCACTTAGTACATTGTAATTCCTCTGGTTCTGTTCTCTCTATCTCAGATACTTTGCAGAACTGAAAAAAGAACTTGTGGATGGGGGAGCTAAATAGAATGTTAATGGCTCCTCTTTTGAAAAACTAATACCACTTTTTTCCCCTAAGGAAATTTAAAAATAACCTAAGGTGATACAGAGAGAACAAGAGAAAGAAGGTTATATGATTGCAAGGGATCCCAGATTCTGGAAAAAGTGAATGAGGTGACCTCCCAAAATGGCTGGCTTTGCATATCAGAGTAAGCTAGGGTTATGCAGGGTGATGGGACTTGCAGTTATTAAATGGACCACAGATCTTCCATACATAGTTTGCTTAGTGTGAGGTCCAAACACATCAATAGCCAGCCTCTGATTTCTCTCTCTCTCTATCCTTGAAAAGCTATTGAAGTGACTCACTGAAATAGCACACAGGGTTAAGGCTGCAATTTGTTTGGCCACTCCTACTGCATGCAGGAGTGACCAGTCAATGTGTACCAGCATGGTGATTCGCCACCATGAATGAGAATTCTTTTGAATCTCAGCTTTGTTGTGATGTCTGAGCGTGACCAATATGCATCTACTGACACTGGTAACTACTAAATGGATTGAAACCAGCAGGTGATGGTGATGCAGCAGCCAGGATACAAAGATCCTCAAAATTTAGTTCTGCAGTCTCAAAGGGGGCATTGATCAGTCTGCTTCTTTCCGCTGCAACCACATTGCATGGCAAACCACTATGGATGGTATCAAAAGCAGTTTGTGTGTGGTAGCAATGTGTCTGTGTGCATATACAGTTCAAAGCTGAGGGGAAAGCCAAAAATCCTAACAATTGTGTCCAAGCCCTCCTTGGGCATACCTAAAGAAGCTCTTTGGACCTCAACTGATATATAACTGACCCATAGGTTTTCTTTCCACAGAATAGGGAGAAGCTTTCAGAAATAAACAAGAACTTTATTGGTAGCCACAAGACATGACAACTGGAAAGGTAGTCTTGTGGGTTCACATGCTGTGCCAGGCAAGTGCAGACTTTGGAAAAATTCAGTTTCTTGGACTACAACTCTCACAATCCATTGGTTAGCAGGCTGGGAGACTCTGGGGTTTAAAAAAACACCTTTTTGAAGCTCTGGTCAATTTTTGTGACCTAGCTGCCTTGGTCTTGAACTTTCCTGGATGCAGGCAGGAGTGCTGGGTGAAGTGGACAATTGATCTGATTCAGTAAATAAATGCCTACAGTCTGACAGTTAAACAGTGCAGTTTTATTTTCCACACTGGTGATGGAGAGATGATTGATGTGCACTCCCACTCAACCAGTCATCTGGGGAATGTTCTCATTGAAATGGCCTGCACAGGCAGTTGGGGTTGTGCTTGCCTATGCAGGAAGGGAAAAAGGTACTTCTGGGAAATCTGCTGTGGGTAAGACAGGAGGCAGCAGTGGTGAGAAAGAGCAGGAAGAAAGGATTGGAGTGTTCTTGTTAGTCATTATCCCTGCTGGAGTGTTCTCAGTGAGCACAGTGCTTTACTGAGTAAAGAGGACAGTTCCTGCCCCAGGCATCTTACAGTCCAAAATGCCACATCAGGAGGGGAAAGGAAACCAGAGAAGAAGCTGTGATTATTTCATTTGCATATGATTCAGCATGGTCACAGGCTGAGTTATGCAGTATCAGAGTATGTCACACTTCTTGGCAAATGCTAGAGGAATCTCTAGCACAAGAATGGGGAGCCTTGGCCTCTGTGGATGTTTGGACTTCAGCACCCAGAAACCTCACCCAGCAAAGCCATTGGAAAGAGATTGTGGGAGTTGCTGTCCAACACATCTGGAGGGTTCCACATCTCTGGTCCAGATTGTATGTAAGGCCTGAGGGCATGGATTGAGGTTCCTGCATTCCATTATTTCAGAGAAGGATTTATCATTTGGGGAGTTGCTCAGGAACACAAGGCTTGCTGAGGATGTTTTGGTGTGAAACCAGCAGAAAGGAATGGTTGTGGGCTTCTCTTTTCTACAGGGTGTAGGAGTGTAGGGTATGTGGTATAAAGGCCTACAAAGGTTGATCATCTAAGTTTGGAGCATCCTGCTGTGTCAACAAGTGGTGAAAGGATTGTGTGCGTTAAAATGAAGTGAGCACTGAGGACTTTGTGCAAGTTGAGCGATCTGTGGAAGTGATGCAGTAAGAGGGCCTTAGTGGGTCAGCTGTGGAATTGTGCTTACTGCAGGAGTGTGGAACCTGTGCTCCTCCAGAGAGGATGCTGTGTGTTGGTGAGACTCTCATTGCCATCAGACTGGACTAGTGGCCATGCTGACTTGGGCTGCTGGGAGTCCTGACAACATCTGGAGGGCCACCTGTCCCTTACTGGTTGTATACTTGGCCCAGAATGGACTCTGTGGAAATGACTTGCACCTCTTTGTGAAAGAAACTGGCCATGAAAATGACGCAGCTTTTCAACATTGTAAGTTCCCCCTTCTCCCCTCCAGAATGTTCAGGATTTTCCATTTTAATGAGAGAAGAGTATTTAAATCGGAGCAGGATTCATGTAGCCCTCAGACTTTGGTTGGATTTCAACTCCCAGCAGCCCAAGCCAGCAAAGGTAATGGTGAGGAATGCTGTGATTTGCAGTCCTATAATTTCTGCATGATTCACACCAATGGTTTAAATGTATTCATTTAAACACACAGTATTCACACACACAGACACACTGGCACTGCCAAGACGAGGATCAGAAGGAGAGCAATTGTGTCTGCTGCCAGTTTCACATTTCTAATAGCACATCTATGGCAAATAGCATGTGTGGGTATTTTAGTATCTGAAATCTTACCCTTCAATGTTATTGGCATTCCCAGAATGGCTTAGAGGAAAAGAAATATAAAAATACAATAGCAAAATAAAATTGTGTGCACAGAGAGAACTCTAGCCTGAAAAACTCTGTAAGAGCTAAAAATTACAAAACTTGAAAACAAGAAAAATACAGGGAGAGAGGAGAGAGAAGGCATGCTTGGCTCATGGGAGAAAGAGAAAGAGTTGGTGAGCCCCGTCTAAAGGTCTGTTTGTAGGTACACAGACTAGACTCTCCCCGTCCTTGGCTGGGTGCCAGAACGGGAGGATGTGGAGCCAGAAAAATAGATCCTGCAGAGCGGTTAAGCTTTTAAAAAATGCTGCTAGTCCTCCTCTCTCTCGTTCCCCCCTCTTCTCTCCATCCACATTTTTAAACCTGGAGGCAGGCCACTGGGGTGATTTTGAATGTAACTTATGGGGGCCTTTTCCAAAGAAGCAGCTGTGTTAGTCTCTTATAGCATAGAAAAGGAGGAAAGGAGAGGGAGGAAAAAACTGAAATGTGGCAATACCTTTACAACTAAGGCCGTTTCCGCACTACGTTCTTATTACAGCGTGATGATTCCACTTTCAACATCCTGTGGAATCCTGGTGTTTGCAGTTTAGGGAGGGGCTCGCCAGCCCCTCCCTAAACTGCAAACCCCAGGTCCATAGGATGTTGAAAGTGGAATCATTGCGCTATAAGAGTATAGTGCAGAAATGACCTAACTGGTTTTTATTTTCTCATGAGCTTTCGAAGATATAAACCCACTTCTACAGATGCATTATCCAGTGGTATTAAGGCCTCAGGTATAAAGCATCTTTGTAGAGAGGTTACATGTCATGTAGGGTTCCCTTGAAATGTTAAGAAAGTGCCTTGTACTAGCTATGTCTCCAGGTGTCCCCATGCATGAACACAGGCTGGCTATTTTTAGTTCCCTCCTGTCCCACCCTGAAGGTTTTTGAGGGGAAGGTTAACAATGAATTTCAAAATGTTCCTGTCTCAATTCCCCCCCCCACTTGCTGAAATGGATGAGAAGGTGTATTTTTGGCTTGCTCCCCACCCTCCAGATAGTAAAAGGCACCAGATCCTGTCTGATTATGGAGGCTGAGCAGGGTCAGCCCTGATTAATACTTGGATGGGAGACTGCCAACAAATACCAGGTGCTGTAGGCTATATTTCAGAAGAAGAAACTGACAAAAACACTTCTGAGTATTCCTTGCCAGACAAAACCCTATGAAGGCACATATACACACTTGGTATTCATATAACTTTCTGAGGCATGTTCAAAGCACTTCAGATATTCCTCATCTAAATAATCTTTGCAATGCTTTGTCTTGTACATCAGTATGATGACCCCATTTATGGATTGGTGGGTAGTTTTCTTAGAGCCCACCCAGATGTGGAATTCAAATGAGGGTTTTGCTGATCCTTGCCTCTCTTAAGCAACAGTGCTAACATAGCTGAATGGACATCTCAGCAGTTGCACTCCAGATTGTAACTGCAGCCCTGTGAATGACAGCAGTGTTCTTACCTGCTTTCCAAAACAAAGGCAATTTATTCATGTATTACATTTATATCCTCTTTTCCTTCAGTGCACTTAAGCTGTCGTACGTGGATCTGTTCCTCCCCACCTCCTCCTCACAACAACCCTGTGAGGTAGGTCAGGAGACAGAGACTGGTCCAAGGTTACCCAGTAAGTTTCATGACTCAGGGGAAACTTGAACATCCTTCATCACAGCCTAGCATTCTAATTCAGTGGCGGCTGCTGACTCCCTTATCAATGGGATCACTATGGTGAGTCTGCTCCGGATTTTAGCCTGAAATTTAAGGAAGCTATTCAAGGTGCTGAACCCTGCCTTCAAAACTGATTTGGCACTTTGGATAGCTCATTTAAAGTTTAGGCTAAAATCCAGAGTGGATTCAACTCTCCTTCAACAGGGAAGCCACCAACAGCCAGTGTCTCTATGCACTAGCTCACTCGGGCTTCACATATCACCCAGCAACAATCTCCCTGCCCTCCTTTTGCATATACAGTTGGCCCTCCACATTTGCAGGTTTGACTTTCATGGAGTTGATCATTTGTGAGTTTCTCCAACTCTTCCCCCTTCACATCAGGTGCTTCTTTTTGGGGGGAACTTTCCCTCTCCGTGACTCCAGATCAGGCCATTAAATGCTTTAAAAACCCACCTCTGGTACTCCTTGTCCTTCAGCTGCTGTCTGGCCAGCTAAGGATGGTTCACAACCCAAATTCCCTGCACCACAACCCCTCTCCCGATGCCCCTTACACCCTAGGAAAGAGATGGGTGAGAGAGAGGACGTATAGGGTCACCATGCCAACCTCTCCTTCCCTCTCCTTTCCCTGATCTGGTTTGGACTCTGGGTGCCAGCCCTCCCTACCCTGCCTCAGCCCCCTTTCCAGAGACACATTTTGATATTTGCAATTTTTTCACTTTTGCGAGGGTCCTGTGCCCCTAATCTTAGCAAATGTGGAGGGTTGAGTATATATTCAATACTTGCAGCCAGCCCTAACTTTCTAACAAATAAGAATACAAAAATGGTGCTGATTTCAGGAGGGAGGGCTGTGATAGCCATTTTAGTCTATGACAGCAAGAACAGAAAGGATTGTTGTGGCATCTTGAAGGCTAACAAGTTTTTTTTGGCATAGGCTTTTGTAGACTGCAGCCTACTTCATCAGGTGCCTGGAGTAGCGTCGCACTTGGCAGATTACTGTACATAAGTGAGTGGGGAATGAAGTCTGAATGTTAACAGAAACTAGTCATATGGTAACACAGGCATCGTAGCCTAGATAAGCAAATTAAAACTTCTGTTATGATGTAGGGGAGGGGATGGAGCCTTTGTCACTTTTCAAAAGTCTTTTCAAAGATGCCTGTGATACAATTCAGCCACTATTAAAATAATCATCAAGAGTATTGCAAGAGATGGCCCTGTTAGTCTGTTGTAGCAGAAGAAGACATAAAGGAATCCACTAGTCCCTTTGAGGCTAACTGGGGTGAAGTCATTTCTAGCATAAGCTTTCTTGGACTACAGTGTATCTGATACAGTGGACTGTAAAGCATATGCTGGAGATTTCCTCTTTCCAGTTAGCCTTAAAGGTGCTACTGTATGCCTTTTTATAGTAATCACAAGTGTCTGGTAGGTTTTTTTTAATTTTCATTTCAGTTCCTGTTTCCTTCACTGATTACATCACTCACCCAAATCTATATATAAAAATTTGCCATCTGAGGTGACATTCCACATTTTTCCCGGCATGGACTGTAATCTGTGAATGCTGAAGCCAAATAAAACTTCATTGACTTAAAGATATCACAGGACTCAGATATTATTTTGCTCAGACAGTGGCTGGAATTGTATTGTTTAGTCCCAACTAGAATCAGTTGTTGAATGGTGAATTGACACATAGGTAAATCAAATTGATTCAGTGGTTTTGCTCTCCTCGGGTGTAACAGTAGGATTTAGGCATATGAGTGCAGTGCTAGGCCTGAATAGCTGTAAGTCCCACTGAACTCAGTAGGACTTGCTTTTTCAGCAGATGGGGCTAGACTGTACATAACAGTGTCCAAGGTGCCCAAATATTGCACTGCTTTGGTGACATGATTAGGGTCCCTCTTCTCCTTGCATTAACTGTTAAAAACTTGCTACGGTTTGCAAATCGAGTCACTGTTTGAAGTACACACACATTGGGACTAAGCTGGAAAATTATTTTGTATTCAGACATCATAAATTTGAATTCTTTATCATCATATAACATCTTGCACCCGAAATCCGTTTCCTGCCCTTCATCTTCCAGAAGCCCAGTATATGCTGTAAAAATTGTTTCTAAGTCAGGCTTAGATTCAGAGTTGCAACTTGTGCAGGGGCGGGCAACTGCAGAGAGTGCCAGGGTGCACTGTGGGCATCTTGGGTTGTGGGAGCAAAACTGGTGTCTTTTGCAGAGGTTTTGCCATTTTTAGTTGAAAGAACTGGTGAAGAAAATTAAACATATTTTTGGGGCTGGCTGGAGCGCTCCAAAAGCTGTAAACTGGCCACATGTGACCTGTGGGGTGCATTTCTCTACTGCTGCACTAGCAGCTGCCAATCCAGCAGGATCTCTTTCCTTCCCTTGCTGGCCCCCCAAAGCTGTTCCGGAGGCTTGGAAAACATCATTATCAGGTATAGGTAAAAATTTATATCAGAAAAAAACACACAAAAGTTAAAATATAACTAAACTGTCAATATAACTAAAAGCAAGCTAAAAATATCACCATGAGAAGGGAGAAAAAAAGAAATGTGGACAATACAGCACATTGTTAAAAGTGTTTTTCATATATATCGTAAGTTCCCAAAACCTGTTGGAGCAAAACAGTCTCCAGCAGATTTGGGAGCTGTATGGAGGGCTGGGGTGTGTGTGAGAGGGAACTTACCTTTTCCCAGTTCTGCTGACATACATAGTCCTTTTGGAGCAACCTCCTTGGATCTGAGCCCCTGTGTCTTCTGCCATTCCAGTAGGTACATTATATTATCACAGGCACAGATGTATTATACAGTATATTTATATATATATATGTGTGTGTGTGTGTATGAATACACACACACACATACTGTTCCAACTTAATAGGTACCGCTGGAGGGTGCGGTGCTGTCCCCTAGGAAAAAAAAAGAACATTGTGACCCAAGTATTTGGTTGAACTGGTTCTTTCCAGCTGCCTGGGCTTGTTCATTTTTTAAAGAACCATTTGACAGGCACTCTTAGTCTATTCCTTGGAAGTTTGCTTAGGACTTGTTTGGCTTATGACATGGGTTTGTTACCAAGGGTACACTTGGCAGGGCAGGGCACAGTAGCCAGCTTAAGTTAAGTGTGAAGCTCAAAAATGAAACCTGTTCAGTGAATGATTCCACACAGAGCATGCGTGTTGCCCTTGATGACAGAGGAAGTAATTTTTGGCCTGATGCCCACAGGATACTGCAGTGACAGTTTGCATCAATATGAGGGCTTGGAAATTCATCTGATTTCATCCAAGAGGCTGTGGCTGCATCAGGTCAGGTGTCAACTTCCTTCATGTGGCTTCCTCTCTGCTTTTCACCCCTTTAAATTACTTCAGGTAAATTTCCAGTTTAGGAGAACATTTGTTCAGCCATTAGCTTTGATGAGGAAATATAAACTGACCGTACCTGGTTATTAACAAGAAAACAGGGAATAGCCATTTCTCTGATGAGCCATGCAGGTTTGAATGTATAACCTTCAAAATATGTTTTTATTGTGAAAATTTTAATAATTTTTTTTAAAAAATATGTTTTTATTAGATCTTTGGGATTGTTCCTTCTGTATCACTGTGTCACACTTGTTGCTGATCATAATTAAATATCCCTAAAATGGATAGAAGACCTATTCTACTCTGTTTTATAGAGAATTTGTACTACAAGCTCAGTTAAGTCATATAACTAAGACCCAGAATGGATCTTTTAAAAAACAATTCAAACCAGATTCATTTTTATCTTATTTTTGAACAGGATCACAAACAGAAATCATGTAGATGTAGCGTACCTTGATTTCAGTTAAGCTTTTGACAAAATCTCCCATGATACTCTTGCAGACACGCTGGTATAAATGTAGGCTAGACAATGCCTCTGTTGGGTGGATTTATAGTTGACTGATTGCCAAACCTGGAAGAGTCTTCACCAGTGGTTTCCCATCATCAAGGACAGAAGTGACAAGTGTCCTGGAGCTGGTGTTGTTCCACATCTATATGAATGACTTGGATAAATAAGTAGAGTGGATGCCCGTCAAATGTGTAGGTGACACTGAATTGGGAGGGAATGCTAACGCCTCAGAAGACAGAATAAGAATTTGAGGTGACTTCAGCAGACTGGAGAGATGGGCTAAAACTAAGAAATGAATTTCAACAGGGATAAAGGGAAAGCTCATACATTTAGGTAGAACTCCCTCCTTCTACTGATATAGGTTGCCTGATACCTGGCTTGATAGCAGAAAGCATGAAAAGGATCTCGGGGTCTTAGTAGAGGACAAGGTAAATATGAATCACTAATGTGGCACAGTAACAAATAATCTAATGCAGTTCTACGATGTATGAGCAAAACTGTAATGTACAGATCAAGGGAAGTAAGAGTTCCACTCTGTTGTGCTTTGGTTAAAGTTTGCATGGAATACCGTGTCCAGTTCCGAGCACCGCAGCCTAAGAATGATAGCAGCAAGGTAGAATGTATCCAAAGGAAGGCAACCAGCATGATAAAGGGTCTGCAAACCAAGCTCTGTCAAGAAGGACAGAGGGAGCTGGTTGTGTTTAGCTGGCAGAAGAGAATGCTGAGAATATGATAGTCATCTTCAAATATATGAAAGACTGTCAGATAGAAGATGTTTTCTTTTGCTCCAGAAGTAGGAACTGAACCAACACATTCAAATTACACAAAAGGAGATTTCAAATAAACATTAGGAGGACCCTCCTGATGTTAAGAGCTGTTTAAGAACGGAATAGACTATCTATTGGTGGTTTTCAAATAGAAGTTGAATGGTAACCTGTCAGATATGTTTTTACTGTGAATTTCCTCTTTGACAGAGGGTTGGTTTAGATGACTCTTGAGATCCCTTCCAACTCAACAGTTCAGTGATTCTTTATGCAGTTTTGTCCAGTGATGAAGACTGCTTTGTGTTCGGTATTATTGTAGACTGGCAGTCCTTGGTTTTCTTAATATTTAATTACAGAGTATGTCACCATTTTTACCTAATATCTGTCCTATTCTGTATCAGCATGTGTCTCTGACATAGTTTTTCATAATTCCATTTTAAAGAACTGATGCTGAAAGTCATAATTCAGCCAACTATATAGAAGTTACAGTTAAAATTACCTAACAAAGAGATATATTTTTCATGAGATCGTTGTGAGGTTCTTGTGTTTGGAAGTGCATAGCAAGGCCAGCCCTACCATTAGACAAGTGGCCTCCTTCGGTGGCTGGATGTAGAAGCAATGAATCAGGCTGTTCTCACAACTGGGAGGTTTCTTCTGTTGCTGTGCAGACTCCTTCCCTTTCTTCCTAGCTCCACCATCCCCTCCCTTGTTGCTCGCTTGCCACTTACCCCTCTCCTCTCCCTCTTCCCAGCGGTGAACTTGTCCCCCTGCTTGTCCCGTCTCCTCTGTCTATGAAGAACCAATAGGACATGAACCCCTTTAAATAGCATAGGGAGGAGGAGGAGGCAGCGGCACGGTGCCTGGAGCCAGAAAGATTGAGGCAACAACAGTGTTACTTGCAATTCAAGTGAGCTTTGCCTTTCAATGGTGTGTAGCATCCCCTTAGCACTCACACAGAAATTGCAGAAAAGAATCCATAGAAGAAGGGCAATATTGGGAATTTTCCCCAACCTGTGTTTCTTACCTCAGTGTGGGGTGTTGTAACCAGTGCGGTGAGACATGAGGCTGGTGTCTCACATACCTTGTCTCAGTGTCACTTTAACAAAACCCAAGTATCTCAGCCAGGGCTTCGTCCACAGAAAATTATTTGGGAACTTGCTGCCTCTTATTTTTGGGTTTGGTGTTTTGTTATGCCCAGTTTAAAAAAAAATAGCAGGGAATGGTATGCAATTCTAATTTCTACTTGAATTGATATAATTCTTCTACCTTTACTGAAGAAATCATGAACTTCAAGACAAGCCAAAACATTCAGGGTTGGATGCGGTGACTTAAGCTTATCTATATTACTGCTTAAGAAGATACTATTATCATTAGTCTTAAAAACCAGTAGAACACAATTGTTGTCATTCCATTCTTACAGGCTGAAGACTGGGCCAAAGTGACTTGTCCAAGGCCACCCAGTGCATTTGAGGCACAGCCGAGATTTGAACCTCTGTGTTTTGGGGTCCAAGTGCAACCAAGCCAGTTCCTGCTTCACAAACAGGAGGTAGGATGATATTTTCCCCTCATTCTAGTATGGGAGCTTAGTGGTATATCTTTTCTTAAAAACTGCTTCACCTCCCTACAATTAGGTAGCAAATTTCATCCAATCCTGCAGAAAGCTGGGGTTTCCGAAGATATAGGAGTCTTATTGCTGCTGGACTGGACTTCCATGGGAGGGTAGATTGGCGCCATGCCTCTTGTCATTCCATCAGCAGGGAAACATCTCCTTATTCTGGCAGGCTTTTTTTTTTTTTAATTGGAGGGAGGGGAATATCTGGCTGCTGAGGAAAGCATACCCCCTATATTTCACAAATGAAAACTAGGACATAGGTGGCCAAAGAAGAACATCAGAGTGTACTCAAGATGGCAAAAATTATTAATGAGGAAGAATGCTTAAGCTGCAGCAGTGTGCTTTTGCCTGAGTCTACAGGGAAGGGCAGATTCTATCCCTTCCTCTCCCCACTGCTGAGTTAACTGAATGCCAGCTACTCAGTTTGCAGCAACTAAAGTAAGCTGAGGACCAAGGTGGACATATGGGAGGAGAGGAGAGAAACTGGGATATGTTGAAAACGTGGGAGTACAGAGAATTAATGAGGTCTGTCCCTGCCAGATTAAGGCAGTTGGAGGGTATGAGAAAGGGCTTCTGAGAAGGAGTGCCATCCTTTGTAACTGGGGTGTTTTTAAATTGCTTGTAGCTCAGTTGTGTTATTTATTTTGACAGTCTAAATGACAGATCAGAATCCTGTTGGTGACATACACTGGCGTAACCTCTTGAGGGCACTGAAGATTTGGGAGAGCAAAACCCTCCCTTTCTTTTGGCTGCAAAATTTCGCTGGATGGTGTCTGGGAGCCTCCTGCTCTCTGGCCACTGATTGGCCATCAAGGTGCACCCCAGTCCCAGCACCAGAAAGGAAAGCCTGACAAAAATATGGCTGGCAGAGTTTTATGCTCCGGCAGCACTGACAACACTGACAATCGTATTTTTTACACGTGTGTGTGTGCACGTGCTTTAATTTTACTACAACCTTCTTTGAGTCTATTCTGAGAGAAAGGAGGAATATAAACCAAATGAGTAAAACATTTTCCCCTCCCTCCCTCCCTCCCTCCCTCCCTCCCTCCCGTCTGTCTGTCTGTCTGTCTGTCTTTCTCTCTCTCTCTCTCTTTCTTTCTTTCTTTCTTTCTTTCTTTCTTTCTTTCTTTCTTTCTTTCTTTCTTTCTTTCTTTCTTTCTGTGGGCCTTTCCACTCTACACTGTTATAGTGCTATCATTCCACTTTCGTCATCCTGTGGAATTCTGAGCTTTGTAGTTACTGAGGCCAAAGACCTCTCTGGCTGAGAATTCTAAATGTCCCTTTCAAATTGCAAACCCCAAGATTCCATAGGATATTGAAAGTGGAATAATAGTACTATAACAGTGTATTTTTTTTATTATATATTATATTTGTATGCCACCTTTCTCCCTGAATGGGACCCAAGTCAGCTCTCAACAACAAATTAAAACATCAAAACATTTTAAAGCAATTAAAAACATTAAAAACACATAAAATCATTAAAAAACCTAATACAATATTCAATTAAAACAAGTCGATAAATAAAGCTCCCCCAGCTTACATAAAAGCCTGTTTAAAATTAAAAGTTTTAGCTTCTGGCAAAAGGAAAGCAGGGAGAGGGCCTGCCTAGCCTCCTGTGGAAGAGCGTTCCACAGGGTGGGAGCAGCCACAGAGTGTAGTGTGGAAAGGCACTGTGTGTACATAGATACGCGCGCACGCACACACACACACATGCACATGCATATATGTTTATTTTCTCTAGTTGGTAACCAGCCATTTGCTGTCATTGTCACATTAATACAGGACTTCACCTACTGAAGACAAGGCTGGGGCGTTTGGAGGCTGCCGCAGTGCAAAAGAAGACTATTATAGCCAGAAAACCATACTCTGGAAGGCAGGGGAGATCTCTGCTTCCCCTGCCCCTCTGTTGGCTGGGGAGGTGGGCAATGGCACGCTCAGGACAGCTTGCACTCCTTCTGACAGTGTCTTTTCAGTCCTTCTTACAACATGCCTTGGCTCAAGGTCAGTGTTCACTTCACTGCTGTACATAGGATTGTTTACGAGGATAAAATAGGGAGGAGACAACATCTTGCAACTGCAAGTTACCTTGAGTTCTTTAGAGGAAAGATAGGATATAAATGGAAAGGCAATTTGAAGGTGATGTTGGTTCGGGAGGGACTGGAACTTTTGGCACCTATTCTGGGTTGCATCTTGTTTGCTGTTCTGCCGAAAAGACATAATTGCAGCAACAACAAGGAAGAATGACTTTCTAAATCATCTTCCTCTGAATCAATAAAACTCTT
This sequence comes from Iguana delicatissima, assembly GCA_948472985.1. Taxonomy (NCBI): domain Eukaryota; kingdom Metazoa; phylum Chordata; class Lepidosauria; order Squamata; family Iguanidae; genus Iguana; species Iguana delicatissima. The sequence goes on from CAOKZL010001239.1 coordinate 415,424, forward strand.
GATCACAAAACTCTTCTTCCACATGGATCTCAAAGTGAGGAATTTGCTGCCTCTGGACTCTGTAACAGGTTGTATGTCTGTCACAAGAAAGGTTAGCTTTGTTTTGGCAGACATCCATAGGATCTTTCATACTGTCAGTTGCTAAATATTGTTGTTTGCCAATGTTTAAATATTGTTCAGTATAAAACATTGCTACATGTTGGCCATTTTATACTGTGCATAATATTAAATAACATTGCATGTCAAATATAGCAAGGATGGGCAAACTTGAAGTTTCTGGGATCTGCTTTAAAAAAATGGGAATACTGAGGTCCACTTACTGGAGCTCAGTGCGAAAAACAGAGCTGGAATTGAAGAATTCTAAACTCTCTGGGCTTTGTTGTGAGACCAAGGACTGGTGCTCACAGTCATTCCATTTGAGAATCCACTTCCCCATTACTTCATTTAAGTGGTATAATTTAGGGCAGAAGAGGAGTTGTTTTGCTGTTGTTAATCTGGAGTCAGATATTCTTCCTGATTTATTGCTGATCACTCAGAGATCTATCAACAGAGCCAGATCTATGTTCCATTCATTGGGCAGCAACTATGAGATCTGAAATATCAAATTAAAATGGAAAGGAAGGAAAGTGGAGGAAAGGAGTCTTGCGGCACCTGTACAACTGACTGATTTGTTTTAAGCATGATTTTCTTGGATTATAAATCCTGGTAATACCGAATTACAATACAAGTGGACTGTCATCTGCAAAAGGTCATACTAAAATAAATCACTTGGTCTTAGATGTGTCCAAACCTCTCCCCACTACCACACTTTCCTTTCCTCCTCCTCTTCCTTTTTATTTAAAGAGACTAGCCTGGCATTCTCTTTCAAAATAAAATGTGTTGCCAAGTATAGCTGTCAATACAGGTGTACAGAGGTCTGAAAACACCTTAATTTGCAGGGAGAATTAGCACAGCTGGGGAAGGGGTATTGCTTTGGGCTGTAGTGTTCTGGATGGTGGTCTCAGTCACCCACCTTCCTCATTTCAGGACTTGGTTTAAGATTAGAGAACTGCAGTTTGAACAGGGCTGTGAGGCTCAAGATTCCGGGTGTAGCTCCAGATCAAGATCAGTGAGAAAGCAGAGTTGAATTCCTCCACCTTGGAAGGCCCTGTGGCCTTCCTTGAGGCGCTCCCTCTTTTCCTGCCAACTAGGCCTTGCCTGAGAGCAAAACACTTTCTGGGCGTGGATCAGGCTCCTTTTGTTGAAGGAGTGAGCTCCGGCTGACTCACTGGTGCCATCCTGCTCCAGTGGGTGTGGATTTTCTGAAACGTCAGGCAAAGGCGGAGGAAACCTGGTTGCTCCTCTACCTTGTGTTACCTTCTCACAGCTGTTAGAACAGTGCCCAGCCTGAGATGGAAACAGAATACCTGAGAGCAGAAACTGCCTAAATATGAACCACACCTCTCCCAGGAGAGGTTGAAAGTAATGGGGTTTAAGCCTGTGCCTAAGTGAATGAATGCTTCTGGAGGAAGACAAGATCAGAAAACTCAGGCCTCGCGTACTCAAACTGCCTATCCACTCACCATCACTCTGGATAGTGTAGAGCAAGGAGTCTGAGGGCTGCTTTATCCTCAGCATATTTTGTGCGTGTGTGTACGTGTGCCCACCTAAATGTTGGCTATGGCAAGTAGATGTTTACCAAAATGTGTCAAGTACATATAGAGCCACTAGGACTCTTGAGTGAATTCTTGAGGTCTGGGAAATGTGTGGCCCTCCAGGACTGCAATACCTATTGGCTGTAGCCAAGATAGCCCCTAGTGCAGGATGATGGGACCTGTGGTCCAACAATATCTGGTGGACCATGCATTCCCTCCCCTGCTATAGAGTGAAGGAGCAAAGAAATGCACAAAGATATACCAGCACCTCCATTCGCCCATCTAGTTCAAAGCAATTAAGAGGCAACAATTTTTTTTTTGTTATTTTGAAAGCAAATAATTACTTTTAAAACTTGTGACATGAATGTTAGTGAATTTGTTTGGGTGTGTTTGAACTGTAACTGAATCCCATTTGGGAGAAAGGCGGGATATAAAGGCAATAAATAAATAACTAGTAACTTTCTAAGCCCCGGGGTTAATTAACAGAAGCACATGGAAAGAGCTTATTCTGCTCTATTCTGTATTGGTGCCACCGTATCTAGAATATAGTACTGTGTCTAGTTAGAGGTACCACATTTTAAGAAGAAGGACTGGAAAATGTTGAGAAGAGGTGGTCAAGGATAATTAAGGGTGTGGAAGCCAAGTTCTGTGAATTAAGCCTGAAAGAGCAGAGTCTGTGGACCTTTGTGAAGATTAAGGAGGGGTGTAGCAGTGGCCTTCTCTTATGCAGAAGATGGTGCAAACCTGTTGTCTTTTGCAGCAGAGGGCAGGCCTAGAACAAGTGGGTAGAAATTTCAGGGAAGCAGATTTTGCCTAAATGTGAGAAGGAACTCCTTAGTGAAAAGAGTTGTTTGAGAATAGAACAGATTGCCTCACTAGGCAGTAAATTCTTCTTTGCAGGAATATTTATTTAAGCAGAGGGCTGGATGGTTATCTCTCAGGGATATTGCAGTTACATTCGGTACTGCAGTGCAGGATTGAGCAGCAAGATGGCCTAATTTACTTCCAATTTATATTCCAGTTTTATAGCATTTAAGGCAGCCCAAAGTCCTTTCTTTCTGTATTTCTAACTCTGTCTTTTTTTGTGTGTCTCCAATTCAGACAACAGTACAGGGGGACCCACGTCATCTCCGTCTTATAACCTTTCGGTATGTAAGTCTTTTTGATGCTCTTCTTGGGGAAAAAAGCCTTGAATTGTGTCCAGAGTACTAGTTCTCCTGAGCAGGGCAAGGGGAAGGCTGGGCTGATTATAGGTTATCTTGATTTGGCTATTCTTCTACCAGGACAGCCCTCCCTGCTTCCTGCTAGCTGGAATGGGAAAGGGCAGAGCTAGAGGGGATTCAGGGGAAGGGGAGAGTACAGTCCAACAATTTCTAGGAAAGGGCATAATGAGACCTTTAGCTATTGTGTCAATGTGGGTAGATACTGCCATATCCAAGGCTGTGGAATTCTGCGTCCAGTTCTGGGCACCTCAATTCAAGAAGGATGTTGACAATCTGGAATATGTCCAGAGGAGGGCGACCAAAATGGTGAAGGGTCTGGAAGCCATGCCCTATGAGGAACAGCTTAGGGAGCTGGGTATGTTTAGTCTGCAGAAAGGAGGGTTAAGAGGGGACATGATAGCCATGTTTAAATATTTGAAGGGATGTCATCTTGAGGAGGGAGTGGGCTTGTTTTCTGCTGCTCCAGAGACTAGGACAGGGAGCAATAGATTCAAGCTGTAGGAAAGGCGATTCCACCTGAACCTCAGGAAGAACTTCCTGATGGTCAGAGCTGTCTGGTAGTGGAATATGCTGCCTCCATGGAGTGTGGTGGAGTCTCCTTCTTTGGAGGTTTTTGAGCAGAGGCTGGATGGCCATCTGTTGGGAGTGCTTTGATGGGTGTTCCTGCACAGAAGGGGGTTAGACTGGATGGCCCGGGGTCTCTTCCAACTGTATGATTCTATGATTCTAAGGCAATCCTATCAGTACTATGCAAAATTGTATTGTAACAAACAGGAAGAAATTTATAACAATGAAGATGTATCATGTGAGAAGTGTACCTTGAAGAAAAAGGGAGGGGGAGAGAGAGAGAGATGGATTCCCCACTACACTGCAGTCAAGTGATTTTTTTGTGGTGGCAGTAGCCACAACTTGGCAAAGTTGCTCTTTTGGAAGTTAGTGAGTTTTTCTTACTCCTTTTTTATTTTCTCATGGCAGAGCTCTGAGTTGGCAGCAGCCATAGCCGTGCCTTGTGTCTTTGGAGGCCTCCTGCTGATTGGCCTTCTGGTTTTCATAGGACTCAAAATCCGTGAGAAGCGCCAGACGGAAGGCACCTACCGGCCCAGCAGTGAGGAGCAGGCGGGTGCCCGTGTGGAGACAAACACCAACCTCAAGCTGCCCCCGGAAGAGCGACTCATCTAAGATGGAGAAGGGGCTCTGCTCTTGGCACCTACCTTGGAAGGAGCTAGTCAGCAGCCCAGACTGTACAAAAAAGAAAGGAAGCAAGCAAAAAAAAAATGGACCATTTGCTGCCGTTGTGCTGTTGGTACCTCCCTCAGCATTACAGCCAGGCTGGGTGTGAACGGCAAATGGGAGAGGTCCTAAATTTCTCAACAATTGTTTTGAGGACCCTCTGGCACTGACATAACAACAATGGGATGAAAGACAGCCAGTTTGGAGTGAGTGTTACCTCTCTGCTCAGGCAGAAGAGAAGGGATATCCTCCCCTTCAAGGGATGCCCAGTGCCCCAGAGTTGCATCCTCTTTCTGTCTTGTCCAGAAGAACAAAATTGTCTGCCTGCTATTTGAGGAGTGGAGGGGTTTGTCTCCCCAGCTGACACAGCTTTGTCTGAAAAGGAAAGCAGGAGCCTGGACTGCTATTGAGTTTTACGCAGAGCTTGAAAATGATAACTTTTTTGTCTACAGCTCCAGATCCCCCCGTCAGTATGGTGATTGGGGGATCCCGATTGTTTTAAGTAGGAAAAAAGTAACTTTCCCTCAGCTCTGGTTTTAAGGGGCCCTACCCCATGGGATAAGGGTCAGAGGTGGCTTTTTTAATGAGAAAGAGTGTAGTTTGCACTGTGCCTTTTAAATATGCCACTATTTAATAAAGACTCATTTTACTTCTCTGGTAGCAGTCAATGAGAAAAGACATTGGTGCCTGGAGTATGTGGAGAGGGCTATTGCTAGTGGCTGCCTAGGACACTAAGTATTCTGTTGCCCAGAATGTTTTAAATCAACCAAGGGAGGGCAGAACTACTTCCCAAGACCAGACAAATAACTCCAAATGACTCCAAGGGGTCAAAGCCTCAAAACTCGTATCTTCAAGCAATCCAGGAAATCTGCTGTGTTCCAGGCATTTTGAGTGCATTCTTTAACTATTCCCAATAAGTCTATTACTGTCAAAACAAGCTACATTCAGTTAGCTACTGACTAACAAAAATGATAGGAACTATTATTTCTAGAATATAGTTGAATCCAACCTCTGCCTTCTGTGGATGGAAGGGCCCTATGGATCCTGATTTTGGGGGTTTCCCCTCCTCACAGCTCAAGACATTCAGCATGGCCCCCAGTTTCTGGTGTTGTATCATGGGAGTGAAAGGCCTGATGTGGGGAGGAGAAGGCAGCAAAATCCATTTTTGCCAACCCCATCACAGTGCTTTACAGCATTCAAATCCTTTTACGTCTATTATTTTCTAATTTTTCCAAGAATCGTGCAAGATTGGTCAGTATTGTTCCTCCCATATGCAGATGGGAGAGCTGTGGCTGAGAAAATAGTGTTTCCTATTAGCCCTGCTGCATCCTAGTGAATTCATGGCATATTTTATTCTTCCCTCAACTTTTCACATATTTCCTGAGCCTGGTTTTTCTTAATAGAAAACCTCTTCTTTTTGGGGATGGCTCAAACCCATTCGGTAGGTATGAAAAACTGGCTCTCTTTTGTCTTTATGGAATCCTCTAAAATCATACAGTCAGCTCTCCACATTTGCAGGTTTCACTTTTGCAGATTTGATTATTCACGGAGTATAGACTGTCCCCACTGCTGCCTCCCTGTGCCATTTTTTATAGGCACTGCAAGACTTGTGAGACTGAGAAACTGTGAACGAGGCTTGTAAGTCCCTATTTTAAAATGGTGTGGGGCAGCAGTGGAGGTGGCAGTAAGCCCCACCAGCTCCTCACTTCTGCCTTGTGAAGGAACCCTGATGCCCCAAAGGAATCCATGGTGGATTGAACATAGTGATCATACTTTTTTGTGTGTTAAATATGGTTTGGGAGGGCCTAGAGTTATTCATGGTTTTTCCACTTTCACAGGGGTCCTGTGCCCCTAACCCTAGGCAAATGTGGAGAGATGACTGTATATACAGTACTTTTTAAAACTCAGCATGTCCCTTTTTGTGGCACACTTAGCATTTCTGTTCTGTTTCTGAATGGCAAGTAACTCTTTTAACTAGAGTGGCAGATGTGGGTTGCAGTTCCCATTACCCCGAGCCAGCGTAGCCTGTGGTGAGGAATGGTGGAAGTTGCACTTCAGTCAACAGTTGAGTTTGGAGGGCCAGACATTCCCCATACTTATCATATTTGTATCTAAGCTATATATAATGATTGAAGGAAAAAGAAAGATATGACTTACTCCACTACCTCCAGTCCCTCATCAAAATTATGAACCTGATAACCTCCAAGTTAAGGACAAGTCCCTTTGTCCTTGGCAGGCACTAGGTGGCAGCACCATATAGGAGAATTCATTTAAGTAGATCCTGAGCGGTCAAGTCCCTGCTGCAGCTTATAGGAAGTTGGCCTACAGATAGGCAGATCCAAACAAGCAGACCTGGGCAATGCTGAAGTAACATCCACCACCTCAGCAGTTTCAGTTCTGGATTGACCTTGAATGAGGTAGAGGCCTCAGGGCAAACCTGCTATTTTTCTTTCTTCTTGTGTGTTACGTGTTTCAGGGAAGGAGACAGTACTGTAGTTTTTCTTGATTTCAACTAAGGCTGTTCCAGAAAAGTGAGATGGAAAATCCAAAATGACATTCATCCTCTGGTAGCAAGCATAGGGTGCAATCCATACAGAAGTTCTACACAATCCTCCCTGTGTTCAGTTCATGGATGGTCTCTGATGCCACCCTTTAATTTGAATCAGGCTTCTGCAGGGAATTCCCCAATACAGTCTTCTCCAACTGGCAACCCCCGCCTTCCACTCCAGTGTTTTGGACAAAGCTGACTGGGTTGGTGGGGTATGTGGTTCAACACATATGGCCGGGTCAAAATTGGGAAATCCTGCCACAGTGGAACATTGTGCTGTTTTATCTGCAGTTTTGTGTTACCTGCAGTTCTTTCACCTTTGCAGATTATCTATGAGGCATACACGTGCCTGTCCCCCCCCCCCGATTCTCCTGCATTTTGCTGGGCACAGAGAGGGAAGACAAGTGCGACCAGGCAAAAGGCAAGGGAATGGGGAAAGACACGGGTGCTTTTCTTTTTCCCTCCAGTGCTCCCCCTTCCCATTCCCTTGCTTCTGGCCCTGGCACTGAGAATGTGTGCTGAGGCAAAAGGCAAAGGAAAGTGGTGGGGAGGCACGCATGCATGCACGAACTTCCCTACTCCTCTCTGGAGCTCCTCCTTCCTATTCCCTTGCCTTTGCCCTGATGCAGAGAACATGTGCTGAGGCAAAAGGCAAGGGAATGGAGAGAGCCACTGCATGCCTTCTCCCCTCCAGAGCTCTTCCTCCTATTCCCTTGCCTTTGGCCCTGGCATACAGAACATGCACTGAGGCAAAAGGCCAGTGGACTGGGGTGAGCCACTGCATGCATTCTCCTCCCTGGAGCTGCCCTGTCCCATTACCTTGCCTTTGGTCCTGGCGCAGAGAAGGAAGGCCAGTGTGCCAAGGCAAAAGGCAGGGGAATGGGAGGAAGGAGCCTGGAATGGAACGGGAGGGGAATGAGGGGGAGGGAGTGATTTGTGATTTTTCCACTTACAAGAGGGTTCTGTGCCCTGAACACTTATGGAAGTAGAGGGGCCACTGTACAATGGAGAAAGTACAGCCCTTGGGTTGCATGGAGCTTGCAAATTCCATTTTTGCAATCCCAGATCCCTCAGCTATGTTAGCATGATTTTCAGGCAGTTTTCTGAACTGCTTTTCAGCAGTTATGATTTTGTAACCACGCTATGTGACCACAAATGCCCCTCAAATCCATCTCAAAAGCCAGGCAGCCTTTATTCTTATCTTCTCATGTTGTGAACATGTGAACCAAATATTTTCATATAAACATTGGAAATCTTATTTTTAGGGGAAATGATACAAAGTCTGGTGAGGTTTTGTTTGTTATGTTAAACATGAGTACATCGTATCACTATGTGATATTGTTAATAACTCAATAAAATTCTTTTTAAAAATCAAGGCAGCTGTACTGTGCAAAGAAATTCTGCGGCACAGGTGTACTGGACACCCTCCTGCCATTGAGCTGTGGTATGACAAGGAGTTAAAAAGGAGCCCCTACTCATCACACTGCAGCTTGCTGGTAGGGGGAGGCTGTAGACAGCATCCTTCAGTGTCCTACTTAGCAGTGCCACAGAACCCCTTTCACCTGGCTTTTAAGGTGGGTTTAGGGAGCTGGATTGGGAGATGGTGCATAGCTCTGACGCTGTAGCTACATGTTGGATCCATGCAGAGTCTCAGCCAGTGTTTACAGACTCAAGGATTGAGGTTGAACTATGCTCACTTTTGGCCAATGCCAGAACTTTGAAATGTACTTTTCAAAAACAGTAAGCTACAGTTATAACCCCAAGCCCCCGCACCAAATATTTAATTACCATTATAGTTGTATTTAAAAAAAATAACAATTATAGTTGTATTTTTTTTAAAAATAACAATGTGCTTTTTCTGAAATTATTTCACAAAAATATGTGTAATAGCCCCCTTTTAGGTACTTTTTAAAAACCAGAGTGCAGCAGTCTCAAGTGCAGCAATGAGGCCACATACAGATAGGTATAAAAAGTAAAATTAAAGTTACAGGTTAACATTTTTAAAGCTGTGGTTCAAAAGGTACATAGCAAAAAACGGCAAAGTTATATCTTGCTATGTTGCAATGATAATATAACCTAATTCATTACTGGAGGCCATATAGATAGGCAACTAAATTACATGTAACCCATTTTTTGTAACTGGTTACTTCCTAGTTCCGTTAAATTTCACCAGGAAGGCATTGTGTCCTGTTTGATCACTTTGTTTGGTCACTTTCCCATTGGACATTCATGGTCACAAGGGCTTTTGCACCTCATTTGTACTAGCAACACCTAGTGTGAACGTGGATGTGCAGTTCTCCATGGCAGAAAAATTCTACTGGATACCCACATCCACCTTGGAGACCAATGAATGAAAAAATAAACTTGGAAACAGTCTGTTATCTTGAATCTTTTACTGAGGGACTGAGCTCAGAGTAATTAATATGCTTGTGCATACTGGCATCTTAATGTAGCAGTGACAAAGGCATCAAATTCTCATTGCCTGCAGTTTTAAACTTACAAAACAGCAAAGGGGAGAAACAGCTATCAAACATACCGAAGAAACCTACTCTTTTTTTTTTTCAGAGCCTGGAACTTACTTGTTGAACAATCCTTCCAAATCCTATATGCTGGCTGGGAGCTGTAGTCCAGAAATCTGCTTTTCCAGGTTCTGCCTTTTTTACTCCAAATGCTGAGCTCTTCCTCTGTGTGCTGTTGCACCCCTGACTCTTGTTATTTCTAATTCTCCTTAAACAGGTGGGACACTGAGACCAACCAAACATGATATAAAAGTGAATAGTCCTGATGCCACAACTGGAGCGACTACTGCTTGCACACTTTCCTCCCAGTTAGCTTACTCTGGCATGTGGTGCATCGGAACAAAAAGCATCCCATCAGAATAGGTTAATACAGGAGGAAAGGACCAGTCTCATCCCCCATTTCTGAAAGGCATAGAGGTTGGATTTGGACCCCAAGATTCATCCTCAGAACTTAAGATACCCCAATTGTGTATAAAAGCAGTTGACGTGCACTGGGTTCATGTGAACTTACAGTCCCTTAACACAGGCAGCAGTAATGTTTTCGCTGTTAAGTGCCACATCCCCTGATAGGTTATCTGTACAGGGCCATGTTACTGGTATGGAGCAGCAGAGCCAAAAATGTCACTTTTTTACCTGTCACACTCCTTTTCTCACTCTCCCACTTCATCTTCACACAAAAGGTTACCAGGAAAGGAGGTGTGAAGAGATAGTTTATTAAAGGTCCCCTTAAATTAGGCTGAAGGCTATTGGTTGCCCATTCCTGCTCTACCATAGTAACTGATTAATGCTGCTTCATAACCAGGGAATTCAGATTTGTGGAGAGCAGTCCACCTGTTAGGTTAACTTCATCTTTCGATGGCCTACCAGCAGGGACAGCTTTCATTATATTAGTACTAAAGCTTGTGAAAGTAACTTATTTAGGCTACCACTTCCAGAATCTCCAAGGCAACATGAAAAATGTCTATGCTGGCTGAGGCATTCTGGGAATTGTAGTGAAATAAAAATAACTTTCCCAAGCTCTCATTGCTGTCATCACTTTGAAAATGAGGAGCAATTTGAAGCTGTTTTTTTCTCCTGTAGTATTTCTAGGAAGCAAGCTTATTCTCTGCATGGTAACAGAGATGAGCAAGCTGCAATCCTCCTCTTTTAAGACAATGACAATTTTCTTCACTGCAGGAAGGCCTGGGTTGGTCTATATATTACATGTATTTTACTAAATAACTCTGCACTTTATGAAAAGTTGCTGAATGAACTGACACTATTCATGCAACCTGTTTCCCCAGTTAAATGCATAAGATGGGTGTGTTGGATTACACCCATCTTACATCTAATGTAGCAAGTGGGTTGCCTGAAACAGCCAGCTAGATATTTCTGGAAAGCTCAAAAGCAGCCCATGATAACTGCAGCTTTCCTCTGCTATTCACTCCCACTCATTAACTGGTACTCAGAGGTATACTGTGACAATGAGCTACCTTTTAGTGTCCATTTCTCAGCCTCTACAAAGTCCTAGACTTCAGGCAGTCTGACTGTTGTTAGTTGTACCTAGAGTACAACTGTTAACATGAATGGGATATATTTATGTGTTGACTCATCATTCAACCACTGATTCAGTAGATCTACTCTAGCTGGGATTAACCAACAGGATATAGGACAGAGCTCCTGGATGCCAACATATCCTCATTTTTTTGTTTTCAACTCCTTTGCAAAACAGGAAGCCTCTGATGTCTCCAGCTTGGCAGGATGTCTAGAAAGCTATCTCCTTCTGACTGATACCTTCCTGTTTCATCTCTGCTGCCCAGCAGGTGATAAAGTATTTGTTTCCCTGCATATAGGCGCCCCAATCGATTGGTAAAGCAAGTGAGCAAAACCTTCGGCCCCTGCCCTGGCAGAACCGCTTACATGTGCTGGATGTGCCTTGGTTCTTTGTCACTTCCTCTCACAACTTGCTGTCGCATCTCTTCCAGCATGTTGGAAGCTCACTAGGGTGGCCACATGCCAAAGACAAGTCTCCTGCACCTTTAATAGCTGTGGAAAAGAGGGAATTGCACTGCATCATCAGCTCTATCTGCTGCACAGCTATTAAAGGCACTAGAGCCAGGCCCTCTTTGCCTCTGGTTAACCTAAACCAGAGATGGTCAAATTGTGGTCTCTGAAGTCTCTAGATTCTCAAATTTAATTTTTTTTCAGGCAATTTTTCTCTTTAAAACCCCACCCAGAACAGGCCAAAACTGCTGCCAAATGCCCTACCCATGACCTTCTCCACATGCCTCAAAACCTTTCTAAAAAATCCAAAATCAGCCAAAATGAAACCAGAAGTAATGTGTCACTTCCAGTTGTGTCAAATGCAGCCCACTGGGTGACAGCGTGTAAAATATCCCACCATAGTTGGCTGCCCCTGCCCTGAGCAATATCTTGGGATGCTTATCCCAACTACTCAAGGCTCCTGAGCAGGGGAATGGGTCTAAATAGTGAGTACACAGAGTTAGTACAAGCTAGAAGTTGTGCAGTTAACATTAGTTTTCTTGCATAACACAAACGCATTTTTATGCTCTGTCTTTCGTCTATGTTTCTCCGATGAATTTTGTACTGGAGATTTGGAGTGGGAGTTTTCTGGCCAATTCAAGGGAGAACTTTTTCCCTCTGGCACACATGTTAACTTCACTCCCACAGTGATTAGAGTTATGCTTTATGTGAAGGTAATAGAGGAACGCCAGAAGCCTGCCCGTGACAGATTGTCAGATGAGTGTGACTTTCTCCCCAGTTAAATACCTGTTTTCTACTGACCCGTACCCCCTCGTTCAAGAGTAGGCAGGGAGGGGACAGATGGTAATACTAAGTTTGCCTCAGACATGTATATTATACACAAGGTAAGAGGTGATTCACAGTGAGGAGTCTCTATCAGCCACTAGCAGACATTATTTTTCCCATTAATTTATTCTTCTCATTTAAAAAAATAGCATTTACATTAGTGGTCATCCCTGCCATTTTGTATTTCAGGTGCTGTTGCTTGATTTTATTTACATTCCTTGCTCATTCCCACCCATAACTCATCACCTGACAGTGTAGCCATCAAGTGATAAAGGTGCACATGTGAACCTGTCCATAGCACTAGCTCTTCATTCTATTTTTTATGTGCTTTTCTTCACGTGGCTCTTGGTCTCAACACTAGGAAACATTTCACAAGAAGCGATCTTCTTGCGTTTAGCAGAAGAAAGAAGCCTGGCCAGTGTGGCAAATTTATTTAAATACCTAACCTATCCAAAGTTTGGAAATGTTACATTTTTTATGCTGTAGCCCCCCAGAACTAACATTTCAAAGCCTTGGTGCTAGCTCCCAGAGTTAGGAGTGTCGCTCTAGCCAGGTCAACAAATGGGAAGGAAGCAGGCTGACTGTGGAATCTGATTGTGAGAAGCAGGGGTAGGTTTTGTGAACGGTTCAAGGAAGCAAGGCTGACCCACTTGTGCCATTATTGGACTCCACCCCTGCTTCTCATAATCACAGTTTGGGTCTGTCAGAGAGATTGTTTGCACCAACATTTTTCAAAGCCCAGAGGCTTCCTGCCATTCTAGAGGACAGGCTTCTGTTGTGGTTGGCACCAGCCACAGGGGCACTGTGTTCTTTCCAAAAACCACATGTCTTCCCTTCTCAATTGTATCTCCAGCACATTTTCAGAATTACCTTCTAGGCCTCAAATCTCTTCTTCAGTTCAGACACTCTGGGCCTGGGAGACAAGGGGCATTCTGGGTTGTTGACCTGTCCAAGGACTGGCACGTGTTCCTTTGCCACCTTGACATCCACGGTCACACTGGCTTTTGTTTCGAACAATGCTGCAGGGGCCTGGGTGCTGGAGTAACTAGTGACTGGCAGCTCTGCCTTTGAGCTGGGGAAGGCGTCTATGGAGTCAAGGGTCTGGTGAACCCTGGATTCCTCGACAGATGTCATAACAGTGTGGCTTTCTGTTCTCTTTGCAATAGGATGGGAAACCTCCTGATCTGTATTCCGGGTCCATGCCACATTGCTCTCAGGTGCAGCCATCTTGCCCTGCTCCTGCTCCTCCTCTTCTTGGAGTTGCAAGGGCACAGGTGCCTTCTCTGGACCAGAAACCTCTTGAGATTCAGGGCTACCATAGCTACTCTTCTCATGGCTTTGAGTTCCAGCACTCATGGACAGCAGCAAGGCACTCTGTATATTCTCTTGGTCCAGAGAGGTCAGGGGCATCCTGTCCACAGAGAAGTCTTCATCATCCTGTTCCTCTGACAGGGGTTCATAGAGGGTCTCTCTGCTGGGCCTCATCTGCAACAGATAATGATGCTGTTGTTGTTGTTATATTATTCCCCACAGTTCAAGAATCAAAGTGGCTTACAACAAATCAAAATATATATTGTTAAAAATCCACAAGATACAAAAAATGAGATTAAACAATAAAAAATTAAGAACAAGATTAAAACATATATCAATATATCATTAAAATGGACACACACACACAAGCACAACAATTAGCAAGATCCAGCACATTACTTGGTGGGACAGGCCTTATATAGTCAATCACTAAAAGTCTGTCTAAACAGAAAAGTCTTATCTGAGAAAAAAAGTAGGAAGGGTGACATCAAACTTCTTTGGGAAGGAAGATCCAGAGTCCAAAGGCAGCCATTCAGAAGGCCCTCTCCCACGTTCCCACCAGACATACCTGTGATAGTGGTGGGACAGAGATCTCAACAGATCTCAAAGTACAGACTGGTTCAAAAGGGAAATACAGCCTGGAACTAAGCCATGTAAGGTTTTATTGGTCAAAATTGCGAATTGTGCCTGGAAACAGACTGGCAGCCAGTGAAGTTGTTGCAACAAGGGAGCTGTGTGTTCTCTGTAGCTAGCCCTAGTTAGCAATCTGACTACAGCTCTTTGCACCAAATGAAGTTTCCAAACACTCTTCAAAGGCAGTCCCAAGTAGAGCGTGTTACAGTAATCCAACTGGGAGGGAACTAAAACATGTGCCACCAAGGCCAGATCTGACATCTCGAGGAACAGGCGCAGCTGGTGCACAAGCTTTAACTGTGCAAATGCATTCCTGGCCATCATTAAAGTCTGCAATTTCAAGCTCAGAGCTGAATCCAGGAGCACACCCAAGCTGCGGACCTGCATCTTTAGGGAGAGTGTAAGCCCAGCCAGCTCAGGCTGAATCCCTATCCCTAGGTTATCCTTCTCCCTTGGATAAATCAATATCCAAAGGATAGTCTAAAGCAGGGATGGGTAACTGTGGAAGGCCAGGAGCTGCACTGTTCCCCAAGGAGACTTTCTTGTACCCCCTCGCTGCACTCACCTTAGCAAAAAAATTATAAAAGAAAACAAAACAAAACTAAAAAGTTTCTTTCTTTGCCTGCAAACATGCTCTGGGGGGCACAAAGGGAATTTTTAGCCAATTTATGAGTATTCCTGGCCCATTTGAAGCCTAGGAGAGGTGATTTTTTTAACAATAAGAAGTGAGCAGAAGTTACTTCCTGCTTCAAAAAAGACTTCTCTGGGGCCTGCATTGGTCCAGCCCTGCTGTGTGTGATGGAAATGCTTCATGCACACTCCAAAGGGCATTTTGTGGCAATTGTTTTGATTTTTTTTAAGCCCTGGGGGCCTGGAGAGGTTGCCAAACAAGGCAGGAAGTGTTTCCCTCAACCCATAGAGATCATTCTGGACCAAAAGATTTTTGGGAAAAAAATAGTTTTTGACCTCTGAAGGCCACACACTGTCCACCTTGGTCTAAAGCAGAGCTTTCCAAACTCACACTTTTTCGACATGCATCATTTCGTGGTGGAGTAATTCAGCTTTACTAGCAAACCGGAGGTATCCAGAGGCATATCTAGGGTGGAGAAAAGCAGCCCCTCCAGATCCTGGCCTGCTGCCATCACCCTCACCAGGAAAGGCCCCAGCGAGGGCGGCAGCAAGGGGAAAGACAGCCCCCTCCCATTTGGTCCTTGCCAACTGCCATCGCTCTTGCCAGGGAAAAGCCTCAGCGAGAGTGACTGAAGTGGTTCAGACTTGGGTGGCGGGGGGTCTTTCTCGACCAGGGAGGTGACACACCAACACACTACAGCTGCCACACTAATGTGTCACAGCACACCCTTTGGAAAGCCCTAGTCTAAAGCATCCTTCTCCAGATGCTTTAGACTACAGCTCTGGCAGTCCTTTGCTCTTGACTATGGAAACTGGGACAGATAGGTCAAAATCACCCCAAGGATTCTTCATCCCTGAGTTAGAATTTATTCCAGTCACAGCTTGAGAAGTCACTAGAGGACTACAACTGCCGGAATCCCAGTAGCCATGCAGACTGATGAAGGGTTGTAGTCCATAAAAATAATTTTCCAAGTTCTGGTTCCTGTGTATCAGATTTACAACACACAATCTGCCCCTGGGCATCTTTGAACAGGTCCACGGATGCCAGGACTAAGATGACTTACCTTTGTATAGAAGTTCTTGTCATCTAAATTGCAGAAATCCAGGCTGCGGGTGCCATAGAGAGGCCGTCCAGCTTGGCTGGGCTCCAACAGATTTAGTGTCTCAAAGATTTCACCTAAGAGATCAAAATCACCTGAACCCAGGGAATGTGGTTGCAGATTTTCAGCTTCATCTGGGTCCAGAGAGCAATCCAGTGATGTTGTGCTGGAAGAGGTAGAAACATCCCTGGGAAAACACAAATATTTCTCTGCTGAACTGGGATCAGGACCAGGAACAAGCCTAGTATGACAGCGAACTATTGCTTAGGGAACAACAGTGCATGTTAATATACCTCTGTGTAAGTAAAAGCAAAGAGTACTGTTAAAATCTAACAAGTTTCATTTGGCATCAGTACACCAGCGTGGTGTAGAGGTTTTGACTACGACCCAGGAGATCTGAGTTCAATTCCCTATGTGGCGATGGAAACATACTGGGTGACCTTGGGTGTATCATGCACTCTCGGCCTTAGGGGGTTTGGATTACCTTAGGGTTGCCATAAAGAACACAACAACAACAACACCAGCCTGGAATTAAGACAGTCTTTTCCCTCCCCATCATGTTTGTATTTGTGGCCATTTCTGCACTAGCCTGATATAGCGCTATCATTCCACTTTCAACATCCTATTGAATCCTAGGGTTTGCAGTTTAGGAAGGGCCTCAAGGCCCCACCCTAAGCTGCAAAACCCAGATTCCATAGGACATTGAAAATGGAATGATAGTGCTATAACAGGTTAGTGAGGAAATGGCCTGTGCTCAAAAATATTTCTGTTGTTGCCTGATGAAAAAAGCTGCAAAACAAAACAGAATGAATATTTTTTTTAAATGACCTGTTTTAAACCCATTTTGAAAATGAGAATACCAAACCTGTCATTATGCAAAGTGAGGTAACTGCCTCCAGTGGCATGAGGTATGGAGAAAGGACAATGTGCTGATGGCAGTGGTGGTTACAAAAAAATCATTATGACCACCAGTGCCACCAGCACATTGTCCTGCTCCATAACTTGTGCCACTCAAGGCAGTTGCCTCACTTTGCATAATGAGAGGCTTGGTATTCTTCTCATCAACAGAGACCAATGTGCATATGTCTTCCACAGGAAGGAATTTTGGAAGGTACAATGAGTCTGAATGAAGTCTCTTTGTTGGCATTCACTGGCCAAAACAATGATTTAGTTGGGGTACCTTCAGTATAGAAAGTGGTTGCCTGACATTAGGTGTTTTTACTGTCGTGATGCTGATTTTGTTGCAGAGGCTTCTAGCTGGAGGGAGTTATGCCCGCTCTGATTGATGCTGATATTACGCCACATAGGAATGCAACATATCGGCTTCTGTTTCTTGCACTGCTGGATTTTTGGCTTTGCTTGTAAAACCTGGGTGCTCCCAGATAGGTGGTTGCTCTCACTCCTAACCTCTTGCTTTTCTGCTATGGGATATATGTGAAATTGCAATTGACTATCCACACTTTACATGTGTGGCTGGATGTTTACATCCCACAGTGTTCTATATGTCAGATCTTTTTATGCTACACAATTTTTCACGCTACACAGTTCTAGCACTGTGATTCCACTGTAACTGTCATGGTTCCACCCTATGGAATTCTGGGATTGGGAGTTTATGGAGGGGTATTTAGAATTCCCAGCCAGGGGGCTCTTCCAATGCCTTCCCAAATGACAGACTCCAAGATCCTTTAGGACAGAGCTATGGTGTTTAAATTTAAAGTGGCGCCAAAGTGCTATAATTGTGTAGTGTGAAAGAGAAGTCAGCATACATACCAGAAGTTGTGACTCATTTAAAAAAGATGAAAGAGTAGCAGTAAAGTGGACTAACACTTGTGGAGCTTGAACTACACTCCCATTCTTCCCCCCAAATAAGAAATACAAGGAAAATAAAGTAGAATAATAAGTTGATGATGATGTCTTGTAGATTCTCTGTAAAAAATGAGTGAACAAAATGTGGTTTATTTAGAGTAAACACGTAGTATGGAAGTAGGCCCTCTTCCAGCCCCCACTTCTCTTCTTTTCCCCAAAGTTGGCTACCCCATTAAAAGGAGAGATGCAGATGCTTCACACAGGAAGTGTCCTCAAAAGGCCGCTGGCTGTTTTACTGTTGTTGCATTTATATTGCCAGAGAAACAGAAAGAAGTAGTTCTGGGATTTTAACTTTGTTGCCAGAACAAACTGGCTGCGTTTGGGTACAATGTACCGTGATTTGCGGGGAAGGGTGGCACTTGCTGCTGCACTTCAGGCAGCAGAATTTCAGGGACCAGCTCTGCTACCTGCTTACTCCCTCCAGGGTAAAAATCATTCACACATCAAAGTGGATTCTGCAGAAATAAATTTATTTTCTAAACTTTAAACAAATCTTTAAAAATCTAAGTTGAATTCCTCCTTAGAATAATTATATTTAGTTTGTTTTTTTGAAAAAAAAATGTTTTTAAAAATGGTAGGAGACATAAACTATACACCAGACATGTTACTTTTTAAAGTCTCCTTGGGCTCTGTTGTTTTTGCCATACAGAAAGACAGCTGCTGCTCTGGGTTTTACAATTTTGCTGTGCCAGCCTTCCTCAACCTGGAGCCCTCTAGCTATGATGGGAGGCTGAGCAAGGCTGCATTGCATGTATTGCATGCAACTTTTTTAAAATTAGGTATGTACTGTTATTAGATTAAAAATCTGATTGTGAGATTTCAAAAATAACACATGGAATTCTGGAACAAAATTCAGTTACAGACCACAAGAGGGCAGTTCCCTCTTCCAGAAAACCAATCATAGGCCTCTTTATTCAGAGGTTATTCTGGCTCCAAGGAGACTTATCCATAGCAAGAGTGCACAGAGAGACTATAGTCAGCCTAAGGCAGGGGAGAAAATCATGTAGCTCTCCAGAGGTTTTTGAATGGCAGCTCACAGCGTTCTTCACCATTGGCCATGCTGGCTAGAGCTGTTGGGACAAGCAATCCAACAATACCTGGAGGGCAATACCTAAGAGGTTTAACTGAGTGTGCCTTTTGCCCTCCCAGGAATTCTTATTACAGTCAGCCCTCCAGATTTGTGGGTTTCACTTGTGCGGATTTGATTATTCATGGATTATTTGCTGTCGCCTCTGCTGCCTCCCTATGCCATTTTCAGTAGGGACTGCAAGCCTTGTGCGACCGAGACTGTGAATGAGGCTTGTATGTCCCTATTAAAAATGGTGTGGGGCAGCAGTGGGGGTGGCAGGAAGCCCCACCAGCCACCCACTTCTGCCTTGTGAAGCTACGCTGATGCCTCAAAGGGATCCATGGTGGGTTGAATATGGTGATCCTACTTTTTTTTGTGTATTAAATATTATTTGGGAGGGCTTAGAGTTATTCATGGTTTTTCCACTTTCACGGGGGTCTTGTGCCCCTAACCCTAGCAAATGTGGATGGATGATTATAATTTAGCCAGTGCAATGTAGCCAGTGTGTAAGTGCAGTCGCTGAAGACCCATCTTTTGGCTTTTTGCCACATTAGACATCAAATTGTTATGCCCCGAAACACATGGGATACGGTCAACACAGGAGCAGACCAATGGATGGTAACTATTTAGTACACTTCACCTTTGATTCTCCAGTCCTGTGCTGCTGTTCTGCCTTCGTGGTCGTCTGGGCCGAGACTGAAAAGAAAAAAGCAGAGCCTAACACAACCTTGTACCATGATACCTAGGAGGCGTGGTGGCTGCTGACTCAATTCTACCCAAGATGACAACGATGTTAACCAGATTCAGAGCTCCATATGCCTTCATTCGAGTGTGAGATGGCCAGCCACCCAATACATAAAACATAAAAAAAGGGAGACACGGGTTCATCTGAACTGTTTCCAGATGGAGGGCTCCTAGCACGATCAACCCAGAAGGCACGGACAATTATTTCTTCATGGATGTTCTGAGCTAAGAGGCAGAAGAAGCAGTGGGAAAATGTAAGTAGGTTACCAGTGGAAATGGACAACATCTGGAGCTCCTGAAAAACTAAATGCTTAAGGCAGGATGACTGCATAACACAAGCCAGATTTGAAAGCACATTTTTGGGACTTCTAAGACATAAAGGCCCCTCCTGCACTAGCAACAGTTCTTTTTAATCCTTGACACTGGGATTATCTTCACACAAAAAGTAGATTAAATGCCCCCATCTCCCAGGGAACCTAATTCTGTGAAGAAAGCTCAAACAAACAAAGCTAGTTACAACCTCCCTCCTCCTGTCCTAGATTCTCTTTCCTCTGTCCAAGGACACTTTTTGCACATGATCTCCAAAAGGAGGCAGCTGTACTTTTGTGTGAATCTACCCAGAGAGTTTGGGAAGGAAGAAGGCCACACCTTCCAATTTGCACCTCTCAAAATTACTTCCATGAGCTTGGTGGGGGGATTGTTATTATCGTTAATTATTGCAAGAGGCCACCCAGTCAGGAATATATCTGACAGCATCCCTGGCTTTTACAGACAACCTTGAACCCTTCCTAGACAGAACATAAAATGGCAGATAAATATTTATCCTGTCAATACAACCACAACAGCAACGTTTAGATATTGAATTAACTCTACTTCTCACGATTACTGGACTACTTCACATTTGAAGAAGTTTGACAAGAAAAGGTGAGGAAATCCACAATATTGATACTAACATCTTCCTTCTGTCTTCAGAGCTTGGATGGATCAGGTTGCAATCCTAAACATGACTAATATCACGTTAAATCCTGCAGAATTCAGTTGGGCTTCTGAATAATTTGGCTAGGATTAAGTAGGCCATACAAAACATGGGAGACTAAAAATTCTCCTTCCTGTTTCTCCATTCTGGCTTATAGGTGCCCACATGCAGACATATATTTGCACACAAACCAGACATCCACAACATCCTGACACCTTTTATACTGTACGCAAGAGACACTTTTCTCTACTTACTTCCTTTTATCATGGACCTTAGAATGGGATTGGGAAGAAGGCTTAGTTCCACCTGAAATCATCTGGCAAAAATGAACTAGAAAGATTCCCATGTTGCTTATCCTCTTCAGTAATTATCAATCTGAAGTATATTAAGGCCCTTATCGCATTATCACCCAAGAGCACTTCATCCTGATCCCATCCTGGCAGTGTCACTGTCGGAATGGGATCGGGACCTCAACATTCCGTACTGCGCCCATTTGGCTGCTGGCGGATTGGTAGCATTAGGGACACTCTTCTCCCTTCTGCATTACAGTCCATCTCTCCCTGCGCTGTATTGCAGAAGGAAGTGCTTGATAGCGCTTCCGCCCTTACGCTATGCCCACAGCCGATGGGATTGTTGGAGGAAAGGGGGCCATTACCAGATTTTTTTCCTGGTAATGGTATATGGTGCGACAGCAGTGGATAGGGATTCAACAGCAGCAGGACCGCCATGACGTCGTGTGAAGGCACACATCCTTGACCGATAGCAACGCATTGCCATGCCGGGATAGCGATGTTGTGCAGTAAGGGCCTAAATGATGAAGCACTAAGAAATACTAAGGCAGCTGTTGCTGTTGAGCTCTCCCAGGAATAATAAAGGCTGCCTGTAATCGATCTACACTTATTTGGGACTAAGCTACATTAAACACACAGAGGGCACGTTTAAGTAAATGTTGTGTAAGATTCTTTATGTTTAAGGATGTTTCAGTGATAACAGATGGGAAAAATAATTTGCCCTCCCTTCAACAAGTACCTGGCAGGTAGGGAAATTAATAATAACCTGCCTGCCAGTGTTGAGCCACTAACCTTAAAAATAGTTCTGGGGTCTCTGCCTTTTACAATTCTCATGAAGCTGGGCCATAAAGCTTCAGGTTAGGCAAATTACTACTGATGGAGTACACCAGATTTATTCAATCAGTATCAGGCTTGTTCTTTTGGGCTACAGCAAATATGATCTGAGTTTGCATTTTGTGATAATGTACTGATGCATACTGCCCAATAGAAAACTGGTGCAACTTCTGTCCATGGTTTGATTATTGTGACATCCAAACTCAAAGCTCTGGCTTGTTTCCCCACCCCCAACAGGCCAGAGAAATAAATCAGCCACAAAACTGAGGGTCATTGTGACCTCAGAAGACAGTCATGGTCCCCTGAAGTCTCCTTTGTCTTGTGGGTATCTCCTAACCTAGTTCCCTTCTTCTTGTGTGACATTTTAAATCTCTGTTCCCCTCCCCTGGCCCATCCCTACCTTCCCAAAATGCTGAGTGATGGGCAATCGGCTTTGCAGGGTCTCAGACTGTTTATTCCTTGTGGGCATGATAGGACTAGAGATGTGATCGCAGTTCAGGGAATGACCTCGCCGTCGATGCTGGTCTACACTGGAGTCCTGGAGGAGATTAGAATTATTTGGAGCACATGCTCTGCTTCTTTTCCTATTCTACCCTGGCCAGGGTGTCAAACAAAGCAATGTTTACTCCCATACAGAGTAAATAGGAACACAAACTGAGATACTAACAAACTGAAGACACACAGGGATTTTTCCTCTGTAATTTTATAATTTAAGAGACAGTTTGGACAGAGAGAGAAAATAGTCTCTTACCTTATCTATCAGGCGGCTCCGCATATTCTTTAGCCTTGTTTTGGCATGGCCTTTGGCCTGGAAAACAGGGAGACAAGATAAGGCATACAGCAAATGCCAAGATGGACAAGAATGTGTGTATAGGCATGCACACACAGAGAGAAACCACACACACAACTAAAGGTTTGTGATGTCTAACTTCTGAAGGTTTCAGTTGCTCCTCTCTAGGACTGTAGGTGATTAGGAAACATCTGTTCTCCCTCCTTGGAGCAGACTTTCAGATCAAAAGAAAAGGAAAAACAACCATTCAGGTAAAAGGAAAAAAGTCCCACAAGTGCCTTACATATTGGTATACGTTCTTGACTGCTGGATTGGCCTTATTTTTCATGGTACTGATCAGGGCTCCTCCACCTTTCTAGGAAGAGAGAAGAAACATCAGCTCAAAGCAATACACTGAAATCACAGCCCACTGTAACTAATGAAAAAGGAAGGAAAAGGTCAAAAATTCAACAAGAAAACGGTAAGAAAGGCAGCTGACCAAACAAGGAAGGACACCTGATTGGTAAGAAGCTAGCCCAGAAGCTCAGTTCCATGCTCTGTCTACCATGGAGGAGGTCTACAAAGCATTTTCCTTTATAACTAGGAGAGGCCAACTCTCATCTTCCAGCTCTTGTTGGACTGCAACTTCATACCCTCCAGTATCTCACTGGTGAAAACCAGGACAGATGTAGCCAAATACCATCAGAATGGTCAAGATGGCAAAAATGAACACACAGGTAAAGAGAGATTGCAGCAATTTGCTTTTGCCTGAGCTGCCTGGGAAGGGCAAGATTCTCCCTGTCTGTTCCTGTCCTTGCTGCTGAGTTAGGTCAGTGCAAATTACTTTTGCACTTTGAACTCAGGCCATTTCCACACTATACTGTTATAGCGCTATTATTCCACTTTCAACATCCTCCCCAAACTGCAAACCCCAGGATTCCATAGGATGTTGAAAGTGGAATAATAGCGCTATAATAGCGCTATAACAGTATAGTGCAGAAATGGCCTCAGTTTGCAGCAACTGACGTAAGAGGAAAACAAAGTGTGAAAGTTGAGAAGAGGAGACAAAAACACGGAAATTTTAAAGCAGCTAAAAGAGTGGAACAGCAGAAGATTAAACAATATTGTCCCTGCCAAATCAGGAAAGTTGGAGGGTATGCAACTCCCATCAGCCTAAGCAATTACAGCTAATGGTGAGGAATACTGGGAGCTGCAGTCCAATGACCTTCACTTTGCCCATATCTGCATTCTCTCATGCAGAGAGACATCAAATTGATAAAAAAAATTTTGATTATTATTTTCATTATGATGACAGGACTCATTTTTAGGGTTTCTGGACAAAAGCTCACAAAAGATACACATCCTTTTGTTATACTGAGCTGGGCAGGCATGGTTTGGAAGTCCTTAACAATTCCTTTCTATGCCCAAATAGACATTCATCAATGAAGAACGCAAAGTAAAGGAAGGAAAACCACACAGACCCTGAACTTGGCCAGAATACAAAAGGAAGATCTGGCAAGGAGGGACATCTCAACAGTTTTACACCTTCTAAAGGCACTTCTATGAGCTAAGCACAGTGCTAAGTGTTCCTATTTTATTGCAAGCAGCCTAGAGATCTTATGATAATGAGATAGGATATCAGTATTTCATCATCATCATCATCATCCCTTCTTGTCTTTGTCTTTCAGGGAATGCATGGGGAGAAATCAGCTTATGAGGCTGATTATTATGCATGCCTGTCTAAAGATAAGGGATTGTTTAGAACAATTTTCCTTACATTGCTGTCCCTTTATTTCTCTTCCTGTCTTTTATTGATTCCAAATAAATCCCTTATTTTAATTTGGGCTCCGGAAATGGCAACACAGTTTGTTCAATCCATGGAGTGGTACCATTCACTTATCTAGTCATTTTGGATCCATCTTACTTTGAAAGAAAAATAAATGGAAGTAAAAAAATTAGATCCAGACTGGTGGCTCCCAGCAGCTTAAAATCCTACAGCTTTCAAATGCCTTCTGACTGAAAATCAAGGAACATATAGAGGGGATTACAATCTGCTCATAGTTAAATTTCCATAGCATGCTCCAGTATGGTCCTTCACTGCAGGGCATGCAGTATACTAACTGGAAAGCCTTATATACAGATGCTGGTTCACATTAGGAAAGCAAACTAGAATATGGGAACAGCTGAAAAGACTGCCTGTCAGTGACTATGCAAAGACCGGGAGTTTTTGTAGCAGAATCTCTGCTGAGGACTCCCTCCCAAAGACTCTGTCCTTACTTAGCTTTCAAGAGAGAGCTATTTGGTACTATTTTGCCAAGGTTTGGCTTTTCAATTGTGTTTTTAAATATCATTCTGTTTTCATACTGCAAATTTACTTTACATTGCTTGGGAATTCTGGCCTCAGAAAATCCATTTCTAAATACTTTTAATAAATAAAGCAGCTGCAGCTGTGGGGACAGCAGACAATTGGCAGCAGAAGACAGTAGCTCCTGCCAGAATGAAGTGTAACCACTTACCTTTAGGTTCTCCAGCCAGAGGTGATAGGCATGCATGCTGCCTGGGAAAGAAGAGGGCACAATGAGTGGTCACCAGGGTCTGCCCCCTCAGAGGCTTGGCTGAGAACTGTATATTCAAAATAACTTCCTACATCTGGAGCAATGTAGAGAGAATAAGCATGGTGTAGTGGTTTGAACATTGTACTGCTACTCTGGAGAACAGGGTTTGAATCCCCACTCGGCCATGGGAACCCACTGGGTGGCCTTGGGCAACTCACACTCTCTCAGCCTCAAAGGAAGGCAAAGGCAAACTCCTTCTGAACAAATCTTGCCAAAAAACCCCTGGGATAGGCTTGCCTTAGGGTTGCCACAAATGAAAAATGACTTGAAGGCACACAACAATAAAAACAACATGTATACTAGGGGGTTCAGTATCCTACAAGGAAATGTACATGGGCAGCAGCTTTGAACACATACCGTTTAGAGAAAGCAACAGTGCAGCTGGAAAATTTTAGACCCTGGATTTCACTAACTTATATTATCCCCACCTTTAAACAGTCCAGTCTATTATTTTAGCTGTGAAGTGCACAACATTTCTTTTTCTCCCCCATCCCTGTCCTTCCCCGTCCCCCTTTTGAACTCACTTAACTTGTAGCACCATCATGACTGCAGGAGCAGGACAGAATTTGCCGGCTCAAGGCAAACACATTTACCTAATCAGCACCATTTTGTCATAGAAAAGGATAAAACATATTAAAGCTAAAACCAACAAGGATGTATGTCTGTAACCATGTATGTACCCAGCCCCAGTCATCTCCTGACTCTAGTGCATTTGTTATGTTTAAAGAAAGGATGATCTAGCAACCAGCACGGGCCTCAACAGACTGACATGCCTGTGCTGTTCTGTGGGGTGATGCAGGGCCTGTTTGTCACTGACTCCATCACTGGTGATATGTGGATGTTCATGGGAAAGGAGGCTTGGCTGTCGGGGCTCTGGACTTTAGCTGTGAGACCCATGGGAAAGTGCATGCAACACCATGGCAAAGAGTGAAGAGTTAACACTTGCAGGTAGGCTCACTTGTCTCCTGAGTCAATGCAGGAAGAATTCTCAATGTCAGGTATTTTTGCTAATGTAGTTTCGATGTAATGAAAGCTTCTAATCCTCAGTTGTATATGACACTAAAGCACACAGCTTATTTTACTTCTTAACAACTTGTCTCTGTTCACACTTGAAATTAGATACAACAATGAAAGTGTGTTGCCAGATCCAGATCCAGCTGCACCACTGAGACAAAGCACCTCCCTTCGAGAATAAAGCAGAACTTGGGGGGAAATTACTTTATTGGACTGCAGCTCCTTCAAACATCTGGCAGTTCCCCACTAAACTTATTGGGAAACTGCTATCATTTAAGACAGGGCTTTCCAAATGGTGTGCTGTGACATGTTAGTGAGTCGCCTGCCATGTGTACATGCATCATCTACAGTCTTGGAAACGTATGTCATTATTTATAAATCATATATTTTTAAAAATAAGTGAAAGTTTTTCATGAGATATGTCGTGTCCCCATGCACGTTGTTATTACAATGTGTCTGTATCTCTTATATGGAGTTAGTTTAACCTCCGGTTTGCTAGTCCTATCAGTAAAATTGAATTACTGTGTCATGAAATGATCTATGTCTAAAAAGTGTGTCACCAACATGAAAAGTTTGGAAAGCTCTGATTTAAGGTCTGAAGCTATTTTGTGTTCCTATCTCACATCACTTTGTTCACAGGCCCTAGACATCTGGCAGGTAGAGGCAAAGGAAAAGATGGAACCCTTGGCTGCAGAAGGGACCTAAATGGCCATTGAATTTTCCCTTCACACTGGTAACAGGACAGTATGGTTTCCTCAACCTTGCATGTGTTAACATAAGGGGTGCATGACAGGCTGTATGGGGCTCATGCACAGATCTGTCCTCCAACAGAGGGGATGGCCAGGGAGCTCAGGATGACTGGCTGGGGAGCTGCCACTGCTGTCCACAACATTTGCCATTTGAGCCAGTTCTCTAACTTGGACTAAACACAGGACCAAGTCTGTGAGGGAGTATGTGGATCTCTATTAACTATTCTAAATATAATGGCACCCCATCACCACATTGACTTCCAATGGCTCTTGTTTTGTGTTCTCAGCTTCTGCATGTGTACAGACAGTGTAGGCACAATCAAGCACTCAATTGCTTGTTTGTCTTGAGGATGCCAGCTGTGAACTTGTGTTGCATGCCTTCTCGTTGTTTTTAAAAGAAGTGGGGAGGGAGGAGAAAGAGATTGATCTGGGACTGGCCAGCAGTAACACACTGCTTAGTTCTACTATTCTACTGTTTCTGCTTTACACTGCTGTACAGACAGCAGTGTGGAGTTTTAAAGAAACATAGGTGAATGAAACTGATGAAGAACAAAGTAAGATGGAGGTTAAAACTGACAGAACACTACACTGGAGATTCTGAAGAACTTAAATCTAGAGGCATCTTAAGAGCCTCAGAAACTTCTTCTGGTCTTTTCTTTTTAAATGTAACTTTTAAAGGAGCCAACAAAAGGGGTGTGTGCTGAGGAGACCATAGGACTGAGTTCTGTGGTTTGGTGCTCAATCACTTCTGCGCATCCACCTCTGCTAATGAAAAGAGAAATGAAAACAAGATGACATCTGCGTTACCTGGGGACAAGCTTCGATTGATCTCCTGCTCAAAGAGGTCAGAGAAGTCTTCCCCAGCATTTAGCTTCTCCAGGCGGTCCTCAATAAACTGACAGATGTTGAGAGCGTATGGAGGGTTGGGGAGAGATGACAAAGAAAGGCACTAATTAGAAAGTGCAGGAGAGTCAGCATCCATGGAAGAAATATGCATATTCAGGGTGAACAGACCTGGAAGGAGGACAACAATATCTCATTCCTTGGGAAAAGCAGTGGAGGTTTGATAGTGGGTTTTCAAATTGTGAGACAAGCCTCAGAGGGACTCTTAAGGAGGCTTTAAAATTCTACAGATGGGTAAGAGTAGTACTAACTTCCCTCTCCCCCAAATCTACCCAAATAACCCTTGCTGATTTGTGTGTGTGTGTGTGTGTGTGTGTGTGTGCGTGCGCGCGCATGCATCCTCATTGCCTTGTCATCTGAACACTGATCTGGGATGCTTCCTTTTAAAGGTGTGGATTGTTTTAAGGATGGGGCTCACTGAGATCCTATTCCATTCTGTAGCTTCTGCACACAAGTCCTTCAGGGCCCTCTGCATGCTTAATTTTGGGACAGATCAGCAGTTCTGAGCCAGTTGTTGCTGCTGTGTGCCTTCAAATCATTTCTGACTTATGCTGATCATAAAGTGACTCCTTTTTTTTTTTTTTTTTTTTTTACAAAATTTGTTCAGAGGAGGGTTTGCCCTTCCCTTCATCTGAGATGTGAGAGTTTGACTTGCCCGGGATCACCCAGTGGGTTTTCATGGATGACAGGGGATTCGAACCCTGGTCTCCCACTGTCCTAGTCAAACACTCAAACCACTATACCACAGGAAGATAAAGTAAAATTCTGAAGATAAGTTCCCCCCACCATGCAAAAAGCTTGAGCACTATAATAAAAGAATATTGGAACAGAAGACAAACAACAATGAGAGAGACCAACAGAAGATCAAAAAATTATTAAAGTATAACATTACCTTATTTTGTGAATTCATTACTGTATTATTTATACAGTGCAAGACACTTCCATGGCATTTTATGGAGTAATACATTAAGGCTTCCACATTTGCCAGGGCTAGGGGCCCAGGACCATTACAAAAATACAAAAATAGAAAATATCAAAATATGTGTGTGTGGGAAGTGAGCCAAGGCTCTAAAGAACTTATCATCCCCAAATTTAGACCTGGGCAGCGGTAGCACTGGATGAAGAGATAACTAAGAGGAAAGACAGTGGAGAGTTAAGGTAACTGGAAGTAGTATGGGTGAAAAAAGTGGGCATGATTTAAGTTTACACACAGAGAAATGTGTGTAAAAAGGGTGCATGGTAGTATGAGGAGGGCAGTGAGAGGAGTGAATACATGGGATTCCATTGTAAGAAAATGTCAAAATAAACCAGATAAACAAATACATGACCTTTGCGTTTTGGGATTTAGAGTGTGTGGTTGAATCTATCTCCTGTGTGTATGTGTGTGTGTGGCGTGCACAATGGTGGAGAAGAGCAGGTTGCTTACCTGTAACTGTGGTTCTTCGAGTGGTCATCTGTGCCCTCATACATTAGGAGCTTTCGCGCCTGCGCGGTAGCGTTCGGAAGATTCTAGAGCTCGTTAGCTTTGGCGGGAACCCCTCCCCCACGTCGGTACTGCACATGCTCCTCCCGCTGACTAACGGTCTCTCCTCAGTTCTGGTCCGCCGAAGCAGATGGGACCTGAAAAAGAGGGGAAGGCAGGGCGGGGATGTATGAGGGCACAGATGACCACTTGAAGAACCACAGTTACAGGTAAGCAACCTGTTCTTCTTCTTCGTGGTCTCTGTGCCTCATACATTAGGAGACTGTGTAGCTTACCAGTAGGATGGTGGGTCAGGTCCCAGATCCTAGAGCACAGGAGACAGCACAGCACGACCGAACCGGGCATCTCTCCTGGAATGGCAGTCGAGCCTGTAGTGGCGCACAAAGGTCGACGGCTGGGATCAGGTCGCCACACGGCAGAGTTCCGACAGGTCGACGCCTCGCAGGAGGGCAGCAGATGTCGCCACGGCCCTGGTGGAGTGGGCCCGAAGCAGGTCTGGCGGAGGCTTCCTAGCAAGCTCATATGCCAGTTGAACAGTCTGTATCACCCACTTAGAGAAACGCTGGGTGGATACTTTGTGGCCTCTCCGACGCCTGCCGTAACAGACAAACAGGTGGGGTGTCTGTCTGTAGGCTGCAGTCCTGTCCTTATAGAAGGCCAGCGCCCGACGCACATCAAGGGAGTGGAGGGAACGCTCCAGAGGTGTCGGGTCCGGGTAGAAGGCCGGCAGGATGATGTCCTGGCTGAGGTGGAAGTTGGACACCACCTTCGGCAGGAAGGAAATGTCAGGTCGGAGGACCACCTTGTCGCGGTGAAAAACTAAGTATGGTTCATTGCACCGTAGCGCCGTCAACTCTCCCGCCCACCTGGCAGAGGTGACAGCCACTAGGAACGCGGTCTTCATCGCGAGCAGCCTGTCGTCCGTCGTGGCCATGGGCTCGAAGGGCGGCCTCGTCAGCTGGGACAGCACCAATGACAGCGACCACGGTGGTAGCGGCGGCGATACCGGCGGGTAGAGGTGCTGCAGGCCCTTCAGGAACTGCTTGACGGTACCGTCCCTGAAGAGAGCGGCCGACGGGGATCGTGGCGGCTGGTATGCCACGATCGCGGCGAGGTAGACCTTGAGCGACGGGAAGGCCAGGCCCTGCTGCCGGAGATGGAGGAGGAAGTGGAGCACGGTACGCAGGGTGACAGGCGATACCGGCTCTCGACGTTCCTCGGCGAAGGCCACGAAGCACTGCCACTTGTAGTGGTAGTTCCTTCGCGTGGACTCCTTCCTGGCCGCGGTCAAGACGTTCCCGATGGCCGGGTCGTCTAGGGCGATATCCTCCAGGCATGGAGGGCCAACACCGGCAGGTCCGAGTGCAATACCAGTCCGTCGGAGTGAGACAGCAGGTCCGGTACCGTGGGAAACCTGAGAGTCCTGCCCCGGGCGGCCTCGATCAGGGGTCCGAACCAGTGCTGCCTCGGCCAGTACGGGGCCACGAGGATCGCGTCCACCTGGTCCGCGATGATCTTCACGATCACGCGGCCCAGGAGCGGGAACGGAGGGAAGGCGTAGATCAGCCCTTCGTCCCACGGGAACTGGAAGGCGTCGCCGATGGAGCGGCGATCGTGACCGGCCCTCGAACAGAACAGGCGGCACTTCGCGTTCTGGCTGGTCGCGAAGAGGTCGATGGTCGGCTCGCCCCATCGGTCCCAAAGCATCCGGAAGGCCTCGTCGGACAGGGACCACTCGTGATGGGAGGTGGTGTCCCTGCTGAGGGCGTCCGCCGTGGTGTTCTCCTGCCCCGCCAGGTGAACCGCCACAGGGTGTATCCGGAGCGGGACGCACCAGTTCCAAAGTTCGAGTGCGATGCCCAGCAGCATGGTGGAGTGCGTCCCCCCTTGCCTGTTCACGTAGCAGACTGCCGTCGTGTTGTCGGTGAGGATCAACACCGTGTGGCCCGTGACCAGGTGTCGGAATGCTCTCAAGGCCTTGTGGATCGCCAACAGTTCGAGAGAGTTGATGTGGAGGAACAACTCGTCGTCCATCCACCGGCCTCGGACCCGGAGATCCCCGGTGTGCGCTCCCCAGCCGAAGAGCGAGGCATCCGTCGTTATCGTGACCGACGGCCTGGGTTCGCGGAACGGCATGCCTGACAGCAAGTTCCGGTACGACAGCCACCACAGGAGCGATCAACGTACCTGTTGTGGCAGGTGGTATCGGTGGCGTTGGTCGTCCCAGAGTGGATCGAAGGCCCTGACGAACCAGTGCTGGAGCGGCCGAGCGTGTAACCTGGAAAGGTAGGTTACGGCGGTGGTCAAGGCCATGTAGCCGAGGAGCTGTTGGATCCTCCTCGCTGACAGCGTCGAGGCCTCGAAGGCAGCGGACGCCGCCCGACGAAGCGTCCGCGCCCTCTCGTCTGGGAGGAAGGCCCTCGCCGATACCGAGTCGAGGGTTGCCCCGATGAAGTCGAGAACCCGGGTGGGCTCGAGATGGGACTTCTTGGGGTTGACCCTGAGTCCGAGCCGAGTGAGAAGGGACAAAGTCCGATGAATGTCCCTGTACAGTTTCTGTCTGCAGGACGCCACCAATAGCCAATCGTCCAGGTAAGGGTAGACGGAGACGCCTTTCGTCCGCAGGAAGGACACGACCGGAGCCATGCACTTGGTGAACACCCTCGGTGCGGTGGAAAGCCCGAACGGCAGCACCCTGTACTGGTAGCTGATGCCGTCGATCGCGAACCGAAGGTATCTCCTGTGCTGCGGGCGGATCGAGATGTGGAAATAGGCGTCTTTGAGGTCTATGGACACAAACCAGTCCCCTCGGCGGAGGAAGGGGAGGATCGACGGCAGCGTGACCATCTTGAACCTCTTGGGGCGGATGTATTCGTTCACCCCTCGGAGGTCTAGGATGGGCCGCAGGGATCCGTCCGCCTTCGGCACCGTGAAGTACCTCGAGTAGAAGCCGGTGGTCTTGGCTGAAGGCGGGAGCCTCTCGATCGCTCCCTTCTCAAGGAGGGACTGGACCTCTTCCAGTAGAGCCGAGCTGGCCGGGGTGGAATAGTAGACACCCCGTGGCGGAATAGCCTGGAACTCGATGGCGTACCCCAGGCGGACGATGGTAAGTACCCAGGAGTCCGCAGTGATCTCCCGCCAGCAGTCGAGGTGCCTGGCCAGGCTCGGGTGATGGAACAGTTCTACTGGAAGGGCGAAGGATGGCACGGGTGGAGTCCTGCAAAGGCCGTCAAAACCTGGACTTCGCTCCCGAGGACGACTTCTTGGACGACGAAGATGGGCGTCGTCTGGGAAGCCTCCTGGAAGCCGAAGAGGTCGATGGCCTCGACACGGTCGACCGCGGGGACCGCGGCTGGTACGCCGATGAAGAGGAGGACCTTCTCCACGTAGGCCTCGGCTGGAAAGAGCGGCGAGTCTGGGCAGGCTGGTTTATGCCCATCTTCTTCGCAGTCAGCCGGACCTTGACGAAGTGATCCATAGCCTCGTCAGTGGAGGAATGGAAGAGCCCTTCTCCGTCGAACAGCAGGTCTTCAATGCGCCGACGGCTGTCCTCCTGGAGCCCACAGGACCGGAGCCACGCATGGCGTCGGAGGGCTACGGCACCGACCATCACCCTCGAGGTAGCCTCCGCGGCGTGCCTCGAGGTGGCGAGCTGCTGCGTAGCCACCGCAACGGCCTCGCCGAAGATCTGCATGGCTGAGGCGCGTGACTCCTCCGGCAAGTCAGCGAGGAGCGGGCCGAGTCGGTCAAACAGGTTCCGATGGTATGCCGCGAGGCATGCCATCGTGTTCACCGTCCTGACCACCAGGGACGATGCCGAGTAGAACCTTCGGCCGAAGGTATCGAGCTTCCGTCCTTCACGGTCCGGGGGGGTGGTATGTGCTCGATTGCCTCCCTTCGTCTGAGCCGACTCGACCACTATGGAGTTAGGTACAGGGTGTTGAAAGAGGAACTCCGCGTTCTCTTTCTGTGTCCTCTACAGATGCTCCAGCCTATGAGGGATAGGCTGTGCTGACGCCGGCTTCGCCCACGGCTGCTTCGTCGCATCCACCAGGGTAGGCAGGAACGGCAGCGGTGCGGTCGACGGTGGGCAGGCTTCCAAGTACTGGAAGACAGGGTCCTGGGCTTGGGGAGCAGGTTCGGTCACCCTCAGGCCAAGGGCTGTGGCCATCCGGAGGAGGATTGCCGAAAACTGGCGGACGTCCTCCGGCGCAGACTCCGGAGCTGGCTCTTCGAACCCCAGTGGTGGGGACTCATGAGAAGAAGGGGTGGACTCAGCAGAATCGGAGTCCGAGTCGTAGGAGCCGCCAGATGGTGATGGCGACCTCTCTGCCTCCTTCTCCTTGGCCGGCCCAGGGGCCGGAGTTGCCAGGGTAACTGCCGGAGCTGCAGGCTGCGTCGGTACCGATACAGCCGATGTCATGACCGGTATCGGAGTCACCTGCAGGGGCACGGCCGTGGGCCTAGGACGGTGTGCCGCCTGCGTGGTGGAAGTCGCCGCTACCGCCGGCTGGGCCACGGTGGGCTGTGGCGCCGGTCGGGTAGCTGTAGCCGTCGTCCGTGGCAATGGAGAAACAGCCCTGTAGCGAGGTGAGGGCTCTGGGGACCGACGGCGACTCGGCGAGCGACGCAGGGGTGACCTCTCATAGCGGGGGTAGTGAGCCTCCCACGGTGGCGAACGAGACCGGCGACGAGGCGACCAGTACCGAGGGTCTGGGTGGTACCGGTCCCTGTAGGACGGCGAGTACGAATAGTAAGAGCCGGCCGGCTCGTGCCACACCTGCTCCTGGGCGTACCTTCCAAGGTAAGCAGGAGAATACGCTCTCTCTCCGGAGCGATGCCTCTCCAGGCGCATCTCCTGATATCGCGGGGATGGAGGCCTGGCCCGCTGCTCCGGCGAGCGGGACTTGTCGCGTCGAGAGGCTGGGCGCTGTCTGACCACAGCCTCCTCTCGGCATTCTGCCGAGGGTGGACGGCGACTCGGCGGAGTGATCTCCGCGATCAGCTCGGGCGGTTGAGGAGGCAAGGCCTGCACGACCTGCTCCCCGTCCGACACCTCGAGGATTACGTCCTCTTCCGAAGGCTCCTCCTCCACGGGGAGCTCCATCAACAGAGGTTCCTCGGCGGGCTGGGTGGGTGGCGGAGTCGGGGGTCGCACCACCTTTGGTGGAGAGCGTCGTTTCTCCTTGTGCTTCTTCTTCTTACCCTTCTCCCCCAGGCCCTCGGTGGCAGAGCGCTTCTTCTGAGCCGCGGTCAACGGCCTGGAGGAGGAGGTTGAGGCCTGCGAGCCCGCAGGGTCCTCACGTGCCCGAGTTGCCGAGATCTTCGGTATCCTCGGCAACTTCATTATCGGTACCGAGCCCGGTACCGACACCGACGAGGTCGAGGGCACGGCAGCCGCCGCCGCTGCCAAAGAAGAAGAAGAGGACGGGCGTTTCTCGGCCATCGTCTTGGGTCTTTTAGCACGCAGAGACTCCTCCCAACAGTGGGATTTAAGCCTTGCCGACCTGTTGCGGAGAGTCTGGTGTGTGAACTCTCTGCAAATGGGGCAGGCCTGAACGTTGTGCCCCTCACCCAAACAAATCAGGCACTTAGAGTGTCGGTCAGAGAGAGCGACCTTCCTTCCACAAGAGGCGCAGCGTTTGAAGAGAGCTGACATAAACCGGGGGCAAGGCAAGAAAAGCAAAGTCCGAGAACGCCAAACACAGTCCGAGATCCGAAAACGTAGTCAAAGCCAGAAAAGGGTCAAAACTGATCGAGAAAGTACCAAAGCGAAGTCCGAAATCCGTGAGGGGTAGTCAAAAGCCAAATCCGAAGTCGAAAACACCAAAAAGCAGAATCGAAAAGCAAGCCAACAAGCAGAACCTTCTGTACGCTGAGGCGGACAAGAAAGAACTGAGGAGAGACCGTTAGTCGGCGGGAGGAGCATGCGCAGTACTGACGTGGGGGAGGGGTTCCCGCCAAAGCTAACGAGCTCTAGAATCTTCCGAACGCTACCGCGCAGGCGCGAAAGCTCCTAATGTATGAGGCACAGAGACCACGAAGAAGAATTAAGGCAATGACATCATTTGACACCCCCTCAGGCTTCCCTGTTCCCTCCTCACAGCAGATGGAGGAGTGCATGAATAGATTTTTCCAGCAAGGCTATATTGTTGTGTGCGTACAAAAACAATATGCTACTGATTTTGTAATACAAAGCATTTTGGAGTGGGGTGGTTTTGGATGGATAACTGCAACCCCATTTACTTTTTAAGAAACCTGGTGGTGGCGGTAGAAGCAGCTAGAACTGGTTTGACATGCTCTCTACATCTTCAGATTCTCCCTCAAGGCACGCCTATGGACTGCCATTATGGTAACCTACCATTCAAAATGTGTGTGTGTGTGTGTGTGTGTGTGTGTAAGCTAACATGTAAAGGTTTTTACTTTGAGGAACAGAGAGAGCTGAACATGACACTGCGTCCCTTCCCACTTTCTGACATGTTTAAGAACCTGTGCTTGAGTGTCATTTCCTTTTCCCTTGTCCTGTTTCCTTTTGTTTTACATCTTTCTTGACTGTAAGATTGAGAACAGGGCTGTCTTGTCTTTTTAAAAATTAATATGTTACTGCAGTTTAGGCCTACCTGGCGATAGCACTAGATATCACTTTGGTATCAATAATTCAGCTTCCTTCTACCACCCCTCTCCACATGTTTGTGAGGCCCCCAGACAAGCACGAAACTAGGCTCGGCCATCAAACACTGCAATATCCCAAAGACAATACAGGCAGGCCAGAAATAGCCAGATCACCGCTCTAGGAGACCTCTCTGCAAACACCCTAATTGTGTATGCACGCTGTTTACAAAGGGCTCCCTGCCCCGAGCAGGTAACTTGGCAAGCTAGAAGCTTAAATGCCAAGCACTGAGCATTTGCATACGGTCTACCTCTTTGTCAATTCGGACTTAACTTAATCATGCTGAATTGTGACCTTTCTGAGACATTGTCTCGCACCCAAAACTCACTGTTGTCCCCGAGTAAGGCACAGCCTGCAGTCATGCTTCTCCCTATAAAACCCCCCGATTCCGAGACCTTCCTCGGATCGCTCTGGACTTCTATCCAGTCCTGCTGCCGCTTTGTTTGGTGAACTGTCCCCTCAGTCCCACGTACTGAGACTCCAGACCAACGAACTCAAGCTTCAGGACAGATGTTGTATCACCCAATTCAACAATCCCTCTCAAAATCCCTCTATACCACTCCAACCTTTATTTTCCTTAGCTACTTGTGTAAATGTGTTGCATACACTGTTTGTCTGTATTTAATAAAATCTCAGTTATTCTTAACTTGGTGTGCTCCTTGGCTTGGCCTGACCCCGTAAACATTGGGTTACAAGATCCTGTTAAGTTACCCTGCCTCTCGTAACGCTAAAGTAGTGCTCTGAGCTAATTTTCCCCACTTATAGTTGAGCACATTTTCCAGGACCCCCAGTAAACAGGGTAACAAATACGTAAGCTACTCTGAAGACCTTTCCAGCTGTAAAGCTGCGTATAAAAGCTACAAACAAATAAGGCTTGTGCACTTAAAGACTGCTTAGGTCCACTAGTCCATACCTCTTTGAAGAGCTGGAGGTGAACGGCCCTCTGGAGGAAGGCCTGTAAGGCACTGGATCCCTGCTGCAGGAAGCTCTCTTGACAAAAAGAAATGGGTTCTCCCTACAGTGAAAGAGAAAAATGCGATTGACCCAGAGGTAGTAACAAGCGTGACAGGGTAGAAGGAGATAGATTCTCAGATGCAATACATCTGCCTTGTGTGGTGGTATGGGACAAGAGAGGCTCAGAATAGAGTGTTGGGAAGAGAATAAATGCTGGAAAAAATACTGAGTAATGTAACAACATACTGTTGCAAAGCAAAGATGGGCATCTGTGGCCTTCCAAATGATGTTAGCCAAGTGACTTTAGCCTCCCACTGTCCCTAACTAGCTTTGCCACAGTGAAGGTTTATAGAATATCTGGAGAACTACAGTTGCCCATTCCTCAGGTAATGAAAACCACAGAACCACCTACAGTTCAAGGAGTGCATTGTGGGACCATTTTGCCTTATTATACACATTACAAAGTCAGGAAACTGTTTCAGTTATATTGTTTGCACGTAGGTAAGCAATACCTGCAGCCACCACAGACACACCCCTTTTCAATTTGCCTCCTTGAAGAGGATTTTTTTAAAAGAAGAAACTTCCTTAAATACCTGTAAAT
Organism: Iguana delicatissima; assembly: GCA_948472985.1. Taxonomy (NCBI): domain Eukaryota; kingdom Metazoa; phylum Chordata; class Lepidosauria; order Squamata; family Iguanidae; genus Iguana; species Iguana delicatissima. Next base: position 452,597 of record CAOKZL010001239.1, read on the forward strand.
TCAGGTATTTAATCAGAACCTGTAGAGCAGATAAAGTATATTTAATAAAATAAATCACGTTTAGGGTCCCTCCATACTACTCAATCATACTCCCCAAATGTCCCAATCTGGCAAGGAGAGAGGAATGTATTTGCATCTCCATCTAATAAAGCAGACTTGGGGCCTTTCCACACTATACCGCTATTATTCCACTTTCAACATTCAGTGGAATTCTGGGGTTTGTAGTTTGGTAAGGCCCCAGAGCTTTCTGGCTGAGAATTCTAAAAGCCCCTCCCTAAACTGCAAACCCCAGAATTCCATAGGATGTTGAAAGTGGAATAATAGCGCTATAACAGTGTAGGGTGGAAATGGCCTTAGTCTATGGAAGCTTATGTTACCAACTTCTTTCTCTCATTTAGTTACAAAGGGGCTACGAGATTCCTCTGCATACTGATCCAAAATAACAAGGCCATGCCTTTGAATTCTGTCATCTTGACTACACCTATGTTGCTTGGCCACACATGTCCAGATTTTCATCTCGGAAAAGTTGAAGGGCATGCCCAGTTAGAGTGCTATATTCTACTTTAACTGCCATGGCTGCATACTATAGAATCATGGGATTTGTAGTTTGGTAAGGCCCTAGAACCCTCTTGCTGAGAAGATTCTAAATGTACCTCTCTCAGCTGCAAACCCCATGATTTCATAGGATGGAACCATCACAATTAAAGTGGAACCATAGTGCTATAACTGGGGAGTGTAAAGGGCCCTCACACTATAGAGAATGCTGGAAATTGTTCCCTGCCCCCTCTTTCCCCAGTGTTCCAACTGTAATTTCCATTTTTCTAGCATTGTCTTTCCACCCCTAATAAATCCAGAAAATACAACCGTTTTTCCAGATATAAAACAAAGCAAGTATTCATGCTTATGTCTATATCATGAAAACTTCAAGAGTATTTTTGTACACTAATCTCCAAAGATACAAAAACAAACCAATACATTTTTCTCTTACTTATCCTATGTGCCTTTTAAATTTAATGGTGTAATGGCAAATTTTGAAGTGCTGGTGCTCAGTCACCCAGCCTTCCCTACACGAGAAATGCAGGCAGCTTTGCTGATCAATAATGGATCTTAACAAACCAATTCCAGCAGTTTCCATCATTTCCAGGAACTGGCTTTTGTAAGATAATCAATCTCTGCTGCTGACTCACAGCAAAATACTTCGCATTTCAAAAGGAATAGCTCCCAATAATACAGTTCTGCTGAGAAAATCTATCCCACTTGTCCTGTAATTGTGAGGAGGACTTGCAATAAACTAACAGGGCTCAGGAAAACCTAAGGGTAGGGGAAGAAAATGGCATCTTCCCTGGTACTGGATAGGTTCAAGTGTTGGACCCTCCAATATGCCATTGCCTAATTTGTCTCTGTAATCTTCTCATGAAAGAAAAGGGAGTTTGCCACATTGTGAGCTGAATCAATAGCTAAGCCACTTGTGCATGTGCCTTCACTTTCAAGTTGCCTGTTGACTTACAGTGACCCATGGATTTCATAGGGGTTTTTTAGGCAAGGAATACTCAGAGGTGGTTTTGCAAGTTCCTTTCTCTGAAATACAGCCTAGAACACCTGATATTCATCGGCGGTCTCTCATTCAAGTACTGACAAGGGCTGACCCTGCTTTCCTTCCAAAATCAAACAGGATCTGGTGCCTTTATGGTATTTAGGCCCTACAGCTGTGCCACTTACTGGGTTACAAACAAGTGCCTCATGGTAGCCACCGAACAAGAGTGCTTGCGCTCTGAGGAAGGCTCGGGCAACACCGTCCCCAGTGGTTGCTGACTGTTTCTTCAACTGGAACTTCAAAAGAGAGACCTGAGCAGAGAAGAGTAGAATACAAGTTCATCCTCAATCCACAGGCCATTCCACAATATTGCAAAAGATTGCTTCAAACATATCCCCCACCCCCTGCGAAGCCTCAAGCAAGCAGTAACAGCAGGCTACTTATCCCCCAATGTCAGTGTCAAGCTCCACAATTTTGGGTGCACCACGCACACTGAAAATAACATTAAGAACTTGTACCTGCCTGTTTTCTTTTCCTTGCCTATCCACTTTCCTTTCATGCTGTGTCTTTTTAAAGACTGTACACCTGAGAGCAGGCACTGTCTTGACTTTTTAATTGATACATAAATTGCTTTGATAGCCTCTTCAGCTGAAAGTTGGGGGTGGGATTATAGATGCTATAAATCAGGATTGGGTAATTTATGGCACTTCAGATGTTTCTGGACTGCAGAGGTGAAAACATTTTTATAGTTTGACAGGTATATCTATGGATCACAGAAAGCTCCTTTACGCCAGTCTACTGGTCTCTGTAGCTCAATAGTATCTACACTAGGAATAGTCAGACTCTAGGGACTAGAGGACAATTTTTGGCTTTGCTGAGACAAAAAAAGGCACACCATGCCACCATGTCAGCCATTTTGGGCAACTGGATGTGATGCTCCATCCTCTTGGTGGTTTTGTGGGGGACATCTGGGCCCCCAAAACATTCTTTTAAAGGGGAAATCAGACCTCAGAGATGATTCTTCTTGGCTGAACGTTTGGGTTTTGCAGAGGTAGGAGATCCAAGGACTACATTGGATCTCCTGCAGCCCTTAGGAGGCACAATTCCCACCTTGTTCTACTGATTCCAGCATCTCTGACAGGGCTCTCCTAGGCTTACGTGGAGATGCCAATGATTAACCTGGGATTTTTTACATCAGGGATCGGGCAACTGCTATGACTTCCTACAAGTACGATCCACAGAGGTTCCCCATCTCACCTGTGAACTTCCTTGCTCTTGTTAGGAAATGGCTGTAAGAAACTGAGCTGTGCTTTTTAAACTTATCGGAAGATGTCTACATTGGTAAGAATTAAATCTGGTCCTGCTCACTTTGCTTTGGTTCCCCTTAATTCCACCCACTGCTGAAATATAAACATTAATAAATAATAATATGGCCTGAAGACTCTTTCTAAAGTGGAATTTACTCCCTGTGCCAAAAAAAAAAAAAGTTTCCCATCCTATTGTATGTATAATATATATGATCTACCACTGAGCTACAGTGCTTCCCCATTATGTGTGGGTCCATTTCACTGAGGAACTAATAACAAATAATAGGGCTTATCTAGGATCTTCCCTCAAAGCTTACTTTCCATGGCTTCTGAAAGTACTCTCTCCAGGACTGACCTGAAATGTATCTAAACCAGCTTAAAATCTGTTTAAGGTGACTAAACTAATTACTGAGCCATGTTTAGAAATTACTATCTCAACAGAAGATTATGAAAAATTATTAGTGAAGTAGAACTGAAGTTTCTCTCTCTCTCTCTGTCTCTCTCTCTCTATATATAAATAACTCCTTGAATCAAAACATATCTTCACTTTTCAAAGACTGGCAAAATATTTCAACAATTTAAGTAGGACAATTCATCTTTCAATTTTGCTACATTTTTGATGCCAGAAGGACATCAATAGACTTGCAATGTTAAAAAAAAAAGGTTATGAAAACAATACTAACAATATCACTGGGGAGACTTTCCAGGTCTTGGAAGGGCGATTCCATCGTATTGCTATCAATGTTGAGAATGACGACATCTTCCAGTGCCTTGCTCCTAACTCTCTAAAGACATCCAAGGAAGAAATAAGAAACAGAAAGTGCATGTTCGTTTTCCCAGTTTCAGGCTTTCAAGGTCCCTGTCACTCATGATAATCAGAATGTGCTAGACCTGACTCCTCAACCACCCCCGGGGTTCCCTAATTTGAGCAATGCCCACTTATATCAGAAACTAAGTGGGTGAATGGGATCGGAGGCCCATGTTCTAAAACCTGTTTGCTGTGAAAACACAACTACTCCATCCTTGACATCAATCCCACCCACATCATCCAGCCCTCACTCCAATGAGCCACAAGCAAGGTCAGCTTAAATGCGCAAAGTAATCCAAATAGCTGCTTTGGGGCAACATAAATTTTCTAAGGATATCAAAGAAGCAGCTCGCAATGTGAAGGGCATTTTCCCTACCACACCCTGACAATCCTTTGCAACAGCAGTGGTAATGATGATGTCCAGCTCTTTACTTGGGGAGCATACCTACTATGTGGTTGCAAAATGTCTTGGGCCTGCCTGCCTGCCTGAATTGCAAACAGAGGGCAGGCATACAAAAGCAAAGCAAGTTTACTGAGCAAAGGGCTGCCACTGATCAAATAGGTTGCTGGTTACAAAGGAAAGTAGGGAGGTGGTGCATAACACATCAGGATTCTCTCAGAGACAGTTCTTTTCTGAACTCAGCTCTGCTAATCAGACCTTGAGCCTGTCCCAACCAGGTCTGCCAGGTCTCCTTAGGTTTAGAGTCAGGGGAAAGGAGCCTGGAAGACAAGGACTGGTGCCTAGCAGGTCAGGGAAGCAACTGGTGTTGTGGGGGAGTGATGCCCAATGGCACCTGGCAAGTCAGAGGGACAGAACAATGCACGTGCCTGACATCCCAGGCATAAAGCCTAATAGATATAGGCCATTTCCGCACTAGACTGTTAGAGTGCTATTATTCCACTTTCAACATCCTATGGAATCCTGGGGTTTGCAGTTTGGGGAGGGGCCCTTGAGGCCCTCTCCAAACTGCAAACCTGAGGATTCCATAGGATGTTGAAAGTGAAATAATAGCACTCTAACAGTCTAGTGCGGAAATGGCCATAGGAGCATAGTAAACGGCAAGCCTTCTTGTCAAGCCAAGTGGAAAATAGCTCAGCCCCCAGGGATGCTAACTTGCCCCTTCCCCTGAGAAGCAACTTCTTTTCTTGGAGCCCCCCAAAAAAGACTAAAATCTTCCAAGCAGTAGAAACTGCATCTAGCAGTGAAGGAGTAGCTTAAAGAAACACTAGTAAGCTTTTTTCCCCCCTATACAAGCCCTGCATAAATGCTCTTGTATAGCTCTGTGCACTTCAATGAGGTTTGTGCATGACAATTTCCTAGATAGTTGCGCCCTTTGTTTACTGGTGGGAGGGAGAATGTGCCAGTTTAAAGTTCTGCCACAGCTATCAAATACAGGGATAGCTCAGTTTCCAATGACAACAAAGCTCCCCCTACCCAAATAATTGCAGTATTGGCTCTTGAAAACTTTATTAAAATGAGGCAGTGGAAGACTTCAGTATAGAACAAACTCATAATTAAAACAATGCAGGTCATACTACAACTCATCTCCAATGGGTTGATGTCTCAGCTGTCGGTGCTTTCCTGGTATTCATCAGAACTGCCTCCCTGATGCACCTGTCCAGGGAACATTTTCATTCCTACTTCTCATTATTGCTACACTAATGTTTTGTGACACATAAACTTTGGTCTAAAACAAATGTGGGGAAAATGTAGCTGGTGGACTGCATGAGGCCCCCAAACTCCCCAGGACACCTCCAAAACCCCTAGACCCCCTATTCCTTTTCATTTTTTTAGGATGATGTTTAATATTTTTTTAAAATTTATTTCCTGTAAATTGTCTGTAACACATTAAAACCACCCAAAGACACAGTGGCTTGTTCCTTTCCCTCAACCATCCAGCCACCCCAAATCCTGCAAAAACAGCTCAAAGATGAACTGGAAGTAATGTGGCATGCCTTCTGGCTTGCTGACAACATTCCAGCGTGGTTTGGCAAGGGTGGGCAAGAAAATTAGGCCCTGCTCCCAGTGCCACTACTTAAGCCTGCGTGTGGTCCTGCATGGAGTTTTTTCTAGTTCTTTGAGGCCCTATACCACATTTCTGGTGCAAATTGTCAGAATGTAGTGAAAAGCTTATCCTGGAGGCCTCTGAGAGTGGGGGATGTTGATACACACACCAACACTTTAAAGTGGCTGACAGCATAAACAGGAAACAATGTCCAGTTTGGCTTCTCACTAGCTGACTGTCAGCTGATTTTCAAGGTGGTGTGACTGGGATGGACTTGGGAGTGAAAACAAGTGTCCATGCTTTCCATAGTAGCTCCACACCTGCCTTAGACTCTGTGGAGCTTATCTCAGGAGACATATAAATTGCAGTTACAGCATGATAACAGTATCCTTGCCCGAACTTAGCTCTTCTGATGTTCTCCCAGTGGGGAACCATTTGGAAAACGTTTCTTTTACAAAGGAGGTCATCAGCGGATTTTTTTTGTGTTTGTAAAAGAAATGCTTTCCAAAGTGTCTCCCACGGAGAAAAACAGAAGAGTAACAACGATAAGTCCGAGCCAAAAATGCTATTGTTCTGCTTTACTTGCAATTTACATGCCTCCTGTGATAAGCTCCTAAGGATGAGGCAGGACTCAGTTGTGGGCTTAAGGAATCTAGGGGAAGGATGGGTTTGCAAACTCACCTCCATGAGGCTGGTGTGGACGCCTATGAGGTAGGGCATGGGAGCACTGTTGAGGAAAGAAAGGTGAGTCAGATTGCATGAGTGTATCATCGTCAAGTCACTTGTCAACCTATGGCAACCCCATGAATTTCTTAGGTTTTTCTTAAGCAAGGAATACTCAAAGGTGGTTTTGCCAGCTCTTTCCTCTGAAATATAGCCTATAACGCCTGGTATTTGTTGGCAGTCTCCCATCCAAGTACTAACCAGAGCTGACCCTGCTTAGCTTCCAAGATCAGAGAGGATTTGGTGCCTCTAGGGTATTTAGGCCCATAAAGTCAGACCTAGCTTCTGCCTTCCCACCCCCCTTTTGCAAGCTTATGGGTTACAACAGCCTTTCTTAATCCTTTTACCCTGGAGGAACCCTTGACATAGTTTTCAGGTCATCATCGTAATAATAATTTGTTACCCGCCTCTCCTCAAAGCTCAATATAAATCATTTTATCTGTTGCATAAAACAAATGTTTATTGGTTTTTTTCAATCACAATCTTTTCTGGAACCTTTTACAGCCTCTCATGGAACTCTGGAGTTCCAGAGAACCTTGACTGAGAAACTCTGTATTAAAGAGTTTTTCAGCTCATTCCTCCTAGTGCCCCTTTGCTTCAGATATGTGAAAAAAGAAGATACACCCTTAAAAGAAACACGTGTAGGCACTAGCAGGGAAGGAGGAAGCAGAAAGGATGTTGGGGTGGGCACAAGAAGAAAAAAAAGAAACAGAAGGACTTCTCTTATTTCTCCATTTTCTCTCCACTCTTAATATTTCCCCTTTTGCAGTGCAATCATCATTAGAAGTTGCACTGGCTGTAGGGGTTTGGATTAGGCAGAATCCCCTTCTGCTGGCAGAAATCTCATTTTGCTAGTTGATTTCAAGGATTTGCTGATGGAGCAATCTGCTAGGACAGCATTTCTTGACCTGTGGTCTGTGGAAGCCCAGGGCGAGGGGAGGCGGCTGGCAATATTCTCACAAAGGCTTGAAGAAATGTTATAAGCTTTTGCAGTTAAAATAGAAAGGAAGGAAGAAAGGAAGGAAGTGTGTACATTTACTCATTTCTCCCTTCTCTCCACATTTGAAGACCTTTGATGAGCAACTTTAAATAAATATGTTATGCAGTTTAGGGTTTGAAATCTTGAGTTAAGTCTTGGTATGCAGCAACAATATTTAAAATATTTAATATTTAAATATAAATTTAAATATTTAAATATAAATAAATATTTAAACATTTAAATATATAAATATATAAATATAACCTATAAACATAAACATATTTAAAGGGGGTCCATGATAAAGAAAAGGTTAAGAACTGCTGTGCTACCAGAACTGCTCCTTAGCTAACACCTGCCAGCAGATGAGCCAAACAAACAAATAAATATTCCAAACATCCCTGGGCTAGAAAGCACTTGGATTCAACACAGCTCAAGCTCCCCAAGCATAGACTTAGCTGGCCCAAGGCCAGATTGGCTGTTTGTTTGCTTGTTTGTCTATTGTATATCCCACCTTCATTTCCAAAATGGGACCCAAAACAGGTCACAATATAAGTTAAAACAAAATATATTTTCAAAAATGGATAATATATTTTTAAAAAGCATTAATAAGACATTAATTGCTTGTTAGACATAAAAAGATGTTAATTGCTTGTTAAATAGAAATGTTTGTTAAACAGAAAACTGGTCTATTATCTGACCTTTAAACTATTATTTTACTATTATTATTAATTTTATTAGTTATTAAATTATTGTTTAAATTATCTGACCATTACACTAGGCCTAACTGGGGAGTACCTTCACCTTAGCTAACTTTCCATGCAACCTCTGTTCCTTAGAGTCCATCTTGATTGACCTCCAGCTCCCTGAGATTCCCCCCTTGCTTCCAGCATTTATTCCTGTTCAGTACAGAAGCTGCAAGGTGTGAAGGGAGTCACTCACCAGCAGTAGTCCAGGAGATGTGAGGGCAATGCAGGAATATAGATGTGCTGCCAGTGCATGGGATACAACATCAAGGAAGAGGCCTGCACACAGGCGGTGAGCTGTGGCAAGACAAAAACGGGTCTTTCGTTAGACTACTCTTCAAATATGAACTAAGCAGTGGATTGGAATGACTTGGGTATTCCAGGTGCCTTACTTTTGTGTCATGCAAACCTTGACTTGAATGAGTGAGATGACATCATTTGCTCTGCTACAGGCAGCAGAATATCTTGGGCCATCTTTGCTGTCACCCCTTGTCCTTTCCCAATGCTGCCTTCTTCCAGAGCCCTGGCATCCTGTCTTCTAGGGACCACCAGGAGAAGAACTAAAATCTCAAGGTAAGGAACCAGAATCCAAAGGGAGTGGACCTCTGTGTGTGTGTGTAGGCTGATTCCACTCATCTGGGTGTGAGCTTTTGCTCTTAGCTGCACCTAAGGTTACCAGGTCAGGACAATCCAGGCCTTGAAATCTAAGGACTTTATGATATCCCAGAAGGTGGACCCTGGTGACATTACAAGGGGCAATCCTTGGTGATGTCATTAAGCATAATACTGTAAAGAACAAGCACAGTTGCATAGGGTATGCATGTTAGAAAAAAAATATAAATATATATACTTTAAAAGACAGTGCTGTCACCCTGAGATTCTTCCCTCTCCCACTGAGGACTGGAAAAGAGGGCCCAGGCCCAGAGATCTAGCAACCCTAGTCCCATCCTCCTGTCCACTAGATGAGGGGCTGCTCCAGAAGCCCTGATCCCAAAATGGGGCTCTCCCTCAACTGTCCCCCTTATTTCTCAACTCCAACCATCACTTGAAGGACAAACACTATTCATGTATACAAATGCACTCATATATTATCATTTGGTAAGTCAGGGAATGGCAGAGCACAGCCAGTAAGCTGCACACATCTCCCCAACTCCTCTTTTAAAGGTTCCTATTTTTAAGAGAGAAAACTGGCATTGCAGTTTGCTGATGATGAGGGACTTAGCTCAGGGATATACTTTGCCTCTTTTATGTCCACCAGAATTTTTCCGGTGCTGCCACTGCATTGGACACCACCCTTGAGCCACCAAGCACAGCTGGGTTTTTTCCTTAGCCTGCCCTCACCAGGAAAACAATTCTAGATCCTCTCCTATCCTAACAAGCAGCTGCCCAACAAAACTCCTAGGCTATTTCTGCACTAGACTGTTACAGTGCTGTAGTTCTAAGAGCTTCTGCTTTTCAGGCCTCTCCCTAAACTGCAAGCCTCAGGATTCCATAGGATGTTGAAAGTGGAATAATAACACTATAACAGTCTAGTGTGGAAATGGTCCTAGTCTACGACCCTTTAGCTTCTGCCCCAGGAGCAGTTCTTCTGGTCCCTGACTTGTCCTTTCCTCCATCCCCTTGCCCTCACCGTGCTCAACTTGCTGGTGGTTAGCAGGATCCGTCGCTCATGGAGCAGGCTCGCATAGAGATGCAGCATGTTGTTCACATCCACGGCCACAACAAACTCTGTCAGGTTCCGCTAGTGGTGACGATGGGGAGCCTTTATATATTTATTTATTTAAACACTTATATCCCAACCTATATCACAAGATCTCTGGGTAGCAATAAATCAATTTAAAACGTTTCAAACAGCAAGGGGTGATTCAACAATTCAAAAGCATATTAAACAAATTAATAATCTAAAACAAAAGCATACCTTAGTCATGCTTTTCAACCCAGAACTGGTACAACGTACCTAGTTTCCCCAGCCCCAGATTTTCTTGGCACTCTCAGACTCTGAGCTTGGAAACATACTTTTTAAATTACAACAGCTAGAATAACCACCATTGGAATTGTACTGCAAAAAAGTAACCTGGTTCGTGTTCCACCCATGATTGTACAGTGCATTTCTAACCTCCACAAATCACTTGCCACATCCTGTATTTCTGCCATCTTTTAACCAGGAAAAAACCTCTGTGTTTTTAAGTTCAGCATGACAACAGGATGTGACCAAGTAAAGCTTTCCCTATTATTAGAAACTTTGCAAGCTGCCCTATAGTACTGAGTCAAACTGTTGGTCTTTCAAAGCCATTTCCACACTTGACTGTTACAGTGCTATTATTCCACTTTCAACATCCTATGGAATCCTGAGGTTTGCAGTTTCAGGAGGGGCCGGGCAGTCCCTCCCAAAACTGCAAACCCCAGGATTCCATAGGATGTTGAAAGTGGAATAACAGCGCTATAACAGTCTAGTGCAGAAACGGCTCTAGTGTAGACATGACTGGCTGGGCAACCAGCTGGCTGGCTAGCAGGAGCAGCAGTTTTCTAGGATTTTGGGCAGAAGTCTTTACTATCACCTGCAACCTGATTCTTTGTAACTGGACATACCAGGGACTGAAGGCAAAGCCCTCTGCCCATGAAGTCTTGTTCTGTCATTGCGATATGCCCTGTCTCACATCTTTCTGCCAGAAAAAAGTTCAGCCTTCACAGGGCCAACTGTCATTCAGCTGTCAAACATACAGCAATAGCCTGTCCACAAAAAAATAAAAAATAAAAAAAATAAAAAGGTCTTGGAACAGTTACTTTTTTGAGATTACAACTGCATAATCCCTCAGCCAGTATACTATGCCAGTGGCCACATTGATGAGGGGATTTTTTGGGAAATAGCTTTCCCATGCTCTGACCAAAATGCAGCAACTCTTACAACTGTTTCCCTTTTGATACTTTCTAAAATGTGGTTGAGTGATCCCTTCCTTTACACAGCATGACATCAAACCACATTTGATGCTTTCCTCATTCCTTTCACTGTGCACTGGCCTCCTACTTCAGTCACCTTAGAGTGTCACTCTACTCTGCTGCTTTTATGTGTATGTTTGCTGCCATAGCAAGTCCCTTGTCCTCCCATTCTTTGCAGCTCCTTCAGTCACTATGAACTCTCTGGCTGCCCTCCTCTATTGGACAACAGAGCAGTGTGTGACACACAACCTCTTTTGCACCTTCTAGATCAGACTGTTGCCACATGCGTGATGGAGGATGCTGTCATCAACAATGTTAAAGTAAGATTCAGCTACCAGTCCAGCTACCTTTGGTGTGTTGTGTCAGGAGTGGATGACTTCCTGTACTTCATCTTAGAAAGCAACATTTCCTGGTCTGAACTTTTAACTTCACTGAGACCTCACAGTTGTTCTAGCAGTGATGTGTTCACTCTCATCCCTGTGATTGTTCTTCCCCTTCCTCAATATCAATCTGGTTTCTGGAATTGTTTCCAGTGCACGGTAAAGTAAGGTAGGTGCTGAAGAAAGTGATTCATTAAGGGAATTGGTCCTCTGCTTTTGGTTGCGCCACCTAGATGAAACTATTTACCAAAGGCTTCTAGTGTCAGAGACCCAATGAATTTAATGGGAATCGGTGAGCTGCGCAAAATCACAGCATGAGTGGTTTCTGCTGTCATCCTTACAACATGACATTCCTGAACTTAGGGCTTGATTTGAACCAGGGCTGACTTATGCTGACTCGGGATCTATTTCCAGTTAGGCATCTGAGCATATGAAGAGTTCTCTCCACAACAAAATAATCACACCCAGACCCACATGTATGTGACTTTAAAAGCATAATTTTCACAGCTATGAGAGCTGATACTTCTTCCTTGGGGGAGGAAACATTATCCATAGCAATCTCAACCTCCTTCTCGAAAATCTTATGGTAAAAACCAACACTGTATGACTTACATTTTCAGGGATGGTGGGCAGTTTGCCATGGTCAGGGGCAATGAAATAAGCCTAGAATAGAGAAGAAAGGAAGGGATGATCAGGCCAAGCTGGAAGGGTGAGTGCAGGAGTGAAGCAAAGTTAATGCTGGTAGCAATCTGAGCCACATACTTTAGTGGCCAGAACTGACTAGTAAAATTGCTGTTGTTGTTGTGTCCCTTCCAGTTATTTCCACCTCATTGTGACCCTAAGGTGACCCTATCATAGGGTTTTCTGGGGGTGGGAGTGCATCATGTGCCCAAGGTCGTCTACTGTGTTACCGTGGCCAAGTGGGGAATTAAACCCTGGTCTTCAGATTCCTAGTGCAACAGTCAAACCACTACAGAACGCTAGCTCCCTAACAAGATTAGATAGGTTCAAATAATACATTACATCAGGCATATTTTTTTTTTGAACTACCAAAATATTTTTTAAATAAATGAACTGTGAGGATGTGGTGATAATTTGCTTAGAAACATAGGCCCTTTCTGCAGCTTACTGGATCCCAGTGGTCCCCTGCATGGATCTCAGTAGAGTCTCTCCCGGGAGGGGAGCGTGACAGGGGTGCTACTCTCTGCACGGCTGCCTCTGTGAATGGAGGAAGCACGGTGGTGCTGCCTCCTCCTTCCACAGCGCAACTGAGCACTGTTCCAGGCTGTGCTGGGGCAGGAAGTGCAGCCATTGTGCTTCCAGGATCTCTGCACCTAAGGTAAGTGCAGGAGGGTGGCGGGAGGGCTGCGCAATCACTGGTCATTGATGGGGAAAACCTGTGAGTGATTTACTGTGTGATCACACTAATTGGGGACAGAAGAAATGATGGGACCTGGACGACATCATGCATAAATGTTGTCCATGTCTCGTCCTTCTCCCATCCCCAATGGAGGATGACAATGTCCTGTGAAAAGGGTCGTAGAAAGCTGCTTTATATCAAGTCAGACCATCAATCCATTTAGCCCAGTATAATTCACAGTGAGGAAAAGAAGCTCTGTGGGTTTTCAGACAGGAGATTTCCTGAGACTAACCTGAAGATCAAACACTGGACCTTTGGGTATCCTACCCCTCAACAGCTCATCAACAATGGGAAGGTAGGGGATGGGAGGTTTAACTTTGCCCCAAGTTTTAATCTGAACTTTAAAGGATGCTGAGTCCATGAAAGGGGTAGGTTTCATCATCTCGGATAGCTCTTCTTTAATGTTCAGGCTGGGAGTATATTTTGTGCTCCATTGACATGGATGCTACAGGGCACCAGTGGACTTCTCACACCCACAGTCTGGAGTGGTCCAGCTGCTTCCTACCAAATTCTTCTGTTGTACAGAATCACAGAATCACTGAGCTGGAAGAGACCACAGGAGCCATCCAGTCCAACCCCCTGTTATGCAGGGACACCCATCAAAGCACTCCCATCCATCCTCTGTTTAAAAACTTCCAAAGAAGGAGACTCCACCACACTCTGAGGCAGCATATTCCACTGCCAAATGGCTCTAACCATCAGGAAGTTCTTCCTGAGGTTTAGGTGGAATCTCTTTTCCTGTAGTTTGAATCCATTACTTGTTGTCCTAGTCTCTGGAGTAGTGGAAAACAACCCACTGTTCCCTCTTCAATATGCCATCCTTTCAAATATTTAAACATAGCTATCTACCCAGCTCCCTAAGCCGCTCTACATAGGGCATGGCTTCTAGACCCTTCACCATTTTGGTCACCCTATTCTGAACACATTCCAGCTTGTCAATATCCTTCTTGAAATGAAGTGCTGAGAACTGGACACAGTATCCCAAATGAGGTCTGACCAAAGCAGAATAGAGTGGTACTATTAATTCCCTAGATCTAGACACCATACTCCTACTGATGCAACCAAGAATTGCATTGGCTTTTTTAGCTGCCATATCATACTGCTAACTTATGTTCTGCTTGTGGTCCACTAAGACTCCTAGACCCCTTTCACACGTACTGTTGTCCAGGCAGGTATCTCTCATCCTATATTTCTGCATTTCCTTCTTTCTGCTCAAGTGTAGGACCCTACATTTCTCTCTGTTGTACAGGTACACAACTGTTCTGTACAGGTATAGAGCAGTCATGCCAAGTAGACATCATACAGGAAAATTAAGAAAATGCTAAATAGTTAAGAACCACTGATTTTCACATACATATGCTGGACATCTGACTCACCAGTGCTGTCCCAGGATCCTGGCTCCTGTCTTCTTTGTTTCGATCCTTCTCAGTGGAAATTTTCAATTTGGCCAGCTTTGAGTCCTTGGAAGACAATCAGAAGTGGTTACAAAGAAACTCTGAAAGATCTGATGGATCGTCGAAGCCAAAGACTCAGGTGACAAAAGACACAAAATATAAAAAGGAATATTTCTATTTTTAGTTTTTCAGTTACAGCCTTTTTTATGTGCAAAGCCATGCCAATCTCTTGAAGTGGGAACAACCAAAAGTACTGTGGTACCTTAAAGATGAACGGTTTTGTTGTAGCAGAATCTATTTTTCTAGGTATCGTTGACAGTATGGCCCTTTCCACACCTTACCTTTTCAGACAGATGTCCGGTGGGGTCCCGGCATCGACTCTGCCAGAAAGGAGAGTGACAGCTGGCTCCGTAGTGAAGGAAGCCCGATGGCAATGCCTCTTCCTTCTGCAGCACAGCTGGGTACTTTCCCAAGCTGCGCTGGGGCAGGAAGCGCAGCCATTGTGCTTCTGCGGCTTCCACAGGCCAGGTAATTCCAGGATGGTGGCACAATTGTGGGTCATTGATGGGGAAAACCCATCAATGATTTAATCCATGATTGCACAGTGTGGGGAAGGGAGAAGGACAATGTCATGCAGAACCGTCATCGCGGTCCTGTTCCTCTCCCATCCCCATGGCAGGTTTGGAGGTTAGTGCAGAAAGGCCCTATGTTTTAGACCATGAAATACTATAATCAAAATGAAAACATTTTTTTTGTAATATTGCATAGTCTAATATTTTTAAAAATCACTCCCTACAGTTAACTGCTTTCTCCATGCCCCCTGGTGTATCATCTCTGTTTTATTTCTTACATATACAATGACTTCTAATTTCCTAGGGAATGCAGCTGTTCACATTAGTACAATTATGTGTAGGAAAGAGCTACACCTGAACCGCATCCTCTACAGACATCTATTTGAAGACATACAGGCATATCTCATTTAACAAAGCTTCTGACAAAGAAGTTCTTTTTTACAAAGACTTTTTATGCTCACACAACCCTTTTCTCCCTCATCCTCTGTCTAGTTGAAAGTATTTTTGCACCATCAGCACTGGGAGGATGGTGAAGGAAGGCTGAGGAAACATTGACTTTCAGCAGTATGGCAGCAGTAAACAATGCAATGAAGCAAAGCTGCGCCTGGGAAGGAGTGCATTTCATTCTAGCTGACCCTACTGTAGCCATGCATGATTGTTTACAACTGGCAAGGAGTAGCAGCTGCCTCCAGAATCCCTTACTGTGCACACATAAGCAACAAAACAGAGATAAAAAGAGAAAGAAGATTACCTTGCCTCACTAGCCACACTGTGGAACAAACTTGGATCTTTAAGTTTGCTCACCAAACTTAGATTATGGAAATCATAAACTAAGAAGAGTCTGGAGGAAAAAAAATCCCTGGATACATTTTGGAAGATGCTTTCAAGTAATCTCTAGAAGATACTTTCAAGCTGGCTCTGGAATGTTTTTGTTTACTTAGGCAAGGCTTACCTAACCTGGTTGTTTCATTTCACATACACATATTGTTAGTTTGAATGAAATGTTTGCTGAAATATGCTGAACCACTCTTTTTTGTATGGTGTATCCCTATTCTTTCTCTGTTATTTCTGCTTCTGATACCAAATTTTCTGTTAAAGCAGTCATGCCCAGGAATACATCTACTTCATTAACTGAGGAATATCTGTACTTACAAATTCAAGGCTGATAGGACTGCTGAGGTTAGGTACAGGGTGGACATACAGTGCCAACAAAAACTCGTTCAGTTCCGTGAACTGGTGATAGAGATAAAAGAGGAAAAAATTAGCCTCTGAATTAAAAAAAAAAAAAAAAGGAGCATAAATGTGGGTCAAGATAGTAATAGAGGACTCTCATCAGGTTCTGAAGTAGACTCAGAATTCCTTTCCTCACCTGCTCCTTGACTAAATTATCAGCAATGTAGTTCAAGATCTTGTAGAAAACTTCAAACCAGGGCAGGTAGCTGCAAAAAGAAGCAACAGAGAACTCATTTATCATGAGCACATGTTTGGATAAGGAAGATTTTGTATTCAGTCCCTGTCGTCTCCCATTTTCAGGGCCGTGAAGAGACATACTGCTAGTCAAGAGGAACTGGTGCCGAGCTCAGGTGGTTCAAGGGTCTAATTCTGAATGCAGCAAAGGTGGGATACTTGTGGTCCTCCAGATATTGTTGGCCTCCATAGAATCATAGAGTTGGAAAAGGTCACAAGGGCCATCCAGTCCAACCCCCTGCCATGCAGGAATACACAATCAAAGCACTCCTGACAGATGGACATCCAGCTTCTGTTAAAAACCTCCAAAGAAAGAGACTCCACTTACTCTAAGGCAATGTATTCCACTATTGAACTGCTCTTACCATCATGAAGTTTTTAATGTTTAGGTAGAATCTCTTTTCCTGTACTTTGAAGCCACTGCTCTGTGTCCTAGTCTCTGGAGCAGCAGAAAACAAGCTTGCTCCATCTTCCATAGGACATCCCTTCAAATATTTAAATATGGCTGTAAGTCACATCTTAACCTTCTTTTCTCCAGGCTAAACATACCCAACTCCCTAAGGCATGGTTTCCTGGCATTTTACCATTTCAGTTGCCCTTCTCTGGACATATTCCAGCTTGGCAATGTCCCTCTGAATTGGAACAGTATTTCAGGTGAGGTCTGACCAAAGCAGAATAGAGTGGTGCTATTATTTCTCTTAACCTAAACACTATATTCCTATTGATGCAGCCTAGAATTCCATTGGCCTTTTTAGCTGCCCTATCACATTGTTGACTCATGTTCAGCTTCTGGTCTATTAAGACTCCTAGATCCCTTTCACATGTACTTTCAGAAAAAGAAATAAGATTAGTCTGGCATGACTTGTTGTGATAACGGGGCTTTCCATTATCTAAGCTTAGCAAAAAGGGGGATACTTCTCTCTTCAGGTAAACCAAGGGTTAATGAGGTGTTGGGATTAGATTACATTTTAGTGTGGGTCAACATCACAGGTCACAGGGTGAGAACTGACCAACCACAAGGGAAAGAGGTGGGCATCTTCGGGATGCTTCGAGATGCTTCTTGGGAGAACTTATAAAACTTCTGGGAGGCCATGTGGCCAAAAAAAAGAAAAAAGAGAGAACAAAGGGATACCTCCGAGAGATGAGATCTGTGCCAGTCGTAGGCAGGCAGGCAGGCATGCCTCGCCTCCTGGCTTCTTTCTTCTTAGAATATCTAAGCTTATGAACATCTGTGAGTACTAGACTAAAGTAGTTAGCCGCGTAAGGCTTTTTATTATTTTGGAAGTTGGCTGATCTTAAGAATGTATCTGTGCTGTTATATCTGTTTTTGTAACCACTTGTAACTTAAGCATGCCTGGGAGCGGGGAGCCTCTCATGTGTATTATTGTCTTGTTTATTTGCATGCCTTGAATAAATACTTTCTGTAAAACCTCTGTTTCTCTCCATTCCCACGCCAGTCTTTGGGCACACGCTAGATAGTACTTCTCTCACTCAGAAGTGGGGAGGTGAGAGGGAAGGAAAGGTCCTTAGCATAGAGATTGGTAATTCTGGACAGTGTCTCACTGTACTGTTCAGTTGATTCATAATTCAGTGAGTGGTGGCAGCATAATTAATAACGCTGGAGGAATTACCAGCCTTTTCCAAGGATGAGAGTCAACCTTGCGGGGCTGGCATGAGCCCCAGTATGACGCTAGAATTCCCATTCCAGTATGACACTTGTTTTTGAGAAACCCATGTTGACTTTTAATGATCACTGTATTCCTTTCTAAGTGTTTACAGACTAACTGTTTAATGATCTCCTCTAGAATCTTTCCTGGTATTAATGTCATGTTGACTGGCCAGTAATTATTTGGGTCTTCTCTCCCCCCGCCATTTTTGAAGATGGGAACAAAATTTGTCCTCTTTCAGTCTGATGGAACTTCTTCTGTTCGCCAGGAATTCTCAAAGATTATTGCCTGTGGTCCTGAGATTATAGGAACTGTTGTCCAGCAAATCTGGAGGGTCACAGGTGGCTTACCCTTGTTGCTTATGCTGCTACTGCCACTTAAAGATTTCCCGTTTTAGAAGCTGTAATCAACTCATAGAGCATGTGCTTTGCACCTATAAGTTCCTGGAGTCTGCTCTATAGCACTGTATCAGTGCTGTAGAAGAGCCTCTTTTAGGGGGCAATGGGCCCAGCCCTAACATTAAGCAGAGTGAGGTGATGTTGGCTCAGGCAGCAGGTAACTGAGAGGAAGACATAAAAGCAAGGTGTTGGAAGACATCCCTAGACCCCCTGGACTTCCACATGCAATGGAAGATTTTGCCCTATTACTTGGACTGAAATAAGATTCAGTCACCAGTCTGGCTGGCTACTTTATATAGTTTGTAGGGCAGGTACCATCCTATCTTTGGCCTCGGGCAACAAAATATCTTGAGGCAGTCCTGGGGAGAAGCACAGCCAGCTGGAAGAAATAATAATGACTAGATAATATAATGAGCTCCCCTAGATAAAATTATGGGAGCCCCCATTCTTTTACAGCTGTGCAGTGAGAATTTCACAAAGAAAATGAGTCAGTCCCACTGACCAAAGATCTCGTGTGAACAGAAAAGAAACAGCCTATAGGATGAAATAGCTGCTGCTAATTTGCCAACCACAGAAGAGACATTGCTCCTGTGAAACCAGATTGTCCAGTTAGGAATTTTGTTGGATATATTTCATGGGATGGAAGAAACCCATTCCAAACACTGGAGAGGCACACCAGCAACAGGCTTCAACAATGGCTATCTCCCCGCTCCCATACTTTCTGTAGTTAAACATCTAGTCATGAACCTGAATTCCACAAACTGACGATCTCCTGAGCCATTGGAGGGGGGATTACATATGAAATAATTTCTTCTGTATCGTTGGTGTTAAGAAGAGCATAATGAAATCCATTCTTCTTCCCGTAAGATCTGAAATCTACCAATTTTTGTAGAACAGCTATGAGACTAAGCTCTAAACTTGGATAACATCATGTATTTGGCCAGCAGAAAGACGGACTCAGAGTTTATGAAAATTACCTTTCTGGGTGACAACTCCCAAAATCTCCCAGCCAACCTAGCTACTGCCCAGGCTCGCTGGGGAATTATGAATTTTTTTTGTCCCTGGAAGTAACCTTTCTAAACTTGGGAAATCCTGAAAGAAGGACAGACTTGTAGACCTACACGTCAATGCTCTGTTTCAAGAATACCAATTTATCAAGAATGCTTCTGCCAATGACATGTTAAATCCCACCTGAAAAGAAAGGCCAAACAAGAGTGAACGGTCATACCTGAGGATGCACAGGCAGGAACGGAAGCCTATGGACAGCCGGCAGAAACCAAAACGCTGCTTTCCTTCCATGTCAGTGAGTGCAAAAGTAAAGTGTTGGATGGTGGGGCTCTGCTGGACCCTTAAATGGAAACAAGAGAACAGCGTGAAAGCAGGGGGCCAGAATACAATAAATCAACTAAGACAAAAGATTTAATTATTTTATTTTATATTTTATAAATATATTTCATATTTCTTAAATATTTAATTATATTCTGTGCTAACTGATTGATTACTGGATATGCTTTTGTGAGCAGCTTCCCTCTTTGTCAAATGTACAAAGCCAGCACTTAAGTAGTGAAGTATAATATATGCACATAAATACAGAAGGGTCTGTATGTAGCAGCCTAGCTACCTTGAAGGTACCAGACACCATCTGATATTGGAAGGTAAGCAGAGCTAGCACTGGTTAGTACTTGGATGGGAGACCACCAATGAATACCAGGTGTTGCAGGCTATCTTTCAGAGAAGGCAATGGCAAAACAGCTCTTAGAATTCCTTGCCTAAGAAAACCCCATGAAATCCATGGGGTTGCCATAAGTCTTGAAGGCACATACCCACATAGAAGGGTCAGGAAAGGGAGAAGTAAATGTGTTTCATATTCTACAGATTATATATCACTAGTTGTGTATTTTAAAACTGTTTTAATAGTATAATTGGATTCTTTTCTGTATTATGGCTCTTTTTAATTAAGTTGTAAAGGACTTTGCATTTCACTCTGAGAGAAAGATATGAGAAAAATCAGATAAACAATTAAATGAGGTGGGGAGGAAGGCAGGCATTTAGGTCAGCTGTTCCATGGGGCCTCTTTGAAACCGTTTGGTATTCTTTAACAGGATGGGCAGGTTTCAGGGTTACAGAATTTGTTTGTTTTTAGTACAAGCCCAACATGCACTAAGTGAGGCCTAACATTTCCTTTGTTTTCCTACTGCTTTCCCAATCTACTAGTACAGGGAAAGCCACCTTCTGCTTTTGGCCACTCCTGTTTTACTTCAGTATTTGCCAGATTCTAACAGCTGCAGAACACTCATTTCTGGACTGGAGATAAACTTCTCTCTTGCATCCAAAAATGTTTAGTTTTTTTATATTTGAATCAAAGACAGGAGAGAATTCTGTCATCCTCCAGAGATTGCCCAACTATAGCTCCCTGGTTTCCTCATCACTAGCTATATTGGCTAGGGCTGCTGGGAGTTGCAGTTCAATGACATCAGGAGGACCAGACGGTTCTTACTTCCAGTCTAAGAACTGCCCACAGAGAAACCTTTCCTCCTTTTGGTGTTCTCTGGAAGTGTCCCCTGATAGAAGGAGAGAAGTCTGAACAATTATTAATCAGAGATAAAGGAAGAATCTTCTTTTGAGTACACAAAATTATTCATCCTGATGAACTATCCAAAGACAAAGTACAACTCTCTATCCCCAACAAAGCCTGATTCGAAGGAAACCTTGCCCACCAAATCATACAGTGGCCCTTCCTGCATGACGATGGTGTCCTGGCACAGGGACTTGAGAGGAGTGGGACCACAACAATGCTTCCGCATGACATTCTTGCAGTCCCATCCTTCTCGCATTGCCAGCCGGTGCAATCGCAGGCTATATCATTGATGGAAAAACTCCGTCAATGACTCCTGATCATGCAAGCCTTCCGTTGCAGCCAGACATGCAGAAGGGCTGGAAGCATGATCTATGCATTTCCTCCCCTACTGCAGCATGGGAAGAAGTCTGGCTGCAGTCCAGAAGGATGGAACGTATCCCTCATGCCTCCTTCCACAGGCAGCTGATTGTGCGCAGACAGAAATGTTGGGAAGACGCTCCATCCCAGCAGAGGTGCTGCCAGGATTGTGGCAGGATGATGTGGGAGAGCATCATTGTGCAGAAAAGGCCAGAGACATTCTGGCATCCTCTTCAGTGGGTGAGTAACATTAAACTCACAAGGAGCATTTATTTTATTTCTTGTTTTAGAATTCAAGGTCAACAACAGATTGCCCAGAAGACCAGAATTTTCTTCCATTGAGTTCTTAAGGCTTTCATTTTTAGCATCTTGTTTATCTGCATTTCTTTCGCAAAGAAACAAACTATCTCACTTTGAAGATGCCAGAGAACTTTTGACTCATTGCCACCACCACAAAAAAACTTAAGACATTATCCATGCATGTTTATCTTTAATGATTACAATGTCAAGTGAAGATAAGCAGCAGCAGCAGCTTGTTACAAAAGGAGACATGCTAGTCTGCAGTATGCCCTTCCTAGCAATTAGGAAACAGGTATGGGCAGTAGAAAAAAAGAAAAAAGATGAAATCCTGCCTAACTGTCTCTTTGCCTTTAATAGCAATGTGACCTGAAGAAATTAACAAGGAGAGTTTTACATGCTGTGAAGTGCAGTTCCGTTCATCAAATCTTTCTTTGGGGCACGGATGCACTGGTTAAAAAGCCGGAAAACTTAAGCTATAGCAGAGTAAAGGAAAATACATCACACAAATCATCCTTGCACAGTTTTGTGTACCTTTCAGTATCAAAGGGAAAGCAAAACCTAGGCAGCATCTGGATTGATTCCTAAGGAAAAACAAAGGGAATTTTATTATTGGTGGACACACATTAGCCTGAACACAGTATCCCTCATATAAACATCTGAAAAAGCAAACAAACTTTAGATGAAACTGAGCAGCAAGGAAAATTCTTGGGCAAGTAGAGCATAAGATGCATTCTCTGTGTAATCTGATGGATGTTTGTTCAGAAGTTAGTCTTGTGCAGTTCAGTGGGCCTTACTCCTAGCTCAGTTGGTTGGAACTGTCTAGTCTTCAAGCAAAGTCCGCCATATTTAGGCCTCTCTGAAACTGATAGGGAACAAAAGTGATTCAAGACTTCAGTCCTACAGATGTTAATTGTCACTAAGTGCATGTAATGTAGTCTCGATCCGGTCCATTATGCACAGGTTTGCAGCATTAGCCCATTTTGTTAAATGAACGGCCAAAGGGATTCACAAAGGGTTAGTGTGTTCCTCCCTCCCATTCACTACAAGCTTCCTTATAAAGGGTGTGACCCAACTGCTTTTCCACCTGCATGCATCAGGATGCAGAATGAGAACCTGACTTTTCTACCATCTCCAGAAATTCCATCTACTCTTGCAAAAAATCTTTCCTTGCCACCATATGACATAGCTTACTTTACTACATTCCATGTTGTTAATGCAGCCTTGTATTTAACAAGTTATTGGATAGCTTGTTTCTGCAGCAAGAGACTGTTCTGGCAGAGAAGGAGGACTGGATTTTTATCTCTTCTCTGAGTCTGCTTGGTTTTTGTGCTGGACACAAAGGAAGGGGAAACCCTGTCTGGAGGCCCTATTCTTCCCTATCAGCCCATTGGATACAAGGCATTTTTGAAACTAGATTGCTTAACAGACTAGTATCTTGCATCTCTAGGCTACTTGTCAGGACTTTTAAAAGGTTTCAGGTGAGTTAGTTCATGGGTTTGTCTGTCTGTCTCTATAAGGTTGTCATAATGCTTGCTACTGAATAACTTCATATTCTTTTAGTTTAATTAAGAGTTGCCAAATAACATTTTAAGGTTAAGAGTGCCAAAAAAGAAAAAGAAAAAAAAATGGAAAGCTCAGTGTCTCAACTAAACCCAGCTTACTGGCTTGGTTTGTTGCCTCCCTTGGAACCCAGAATAACAAACCAGGCTTTGTTCTTGGTATATGAATATTAGGCCCTTTTTGCACAGTATTTGCCATGCGAAAGGGCGCCTGGAGCATCGCGTGATTGTGAGGGGCAATCTGCACGACGCGCTCACAATCGTGCGACGCTCCAGGGTAGGGCAGGCGCTGCTTGTGCACTTTTTCATTTTTGAATTTCAGCCGAAAATGGTGCACAATCACGCATTGCTCCAGGGCCCTGTGTGCACTTGCCATGCGTGCGGAGCCTCCGGAGCTGTGGTGGTCGCGCTTCCTGCCCCAGCGCAGCCTGGGAAACTCCCAGGCTGTGCTGCAGAAGGAAGAGGCGGGGCTCTTGAGCTGCCTGCTCAGAAGCAGTCAGCTCTTGTGGAGCTGAAGCAGCAGAGACGCGAGAGCCTCTTGCTGGAAGCTGCTCGCGCGATCCCCGCACCCCAGCACTGAAAAAGGTAAGCTGCGGAAAGGGCCCTGGTCACTTGAGAGGCAGGAGCTCGTTTAAGTGACAAGACTATTTGGGTTATTTTGTCTAGGAGTGGGCAACTCACATCCTCCTGCTGTTCAGGCCCTTTTTTTACTTGAGGGCACTGCCGCTGCTATCACTAGAAGTCTGCCACTGAAACTCAGTGCCAACATATTAACAAAGTCACTTCCCCCTTCTTTTCCCTTCTGGAAAGAAAGGAGATGCTGTGCCCTTCCAGTCTCCATGACTCTATGGTGCAGAAGAATTTCATTGTTTAAACTTTTTATTGAAAATTATTAAAAAAGTACAAAAAAGGAAAGAAAAAATTAAGGTTAACAGGGAGAAAAAAAATAAGTATAAAGTAATACCAAGTTTAATTTTGTAACCTGTTACATATATACACATTAGAACTCCAAGTCAGCCCTCCACCAGAAAGTTGCTCTACACCATGGCTTAGCTACTCTTGCCAGCAAGAAAAAGCTGTTTGGAAGGACAAGCCATGTTTGCCAGCAGTGCACATCTCATTCACAGTAAGCCTGTGGATCCTACAAAACGCTGGTAACTATTGCCCCTGTACATAACAGGTAATTGTTAAAGGCTAGAGACAGAACCCAGAGAAACAGTGGCAGCTCTAACACACCCCTGCAGTGATTGGAGGATGTAAGAGACTGAAGATAGCAGTCAGTGAGCAACAACTTTGCGAAGGATGACAGACCTGATCGTCGAAATCCGGTGGGAACTGTCTGAGTACTTGGGGATCTGTGCAGAGAAAGAGAACAGGGATCAGCTGATGGCTTTTTGACATATCTCTTTTCATGGCTTTTAGACATATCTCTTTTCAGATGATCTGACAGTGAAACAGAGCTTGCTTGAGACAGGCCACAAGGCTCTAAGTTCCCTGCTCCAGCAATTTTATTAACTGTTTGGGGAGCCTACAGCCATCACTTTGGAGCACAGAGCTTAAAAATGTTACTTTTTTGGAGTATTACAGTAACTTCTAGAATCTCCCAACCAGCCTATAGGTGTTCAGATGACAGCCCTTTCTATTGGTGGGGAGGCACTTTGAAAACACTGCATGTGAATGATCACCCATGGATGCAAAGTGTCAGTGCGCTGCTTCCCTGAAAGGGACCTATGTAGCTCAGTGGCAGAGCATATGCTGTGCATACAGAAGAGCCTGTGTTCAACCACTGGCATTTCCACTTAAGAGGATCAGGCAACAGATGATACAAAAACCAATCTGTCTGAGACCCTGGAGAACTGCAGCCGGTAAGGATAACACAATACAAGGCCAGGTAGGTAAATAATCTGACCTGATATAAATCAGCTCTCAGTGTTCTGTCCACCCGTAGAACTCCCTATTCAGATTACAGGTTGCCAATGTGCTTGAGTTGAAACGATAATAAATTCGGTTGGATCCACTGTAAAATTAAATATCTTACCAAACAAATTAGTAATTTGATTTGTAATTTTATTTTATTCCATTTCACCAGATACCAAGGCAGAGTTGGTTACTGCAAAAAACAGGAATACAGTGGATACAGCAGGCAATAAAGGGACATTTTGCTAGAAAGCAGAAAGATCCTCTGTGTGAGAATAGGATGTTAAAAGGTATGTTTCCCCTTTTTAAATGCTAGTCAACATATAGCTCCCTTTCCATATTAACTGCTACAAAAATCCATCTTGAAAAACCCTAAACTATAATGAGTGAAGTACAACCCACGGGCTGCAAGTTCTTCCTCTCTGAGCCCTACTAATCCTCTCTACCTCCCCCCAAACTGAGTTCCCAAAATAACAAATCACACTATCAGAAGCCACCCTCTATATTCCACCCTGGAGCTTTTCTGGTTTCCGCAAAGCCTTAACAAAATGGAAGTGAAAGTATCTATATTCTAGAACAATGCTCGGTGCAATCAGTGCTGTGTACGTTCAACCACGAAGCCTATAACCTTGCTTAGCTTTTGCAAAATGCAGTTTGTAATCTGAGGCAGGAGTTGGCAGTGCTCAACCCTAGTGGCCATGCTTAATGTTAGCACACGGGAGGCCATGAAAAATCACAACAAAGAACCCCTCCATTTTGAAGATGTGCCACTGAGCAGCCACAGCCTTCGGGCAGTTGGGATTAAAAGCAAGGTCTCCAGACAAGCAGGACTGCAGGCACGCATGAGGCTCTGCATCTCCAGCATTCTGAAGCTAACCAGTCCAAACAGAGGAAGGAGACAGGCTGGCAAGAGATGATGAAAGAGCGTCATGCCGTCTTGTTCTGTTTCCAGGCACAGCGGGGGTGCGGTTTGGCATGCAAACCAGCTTCCTTAGGTAACATGATTCAAGCAGCTATTTCTATTTCCCCTCTTTTTATTTTTAACAACCACTCAACTGGTACCTCAAGCCATCTGGAGAAAACCAAAAGAAGGTAGAAGGGGTGCCAAAATTTCTGTCTCTGTTAAATACTAGTAGAAATACTTGGAGCACATGGAACTGGAAAGGATGGAGACGGAGACGGATGGGGAGTCTAGCTTGTTGCTTTGTACTCCTGTAGAAGACAAGGATCCATGCACACTGAACAGGGCCAGCCCTACCCTTGGGTAGAGAGAGGTGGCAGATGCTGGGAGGCAGCAGCAAGATGACGGAGCAGAGGCCTGAGCTAAGTGGTCTGCCGTGAGCTCCTTAAGGTTAGATGTGCTGCTGTCAGGTATGGTGAAGAATGCTGTCCCATTACTATGGTTTGACTGCCTGCCCAAGTGGCTTTTGTAGACAGAATGATGCACCCACTGTCTTATTCTTTGTCTCTCAGGCAGCAAAATGTCTTGGGATGGCCCTTCAATGAAGCACAAAAAAGAGCATACCTACCTAGCAATTACCACCCAACATTTACTCAAGATTGTGGTTGGAGTCTTCCATATTATTTTGTAAGTTTTGTAAACTGTTTTGTAAAATTTTGTTTTATAACATCTGCAGGAACTGCCCTCCACCCCTTTACTTCCATGTTTGGAAGAGGCTGAAGTTATTTCTTGGGTTGCTTCTGTTATCGCTGTTGATTTGCTAGCTGAATGTAAATGGTGGGTTACCATCTGTGAGGTATATTTTTAAAATGAGATCTAAGGGCAGAATACCTCTGGACATGCACAGAGTGGCTCCTTCTTGAAAAGCAGATGCACTCCTGGACCCTGTGCACTTTAAAACAGGCTAATTTAGGGTTTAGGGTTGCATTACTTTGGATACCCGCTTGAGTAGCAATATGAGTGTGTGATAATGGGGCTTTCCATTATCTAGGCTTATCAAAGGGAGATACTTCCCTCTTCAGGTAAACCAAGGGGTAATGAGGTGTTAGGATTACATCAAGGGTCACAGGGTGAGAGTTGACCAACCAAAAGGAAAGGGTCAGCATCACAGGTCACAAGGTGAGAATTGACCAACCAAAAGAAAAAGAGGTGGGCATCTTGGAGAGGCTTCCAGATCCTTCCAAGGAGGGAAATATAAAACTTCTGAGAGGCCATGTGGCCAGACAGAGAGAGAGAGGAGAGCTGGGCCAGTCGAGCTGGCAGGCATGCCGTGTCTCCTGGACCCCTCTCTCTTCTCCTTTAGACCATCTACGCCTATAACCTAATTGTGAGTAACTAGAAATAAGTAGTTAGTCGCGTTAGGGATGTTGTTATTTTGGGAATTGGCTGATCTTAAGAATGTATCTGTGCTATTATATCTGGTTTGTAAATTCTTGTAACTAAGTGTACCTGGGAGAGGGGAGTCTCCCAAGTGTATATCGTTTATTTGCATGCCTTGATTAAAACACTTCTATAAACCTCCGTTTCTCTCCATTTCCACGCCAGGGTTGGCACACGCTACATAGGACCTCTCACTCGGGAAGGGGGAGGTGGAAGATCCTTACGCTTAGAGATTGGGCAGGGTCCCTCTTGTCCTGTCCAAATAATTCATAATTCAGGGGAATGGTGGCAGCATACCTGATAGAGTTGGGGAGATTGCCAGTCGTTCCAAGCGTGGGAATCAGCTTTGGGAGGCTGGCAAGAACCCTAGTAAAACGCTGGGAGGGAATTTCCAGTCTTGCAAGGCTGGAAGTCAACTTAAGAGACTGGAAATAAACCTACAGTGTCACAGAGTGTACACATGATAATGCTGATGTTGGCCTTTATCACTACACTGCCCCCAAAGTATCCCCATCTGTTACAGTCATGACTCACCATCATCTCCAGGCGCTGGACAGGCAGCCTCAAAGAAAAGATCAAATATTTTCTGTGGATTTTCCCTATGGAAAAAAGAGGAATCAATGGACCCAAAGGTGGCTTAGACACTGACAAAACACAGGCTTGGGAGCTACATCAGTTGGGAGGCAGAAGTGGCTCTGATGTCAATGTTATGGATCCTCTGTGAAAGGCAGAACCAGTTGTCCACATGGGGTCTCCATCAGTGAGAATGAAGACCACCTGGAATGCCACAGCATTCAATGTCTGTTTAAGAAACATGAGGGCCACTTGTGACTTTATATTGAAAATGTCTGTTTCTTCTTCTTTTTTCAGTTACCATATAGAGAATGGTAATATCAATGATCCCAGTTTGATGAGCCTTAGTTCAGGATGTGTGATCCAGTTGTGGGTCATCACAACCCATAAAGTGAAAATGAATTCTGATACCACTTTTGTGTCAGTTCCCAGTATTTTTTTGCCATACTTTAGGATGGTCAACCAGAAATGGCTACATTTTGAGATGACCAAAATGATAAGGAAAAACTTGTTGTGTGCCTTTAAGTCAGTGGTTCTCAACCTGTGGGTCCCCAGATGTTCATGGACTTCAGCTCCCAGAAGCCCCAGCCACTATGGTCAATGCTCAGGGCTTCTGGGAGCTGAAGTCCACGAACATCTGGGGACCCACAGGTTAAGAACCACTGCTTTAAGTTATTTCGGACCTATGGCAACCCTATTATGGGATTTTCTGAGGTCTGAGACTGTGTGATGTGTCCAAGGTCCAATGGGTTTCCATGGCTTAGTGCGGAAAGGAACCTCGTTCTCCAGAGCTATAGACCAACACTCAAACCACTATACTATGCTAGCTTTCAAGGAAAAATTCAGTTCTATGTATTTTGGAATTAGTATATGACAGGGTGGGGAACTGATGGCCCTCCAGATGTTTTGAATAGCAACTCCCATGAACCACAGCCTACATGGTAAATGTCTTACACTGTAGTCCAGCATGTCTGGAGGATCTGTACTCCTGTTATACTGGAAAATATAGAGCCACTCAGGAGTAAAGGAACATAAGATCCTCCAGATGTTTTGGACTTCAACTCTTCCCAGGTCTCCACCACATAGGAGTGGTAAAGGATGATAGTTGTGGCAGTCCAACACCATATAGAAGGCTACATGTTCCTCAACCCCAGTTTCCCTGAAAAGCATTAAAATTTTCTCCCACGTCAGTGAATGCTTGCCAAGTTGCTCTTAATGAAAAAAAAAGTACAGCACTGTGTTTTGAGGTATATTACTTTGAGGATGGTCAAGATATCATACAGAAGGATGTTCTTACTTTATATAATCCCTCCTTCTTTCTGTGCACTCATCCCAGAATCCCAGTGGCTAGGTGATTTGGAAAGTTTTAGTCCAGACAAGTAAATTTTCAATGCTTCCATCTGACTCAAGTGTGTACGTACCTCACAGACAGCTCTCAACTGTGTCTGTGGCTCACAGACAACTCTCTCTGCCTACCAGTTCTGAACTCTTGCACTTGCTGCTGTTTCTTGAAGAATCTCACCACAAAATGGCCTACATTTTTGCAAGCTGAGAGCTTTTCTTGGTCATCTCAAGCACCTAACTACCCAAAGTTAGCAGCCTTGGCACCTTGGGGAGCTTTTAGGCTTTCCAAAGGCCGCCTAGCCTGACTCAGCAATCACTTGCCTAAGTAGGTGATACAGTCAGCACTCAGTTTAGAGATCCCATCCCATAAGCAAGATTGAAAGAAAAACCTTACAGCATGTTTAGTCATGGGGAAAGGCTTGAAGGCCTGCTGCTCTCAAACCACCTTAAGTCACAAAATGTTCCCGTTTTCCGTCTGACTAGGGGATAAAAGATCTTGACAAATTTCTTAGCACTATGGAATCAGAGCTGAAGAAAAGTGAAGGCAAGAAAGCAATCTTGACAGGTTCACATAACCCAGCCCAAAGCCTTACTTGATCCGGGACCCCATCGCCCTTAGTTCATTCCATCACATGGTCATCTAATGGCAGCGCTGAAGCAGACAATCCTTCCTCTCTTCCAGACGAGAAGACTGAAAAATCTCTCTAGAGCTCACTTTGCTGTTTTTCAAAAGCAGTATTTCCTTTTGTGGCTTTTTGTGAGAGGAAGTATGAAGCCTGTGACTGCCTTCGCTCACTGCAGAGTGGAAGGCTCAGGGACTAGGGGGAGGGGAGGGCTGAGGCTGGTTTGGGCCCTTTCTGATATTTCGCTGTACCCCTTTCCCGCTCACCTGAATCTCCAAGTCAAGGTAAAGGTAGATTCAGGGGAATCAAGCAGAGTTCTGCTTATACAAACTTACCCTTTCTCAAAGCTGTTGTACACAGTTCTTCCTACATAGAAGTAGTGGCCTTTGGTTGCTGGTGGCTACTAGCTTCATGAACATTTAATCTGTTTGAGTATGTGCTGGAGAAGGAAAGGGAAAGGAACAGTTTGGCTATTTTGAATGTGGTGCTAGCCGGCAAAGCAAAAACAGATCTATATTCTTGCAACTGGCTAAAAGAAGCAGTCATGAAGGTCTGCATGCTACTGTCCTTGAGGAACGGTTGTTGTATTGTTTCTCTGCTTTCCTTTACTTAACATGTTGATTTGTAAAATAAACAGGTAGCACACAAATATCACCACTTCCTAAATAACTTACAACCTCATTCTGCTAAAGGCCTAAATCACCTGGGACTGGGATACCTGAGAAAGCACCTTCCACAAACAACTGTTCAACCTCTGTGATCATCACTTGAGGCCTTTCTGGTTGTGTTGCATCTTGTGGATGTGTGTCTGCATCCAGAAAGAAAGACTTTTCTGGTATTCCCCCTCCCAGTTGCCCAAAGAAAACATGCACTAACTCTGATACAGTTTAGGTACATTTTAAGATTTTTTTTTCTACTTTGGTTGAAGGCAATTTATGATATCTGTCATTATCATTTTTCATCTTGTGACCTATTGGTCAAGCTTTCTTTATGTATTAGTAATATTTATATGCCACCCTTCCTCCAGTGAGCTTGCAGAAGCATTCATGCCTTTCCTCCCCTCCACCTAATTCTCACCAACCCCCTGTGTTGCAAGTAAAACTCAAGAGACAGGACTGGCTCACGGTCACTGAGCAGCTTCATGGTTTCCACTTGAACCTGGATTTGTCAAGATCTCTTACAAGATCTTGCTATGATTAAGGCCATTTCCGCACTAGACTGTTATAGCGCTATGATTCCACTTTCAACATCCTATGGAATCCTGGGGCTTGCAGTTTTGGGAGGGGCTGGAAACTGCAAACCCCAGGATTCCATAGGATGTTGAAAGTGGAATCATAGCGCTATAACAGTCTAGTGCAGAAATGGCCCCAGTCATGTTGTACATTCATATTGTGCATCTGTAAACCTGAGAGCCAATGTGGTGTAGTGTGGTGTAGTGTGGTGTGGGTGTTGGACTAAGACTCTAGAAACCAGGCTTCAAATCCCACATAGCCTTGGAAACCTACCGGGTGGCCTTGGGCAAGTCACATTTTCTTAGCCTCAGAGGAAGGCAAAGGCTAGACCCCCCTCTGAACAAATCTTGCCAAGAAAACCCTGTGATGGGTACACTTTAGGGTTGCCATAAGTTGGAAACAACTTGAAGGCACACAACAACAATTGTAAACTTGAAGGCACACAACAATTTGTAAACCTATGTGTTACCACCGTGTTCTGGCCTGGCCTTTGGTAAACCAAAGATATCATTTTGATACCGCAATTCGGCCCTACTCTGCCACCAGCCAAGTGTTTGTGAGGCCTGCCGAACAAGCGCGAAGCTAGGCATGGCTACTACTTGCTGCTCCCACCAAACCAAGCCAGATATTGCCAGATCTGCTTTAGGGGACCTTCCGAAACAAACACCTTCATTACAAATGCACGTTACCACAAAGAGATCCTCTGCCCTGAGAGGACACCCTGGCGAGCTAGGAACTCAACTGCCGGGCTAGCCGCATCTACATACCAGCCATACCATTGTCAATTCGGACTCTAACTCAACATGCAAATTCTGACCTTCTGGAGGCTTTGTCTCCAACCCAAAACTTATTGTTTTCACTTGAGACCAGACTAGCCTGCAGTTGTTCTTTCCCCTATAAAAATCCCCCGCTCTGAGAGCTCTTTGGAACTCTCGCCAGATCGCTTGGACTTCTATTCTGCCTTGCTGCCACTCGGTTCAGCAGATTCCCCTTGGCCGCCACACCGGGTTTCTTCCTCTTCAATCAGGCTTCTTCAGGACTGCAGGACAGGTGGCGTATCACCCATTCCCCTTGAAATTCTATTTCCTTTTCTAGTTAGGAGTGTGTTTGTGCTTTTCTTTAATAACTGTTTAATAAATCTTAATTGTTGTTTGAACCGTTTGCCTCCTCACTGACCTGATGCTGTAGACATAGGGTAAAAGATCCTGCTGCGTTGCCCTGCCTCTCGTTAGCCAACAGAGTGCTCCAGCTAATTTCCCCATCTTTGCTTAGGTTTGGTCTGTTGTTTGGGCGCCCCTCCCGGGACCCCCAGTTTACAGGGTAACATGGTTTAATTTTTTTATACCATCTGGATACGCTGTGCTTGATGGATGGCACAAAAATATTTTAAAATAGAATACATAAATCTTTTGGATTGCAGAAAAAGTTTCATCAGTGTATATGTATCAATCTGCTTACTTATACTAGGATGTCTACATCAACTGTCAATTTCTGCTTCTTAAAAAAAAACATTGTTGAGATAACGATCAGTATGCATGCTTTTTTCATTCTATTTCCCTGTGTTGTCCTCCCACCTTAGAGAGTACAGTATATAAATATCTGGCAAGTGAGTCATCTGATGATACATCCAACGGAAGTGGGCTGCAGTCCATAAAAGCTTAAGCCAAATATAAACCTGTTAGTCTTTAAGGTGCGACTAGACCCTCTGTTGTTGCTTTTGCTGCAAGAGATTAACAGAGCTACCCCCTGCCAAAAAGAAGTAAGCCTTGCATGCTCTTTCTTTTTGAATAAAGTGATCTAGTAATGCAGGAGGAAACTGTGGTCCTTCAGTGTGCTGCAAGTCCCAGTACCCCAGCAACCATCGCCAGTGGTGATGAATTCTGAAAGTTTCAGTCTAAACAATATTTGGAGGGCTGTATCTTTCCCACCCTGCATTAATAGTTGCTGCAGAAACTTCCTACAACCAAAATAACAGGAGACTGTGAAATTATATTGATAGGACTGCTGGGTAACCAAACTCTACTAGCTGCTTCCAGACAAGTCAGGGATAATCAGTAGATGCTTTCTCCGTAAGTGTTAATAACTAAGATTCCCAGATGTCAGAGCTTGGCCTCAAATGTGAGGGGCTGTCCATGATAAGGGGGGGGTGTTACCCTGTTTACTGGGGGTCCCAGGAGGGACACCTAAATGTGCTCAACTATAGGTGGGGAAAATTAGCTCAGAGCACTGCTTTAGCGTTACGAGAGGCAGGGTAACTTAGCAGGATCTTGTAGCCCAGTGTTTACGGGGTCAGGCCAAGTCAAGGAGCAGACCGGTTTGAAAGCAATGAATGATCTTTATTAAATACAGGCACACAATGTAAGCAACACACGCACACAGATAACTGAGGAAAATAAAGGTGTGAGTAAGATAGCAGGATTTTCAGAGGGATAGTTGATTTGGGTGATACGAAACCTGTTCTTGAAGCCTGGAAGAAGATAGAGAGCGATGCTGGGGTTCGGTGTGGCTCAGCACGTGGAGCTGAGAGGAAGCTTGCCAAGCAAAGCGGCAGCAAGGCGGTCTGGAACTCGGGAGCGATTCGAGGAAGGTCTCGGAATCAGGGGGTTTTATAGGGAGAAGTGCGACTACAGGCTATGCCTTACTCAGGAACAACAATGAGTTTTGGGTGCGAGACAATGTCTCCGAAAGGTTACAATTTAGCATGATGGAATCAGAGCCGAATTAACAATGGTGTAGCCAGTATGTAAATGTGCAACGCTTGACAGTGGATGGTTCAGCCTTTGTCGAGTTTCCTGCTCGGGGCAGGGAGCCTTTTGTAGGTAGCGCGCATACATAATGTGGTATTTGCCGGGGAGGTCCCTGAAGCTGCGATCTGGCTATTTCTGGCTTGCCTGTATTGTTTGAGAATATTTCAGTAGTTAAATGCCGAGCCTAGTTTCGTGCTTGTCCGGAGGCTTCACAAACATGTGGAGAAGGGTGGTATGGTAAGGCCGAATTATGATATCAAAGTGATATCGGGTGCTTTCGCCAGGTAGACCTAAACTGCAGTAACAGGGGGGGATCTTAAGGTAAGAATGTTGCTTTGGAAAAGACTTTTCTCTTGTGTGCTTTAACAAGCAGTTTTAGAGTGGCAGCTAAACCCTCTCCAGGGACCAGTGGACCACCTCCTCTTCCTTATCCCAAAATTTAACAAACTGCAGCTCAGTGGGAGAGAGTGGTCAGTGCAGGCAAATATGGAGCTGTCTCAGGAATCATGGAACAGTATTGCTGCTTTGTGGCTTTCCCTGTCTTTTTACTAACTTTCTCTGTTCCATTCACACCTTCCACTTCCCTAAACCAAATGGCTGAAGCTGCAGTACAATTTCTTTTCTTTGCACATTTGGTTGCATCATTCTGACAGATACAAAAAGTCTTTCTTTCTCAGCAGTCTTTATGCATTTTATTCTTTCCTCTCTTAATTCTTATTGTCACTTCCCTCTCCCTCTCTCTCATTCTTTCTCATCCCTTTCTCTTTCTTTTCTCTTTCTCCCCTGCAATGATCCTAGAGCAAATCAAACTTGGACTCTCCCTCAAAAGCCATGATGGCTAAACTGAGGCTGTCATACTTTGCCCATATCATGAGAAAACAGAACTCACCAGAAAAGACAATAATGCTTGGTAAGGTAGAAGGCAGTAGGAAAAGAGGAAGACCGCATTACAGATGGATAGACTCAGTCAAGGAAGCCTTGGCAGGGAATCTGCAAGGCCTGAGCAGGGCAGAAGATGATACAGTGACCTGGAAGTCTCTCATCTGTAAGGTCCCCATAAGTCAAAGTCAACTTGATGGCAGTTAACAAGAAGACATGCATAAATAGGATTGCCCTATTAATCTAGCATCAGCGTCTTTTCCACCTTATCAAAATATCAGGTGTTTATTAGTACCATTGTGATGATGACCATGACCACTGTAGTGGTGGTGATGATTTTAGGGATAAGAAAATATTTTCAGGTGGTGATGATGTTGATGTTGCTTGTTACCCGTTTGGCAGAGTCCGTCCCGAGGGGATATAAAATTAATATCAGATACGTCTTCTGTGCCAGAGAGGTTGCCTGGGTGGGTGCGTAGACAATAAAGTCAAACAACCAGACCTAGGTCAAGGCCAGGAAAATCCCCAGTCACATTTCCCAAGGAGACCTCAGGCTAGGCATGTTCGCACAAAAAAAGGGTCCTCAGCCACAAATAGACAATTTGAGGGGATTACCTGTTTTCTCCATGTTGAGCAACTCTGACTAAAGCGACTCCTACAACTCCATTTCCATGAACCAATCATGCAAACCATCAAGTTACTATTGTGTGGCATTTTCCTTCTATTTTGGCCATTGTTCTTTCTTGGAAAAGGGCCTACCCCGAGGTATGTTTGGCCCTATAAGTAGTCCCCGTTTTTGAGATTTTCTTTGTAGAACTCCCCACCATGCTAGCAGACTGGTACTCTGTTAATTGAGTGCTCCCCTGAGCTGCCTATCTTCGCTGAGCTCCTTCTTTCTCGCTGCTTCTCAGACTGAAGACTTCTGGACAGGTGCAGTGTCTTCGCCTTTACACCCTCTCCACTATATCCCCTATAATTTTTCACCTCTTTCCCTTCTCGATAAGCCTTATGTGTGCGAGTGGGTGACTGTGTTGGTGCGTGAGAACATATTTGTTAATAAAATCTATTCATTAATAAGATTGTCTGGCTTTTTGCTTGGTCTGACCCTGAAAAAGTTGGGTTGGAGGTCTTGCTGGGTTACCCTGCCCCTCATTTTGCCACACCAGTGCTTCACTAATTTCCCCTAGTCTTTGCATTGTTGGAGCAAATCCAGGTGTCCCCCAGGGGACCCCAAGAAGTCAGGGTAACATACCCACCCTGGTTTATTGTGACATTCGAATGCAGTCTCTATATTCAAAGTTCGAGCATGTTTCTTCTGTTCCCTTCAGAGCTCTGGCCTCAGATCCCACACCAGCAAGTAGCCATTATGTTGGGCAGGTAATTCAGTCGTTAATGGACTTGTCAGATCAGAAGCATCCTAGGCCCTGAGATTACAGTTTCTGATCTATTTCTCTCTGCTCCTTTTGTCAACTTCTGATTCACGGGAGGCATCTGGGGAAACTGCCTAGGGACTCACTGTGATTCTAGGTTCTGACATAACAGGCCATGGTTTAAATAAAGCAGAGTTCATAAGCCAACAACAAACTGGTTTATAACTGTAATTGTGCTTTGTAGTTGGCAAGCAAACCACACTTTTGAAGATACAAATTCAGACACAACAACAAGCCATAATCCAACAATCTGGCTTACCATTATGGGTAAATGTGGCCAAAGAGTGGATAGTTTCTCAACCGCAAAAATTGGAAGCAGGGGTCCTGAAGTGAGAAAATCTGATTGTTCTCTGGGAATCTGGTATCGAATTGACAACATGAATGTCTGCTTTTAAAAATATGTTTGTTTTCTGTAGTCACTGCTTGTATATTTTGTAAACAAAGCAAATAGTAAAGTCTCCCCAAGTATGCTCTCCTCCAGAGGAAATTATGCTTTGCTATATGGCCTGTAGAACGTCTCACCACTCAGAGAAGCGTAGATGCATGAAACATTACACAGGAACAAACTCTAAAGCAAACTCCACCAATCTCAGCACTGATTTTAACAGAATAATAAATGGTACTGAGTTGCAAGAGGCAAGTAAGTGATTGTACCGAACCAAGACTTCGCTGTGGAATGGCACCCTTCTTACATGCCTGTGCACACAAATGTAGAAAATGTATACTAATGACCAAGAGGAAAATATCCTTGCCAAGGTTGTACCTTCCAGAAATGGTTCAACTTTTAAATCAGGCTTGGTTCAAGACATCTTGTTCCTTATCACTTCCAAATATCTATGTCAGTCAAAATGATGAGGACCTTTTTATTTGGTAGACCTTTGAGAACTGATCTTTTTAGGGGAAATGGGCTCTGAATAGTTTGCTGGATTTTTATTTGCTGTTTTGAAGTGTTTTTTGTTTCAATTTTAACTTTTTGGGGGCTAATTTAATTACTTGTTAATTTTGGTATGCTCATAATTTTAATTATGTTTGTTTTCACTGCTGTAAACTGCTTTGAGTCCCAAGCTGGGAAAAAGACAGGATATAAATAAATATCATCATTGTCATCCACACAGATGCATTCGTGCACGCATACACAAACTGCAATAGTCAAGATGTACTATTGTACTGGAAATATCACAGGCTCTGGAAAACTGGCTTCAGAAAAGGCATTTACATCCCAGAATAAATCAGGAAACATATCTAAGTTGGCTCTGTGTTTCCTTGCAGTCTTTAGCTGTGTATATTTAGCCAAACATGTTGTCGTCCTCACTGTAATACTGAAAAAAAGGGCATGTGTGTGTCAATTACTGGAGAAACAGAAGGCGTTAGAACAGCATTAAGCTGTGGTATTCTGTGGGCAAGACTTAATACATGTGCTCCAAAGGGGATCTCAGGCCATGGGAAGCAGTGACAGGATGCTGGAACAAAATCTCAGGCAAGCTATTAAGCAACTGCTCAGCAGCCAGACTTCTCGATATATTTGCAGTGAAATAATGAAGTCTGGAAACAAGAAGCAACATAGCGGTTTACTTATGGGGGTGATAACCTGTGTCAGTATGTACATGGGGGGCTCACATGTTGAAATGACGCTCTGTATGAAATTATCATCTCTTCACCAAAAACACAGCATGTCAGAGGAATAGATTTTAGCGTAGCCTTCTCATTGGTGTGCTAGTTTTCTAGATGCAGGATTAAAAAAAAAAATTAATAGGAGGCCATTCCATCATGTTATTTCCCTCTGGGAACTGGAAGAGAAATAGCCAAATTTGGCACCCAGTGAGAACGAAGCCATAAAATAGGACTTTAGTGTTGGGGAAATAAAAAAAAAAATTGAATATTGAGAGACTTTGGTAATGAGACTCTCAATCAGCAGAGTATTTTAGTAAATGCACTAAACGGAAGTTGAACAGATCACCAGTCCCACTTCTTTAACTACACCCCAAACACACTTAATCTAGCTCAAAATAAACACAGAAACGGTTTGGTTAAAAATATAAAAGAGTTTACTCACAAAATCTTGTGCATAGTCTACACAGGTTCAATTCTTTAAGTAGGTAGGAAGAAAAATAAAGCGCTCACATGCTTGCTGACAATGATCTCTGTTAGGAGACTCAGAGCATGCTTTCAGGACAAAATGGCGAAGACAAAAGGGAGAGACAAAATGGCCGGAGAACCTTTTCAAAAGAACAAGGAATGTCTACGTGCTGGAGGAAGAGGTGTTAACCAACATACAGGAAGTTTTCTCTCTAGGCTATCTCTCTATGCTTACAATAGACCTGCAAACAAACTAGCTATTCAATTAGGCATGCAAAGGTTGCCACTTCCAACATTTAGAACTGAATGGCTGTTAAGAAAGAGGCTTTTAGTGGCACCTGTTGTCCTTTTTCTTTTCACTTTACATTGTATATAATTTGGTCATTTCTTAATAGGGTGATCCATCTAGAATAAAAGAATCATAGAGTTAGAAGAGACCACAAGGGTCATCCAGTTCAACCCCAGTAAGCTAGTAGCTAATAGGCCCGGCAAGAATGGTCCCATTGAAACAATGAGATCTACATGAGCTTTTGACTCAATTGGTCTACTCTAGCTTGGTCTAGTAATTTTGGCCAAATCTGTTTAATA
The DNA here is from genome assembly GCA_948472985.1 of Iguana delicatissima. Lineage (NCBI taxonomy): Eukaryota > Metazoa > Chordata > Lepidosauria > Squamata > Iguanidae > Iguana > Iguana delicatissima. Next base: position 491,476 of record CAOKZL010001239.1, read on the forward strand.
CAATGTTGTTTATGTACTATGGTATGTATAAAACTATATTTTATATAGAGTTTACTCACAAAATCTTGTGCATAGTCTACACAGGTTCAATTCTTTAAGTAGGTAGGAAGAAAAATAAAGCGCTCACATGCTTGCTGACAATGATCTCTGTTAGGAGACTCAGAGCATGCTTTCAGGACAAAATGGCGAAGACAAAAGGGAGAGACAAAATGGCCGGAGAACCTTTTTAAAAGAACAAGGAATGTCTAGGTGCTGGAGGAAGAGGTGTTAACCAACAAACAGGAAGTTTTCTCTCTAGGCTATCTCTCTATGCTTACAATAGACCTGCAAACAAACTAGCTATTCAATTAGGCATGCAAAGGTTGCCACTCCCAACACCCCTTCTCAACCGTGCATGCACCCCTGAAGTCCCATCTTGACTCGCAGATTCTCAAAGCCGTCTCTTGGTAGAGGTTTGGTCAGGATATCGGCTACCATCTCAGTGGTTGGACAGTAGATCATCTTGATCATTCCATTCTCTGTGAGCTCTCGTACTTTGTGGTATCTTGTTCCTATGTACTTGCTGCGTGGTGTCATCTTCTCTGTTTGAGAAAGTTTAATACAGCTCTGGTATTCCATAATTTGAATTGGTTTTTCTTCATTTATTCCAAAATCAGACAACAATTGATCAAGCCATAGTAATTCTCTACATGCTTCTGATGCTGAAATATACTCTGCTTCTGTAGAGGATAGAGCCACCACACTCTGCTTGTGGCTGCCCCATGAAATAGGTCCATCTCCATACAAAAATAGGAAACCACTGACTGAGTGATAATCTGCAGTATCACCAGCCCAATCTGCATCAGTGTAGCATACTAACTTTGGATTGCTACTAGCTGGTAGCTTCAATTTAAAGTTGATAGTCCCTTTTAAGTATCTAGCCACCCTTTTTACTCCAGTCCAACCTTTCTTTGTTGGTGAGCCAACTTTCCTGCTCAGAATCCCTACAGCAGATGCAATATCAGGTCTTGTGTTGGTAGATAGGTACAAAAGTTTTGCTATTGCTGTTCTGTAGAGACTATTATCTGGTAAAGCATCACTTTCTTCAGTATTTTTAAGAAAATCTGTGGACATGGGTGTTGCTACAGTATAGACATCTTGGAGTCCTAAGCTTTCTAAAGGTTCAGCAATCTTTTGTTTTTGATTCAGTAGAAAAGAGCCATCTTGTTCTCTTTGAATCTCCATGCCCAAATAGTATCTTGCATCTCCTAACTCTTTCAATTCCACTTCTTTGTTCAAGTGATGTACAACTTCTGAGTAGTCTTTATTTCTGTTGGTGGCTATAATCAAATCATCAACATAGGTCAGGATAAAGGTTGAATAACCTTCTTTGGTTCTGGTGTATAGACACTGATCCGCTTCTCCTTGCTTAAAGCCTAATTGTTTCAACATTGTGTCTAGTTTCTCATTCCAAGCTCTAGCAGCCTGTTTAAGTCCATACAAACCTTTGTTCAGCTTGCAAACCAGATGTGGTTGCTTCTGGTCTACAAAGCGTGTAGGTTGTTGCATGTACAGTTCCTGTTATTTCTCCATGTTAGAAAGCAGTTTTCACATCAAGGTGTCTGACATCCATTTGTTTGGAAGCAGCTAGACTGAGAAGCAGTCTTATGGTACTGTGTTTGACAACAGGCGCAAATGTCTCATCAAAGTCTATTCCAAATTTCTGCGAGAAGCCTTGTGCAACTAATCTTACTTTGTAGTGTTCCACCTTTCCTTGTGCATCCAGTTTCAGCTTGAAGACCCATCTGGATCCTATGGCTTTCTTTCCTGGTGGAAGCTCAGTAAGTGTCCATGTTCTATTCTTATGCAGTGCATCTATTTCTTCTTGTGCTGCCTTTCTCCACTTAGCTGCCTCAGTTGCAGGCATCTGTTCAATCTCTTCAAAGCTTGATGGTTCATTTGGTAACACTGATGTTGCGAGGTAGGACAAGCGTGGAGCTGGTACACCTTTGTTGGGTCGCGTTGAGCGTCTGGGAACCTGGTCTGGAACCTGGTCTGTCTCTGCAGCATCCTCCGGTCCAGTGCTCAGGTCAGAGCCATCTGCACCCCCTTCTCTTGGTGTACTGCTCTCTGCCTTTAGCTTGCTTTCTGCAGCAAATATCTCAGTCCTTTGTTCAGAATCAGGTCGTGTAGCTGCTTGTGGTATTTCAGATGTAGGCAACATTTGCACTTCTAAGAGAGGTTCAACACTTTGCTCTTCTTCCAGTGATTCTAAGATAGTCTCTCGTTCATCTGGAAAGTCTATGACAGTTCTTCTCTTATCAACTCTGCTTTGTTCATCAAAGTAAACTACATGCCTAGTAGCAACTTCACCAGTCTTAAAGTTCATTACTCTATAGCCTTTGGTTCCAGGAGCATACCCAATTAGAATAGTCTGCTCTGCTCTTGCATCTAGTTTGTGTCGCTTCTGTTGTGGTATGTATGAATATGCAATACTTCCAAAGCTTCTAATGTGTTTCATGTCTGGTACTCTGCCATGCCATAGCTGAAATGGTGTTCGTGTGGTGCCTTTTGTTGGCAATCTATTCTGAAGATACGTTGCGGTCATAAAGGCATCACCCCAAAATTTACTGGGAAGATGAGCATCTGCCAGCATGCACTTTGTCATCTCCAGGAGAGATCTCAGTTTCCTTTCAGCAATCCCATTCTGCTCAGGAGTGTAAGGAACGCTCCTCCTGTGCAAAATGCCATGGTCTTCCAGGAAAGCTTGTGTGCGATGTGAAATGTACTCACCAGCGCCATCTGTCTGGATAGCTTTAGGTGTCATCTCAAACTTGTTTCTCACCATGACAACATACTTCTGTAGCATGTCTTGGGCTTGACTCTTCTCTTTCAGGAGATAAGTAACACAATACCTTGAAAAATCATCCACAAAACTTAAAGCATATCTGTTTCCACCAAGTGAAGGAACATTAAATGGACCACATAAATCACTGTGAATGAGATCCAGTACCTTAGCGGTTCTCTTTTTAGTCCTTGGATGAAATGAGGGTCTGACTGACTTTTGTTCAACACAAGTTACGCACCTGGTAGCACTCTCATTGTGTTGTTGATTCACCTTGATTTCTGTAGCCAAGTTCTGGTTCTGTAGTTCAAGAACTGCCTTTGGATTGCGATGTCCAAGACGTCTGTGCCATAGGTCAAGGCTGTCCTCATTCATCTGTGCTCTAGCAAGATTAGCTTGTTGAGCTGAAAGATGTAACTCATAGACACCATTATTCTCAAATGCTTCTGCAAAAAGGACATTATCTTTGGTAACTGTGCATTTTCCTTGTTTGAAAAGTATTTCAAATTCTTTCTTATCTAAAGCAGACACACTGAGCATGTTGCAGTGTAATTCAGGAACAAACAAGACATCACTTGCTACATTCTGTGCAACTTTGCCATTAGGCAATAGACAGTTTAAAGTGCAGCTTCCTGATCCCAGGATCTGCATGGATTCACCATTTGCAGCTTGAATCTTTCCTGTTGCATCTGGATCCATTTTATCAAAATATGCATCAGAAAATGTGCTGTGATTGGTACAGCCAGAATCTATAATCCAACCATTATTTTTCTGCTTGTAGTCATTAACTGCCAGAGTCTGCCCCATTAAAAGATTATTTCCTCTGTAAGACTGCTTGGTTCACCCACTTCATGCTGCCTTTGTCTTGTAAATTTCTTAGTTGGAGAGCTACCATTGGCTGAGGGCTTTTTTGAAAGGGTACAGTTTCTTGTAATGTGACCCTTTTTGTTGCAGTTATAGCAATTGAACTCTGATTGGCCCCTAGGCAGAGCTTTGGGTCTGCCCTTCTTAGTGGCCAGGTAATTTGATCCACTTGGTCTCTGTGTATGATCAAAAGGGGAGGCCCCTTGGTCAATGCATTCTTCTCCTAGTTTAGACAAAGCTTCATTAAAGGTTAGCCCTTTTAAGTTTTGTAAGAGAGAGATGAAGGGACTGAACTCTGCTCCCAGAGTTCCAGTCAGGAAACAAACCTTTTGTCTATTAGAAAACTGGAATCCACAGGAATTCAACTTATCAAAAATTATAATCAGTTTGCTGATATAAGCTTCACAGCCTGCTTTAGTATGAAGGCGAAGCTGTACAAGTTCCCTCATCCAAACTGACTGAGATTTTTCAGATGAAAGAATATACAACTCTTTAAGTTTAGGTAGCATTTCATTTGCAGATTTGCAATCTCTTATATAGAGTAGCTGATTAGCCTCCAGTGCGTTACCAATCAGATACTGTGCAGTTGCATCTTTTCTCAACCATTGTTCTGCAGATTCACCACTTGGTTTTCCTTTTTCAATTGCATCCAGAACATTATGGTAATTAAAGGTTAAATTTAATTTTTGTCTCCATTCTGTATAGCTCTCATTGGTGAGTCGCACAAGTCTGGCTTTGAAAGCTAGGACTAAATCTGCTAAATCTGCTTGCAGCATTTTTGCTTTAGTTAGCAATTCCAACAAAAAGAGAAATCAGCTCCCAAAAAGATAAAAGGTAAAAAGTCTCTAGCTAGATGTGTGTTTCCAAAAAGGGGGGGAAGGGGAAAAAACCAGCCACTTTCACAAGAAAGACACATAGCAAAAAATAACTAAAACCCGAAAAATCTGCTAACTGTTCTTTTCTGGGACCCCATAACCTGTTGGGGAAATAAAAAAATATTTGAATATTGAGAGACTTTGGTAATGAGACTCTCAATCAGCAGAGTATTTTAGTAAATGCACTAAACGGAAGTTGAACAGATCACCAGTCCCACTTCTTTAACTACACCCCAAACACACTTAATCTAGCTCAAAATAAACACAGAAACGGTTTGGTTAAAAATATAAATGAGTTTACTCACAAAATCTTGTGCATAGTCTACACAGGTTCAATTCTTTAAGTAGGTAGGAAGAAAAATAAAGCGCTCACATGCTTGCTGACAATGATCTCTGTTAGGAGACTCAGAGCATGCTTTCAGGACAAATGGCGAAGACAAAAGGGAGAGACAAAATGGCCGGAGAACCTTTTCAAAAGAACAAGGAATGTCTACGTGCTGGAGGAAGAGGTGTTAACCAACATACAGGAAGTTTTCTCTCTAGGCTATCTCTCTATGCTTACAATAGACCTGCAAACAAACTAGCTATTCAATTAGGCATGCAAAGGTTGCCACTTCCAACATTTAGAACTGAATGGCTGTTAAGAAAGAGGCTTTTAGTGGCACCTGTTGTCCTTTTTCTTTTCACTTTACATTGTATATAATTTGGTCATTTCTTAATAGGGTGATCCATCTAGAATAAAAGAATCATAGAGTTAGAAGAGACCACAAGGGTCATCCAGTTCAACCCCAGTAAGCTAGTAGCTAATAGGCCCGGCAAGAATGGTCCCATTGAAACAATGAGATCTACATGAGCTTTTGACTCAATTGGTCTACTCTAGCTTGGTCTAGTAATTTTGGCCAAATCTGTTTAATACAATGTTGTTTATGTACTATGGTATGTATAAAACTATATTTAGGTTTTTACATATGTAAAAATACTCCAAATACACTCTAGGAGGTGTGGAAGGCATTTACACCATGTTTGGAGGTCCCATGGATCTCCCAGGGGATGGTAAATAATTTTTGCAATTAAAAAAAAAAGCTTTTTCCTGAAATGCCCCAAAATATCCACTAGGGGGCAAAGGGCGCATTTCTACTGCGTTTTGTGGTCTCCCTGGGCCAATTGAGGCCCAAGAGAGGTCTTTTTTTGGAAATAGGCAGTCAGCAAATAACTGTCATGGGAATATCCTTCCTGGTGTGAGAAGAAAGACGGACAGCAGTCCTGAGAGTGAGGAAGCTTATTTCAAACAGTGTTGTTGGGTGCAATTAAGAAAAAAATGGTGATCCCTGGGTAACAAACAAAGATTTTATACTTTTAGGAACCTTATCTTTTCAGCAATTGATTGGCTCAAAATGCTGTGTAGGCAGGAATGACAAAATGGTGAAGCAACTGCCTCATTGTCTCACCCGCCACCTAAATAGGCTCTACAAGCTACTTGCATCAGTACATACCCTTGGTATCTGCCAGGGTTTGGTTCCAAGACCCCCGGGAGCTACCAATGTTCGTGGATGCTCAAGCCCCATTACGCACAATGGTGTAGTTAAATGCTGTCTCTTATATAGAATGGCAAAACCAAACTTTGCTTTTTGGATTTTTTTAAAAAATGTTTTCAAGCCATCGTTGGTTGAATCTGTGGATATAGAATCCGCAGATACGGAGGGCTGACTGTATGTGCCTGCTTATCAGCATTAGCCTTTTCTAACTACATTCCAAGGAACTCTATTGGCAGAGCTCCAAGAAGAGATAATGCAGCACTTCTAGAAACTAGAGCACAGCTTCAAGAAACTGTAAACCTCAGCACGCTCAAGAGCAAACTAAAACACAGCAGGCGCCACAGATTTGTCGTCTCATAACTTAGGGCCTTTCCGCACTGCGCTGCTATAGTGCTATTATTCCACTTTCAGCCTCCTGTGGAATTCTGGGGTTTGTAGTTTCCTGTGGCCAAAGAGCTCTCCGGCTGAGAATTTGAAAGGCCCCTCAATTCCCCAGGATTCCAAACCCCAGCATTCCATGGGATGTGGAAAGTGGAATAACAGCACTGTAACAGTGTGGTGTGGAAAGGCCCTTAGGCTCATTTTCTGTTGTTAAAAAGGCCAGGAAGACCCCAGAATATTAAAATGCCCACATACTTCCTAGAGAGCATTTTTTTAAAAAACAATGCAGGTATTGTAGAGCGGTGCAGCCCCCCAAGTTCCCCCGGGGACCCAATGTGGCCCCCTCACCTTCCACATTTGCTCACCCCTGCTGTATATGACAAAAGCCCTTCCACTCCCATGTTTTTCTGGCTGTGAGCCCCAGTTCTCCAAAATGTCTCTGTGTGTTTCCTTGCATTGCCAACTACCACCAGATCTCCTCAGTGCAGTCAGCTGGGCCTTCCAAAACTGCTAAATAGGGCTAAAAATAAAGAGATATTAATAAATCCGACAATTTATGGAATAAACAGGCTGTACAAGTCCCCCCAGTCCTCCAAGCACTTACTGCTTCTTAGTCAGCCGATCATATTGCTGGCTGCTGCCTCAGCTCCTCTGCCACTAAGGTAATTCATTTTCTCCGGAGCCACATTGAGAGAGAGCTCTATGTACTAAACTTAGTGGGATAATGCTGTGAGAGGGATCAAAACTTTACATGAAAGGTTCTGAAAGGGTTAAGTTGAAGAAGCTAATGCTAAGGTAGAAAAATATAGAAAAATAAGGTGAGCAGATGCGCCCTTTATCTTATCAAGAGGCTTAGGTATGTGCTTAGCAGTGCCGGGAACCTAGGGAGTTTTGATGTTGGAGAAATACTCCCTTGGTACCAAAATACATCATTTTTGAAAGATGTAACCCAGGTCTGCCTGACCTGTAAACACTTCATATATGGTCATATGTAATCATTTCCTGTAACCTGTTTACAAGAGGGTATAAAAAGAGAGCTAATACCTGGATCGGGGCTCTCAGGCTTTGGAAATCATTCCACTGAGATCCCTGCAGTAAAATAAACTTTTATTTTTGCTTTCTAATCTGGTGGTCTCAATTCTTGGCGAGCTACTTCAATTTGGGGGCTCGTCCGGGATATTGAGGGGCGTTTTGCCCACTTAGGCGGATGCCAGGGCGTCGGGGCCGTCGCCTCTTTCCGACGCGACCCAGGGCGCCCCTGACTTACTTTTGTCAGAAGGATTGACTCGGAGTGAGGCGGCGGCTCTGGCGGTGGTGTTCCAGCCCAGGGACCCGAAGACGGAGCAGAAAGCAGAACCCTCCCACGACTGTTGGTGAGTGCCCTCCCTGCAACTTCAGGGAGAAGAGGGGCCTGATCAACCCCTTACGTCTTGCCTTAGTACCCCACTGTTGTGGGTGAAACCGCGAGGCTTTTTGGAGGTGGAAAAAGAGGTGGGAGGTAGTTTGTTGGCGTGAATGTGGTGTGAAAGGAGGGGCGCAAGGTGTCGCAGTTCCCATTGCATACCGTTGAGAGTCCGGGTGCGTGGGTCGGCACAGAGAGAGTGGTGTCTGTCCCCCTTCGTGTTGGCGCGTGAGACCCCTTACTCACGCGCCAAATCCCTTTCTCCTAGTGTGTCTTGTCCACGTTGGGAGGAAATGGGTGGGGGGCAAAGCCGGCAAACCCCTTTAGGTTGTATGTTAAAGAATTTCAAGAAAGGATTCAGTGGGGACTATGGGGACCCCCCGATGACGCCAGGGTGTTTACGGAATTTATGTGAAGTGGAGTGGCCTTCTTTCAAGGTGGGGTGGCCTCCGGAAGGGAGCTTAGAACCCGCTCGAATCAAGGCAGTGTATTCAGTAGTGGTGGGTGAGCCTGGCCATCCTGATCAGTATCCATACATAGATTCATGGGACACAGTGGTTACAGAGAACCCCTCTTGGTTGCAGAAGTGTCAGGAACAAATTTGTAAGGCTATGGTGCTGAGGCAGGACAGGGCCAGACGAAAGCTTGGAAAAGCCCAGATTTTGCCTGATTCAGCTCCAGAAGAGCCCACTGCCCCCCCTCCACCATATGTGGTGATGCAGCCAGCCCCGCCACCACTGGCTTTGGAAGTACCACCGCCTGCTCCACTGCCACCAGTACCTCAGGCAGCCTCACAACAAGAGGGAGTGGCTGGGGGACTGGCGGATTTGGCCCCCGTTACCCATGAAGAGGAAATGACAGAGGAGTTGCCAGGTTCCAGTTTGGCTGTCCAGAATAAGATGACACTCAGACCCAAACCCGAACAGACTGGACCAAAAGAAAAATCCAAGAGTAAGCAGGTCAAGAGTAAACAGACAAAACCCCAGAAGGAAGTAGAAGAAGTAGATGATTCGGATGGGGAAAGTGGAGATGTGATTGCACCATTGCGACAAATCAGTCAGTTGGTGCCAGATCCCACCCAAGAGGGTGGTTATCGGCGAGTCCCGAGTTACCAATATACTCCCTTCACCACGTCTGACCTCCTTAATTGGAAGACCCATTATGCTACTTACGCAGATAAGCCACAAGAAGTAATTGAACTTTGTTCCAGTATTATGGCCTCACATGTCCCCAATTGGCAAGATTGTCAGCAGTTGCTCCTGACTTTGTTCACTACTGAAGAGCGGAGGAGAATAATTCAGCATGCAGAACGGATAGCTAGAGACAGGGCACCTCCTGGAGAGGCGAACCCTGAGCAGTGGATGAGAGGTAGGGTCCCTTTGGCGGACCCAGGATGGGACCCGAACCTCCCATCACAGTTGACTATGCTCACTGATTATCAAGCTCTACTAGTGGAAGCTATGAGAGAAGGAATGAAGAGGCCTGTTAATATGTCCAAAGTATCAGAGATACTTCAGGGACCCACTGAACCCCCAGGAACATATTTGGAAAGATTGCTTGATGCTTATAGGCAGTATACTCCTGTGAACCCAGAAGACCCAGGCAACCAACAGATGGTGAATTTGGCCTTCGTGACCCAAAGTTATCCAGATATAAGGAAGAAACTCCAGAAACAAGAGGGATTTGCAGGTATGAATTTGAGCCAATTGTTGGAAATTGCCCAGAGAGTATATGTGAATAGAGACCAAGAGGAGAAACGGGAGAAGGACAGGCGGATGCATAAGAAAGCGGAATTATTGGCTGCAGCTTTGGCAACAAAGGAAGGGGGGCGGAAAATTGGAAAAGGAAGTGGACCTCCATTGAGACGCAATGAGTGTGCCCTCTGCCGACAGGTTGGGCATTGGAAGAATGAATGTCCCAGACAGAGAGGGCTGGCGAACAGAGGAAGAGGAATGGATCGAGGAAGAGGAAGGGGAGCAAATCGAGGAAGAGGAAGAGTAGTGGATGGAAGATATGAGCAGGGGATGGACGAAGGGTTCGAGGACTTCATTGGACTAGCTGAAATGGAACATTACGATTAGGATAGACCGGGCCCCCTTGCTCTCGGCCCCGGGGAGCCTATGGTCACAGCACAAATAGGGGACCGAGCCATCCCCATGATGGTAGATACGGGAGCCACCCGTTCAGTATTAAATTCTGCAATAGCCCCAAAAACTGAGAAAGCCATAAGAATTGTGGGGGCCACGGGGAAATTGGAAAAACCCCTCTCTTAGAAAAAAGGATTGTGGATCTAGGAAGACATCAAGTCACTCACCAGTTTTTGTATTTGCCAAGTTGCCCTGTGCCCTTATTGGGTCGAGATTTGTTGGCTAAATTGAGAGCTCAAATTTCTATTGAAGAAGATGGGACGATGGAAAAATTTTAAGGAAAAGAATATCTCAGTGACTTATCCAATGGAGGAGGAGTGGCGAAGGTACCAGATCATGGTTTGTCAAGAGCAACCCGCTATTTTTGGACCCCCAGGCGTGTGGGCTAAGACAACCCACCTGGGTTAGCCCGGTTCGGGGCCCTCCATAGTGGTAGAATTAAAGCCAAATGCTATGCCCACTCGTGTAAGGCAATATGATCTCCCCAGAGAACCCCTGGAAGGGATCCAGAAGCATTTAGAACGGGCCCTGAAAAAGGGGAAAAATATAATTGGGGGAAGGCCCCCTTTTTCCCTGGAATACTCCATTACTCCCAGTATTAAAACCTGGGACGAAGGAATATCGTCCAGTACAAGTTTTAAAGGGGATGGAAAACAAAGCTACAGTAACCCTACACCCAGGGGTTCCAAACCCATATGTCCTGATGGGACTAGTTCCATCTGCAGCTACTCATTTCCCCACTGTTTTGGATCTAAAGGGGATTTCCTTTTTATCCAGTGGCCCCCCAAAGCCAGGACATATTTGCCTTCCAGGTGGAAGACAGCATTCAGGCCAGAAGACCCAGTTCACGTGGTGCCGCTTGCCTCAGGGGGGGGAAGAACTCGCCAACGTTTTTTTTGGGGACATCATTGAGTCGGGAAATTGAGAAAATTCCGACTAAAACCCAAAAGAAGATTTTGCTGCAAATGGGATGATCTACCTTTTGGGGCCCCCAAGTGAGGAGGAGTGTAAGGAAGCCACAATGGAGTTGCTCCAGCTTCTGTGGGAAGCGGGGCTACAAAGTATCTAAGAAGAAGGCCCAGTTGTGCCAGACAGAGGTGCGATTTTTCTGGGTTTCCCAAAGTGATAAGGGGAAACGAGCGTAGGCCGAGAAAGGAAGGAGGCTGTGTGTGCTCTGCCTGAGCCCCGGAATCGGAAGATGGTGGGAGAATTCTTGGGTGCAGCTGGGTTTTGCAGAATCTGGTTTCCCCTAATTTCGCAGTAATGAGCAAACCATTATATAAAGGAAAAAAGGCCCGGAGAAGCTGAATTTGTGGGGGGAAAAGAACAAAAGAACGCCTGGGAACAGATAAAAAAGGGGCGCTAGGGAAAGTTTCCGGCCAGGTTTGCCAATGTAACAAAGAAGTTCACCTTATTTGTTGATGAGAAGAATGGAATAGCCGTGGGGGTACTGACACAGATGTTGGGATCCTGGCATCGCCCAGTGGCAATCCCCTAAGAATTAGATCCAGTCGCTAGAGGATGGCCTGGGTGTCTCAGGGCTATAGCAGCAACAGCCTTGTTGGTAAAAGAAGCAGATAAGTTAACCTTAGGCCAAATTTTATGGGTAAAGGTTCCACAAATTTTGTATGGCCCCATGGAGTACAAAAGGAGGGTATTGGTTCACGAATAGCCGAATGTCCAAGTATCAGGGAATGTTGTATGAAAACCCTAGAAAGGAAGTTGGAGTTGTGCACCACCCTGAACCCTGCAACACTGCTCCCAGCAGAAATTTTGGAAATATACACCACGACTGCCTTCAAAATGGATGAAGTATACTCAAGTAGACCGACCTTTCGGGATACCCCTGGGCCCCACCCATGTCACTTTTTATACAGATGGAAGTAGCTTTGTGCGAGAGGGGAAGCGAAAAGGGCCCGGGTATGCAGTGGTCACGGCAGATAAAATAATGAAGCCAAAGCGCTACCTGTTGGTACCTCGGCCCAGAAGGCGGAAATTATCGCTTTGATCAGGGCTTTAGAGCTGGCCGAAGGACTTACTGTAAACATATACACAGATTCAAAGTATGCCTTCACTACCCTGCACGCACATGGAGCACTGTACAAAGAAAAAGGATTATCAATTCTTCAGGACAAGAGATCAAATATGGAAAAGAAATAGAGCACCTATTAGAAGCGGTGTGGGCCCCTAGTAAAGTTGCTGTGATGCACTGTAAAGGACATCAGAGAGGGCAAGATCCAGCGGCCCGGGGGAAACCCGGAAGGCAGATGCTGCTGCAAAGGAGGCTGCTGAAAGTGAACTAGGAGTGGGAAGGAGAACCTGCCCAGAGAATTGGTAGTACCACTTTTCCAAGTCTCCTTTAGTAACCAGACCCCTAGATACACCCCCGCAGGAGAATGAGAGGGCTGAAAAGGACCTGAAAGCTATAAGTGACAAAGATGGTTGGTGGGTCCTACCAGATGGAAGACGGAAACCCACCCCAATCTATGGGATGGCCAATCGTTCAGAAGGCACATGAAGCCACGCATCTGGGAAAGACAGCGTTGGCCCAGTTGTTAGCAAAGGATGTGTTTTAGATGGAATGAGACAGTACACCATGCTGGGTCATCATGGTGTCAACTTGGCTGGAACAACCCGCGTAAGGCCCCAGATTGGAAGAGGGAACCCAACATCAAGGATCTCCCCCTTTCGAATCCCTAGTGGTGGACTTCACCGAGATGCCACGGATGGGACAATACCGATATATGTTGGTAATGGTGTGACTCACACGGGGTGGGTTGAAGCATATCCTACTAGAACCGAGAAGGCGAAGGAAGTAGTACGAGCTCTCTCCGAACATGTACCTAGATACGGGTTACCCCTTCACATCGGTCTGATGATGGCCCGGCCTTCGTGCACGGAGTAGTTAAGAGTTTGGCAGAAGTCTTAGGAATTACTTGGAAATTACATTGTGCGTATAGGCCCCAAAGTTCTGGGAAGGTGGAAAGGATGAACAGAACATTGAAGACTCAGCTTGCAAAATTGTGTAAAAACTAAGCTCAAATGGTTGGATTACTCCCAATAGCTCTTTTGAGAATAAGATGCACCCCTCATCGGACAACTGGGCTGATCCATTTGAGCTGCTGTATGGAAGACCCCCGGCCATCCTAAAGGGGATTGAGGGGGACATTCGAGAGCTGGGGCTTAACCCTCCAAAAAGAAGTGCAGGCATTGGGGAAACTTAGAAGGTAAACGCCCATGCTTTAGAGGTTAGACGAGTTCCTTTCCTCACAAAGGCCCATTCCTTCCAGCCTGGGGATGGGGTGGGTTAAAGTTTGGGAAAAGGGGGACCCTTTATCACCAGGCTGGAGGGGGCCGTACAGGCTGTTTTTTCACCCCCACTGCAGTAAAAGTAGCAGGGCTGAAACCTTGGATACACTACACCAGGATAAAAAGGGCGTTTACTGATTGGGCTGTAAATTTTATCACAAAAAAACCCTTTGAAACTGAAATTGTCCAGAAGAAAAAGGGGAGAAAGATTCGGACTAGACTCTGCCGTGGTCATACCAGGGAATTGACCACTCTACGCACAGTCAGATCCGCAACAGGTGAATGAAGACTCTAGGCTAGACCCCACTGCTGCCACCCGCTGGACGCTGGTAGCTCACGACGGTCAGACCTAGCAACTGCAGAAGAGGAAAATTTGGGATAGCCCTGCTGTAGTCACTCCGGAGGCTGACTTCTACGCACGGCCAGATCCCCTACAGTGGATATGGGAGGAAAAAAATGAATATTAGTATTAGTGATCTAATAATAATAGTAGTGTGTAATTTTTTGGTATTTTAGTATTTTTGTATATGTACAGAAGGAATTTGTGTGGGGTAAAAAATTTGGGTCCCTGAGTGGCTGAAAAAGAAGTGGGTAATGTTGATCGGGATGTGGAGCGTGATGGGTGGAGTAGTGAGGCAAATGGTTCAAACGACATGCTGCACACATGTTCCAACAACACGGACCCAATGTCACCCTGATCTATGAACATCCACAGACTGTAGCAGATTTGGTTTATGCCCTCCCTTATTAGTGAACCGGGAGTGGTTGTAGGAGCCCTACAGTCAGCATTGAGAGGGAAACCCAATATGTTTCCAAAGTTGATAGTAATATAAACAAGACTCGATTTAGGCGGTTGAAGTTTTTTCTTTTCCGCCGGAATGTGTTTTTGCTGTCACCATAGTGGATCTTGGAATTCTAAGTGGAAAGGATATATAAAATATTCCTCATTTTATGGTAAACTGGGAAATTATTCAGCATGTAGTGATAGATTCTATTTGTATGGCACATATAATAACTCCTATCAACCCAAGGGGGGCTTAAATGAAACTAATTTTGGAGATTTATACCCAGAATATCCCATGTTCACTCCTAATTATACAGGGTCAGGTAGTATATGCTCTGGATTGATGGCTAGAGACCCGCATTTATGGTTCTACTTTAATGGGTGGGCCACCAACTACCACCCAGGGACTTACCAGTGTATAGGAATAGGATATATGACTATACCTGTCCAAGTTTTCCTACCAAGACAGATCAAACGAGTTGGTAGGAAGAAACGGCAAGTGGGACCACTGGGAAGTCAATGTGAGGATCTGGTCATCGTGAGGCCACAGTTGTCTGAGAGTGAGGGTGGTAGAGTAGGAGGAGGACTGATCACAGGGGTCCTCACTTTGGGATCCTACCCAGGAATTATGGCTCAAAAAACGTAGGAGCATAATAGGATTGACTTGCAGATTGGAGAAAACTATAAATGCGACTGGGAAATTGGTACAAGCCCTCCAACAAGAAATTGAAGAGCTAAATCAGCTATTGTTACAACATCGAATGGCCTTGGATTACTTGTTAGCCAGAAAAGGGGGGTTTGTCATAGTCAAAGGAGGATGCAAGGTTGCGTTCCATGATTTGAACAAGACTATAGAGGATGAGATACAGCAGTTGCAAGGGTTGATAAAAAATAATGACAGTGGCTTGGGAACCCCTGGGATTGGTTAACTTCTTGGCTTCCAGATCTTAGCTGGTTAAAAACCTTGTTTCTAGGTATTGTACTTTTAATTGTAGTAGGGTTCTTAGTAATGATATGTATTTCTTGTGCTATGAAATGTGTACATGCCTCTCTCTCCCAAGCTATGGAGGGGAAGGCAGCTCATTTTGCTGTTATGGCCCAAAAGCAAGCTTAAGTATGTCAAATTGCGTAGAATTTGGCATAAAGGGGGGAATGAAAGGGTTAAGTTGAAGAAGCTAATGCTAAGGTAGAAAAATATAGAAAAATAAGGTGAGCAGATGCGCCCTTTATCTTATCAAGAGGCTTAGGTATGTGCTTAGCAGTGCCGGGAACCTAGGGAGTTTTGATGTTGGAGAAATACTCCCTTGGTACCAAAATACATCATTTTTGAAAGATGTAACCCAGGTCTGCCTGACCTGTAAACACTTCATATATGGTCATATGTAATCATTTCCTGTAACCTGTTTACAAGAGGGTATAAAAAGAGAGCTAATACCTGGATCGGGGCTCTCAGGCTTTGGAAATCATTCCACTGAGATCCCTGCAGTAAAATAAACTTTTATTTTTGCTTTCTAATCTGGTGGTCTCAATTCTTGGCGAGCTACTTCAGTTCTTCTAGGGGAAATTATGATTTTCATGACTCCCTGTCTTTTGCCTCCTTTTGGAAAAAAACATGTATTAATAGAAGCTTTATGAAAAACCAGTTGTATTTGCTTAAGCGTTTGACTACAACCCTGGAGACCCTCACGGTTTGATTCCCTGATTGGCCGCAGAAACTCACCGGGTGGCCTTGGGTGCATCACACACTCTCAGCCTCAGGGAAAAAATCCCCCTTGAGGGTCGTCATAAGTCAGAAACAACTTGAAGGCACACAGCAACACACAATAATTGTGGTTTTGTGAAAACTTGTTGAAGTATAATCATGTTAAAACCACACTATGGTGGTACCCTCAAAACAGGTTTTATTTAGCAAATGGCTTTGAGGGTTATAGCATTTGATGCTTGGAAAGATCACAAAACTCCCAGATATTTTTGGTGCAGGAAACTAAGGCCATTTTGGCACAGTGCTACAGTGCTATTATTCCTCTTTCAACATCCTGGGGAACCCTGGTGTTTGCAGTTTAGGGAGGGGCCTTTAGAATTCTCAGCCAGAGAACTCTTTGGCCTCAGTAAACTATAATCCCCAGAATTCCACAGGACATTGAAAGTGGAATAATAGCAGTACAACAGTGTAGTGCCAAAATGGCCTAAAGGCTATTCTCCTCCTGCAAGCAATAACTTTGAGCCGTTTTCCTCAGAACTCCCCACCATGTTATTTTCGGTGCCTGAGACCAAGGGTTGTTCTCCTCCCGCAAACAATAGGATTGCCTTTTTCCGAACAGACAGCTGTCTTTAAGCTAAGATGGTAGAGCTACTTTAAACATGAACTACAAAAGCCTTAATGTAAGTATTACTATTAACGTGTGTGCAATGACTATTTACCATATCCTGTTAAATAGGTCAGCTGGTGGAGTACCACATACTAGTAGAACGGAAACAATGAGCAGTGCACCAAGGAAGGTTGCTCTTAACAGAAGTCAATGGGAGTGGTAGGGATGTTGTAATGCATGTTTAGGACATATATAGCTTTGTGAAAGTGTGAATCACTTTCTTCTTTAAACTCTTTCCAATTGATGTCCCACAAAACCCTTCAGTCCCTTGAGGCTGTGCTAATTCTCAGACTTCTACACCATTTTTGTTTGCCACTGTTCGTCCAGTGTGATATAATGGTTAAAACTATTGGACTGCAGCTTGGAAGATCCTGGTTCTCAGTCTTCACCCATCTATAAAAAAACTCCGTGGCTGACTTTGGAATAAAAAAGTGAAATAGAGGAGGAAGAAAAAAAAAGAGAATGTAGCAGCATCTTTAAGACTGCCCAGTTTTTATTTTTGTACTAGCGTATATACCCAGCATTGCCTGGGATCTTACTTGTTAGAAAGACTTGCGATCCTGTGTCTCTAATTCCCCAAACTGTCTTGTCAAGTACCTGTAAATTTCCCCCCATATTCCCCAGTCCAAATCTGTATTCAGAGTTATTAACATACAGAGGTTGGGTTCCTGAGGAAATACACTGCCCTCCATCTTGCTGCTAGGTCTCGTCTTCCTAGCAACCGACCAGGCCCAAGAGCTCTCTGGCTGAGAATTCTAAAGACCCCTCCCTCCACTGCAAACCCCAGGATTCCATAGAATCTTCTTAGGCAGCCAATCATATGAGGTCTTTGCCTGACACAGCCAGTCATATGAGGTCTTCACCTGCAGCCAATTGTATGAGGTCTTTGCCTGTCACAGACTAAACACACAAACTTTTACTTTTATGTATTAGATGTGCTTTTATGGATAGTGAACCTATTTCTTCAGATGCAGCACAGTGAAAGGTGCTGCTACATTGCTTTTTTTCCCTCTCCCCCTCCCTTCCTCCTTTTTATGCTGCAAGATGCTAACACAGCTATGGCCTTGGGTGACTTTGGGTTATTTTTGCTCAGCCTAACCTACTTCACAGGGTTGTTGTGAGGATAACGTGCCATGTATGCCACTGAGCTTGTCGGAGGAAATGTGGGATATGAACATAACTAATGAAATGCAAAGCATCAGTGGGGCTTGTCAGGACAAATTCTCATGGGGAGGTGGCTCCTTTCTAATTAGTAAGTGGAGATACCATTTTCCTTTTCTGCCTCAGGCACTCACATATCAGGCCTGCCTTGTTTGTATTGGCTGTGATCTCCTGCCACCCAAAATTGAGTTGATGTCATCTTAGGAACATGGACAAAACAAGAGCACAGTACAGGTGGTGCCTAGCCTTCTCTTTCTCTTCCACACAAAGAGGCACATTGTGATGGTGAAACACTTCCATGGAACGAGTGAATCACGATTCTGTCTTTGTACACAGAAAACTGGCACCCAGAGCCCTGCAAAGGGAGGCCAACAACAACGTAAGCTGAGGAAGGAAAAAACTTTGTGTGTTCCTAAGGTAGCACAGTGCAGAGACCTAGATGAAGGGATTCGCTATATTGCCCTAGAATAAGGTAGTCTGGCATTTCTGGTGAAAGCCACAAGTGAAAAAGACTCTAGGCTTGCCAAAGTCTGATTTAGAATCTTCCTGTCTCTTTTAAAAGCAGCTTGATAATAATAGAGTTGGCAAGTACCATTTGCCCAAGGCAAGAGCTCTCCTCATTGTGGGACCACTGAACAGCACCCACCCGATTTCACAGTTCAGAAAAAAATTGGGTAGCTTCTGAGCAAGTGAGATAGATACAGAAAGGATTGTCATACAGAGCCAGTGTTTAAGACCAGAGCTTGGGGGAATCAGGTATGAAATCCCACCAAGCCATGAAAACTCCCAGGTGACTTTGGATGGACAGGTTAGCTAGCCTTCCACAACTACGCAGTCAGCCTGATCTGCCACTCAGAGTCACTGTGGAGGTAAAATGGGAAAGACAAGTGCGTGAAATGCCTCCTTGAGCTCACTGGAGTAAAGGTGGAATATAAGTAACTAGTCATGATAGACCAGCCAAAGATTTTATCTGACTGTCATGAGCGCCTGGTTTTGTTTCTGCTATGCGTTTACTCTCCCTGAATGAGACATAAATATTCAACTCATAGAATTATCACTGGCAACGACTAGGGTGGGGACAAACTAGTCTTAAATTAGAGGCAGATCTTGAATTTCCTCTCCTTTAAACTGTATGGGAGAAAAAAGTGGACTTTGAAAAAAAAAATAACTCTTTAAAATTGAGTTTTATACAGGTTCAAGCCTAGATCCCATTTCTTAGCCATGGTATGATACAGCAGAAACATACAAAATGGTTTTGCATCACAGCAGCACCAGTACAGGTGTAGATCCAGAGAAGGCCATAGCTCAGTTGAAGAGGCCATGTTTCATCTCCACACACAGTTCTGAGAGGACAGCTGCTGCACATCTGAGCAAGTCAACGGCGTATGTGGCATAAGGTTATACGTATTCACATTATGACTGCTGTTGGTGTGAATAAAGGACCTTGCTTTGTGTGTATGTGCCTTCAAGTCCGGGAGAATGGCAGCATACAAATGAAATAAATAAATATAAATCACTGGCAGTCTCTCATCAAAGTATTAACGAGAGCTGACACTGCTTAGCTTCCAAGATCAGTCAGGAAGTGGTACCTTTACAGTATTTAGGCCAGTTTTCTTTTCTTACTACATCTGATTTTCTTTGGCATGAAAACATTCTATTTCCAACTTGGTGTTGTGTGGCAAATGCCGATCTCGTCCTTACAGCATGAACGGTGAATGTTTGAACTTCGAAATGTTGTTGAAATATAATCACTAAAGGACACACACCTTATTTCACAATTCAGAAAAAATACTGAAATTGAGTACTTTGAGCTTAAGCCCCTACCCTTCTGATGCCTTGCATTGTTCTAAGCCATTCTCCTGCCTTCCAAAAAATTCACAGGGTATCACTGAAACAAAAGCTCCTTTATATTTAAAAAGATAGGAAAAAAAAAAGGCAAGCCAAGGTTCTCAGAAGGCCAGTTTCAGCTATCAATACCACTGTTCCCCTCTGAAGGGTCACAGACAACTGCCGCACACTCCACACCCCACCCCGGAGACTGTGATCAATGCTCTACTGTATCCCTGTAGTGAACAGTTCCATCAGGATTCTGAACTGAGACCAATTAATGGAGCGTGCTCAAGTATACTGTTAGGATAATTATCAAGCGGGAGCTGCACTGTGGTTGCTCAGGGAAGGTAGTCAAAAGCAAGGCAAGCAAGCCTGATCTACAACCAGAACCTGTTTGCCTCACACCCTGCTACATGCCTGGTTCCCCTTAATCTGTGGAGACATTCTTACACCACAAGGACACCTGTGGGGAACAAAACCATCAATTAACTTCCAAATGACAAAATGAGGTCATGAGGCAATCGTTTCTCAGTCAGTGTTACCGTTGAGCTTAGAGCAGTGGTTCTCAACCTGTGGGTCCCCAGATGTTTTTGGACTTCAGCTCCCAGAAGCCCTGAGCATTGACCATAGTGGCTGGGGCTTCTGGGAGCTGAAGTCCATGAACATCTGGGGACCCACAGGTTGAGAACCACTGGCTTAGAGTAACACCAGAGATTTTATTCAGAGGCATGTAAAGAAACTCAAAGTGCAAAAGAGGAATGCTAGAGAAAGGTACCAACATTCCACCACCACCTCTCACTAGGCACACTTCTGATACTGGAACCTAGTTGAGGGAAGGGGAAAGACTTTAGGAAACAAAGGGTTGAATGCAGCAAGAATTTCACTGAGCACCCATTCTCACTATACTTTTCTTGCGTCTTAGATCACACCTTCACCTCTACTTTTACACAAGTGGGGCTGACTTAATTTTAAAGCTGTAGGTCTGCGAGGATTGCATGCCATTTGACTTTTAATGTGTTACACAATTTTATGGGGATAAATAATGTTTGAAGGCTGGCATTTCATTATGAGCTGAAAACAGTGATACGGCCAGATTTGATAAGCAATGGGAGTGGAGGAATCCAGCCCGTGGATCCCTCCCCCAGCTGGCAACTCATCCTTCTTTGACAGGTTCATACAATACCCATAATGAATCTTGGATGCACAATGTTTGATGTTATGCCGAATTGCAATCTTACTATTGGAATTCTGTCACTATGGTGTTCCCTTTTTATGGCCAATCAGGAATGGTACATGGTTTAAGAAGTATGTGACTATTGCTTTGCCAGAAGGCTCAAGTATCCTACCTTTGCAAATCCATTCTCATAAAGGTCAAGACACACCAGCTTTCTTGCCACAGGACACCACTGGAATTCTTAATACACAGGGCAAATAAAGCATCAAACAGTGTGCCTGCTGCTTCAGCAGCTTATAAAGTATTTGGAACACCTCTCTTCTCTCCACTTTAATTCATGAGAATGGAAGATGGACAATTTCTTTCTTTCAGTGCAGATTCTCCTTTTCTGTATTTGGAGTCAAGATGCTTTGAGGGTTTGAGCTAAATTCTGACTAGCTTTTAGGGGTGGAGAGAAGAGTACCAGCAGTACTTGTGCAGTGTTGATGCTCCTACTTCCCTGCCATTCAGCCTGGGCATAGTGGTCTAGTCCTGCTTTTGAGGGTGGATTCAGCAAGTCAAAAACCAACATTAGCCACAAATCACTATTCAGTAGTTTATTGTGGAGACGTATAACTGCTTTGACAGCAACGCACGCAAAAGGGGGACTACATTTCACCCTAAAGGACAGAGCCCCCAACCCTCACACCATCCCCCCGCCCCCCAAGTTCCATTAATCTTTTTTTTAAGCCCAGCATGGATGAAGAAACCAAAAAAAAAACCCCCAAACGCAAGTTTCGAGTTAGTGCATACTCATCTCTGGAAAAGAAACCTCACATGACCATAGAGAACACTTAGGGACAGACAGCACTGCAGGGAAGGTGCACAGAAGAGTGGGCGGGGTGGGGAGATGAGAAAATATATTGGGTAGACATATTGCCGCTCGCTGCCATTCCTGAACATGGACTTTGAAACCTGCTATACATCCCCCCATCCCCCACCCCCAGCAATCCTGTGTGCATCATTCCACCTTGTGTCATTTAGGATGGGCAGGCGGGAAGGACTTAGCATGCAGCTCTGGTTTCACTCCTTTAGGGTGGCCAAGAATGTTCAAGTCTATGCCAGTGCAGGCGATATGGTCCATTTGTTCAGAAGACTGGTGGGAATAAGGAGGAGGAGTCATGAGGAGGGAGGGAGAGAGAGAGAGAGAGAGAAAAAGAAAGAGAGAGGAGGTCTTCACGCTACTTCTTCTTCTGCTTCCTCTTCAAATTCCCCTTCTTCAGCAGTAGCATCCTGGTACTGCTGGTACTCTGAGACCAGGTCATTCATATTGCTCTCTGCTTCTGTGAACTCCATCTCATCCATGCCCTCACCTGTATACCAGTGGAGGAAGGCCTTGCGGCGGAACATAGCTGTGAACTGCTCAGAAATGCGCTTAAAGAGCTCTTGGATAGCAGTGCTGTTGCCAATGAATGTGGCGGCCATTTTGAGGCCGCGGGGTGGGATGTCACAGACTGCTGTCTTCACATTGTTGGGGATCCACTCGACAAAGTAGCTGCTGTTCTTATTCTGTACATTCAGCATCTGCTCATCCACCTCCTTCATGGACATCCGGCCTCGGAAGACCGCTGCAACAGTCAGGTAACGCCCGTGGCGGGGTCGCACGCTGCCATCATGTTCTTGGCATCGAACATCTGCTGTGTTAGCTCTGGCACTGTCAAGGCTCGGTACTGCTGGCTGCCACGGCTGGTTAATGGGGCAAAGCCAGGCATGAAGAAGTGGAGGCGAGGGAAGGGCACCATGTTCACAGCCAGCTTGCGAAGATCAGCATTGAGCTGGCCAGGGAAGCGGAGGCAGGTGGTCACACCACTCATAGTTGCAGAGACCAAGTGGTTGAGGTCTCCATAGGTGGGAGTTGTGAGCTTGAGGGTCCGGAAGCAGATGTCATAGAGAGCTTCATTATCGATGCAGTATGTTTCGTCTGTGTTTTCCACCAACTGGTGCACTGAGAGCGTGGCATTGTAGGGCTCCACTACTGTGTCCGAAACCTTGGGTGATGGCACCACGCTGAAGGTGTTCATGATACGGTCTGGGTATTCCTCACGGATCTTACTGATCAGCAGGGTCCCCATTCCTGATCCTGTGCCCCCACCAAGCGAGTGGGTCAACTGAAAGCCCTGGAGACAGTCACAGCTCTCTGCTTCCTTCCTGACCACGTCAAGGACGGAGTCCACTAGTTCAGCCCCTTCGGTGTAGTGCCCCTTGGCCCAGTTGTTCCCAGCACCACTTTGACCTGAGAAGCAGGGAAAGAGGGGTGGTGTTGTGGAGAGGAGGAAATGAACAGTTGCTTGGCTCATTATTGGATTTTTATAAAAACAAGTTCAATTAGTGTGCTGCCTTTCTCACATCCATGCTTATCTATATAGGCACAGCCATTTTCTTAAGATGACAATCAATTCCCCAGGGGTCCTACAGTTGCCCAATGGAACCCAGTTTCCCTCGGGTGAGCAAACTGATTTGAGCCCAACTGCTCACTGTCTATAAACAACTTTGCAAAAAGAGCAGGAATACATTTTTGAAACTTGAGTGTTTATATTGTTTGAACTCCAACAAACTTAGTGCTAACAAAAACCTGAACTGAATTAGCAATTAATGTGAGTGCTCACGGTTTTTTTTTTTAAAGAAAAGAGATGTCATGGAGGGAAGCATCCCCCGCCCAAGAAAAGTATTTCTGGGATGGGGAGAAAACAACCTACTGACAGTGAGATATATTCCCATTCTCTGAAAGTACTTTAAGAAAGGAGTCTGCAACATCACTCACACAGTACCATTGTGAGATGACTTGCTAAATGAGGGATCATGTCATCAGCAGCATCCTCTAGGAGGCAAACAAGTTTTGCCCCTGTTAGCAGGCCTCTTGGAAAGACAAGAGGCGCTCCTTTTTAATAGGGAACAAAGCATGCCACAAAATGGCCCCATTGTTTCAGCTTTAACTCTCAGCTCTGCATATTTCATGCAGTAAAACATTAAGTCTCAGTGGAAGGCATGTTCAGTTAACAAAGTGATTTTTAAATTATTAAAACCTTATCTCTCAGATTCTGGGAATAACTCAGCCCTCCTATAAACATATACAGGAGTTTGTGCATGCCATCAGCAGATCCAATTTTGATAAGGAACCTCAGTCATCAATCAAGGAAGAAGTTACCAGCCTTCATGATTTATAGGAAAACTGAACATGGCATCTGCAAGAGCTTGGGCACCCATGTTGTGATGCTTTCCTCCCCATGTGACTAAGAGCCTCCCCTCATGCACCATACAAAGAAATATCATGTCTTACAAAAAAAACCCTCCAGAAGTTCTAAAAAGTATCTAAATGAAGTAACCAAAACTAAAAGCTAGGCCAAATACAGTTTCTGTGCACACAGCTCTGTGTAGTTTTGAACCTCACAGGCAATGATCTAAGCTCCCACTCTGGATTTATATTATCTGAATACAATCCAAGGGTAAGGAGTTAAGACGATCTGTCACAGAAGCAAGGACATTGCAGTTGCAATAAAAAGCTGACTTTCTGCATGACAAAATGCAACTGCAGTTCCTTAGCCCAAGAATGCTCTGATTCCAGATGGCCTTTATCTTAATTCTAGGACATCTCACCTCATTTGCCTCTACCCTGCTCCTAGCATCCAGGTCACAGTCTAAATTTTGCACAAGGAGCATGATACTCCTCACCCTAGTCAGCCTACCTAGGACGAACCACACGTGGCCATGTCTACCCTTGCATAATCCAATCTTATGCAGAGAGAGAGGAAAGCCACTTTATCCCAGCCTCTTCCTCCAGGCACAAATGGGAAGTGATTTAATGTAAGATTTATTTTTGCAGAATTACTGAATCATCCAGGAAAGGTAGTTTCTAAATCCGGGGCACAGCAGGACATAAGCTTGCCATTCACTACAAATGTACTCAAAGCCATGGGTTGCTTCTCTTGCTGGACTCCAAGGCAAGAATACCCTGAAAAACTAGATGCCACAGGAGCAGACTATTCAGTAGGTTTTCCTAACCTGGCATCTTTCAGTTGTGTCAGACTATAACTCCTATTATCCATGCTGAATAAGGATGATGGGTGTTTCAGTACAACTCATCGTAACCATGTTCAGTTTGGAAAACAAGTATTTAACTTCAGGTTTGAAATATCTCAGATTCAAATACACACACACAACGACACAATGAGGTAGTTTTCTAATTCAGTGGGACAGTGTCTGTCATGGCAGACTATCGCTGCTCCTTCTTGATAGTTTCTTACCAAAGACAAAGTTATCGGGCCTGAATATCTGCCCAAAAGGGCCAGACCTGACTGAGTCCATGGTGCCAGGTTCCAGATCCACCAAGACAGCTCTGGGCACATACTTGCCACCTGTGGGTAGATAGACAGAGAGACTTTTTTTAGAGGAATTGGTTAAGAATCCAACTGGTTAGCAACAGCCCTCCCTTCCTAAGAGAATGGCTCTGACATCTGTCCGGTCAAGTTCACACTAAACAAATCAGCCAGTCAGAAGCAGGAAGTGGTTTGTTCCCATCTCTGTTTACTGGCCAGGGGCACCTGAACTCTCACTCTGGATTGCTCTGGGAGGCAGTTTCAGGGCCAAGGCTGCTTAGCTTCAGCAAGAGAACTGTGTCCTAAACCTTCATACCACCCTGTGGCTTCCCTGCACTGAGATGGCAGGCTTGAAGAGATGCTTTCTCTAGCATGTAACTTCAACTTGCCACTGTCCTCTTTCAACAACTGTTCCGTTCCAGCAGCTGCAGAAATGGTAGGCAGCTGCTACAGGCCACTTGCCCTCCCCTCCCCAGTTCCAGAGTTCACAGAGAGGTTACTCTGTTCACTCCCATAGCAGGGCCTGATCAGGTGGAGAAAGCAGGCAGACTGACTGTGAGCCAACTGATGGCAGCATTCATTATGACCGATTTTAGTCTAGCATCTCTCCCCACCACCAGTCTGTTACAATGAGGGCTGCCATATGAAAAACAGGAGAGATCTCCTGCACTTTTAACAGTTGTGCAGAAGGAGTTTTAGCATCACCCGCTGAAACTCCCTCTTCCACTAATATTAAAGGTAGCAGAGTCCTGTCCTGTTGATCATCTGGCACCTCTAATTACTATCTACAAGTGGACAGTCAAAGACTGAGGTTAGGGTCTAGTTCGGTAGAGAAGGATAGTAGAGACTGAAAAACAAAATACTGTTGGAGAGGAGTGAAGTAAGTAGGTGATCCAAGTGAGGGTGGAGAGGCCAGAAAGGGAGAAGAAAGTGCCCAATTCATTACATCAGCAGAGCTGAGACCAAGTAACATCAATCAGCCTTTGGTATAGTAAGTGGGTCACAAACTGAACTGTGCCCTCTACAGCACAGGACAAGTCGGGTAGAGAATAACAGAGATACCACTTTTCACTTGTCTGAGTTGCACATCTGTTCTGCAACTACAGCGAATTTTAATTAGGAATTGGGAAAGTTGGGAGTGTCACTTCAGCTCCTGCCATGCATACCTGGACTCACCGCCATCTGAGGAGGTGGCAGCTTTTCACCAGCCTTGCTGGAAGACTGCTTGCTTTCCCGCACCCACAGTGCTTTTACATCATGTCAATTCTTTTTAGATTGCAGAAGCGGGGGTAAACATGCTTTAAATGAATAACTAAATGGCAAAAGTATTTTTGGGTATAAAGGTACAGAAGTGGCCAGGAGAGCTGGGGGGAGGTAAGCAGCAGACTTGAATGGAACCTGGGCAGCTAAGGAGTGATGATTTGGCTGTGCTCTGAAGTGCACAGCACTGCCCAGAACAAACCTGAGGCCTCATTGTAGTAGACATTGATCCTCTCCAATTGTAAGTCACTGTCCCCGTGGTAGGTGCCAGTTGGGTCTATGCCATGTTCATCACTGATGACTTCCCAGAACTGCAGAAGGGGAGGAAAAGACAAAAGCATTATGAGACTCTTATGTGACCAAAAATTTTGGCAAACATAGATCTAGTTCAGAGTCTTGTGAAATGAGGGACCAGACAAAGCTGGTGGGCTTTAGAGAGCTTGTAGAGCTCTACCAACATTGTTCTCAGAACAGCTTGGAAAAGTCACACTTTAGGACTACAACTCTTAGAATCTCACAGCTAGTAAGGGATTTGGAAATTATCACCCACAAAAATTAAGGTTTTCTACATTTTGGTTCTTTTGTCATCTATTATTTGCTGTAGTTGGGCTCAAACAGGAGAACAGTCCAGTAATTTTTCTTCACATTAGTCCTCGAGGCAAGACAGCACTGCAAAGAGAAGGCTTTCTTCTCACCTGTGGCTGACAGCGAGTAGTAACCATCACTGTGCATCTGCCATATGGGAGAGCAGTGAACTCCGATACCTTGGAGAAGGGGTACATGGGGTATCAGAATCACCCGCACCGACTTCAGTAGTGGTCAGATGGCATGTATTGGGTTTACTACTAATTATCTGAAGCACTGGCTGTCCAAGGGTTTGTGTTGCTCTTCATTCAACAAGGTCTATCTATCATTCTGACCTCTGGAAGAACTTGTGCAAAAGGTATTAGATTTCACAGAGAAGGAAACTAAGAGTGTGCTTTAGTGCACAGCCATGGGCTTGGCAGGATGCAGACACTCTACCTTCAGGTTATGTTTCTCATGCAAGCCCACATGCTTGTGGGTCCCCTGCACGTTATAGAAGATTATGGGAAATGAGGTACGTTGGTCCACTCCAAACTTCAAGACTGAAGAATATGAGAGCCTCTGGATTCTCACTTCAATTCCCACCTGGCCTAACCTACCTGGCCTTTGGCAAGGCATAACAGGAATGGCAGCTCAACAATATCTGGATGATAAATGATCCCTTCTGCATCGTGTGGCAATACATTTTTGTTCAACAGTCAGCCAACCCCCATCCCTTTTTCCATGATTAGGACCAGCCCTACCATCAGGCAGAATGGAGCAGTTGTCACAGAATTGTCTGGCCTAGCAATTCAGCAACTGACATGCTCCCTTCTGGGGCAGCAGAGGACAATGCCCCATGACGGGGGTGGAAAAAAGATTTAACTATCAGTCCAATTGGCTTCTATACCTGGAAGAATGTGTTTGTATACATATCTTGCCCTTCAACTCAGATAGCAAATGTCTTAGGCCGGTCCTATCTACAATACAGAATGATATCATTTTTTTCTTTCTCTGAGGCTCCCCCACTCTCTGGTGTACACGTGAGTATACATGGCTCAGCTCATGCAGGGTCAAATCAGGACTATTAGGCTTCACTGTTGTCATCTGATGTACATTCCCTACTACTCCCAAGCCTGTACATTGATGGGAGAGACAGTGTTGCAACAGCAGGACAAACTATGCTTTAGGGAAGCTTGTTTGCCATAACTGAACATCTCAGTGAGGAAGAATCCAAATAGAGTTCTCAAGCAAGCAATGCAGACCTTCCTATTTAGAATTGCTGACTTTAGTTAAGGTATCAGGAAAAAGAATACCCTTTCTCAAAAAGAGGTACAACTTAAAAGGGGCATCAGGGAACAATAGTGAAGTCAGCCATCCTACAAAGGATCATTCCTGCTGCTAAACTCAGCTTGTAAAAAGAATCTTCAGCACGTCAGAGCAATCTGGTATTTATTTTGCTGGACAACATCCCTGTTTCTAAACCAGAAGATATTTTCTAAGTCACTTCCACATCACCAGAGATTGTGGCATGGATGCAAAACAGTCTCCCAAGGGTTATACTACAACAAGAATGTATGTGTGGGGTGTTTCTCATTCAGGGTTCATCCACAGAATGTCCCTGAATATGGAAAGCCAGTGTATCAAAGTAAAGGCTTCTAGGTGAGATCTTTCTCAGTCACAAATAATCCTTCTATGTATCTCATCAACAGACAACATGTAGACCAAAGGCACCTTCAGCCAGCTTTTGAGGCTTTAGGATAGCTGGAAGACAACCACCACCAGAAGGAATTTTCTGGTATTTTGGGCATGTTTTGGAGTACATTTATTCCCATCTGAGGGAACATGAAGGTTGGGGGGAGTCAGGAAAGCCACTGGAGGCCATGCTTCCATCACGCCTAGGCTAAAGAGACCAATGGCCTTATTCATTATAAGGCAGCTTTCCTGAGTTCCTATGAGACATGGTCAAGCATCCACAGGCACTGCACAAATGTTACAGTCTAATTATGAGGAGGGACCATAGGTCACTGGTGGAGTACATGCCCTGTATGTTGTAGAAGGTGCCAGATTGAATCCCTGGAAACTGCAAGTCAGGATTGGAAAAGACCCCCATCTCTGGGCAGCTGCTGCTCATTAGCACCACAAATACTTAGCTAGCGGAACCAGCCACCTTACTTTGTGTAAAGGCACTTCCTGTGTTCCTAAATATCATTCTTCTATGCATGTTCAGACTGGCTGTTAGAGTTACCAGAACTTCAAAGCATGCAGTTGCTGACAGCATTAGCACTATTCTGCTTGCACAAGACAGATAACACCCTTACTACAGCTCAATGCACATGGTGCTTTATTCAGAGCAACACGATATCCTCCCTCATGTCATATTTCGGGCACATGACTTCACTGCAGAATCCACGCCCATGTCTTAAACCTAACCTAGGAAGCAGTCCTACTTTGGAAACTCGGCAAGTTGTCATCACATAGTCATTTGAACCAAGAGATCAAGTTGCTATCTGGTATAGGTGTGGTTGCTTCCTGAAGTCCATTTATTCATCCCCCAAAAGCCCACGGGTTTGCAGGCCAGCCACGGACCAGAGGAAAACGTCCCAAAGAAGCCATTTAGGAAAAGACCAAACAAAGGTTTGGGAAGGCTCTTTTGATTTTTTTCTAGAGCTTTGCAAAAATATTTGTTTGGAGCTGCCCAAGAATTCCCCTGGGTTGATCTGGGGTTATAGTCCATTTTTCCCATTCTTTTCTGGAGTTTTGCAGCTGTGACTAAAGAGAGATATGCCATCTGTTAATACTCTCAACCTATGCAAAAAACAAAAAACAGGCTGTGCCTCTATGGACCCAGATAAGTGAAACCTTAAGGCATGGGTGGGCAATGGGGTGCCCTCCACACATTCAATGCAACATTTTTCCCATAGGGACTAACGTCTCAGCTGTGAAGCAACCAGCACCTTCAGACCAACACTACCCAATACAAACAGGCAGGGCATTTCCCAGACCTTGCACCCACCACCTCTGGGCTAGATATAGGCAGGCAAAGGAAGGAGCAGAGAACTCACTCTGGCTAAGGGGCTGCACGTGAAGTGGAAGCCTATAGAACTGAACGCAGGTGTGTTACAGCACAATACTACTGCACTTCCTTTTTGGCAATTAGGGCTTGATTTTGGCTGATATTGGCTAATGAAATCAAAAGAACAGAGCAAAGTCTGGGTAGGAGGCAGAGATATGAGGGAGAAAATTATCCACAGATAACTTTCCAAGATGGAAAATTTTCTAGGAAATTTTCAGGTACTACATTCTAGTTATTCTTCTAGCATTGACAAACCCTACCTTGTGCTCAGAGCATCACACTAACAAATGAACACACTAGTAGGCTTGTTTCTCTTTCACCAAATCTCTTGCTTCTTAATCAGTCACGAGTATAAGAAGCCAAGAATAAATGCAGTAACTTGCCTATGCCCACAGACTTACCCCTATCCCTTAGTGACGTAAGATGTTCAGACTAGTTGTATTGTACCAGTTTTTTTCAACTTCAAACGGAACTGATAAGCAGGACAGAAAATGAATGAACCCGAATGTACTAAAGCTATACTACAGCAAAAGAAAGTTAAACTGTTGATGCATCTGGTAAAGTTCTCTTTATGTATGCGTCCTAAAAAGAACAGTGTCCTTTCAGATGTAGTTTTTTCCCCTTAAATATAAGGGGAGTACATGCTATTATCTTCACATGATAAATATTCCAAGAAAATTATTTCCACATAAAGCTTTGAAAATGTTGCAATGTAATATTTAAACCAAATACGCTAAACCAGGTAACATTTTTGAGGAAATTATTTGGGAATTTGGGAATTTTTATGGAAAATTTTCTGGTTCAATTCTTTCCAAAAAACTGCATATCACTGGTAGGTGGAGCTTTTGGGGTCCTTTGAAAATCAGTTTTTTTCCAATGATCATGCAATGTGAGCCAGCAATCACCAAATATAGGCTTCAACAGGGCTAAAGTATGCCTATAGAAACTTAGCGGCTGCATCCAAAACAGACTGTTCTAAATTCTAGAGACTGAGAACCTTAGGTCCTCAAGATGTTTTGGATTACAACTTCCATTGTCCCCAGCACTATGCATTCTGGCTGTTTTCTGGAAGCTTAAGCTATAAACATCTGGGAGGCCAAAGCTCTCCTCCTGCCGCACGTTATATGTATGGAGCACATAGTTATATTGGAGATTATGGCAGAGTGACAGCTAGGGTATGCGGTACCACAGATTATTGTAAAAATGGGAATCATCAGTAACTTGCTTCTAGTAGTTCAAATTGCCTTAAAGAAAGGTCCATTACTCAAGACAGTTCAGGAACTAAGAATACAGCTTACATACTGATGCTGTCACCCTGAAGTCACACTGTAGGAGACTAGGTATGCCAGAAGGCCTGCTGCATCATTGAAAATCACCATGGGGTCTTCCAGAAACACGGATGATTAACAGAGCTGGCAACATGGGTGGTTTCCCTGCTCTAATAGATACTAAGGGGAAAGAACACAGAGCTAAGTCACTAGCTGAGTCAGTGCAGCTCCAGTCTTCAGTGTTGCATTTGACCACAATCAAAGAGCTGGTTTTAACTTGAAGCAGCTTTTTATTGGTCTGGCATTCCCACAGCTCTCACCACCAGTGGTTTAGGCTGAATTTAGAGCAAAAGCATTTAAGAATACTTTATGGTATTTTGGCATCTTTAAAAAGCAAGGTGGGTTGCCCTTCTGGCACCTTGCAACAGAGAGGCACTGCAGCATTCTTTTTCCCTTAAGATGATACTGCATTTGGACTCCTCAATGAATCCTGTACAACACCTAACCAGACCTGAGACAGGCAGAATCTCAGAGGCATGAACACTCACTAGAAAGCACACAATGTCTCTGAGCCTCAGATGAGCGGAGGGCGAGATGATGGATTGGTAACATCAACTGAGCTATCCTGCCACTCCAGAGAGGAAGGATATCTGTCCATTGTTCCATAATCCAAGTAAGAAGACACTTTCATTTCTTTGAAAGACCGAAATACACCTCCAATTTTAATCCAGAAGATGACAGACTTGTATTCTAAGTGTTCAGACATTTGATCCACAGACTGTAACACAGATCTAGGTGCAATGACTTCACCTGGGGACGGAGAAACCAAGGTGACTGTGTACACACGAGACAGAAAATGATTCACAGCTGCCCTATGGCCCTCAAGTGATAGGTGCCACAGCCACACTATACACCCAATAAAGAGCACAGCTGACAAGGAAGCAGGTGGATGGGGCAGGCTCAAGGCTGGGCAAGGGTGCATCTGCAGCTTGTTGCCAAACAAAAGATTCTTTCCTTGGTTCTAGTGGCTGGAGATAAGCTTATTCTGTAGCAAAGTGACTGCCTGCAATTCTGAAGTTACAGGGACAATACTGAGAGGAATAATGTTGACGAAAGTGGTGTGTGACATCCCTGCAATATCACAGCATAATACTGAGATACCACAACTGGAAAGGACAACACTTGCATGAGACAATGACCCTCTGGAGAGCTCATGCTACATTTTCTGGATTACCTCCAAAGCAGGGCTTTTCAATGGCATCAGCCTAATACTGAGAGGTGGTGCCCACTCTATCTACCTTCCCCTAAACCAATATCCTCCAGATGTATTAGCCAATAGCCTTGCCAGCCAAATATTATAAGAATTAATCTTAAAACATCCAGAAGGCACTATGTTGGCAAAGAGTGGCCCGTATTTCATTGGGCTCTACTTATTTTGGTAACCACAGCTGTCAATAGATAATTTGGCATCCAAGGCAAAAAACCAAACTGCTCTCATGTTACTGAAGAATCCAGGCACCACAGAAATGGGCAGAAGGTGTGCAAGAGCACCATGTCTCTTTACTCTGTTACCCAAACTCCTTTGAGCAGCAGCCTTATTTTCCTTCAAGGTGGGGTAGATGTGTCACCAAAGCATAAACTGCCCAGAACTTGCCTGCAGCACTCCCAGAATGGAGTAGAGGGGAAGGCCAGTCCTTTTTCCTTATCCAAAACATCTTCCCTCTTCCTCTGCAGCTAGTCTAATTCACCAAGATGGTTTCCAAAAGGCAGGGCAAAAGGTATGTACCTGGAACAGATATGTACGTACATACGAACACACCTAACCTCTACCTATCCACCATGCCATAATGCCCACCACTGGAAGTAACAACACTTGCACGAGTCAGTGGCCCACTGGAGAGCTAATTCTAGACATCTCTTGCATTATCTCAAAAGCAGGGCTTTTCAATGGGATCAGCCTCATCCATCTGACGCTATCTGCTGCTCAAGCTGTCTGATGTGGTACTGACATCTCTCTCCATGAAGCAGGCACTGGTCCCACATTTATGCCATATTATTGTGTTCACATAATAGCAGCTGGTGGCTCATGGACCAGAACCAATCTGTAGACCACCACTTCGAGTAGCACTGCCCTAAGGAAAATTCAATGTATGCCTGTGAAAATAGGTTCTCTGCATGTGAAGATTTACATTCCCTTCTCACATCAGGAGAGGGGGCATGCAGTTCCGTCAGCAGGTGGGGCCTAGCCCATGGGGTTTATGATCCCCCCTCCTCTGCACATGCCGGGAGACAGTCTTGTGTAAGCCCCCTTTAGTGTTATTAACCATGTGGGACACAAGCATTCCCGAAAGAATTTTATAAGAATAAGAGATTAACCTCAAGCTAAGGGCCTCAGTCCTGTTTTGCCACAAAATTACTTCCTATTTCCCCCCTCATCAATTTTCACTACTCTTATCCCCTCATTAAAATGTTGTTGCTGTAATGAGACACCAAGTGCTATGTGATTAGCAGCAGATATTAGGTCTGGCTCAGCTGTAGTTGCCATCAACCCCTCCTCTTTCCTCTACTCCTTGAGGACAAGGAGGGATCTTCCCTCCTGTACTTCCTACCTTTTGCAGAAGATGCAAGCACAGCCACAGCTTGGAAAAGCCGCTGATTTGGGCAAGAGCTTCCAGAATACGCCAGCCAGTACGGTCACACTGGCTGGTGCATTCCATGAGTTGCGTCCAAAAACGGAATCTTGCCCAAGCATTGATTGAAGCCCTCTTGGAACTCTGCGCAAAGTCAGCAAAAATGGATCTTTCGTACTTTCTTGACTGACTACTAAAAGACTGATACTCCTGTGCTGGAAAGATAACAAATCCCTACCTATGATCCAGCGGATAAAAACTATCCTTGCAATTTGAAGGAATGATACATTGAGAGCACTGTATTTAAAAATGGAACTATATTTTGATATTTACTCTCCTTTTATTTTAATGTATGAGCAATGACTTTTCTTTTTTTAATTTCTTTATTCCTTGTCACGGTAATGCTAGAACATCATAATATGTAACTGGAAGCCTTACAATGTAATTTTACTTTGCATGATATTTTTTTTTAAATATAAAAGCCTTGGACAAAGCCTCATTGCTGTCGCCTTCTGAAAAACCTTTCTTCTTCTCTCGTTACACCTCTCTGCAAGCTGGGCCTTTCAAGGCACACAGTTCAATGGCAGAGCATATGCTTTGCATGAAAAAGGCCCCATGTTCAGTTCTCAGCATATCCAGGCAGGGCTGGAGAAGGCCACAATCTGAAACTCTGGTGAGCCACTGACAGTCCATGTAGTCCAGGGGTGGGCAACAGCTGACAAGCGGCCAAAAACGAGGCCAGAAATTACTTCTAGTCCCAGCTACCTTCTTAGTTTGGGTCAGGGGACCCAAGGGAACGTCCTGGAAATGTCTAGAAGTGACTTTTTCATCCAATTCAGACAGTTTTCACACCCCTCCTCCCAAATTGGGAGGTACATCCAGGCCTAGCAAGATACAAAACCCCCTGGAAGTCCGGCATTGCAGAGGCAGACAGACCAATGACCTGACTTGCTACAAAGCAGCTATCTTCCCTGTAGAAGTGGAGCGACGGCAACTGTCAGCAAAGAAGGCATGTAGATTGGTAGATCTCAGGATCTTTCACACTATAGGCACCCCCGGATTATTTGATGGGTTGGGGACCAGAGCACTGTCAAAAATGGAAATCACTGAAATGCAGAACCCAGTTTTTAAGACAGCTGGAGTGGCAAATCTGCTATGAGTGGGAGAAGCCAGAGTGCATGATTAGAATGTACGGGATGGAAAAGGAGGAGTTACAGATAGATGCGGGGGGGTGCAAGATGAGGGGCCAAAAAAGCTTCTGAATGAAGTATGCCTGCACAAAGGTCACAATGATCCACCCCTTTCCATGAGGACATTTCTGATTCGGTAAGCTTTTAAGACAGGTGGGATGGACAGAGTGGAGGAGAGAAGTAGTTCTGGTTACTGTTTACTGAGACAATCATTAAAAAGCAGACTGTCAAAAATGCCTGTACAGTGCTCCAGCACTATGATTCTGCTTCAACTGCCATGGCTGCATCTTACAGAGATTTGTGGTTTGGGGAGGCACTAGAACTCTCTGGCTGAGGATTCTAAATGCCCACCCAACTGCAAATCCTAGGAATCCAAAGGATGCAGCTCTGGCAGTGCATGCTTGCAGTGGAATGCTGATGGCCGGAATGTTCACTCATGCTGGTTATTGAGGATGGGAAGAGAAAGGGAGCAGCCCAAGAGAAAGCTAGGAGTAAGAATATAAGCCTAAGGCTTGGGAACTACAAGCTCAAGTCCCCGCTGAGCCAACTCATGAGTTTATGTAACCTTCATTTGAATGTATAAACCCAGAGTCCATAGTGCACAGAATGTGAAAGGAGGCCTCAGAAAAACCATGCCTGCACTAGCTGCACAGTGAGTAAATCTGCCCTAGCATGTACTTGCATAAACTTTTTGTAGGTTTCCAGACAATAAGAAAAAGCAATGTCTACTTTTTAGTCACATGGTAGCTACAGAGAAAAGGAAATCTCAAACTGGCCTAGCCAACTGGAGAGCACTACTACAATACAGCGTCCAGAACACTGAGCTGTGGGTCACGCGGTCACCACCTCATGGGGTACGGCTGGTATTTAAGAAAAAAATACATTCTAACTCACCTCTGTTGCCCCCCTCCCCATGCCATCCCACCTTAAAGCTCTGGATATGAAAATGTCAACCTGCCTTGCATAGTTGTAATTTTCCGTGATCGCTGGGTTAGTCTGTTGCCACAGAAAAAGGAAGAAGGCGGGGGAGAAGGAACGCAGAAGCACCT
This sequence comes from Iguana delicatissima, assembly GCA_948472985.1. Taxonomy (NCBI): domain Eukaryota; kingdom Metazoa; phylum Chordata; class Lepidosauria; order Squamata; family Iguanidae; genus Iguana; species Iguana delicatissima. The sequence continues at coordinate 527,520 of CAOKZL010001239.1, forward strand.
TTAAGATGAACCAATTTATTTTAGAATGAGTTTTCATGGCTTTCAATCTGTATTTGAAGAGGTGGACTGAAATTCATAAAGGACGTGCCTCGAAAGTGATGCTAGATTCCTTTTTCCGCTTTCCTTTTTTATACAGTTGTAAAGGCTCCCAAGAGAACAGAAGTGCTTCTAATGCATATGCATTTAATACACTATGCTGAACTAATGCCAACTATTAGGTAGGCACAACACCTCTTCCCAAAGGTGGGAACAGAACTTCATGACTCATGCTTGCTTCCAGAAATCTATCCCACTAAAGGTTTATCTTTCTTATTCTCACCAGCAGTTGATCCTGCTCTGGCAATAAGCTGTTCTCATTAAGGGCCAAAGGGTAATGCTGGACATTACTTCCACATCAAAAGGCCCACCAACAGCATCCTCCACCTCTCCAACAGGTCTGACCCACCTCCCATTGTGAGCAGGCAGGGCACCAGTCCCCAGCCATTTCTCAATGCCTTCTGACAGACACGGTGGTGGTTTTAAAATGGAGTCATCGCTGTCTGTGTCAGTCTTTGCCTGCCTCTCCTGCTGCTGTAGGAACAGCAAGCCTGAGAGGCAGATTCTATTTATACCCTGTGACACCAGAGGTGGGGGTGGAAGGAGGAGACCTGAAGAGTGGGGGCGCAGAATCCCTCCTATCCTTTAACCTTTTCTGCCACATACAGCAACCCCACATCCCTCAGAGGAAGTAGCTAGGCCAGGAAGACAAAACACTGCAATCGAGCAGGAGAGAGCCGGCAACCGCTTGCCTCAGAGCTTGATGCACTGGAAGAATTGAGCCAAGATGGCTGACCAGCTTTCCCTCAGCCCTCCCGATCAGCTGTCAGGTCACTCCCCAGGCTCCAGGAAGAAGGGGCTTAGCGGCTGCAAGAAGGTTTCACTGACCAAGCTTAAGCCATCCTCCTGCCCTTTAGACTTGAAGGTTTGGGAGACAAGTGGTTTTTTTTTAAAAAAATTATAAAAGAATCTCTTTCCACTAATTGGGAATTAAACCTCTGGTTTCCATTGTCACCCTCCCACCAAAGAGCTCTGGTAAGAAGTTCTGGTAAGAAGAGGTCATCCTCATTTGTCTCCTAGTGGCAGTGCCTCAAAATAATTCTATTTTGACCAGTCCTATTTAGCATTATTTAGGCTAGGCTAAAGGAGACCTTTAAGATTGTTGTGGGGGGGGGGAGGAGAGACTGGGCGCAAGAGAGAGAGAGAGAGAGAGAGAGAGAATCTTCTTGCAACAGTTAGGCACATGCACATTTAAACCCTTGCCAGGAGAGTGCAGCTGCCCTCTGTGTTCCGCAGGAGAGATATGCACGAAGGGCAAGCCAGCCAGACCTCATTCCCATAAAAAGGGTGAGATTCCTACTAGTGCCAGCTTGGCTCTGTGCAAAACTGAACCAGAAGAGGGTGTCCTGGCACACAGGGGGCCAGGGTGTGTGAATGTGGTACTGTAGCAGAAAGCCCACAGAGCAATTGGAGCCTCCCTTTCTGTGCCTGCAAACCCTGACCTGAATCTCAAGGTCAGGATGAATCCTTGGTCCCCAAGGAAGCCTACCAGGTCTGCATGGGCATTTGCATCCATCCAGGCACGCTGAGCACATAAGTCTCTTTTAAGCTATCCCTGATTTTTTATTATTAATGCCTTCAAATTCCCACTAGGTTTTTATCCACAAAGTCAGACAGATGTTTTAAGACAAGAAGGCAAAGCAGGGGATGGGGTGGGGAGGCAAACTGCAGTTTTATGCTGGAAAAAACTGCCACAAAATCCTCAGAGGGCACTGCAGCATGACAGCTGCCAATCAAATGCAATGGCCAGTCTCAAACAAGAATGCTAGGAACTGATAAGCCTCAACAAGCAGAGACCCAACTGGAAAGTCTCCCTCGCCTTCTCCCTGCCTCCCCACAGAAGGTTACAGTTTAGCAGCTCTGGGTTATTCATAGACTGAGAGCTCAGCCAGTCTCTCCACGGGAGGGATCAAATGCAGGCAAAGTGAATTTGGCAGTGGTGACTCAAGCCTTGTCTCTTACTGAGGCATCTGGCCTCTGAAGCCTCGGGCAGCAGATGGGGGCTCATACAAGGCAAAGCGTAAGGCGGTGGGCGGGGAGGGGAGGAAGGCAGCCAGGAATAAAAGCTCTTGACTGGAGACCTTTGCCCTGATTCTCCTCTTCTGCATGGAGGAAAAGATTTTCTATGAAGCATCCAGTCAAGGGAGCTTCCGCTTCTCAGAAAGGGAATATTCTGCATGCCACCCCACTGACTATTTCGAACTTCAGCTCCCAGGAGCTCCCAACCAGCTTGGCTAAAGTCATGTAAACCATGGGATCTATTCTAAAGACCCAAAGGATCCCTTGCCTTACCTCCAACCTTAGGAGACACAACTAGGCCTCAGTATGCCTTCAGCTATTCTGGTACTACGATGGCTGTCTGGTACCAGCCTTCTGCACTCTCTTACACGCCAATGTTTTCCTAACCAGAAGAAAGGTTCTGGAATCGCAGGATAATGGTGGAATACACTAGGAAAGACTACACGGTCCCACCAGTTAGTGCTATCTACAGATTCCCGCCTCCAACCTTCAATGGCTAAGCTCTGCATTAATAATGGATGGATGAGTGGGGGATTTCTGTAGCTCAGGATGAGAAGGTATGCTACATATCTAACCATTTTCTTCTCCCTTGGAGAGAAAGAGGCAAGGTGTCTTTCCTAACAGGGGCTTGGTGGATACAATTTAACAGAAAGGACACCTCGCAAAGTCAGTTCTTTCTAAAGCAGCCTTGTAGTATGATGTGGGACCCATGAAAAAAATGCTAAAACACACTGTGTCCTTTCCATCAGGGATGAAGTCAAGATGGAACTAGAGAGAGGGCACCCCAAGAACAAGAGAATTGTCTGGATTCTACAGTGGCAAGGTAGAGGAACTGGCCCAAGGGCATTATGGGCCATTTCTGCACTAGACTGCTATAGTGCTATGATTCCACTTTCAACAGCCTATGGAATCCTAGGGTTTGCAGTTTAGGGAGGGGCCTCAAAGGCCCCCAGGATTCCATAGGACGTTGACAATGGAATCATAGCATTATAACAGTCTAGTGCAGAAATGGCCAAGGAAACCAAGCTGTATCTCAAGGTGACCGTTTTAAGGGTGTTAATGAAACTGGACACAGCGCAAGAAGCATCTCAGAATACTCCCAGAGCACAACACTTGCACCCCACGAGCGTGAGTGGGAAAGGATCACAATGCCTCAAGATTAGGAATCCTTTACAGAAGCCATCTTTCTGCATCCTGGGATCTCCTTCCTCTGCGCACGAGACAAGAGCTCCATCTATTCTCTGTGCTGTCTGACAAGCACACCACCTATTTTGCTGCATTCACACGCAGCAGGAATCCACCGTGGGGACAGCTTCCTACAGGAGAAATAGGCTGTGAAGCAGAATCGCGTTTACAGAGGATTCAGATTCCTATACTGTCCATGCGCTACAGGAGGGGAATCCTCAACCAAGGCTTTTTTTGGGGTGGAAATCGTTCAAGACTGCTGGTCAGACAAAGCCCAGTGTACACCTACCCACCCACCCAGATCCCCGCTACGCAGTGTGGTTGAGAAGGACAGCCCAGTCCTAACAGGGCACGACTCCTCGATCAGGCTTCGCCTCCATCATCTCTTTAGACCAGACCGACTGGATTTTATAAAAGCCTGCATGGATACCGAACGAGACTTACAGCGAAGAGCCTGGCAAGAGGCAACGTGCCGTGCCTCGCCCCCCCCCTTCCTACAGAGCCCGAGAAATCTAGTCCGCTCGGCTGCAGAACCGGAAAGCACTCAAAGGGGAGGCGACGGCCCTTCCCACCCTCCCACCGCCACTGGCTGGGATTTCTTCCCCAGGATGGGAAAGGCGGAGGGAAGCCATGTTGGCGGCCGCATTGCAGAGATCCACCCAGCCCCACCGCCGCGCGCGCACACACACACACGCGCGCGCGCCCTCCTCCAACGCAAAGCGTTGGGTTGACCCCCTCCAAAGGAGTCGCTTCTGGACCCCGAGGAGCAGCCGCAGAGCCAGGCAAGGCGCCCCCTCCGCGTCTCTTCAAATTCCCCCCGTCCCCCAGCTCTCCAAAGACGACGGCCATTTCCGCACTAGAGTTATAGCGCTACTATTCCACTTCCAACATCCTGGGGAATCCTGGGGTTTGCAGCTTAGGGAGGGGCCTGGAATAATAGCGCTACAACAGGCTAGTGCGGAAATCGCCGACGTATCAAACACGCGACCCACAATCAGAAGCGAAATCCGCACCAAGGGAGGGGGAAGAGAGGCCGCAACACAAAGCAGCTGAATCCTTCCCCCCACCGCGACCCAGTGCCAGGATGGTCGCAGTCCGTCTCCTCCCATAGCCAACCAACATGGCGCTAAGCCAAAGCTCGGGAGAAGCCCCCCTTTTTTGGATTGCAAGTCCCAGAATCCCCTGCCAACGCTGGCGGGAGGCCTCTGGGCGTGCAGTCCAAAATAAAAGGGGAGCTCTTCCGATCTCTGCGCTAAGCACGTGGAAGAGCCGGGCCACAAGGAGCCAAAGGTGACCCGAGAGGCTCGTCTGCGAAGAGCCAAAGCGACCCGCGGAAGGCTACGTACGAGCAACAGCTCTGGCCCCCTCCCTCCCTCGGGCTGGCTCTCCCCGCGTCCCTAACCTTGGCCCCGATTTGGTTGCCGCACTGGCCGGCCTGCAGATGCACGATCTCCCTCATGGTCTCGTCCTTGCTATCGCTCCAACCCGGGTCTGCTGGCGGCTCCGCGTCTCTCTCTCTCCCTCCGGCTGCCGGCGTCCCGCTGCTCTAATGCGCCTTAAATGGGGAAAGGGAAGGGCCGGCGCCAGCCACTGCGCATGGGCCGCCGCCGCCGCCGCCGCCGCCCCGCTCTTCCTCCCGCCCGCCGCTTTCCCAGGCGCGCCGCCGGCAACCGGCAGGGCCTCTTGTCTCGGGGGCTGCAGTGATGCGCGCGCTCGAGATGCGAGGTTTCTACTCTGCATGTGTACTGAATGGGAGGAAGAAGAGCAAAGCAAAGACGCTCCGTACATGCTCAGGGGCACTGCAGTGTGGGGTCGCTTGGGGTACGAAAGCCGCGCTATCTCCGAATCGACAATGTCTTGCTCCTGGGGATGTGGTATAGGATGATTCCGGGTGGGTGGCAGCTCTTGGGGATAGAGCGTTAACACTGGCTGTTTGGCTGCATGGTTAGACCACTTTTGGAGTACTGTGCCCTGCTCTGGGTACCGTGATTCAAGAAGGATACGGACGAACTGCAGCGTGTCCAGAGGAGGGTGACCAAAATGGTGAAGGGTCTTGGAAGCCATGCCCTATGAGGTCTAGGGAACTGGGGATGTTTAGTGTGCAAAAGAGAAGGTTGAGAGGGGAGGTGATAGCCATGTTTAAATATTTGAAGGGATGTTCTGTCGAGGAGGGAGTGGGCTTGTTTTCTGCTGCTCCAGAGACTAGGACAAGGAGCAATGGATTCAAGCTGCAGGAAGGGAGATTCCACCTTAACGTCAGAAAGGCCTTCTTTACCACCAGGGCTGTCCAGCAGTGGAATCTGCTGCCTCCCTGGAGTGTGGTGGAGTCTCCTTCTTTGGAGGTTTTTAAGCAGAGGCTGGATGGCCATCTGTTGGGAATGCTTTGATGGGTGTTCTGCATAGCAGGGGGTTGGATTGGATGGCCCCTGGGTATCTTCCTATTCTATGATTCTAGATCTCATCCGGGGCTCCCTGTTGCATGCCCAGAAGCAAACTGGACAGCTGGCTGACTCACACTTCCACACCAACGATAGAACATGGCCCTGTTGGGTGGTAGAGTGGTGTGTGCCAGCCTGGAAGATCAACCCAGAACTGCTCTATAATTCAGCCAGAAATGTTAATGCTTTTGGGAAGGAGATCATGTTCCCCTCTTAATAAGCAAGGAGGTGAACAAAGCCCACATGCTCGGGGAGATCTGTACTTTACCTCTGCTTGCAGTTTTCGTTTCTTCTGCAGTAGTCTGTACTCTACTGGATTCCAGGCACAGCAGTCGTGTAAGTAAATTATTACCATCATACAAAGGCATTCTTAAGGATATCAGGCTTTTCTGAGCCTTGAGTGATTAGGTGCACAGTTACCATCATCCAGCACAACCACTTCTAACACATCATGGGAGCTGGTCTAAGCGCTAGCTGGGGTCCAATCTCTGGGAAAATGTAGGACTGACTTGTTTATAATTAACTTATACACTACCTTATAATATATAATAAGTATAATATGCTTATATCCCACCTTTCCTCCAAAATTCTGAAGACAGTGTCTCCTTACAACAGCAGCCCTGTGAGGCAGGACAGGCTGAGAGTGACTGGCCCAAGTGTGTGTCATGGCTCAGTGGAGACTTGAACTTCGATCTCCCAGGTCTCTAAAATCTCAGACCATTGTATCTGATTGGTTCTCATTAGTCTTTACTCGTAATTTGGAATGCACAGGATTGCAGCCTATAGTTAAAAAGGAGATACTAGTTACGTTCAGATGCAGTGCCAAGTCATACTTAAACATTTAGGACAATAAGCCTCTGGTCTGCATCCATCTGTTGGTGACTGGTGCAGTTGCAAGGAAGAAAGTAAAAGCTTCCTCTTCAGGTTATCCGTAGTTTAGCAATGAGGTAGGCAGAACACAGACCTCCTGATGTTGGACAGCAACTCCCATCGCCACAGCTAGTAGTGAGGGATGCTAGGAGTAACAGTCCAGCTTTGTCCTGGGCTGATTTATCATGTCACCTGAATTCTAAGCCAGCTTTAATTTTAACTATATGTAAAACAAGCCAGTTGCATGACCACTGGTTTGAAGTTGGCTTGTTGCAAACAAATCATAGTTAAGATTAGGCACTGCGTTTGGGTCACAGGGCACGCAGTAATTAACCTAAAATGGGAGAAATTGCTTCCTGAACTCTTTTGCAGCCGTGATAACGAAGTTTAAATATTTACAGGGATGTTATGTTGAAGATGGAGCAAACTTGTTTTCTGCTGCTCCAGAGACGAGGACATGGAGTAGTGGATTCAAACTACAAGAAAAGAGATTTTACCTAAACATAAGGAACAATTTCCAGATGGTAAGAGCTGTTTGACAGTGGAATATGCTGCCTTGGAGTATGGTGGAGTCACGTTCTTTGAAGGTTTTTAAACAGGGCTGGATGGCCATTTGCTAGAGGTGCTTTGATGAGGGTTCCTGCATGGCGGGGGGTTGGACTTGATGGCTGTTATGGTCTCTTCTAACCCTATGATTCTATGTGAGAAGAGCAGACAGGAGAAGGGGGACGCACACTAGCCTAAGGTCTGCTATAGCTTGTCATCATGGCTTAGTGCAGGGAGAGGTTTGCTGAATTCTGACTTCCAGAATTTATCACTGCTGGCTGTGGTGGGTGTGCTGCTGGGACGTGCAATCCAACAACATCTAGATGGCTGCACATTGCTTGCTTTGACTCACTGTCATGTCTAGACAAAGCAGATTCACCAATGGAAACCTGCCCTAGCTTCAGAATCCAAATTATACTTAGTTCAGGGAAAACCACTCTTACAGGTGTATTGGACACCATGACCCCTTTTTAGAAGGAAAACTGTCTGCTTCAACCAAATGTTGGTGATGTAAGGCAGAACATGCTTGCTTGCAGCATAGGATGTGGGCGTGTACGGTGGTTACTCTTTTTGGATTGGATGTGTTACAACATACCAATTTCGAACTCGAAAAATCTTTGGCATTTATAGCTATGTGTTCTTTCAAATTGCATTCCTGCAATATGGAATATTTAACTGAGGGTTAACACTTTTGGATCCTGCATACCTCTGCTGATCCAAAAAGACTTAGGCCATTTCTACACTAGCCAGGTGGCCCCTCCCTAAACTGTAAACCCAAGGATTCCATAGGATGTTGAAAGTGGAACAACAGCACTGTAACAGTCTAGTGTGGAAAAGACCTTATATTCCGAGGCTGGAATAATAAACATTCAACATCTATTGTTCAATGGTAAGAAGATCTTACTTCTTTAGCTACCTATGCATGTGTATTTTATAGAAGCCAGGTTCAAGGTAAAATATTTTTCCTGAGCTTATACCAATGAAAATGCCTAGCCCTTGTTCATATCCTTTGTATTTCCTTTCTTTCCCATTTCTACCCCACTTCTATTCTGTGTCTTGTCTTTGAAACCATACTTTTAAAATCCATTAACCTGTCGGCACAAGGCCATTGTATCACCCCTCTTTTGTCCCAAGTCAAGTAAGCATGACTGCAGTCTAAGCACACTTCACCTCTAATAAATCCCAATAAGGCTTTAATGGCTTTATTGGTTCCACAGGGCAAAGCAGAAATAGGTTCTATCAGGGACAGCAATGAGATCTGGAGGGTATGAGATTGCAGCTCACCCCTGGGAGGTTTCCAGTCAGTTGGTCTCTGGCTAACATTGTTGAAAAAATATTCTTTGTCCTGGACACTCATTCACACAACCCTTGACAGTTGTATAACTTGCGCTTAAGCTTATACCAACACAAGTCCCACTCCCATCAGAGTTAACTCTCTAATACATGGATGGGCGGACTGCAGATGTGCCTACCTTCTATTGTGTGGCTTTAGCCTCAAAGTCCATCAGGATTGGTATGGTAGAAAAGACACAGAATCAAAGAACTTCAAAGCCCACAAAATGGTTTTGAATACAACAGCTAAAGGAAGCTCATAATCGGGCACTATAGTAATCTAGTACTGATTCCATAAGTCAAGGATAGGGAATTTTTGGCTTTTTAGAGCTTGTTGGACTTTAGTTCCCATCAGACCTAGCTGCATAGCCAATGATCAGGGATATTATGGGAAATGTAGTCCATCAATAGGTAGAAGGCCACAGTTCTCCACCTTGGCCCTAAGTTTGAATCTGAAATGAGTGGCACAAAGAGGAAAGGTATTTTCTTTGCTGCTGCTGTTAAATTCTAGGAAGCCAGAAATTCCCTATCTTTGATTTACTACAAACTACCCAGAGATTTCCTAGATGATTCAAGTGTGCCTTCTTTTGCCCACATATGCTCTAATAAGTGTGTTTAGGTGGCATCTTTACACTCTAAGCCAAAACATGTTTACTCAGAAGTTAGATCCTCTTAGTTTAATGGGATGTGTTCTAAAAATAGTGTGCGCAGCCAGGGTAAGAATTCTATTGTTGGACTGCATCAGCCCTAGCTAGCCCATCCAGTAGTGAGCAACACTTGGAGCTGCAGTCAGTGACATCTGGAGGGTGACACAATTTCCAACCCTTTGTCCATGGGGATTGTGGACTTTCTGGGATGAACATGAACAGCAAAGCACAATGCTACCACCTCTGAAATAATGAAATGAATATCAGGAACTGGCGCTGTTTTTTTGTTCCAGATTTCGGCTTTTGAGTTCCTGACCTTCCTTTTTCCTGTAGTGCTTGCCCTAGTTGTCTGTGATGTTTTATCCTTAGAGGCAATAGTTCCACAAAACAGAGTTTGCAGCCAGTGTCTGCTCAAGCTGGGTGAGCAGACTGGCAGTGTATGAGTTTATGGGATACAATGCAGAGGGTATTAATTACCAGGACTCAGAGGTAGCTATTATCCATTATTATCCTATTATATGGTGGCACTCACTGAAAGCTTAGACACTCCATGGGAGGAAAGGAAAATGAGAAGCTGGGGGGTTCCTTTCAGAGTACAAAGCAGATGGGTTGCGCAGAGCTTGGAAAAGTTATCATTTTGGATTAAAACTCTCATTTGGGGTATTGTGGGAGATGTAGCCTGAAAAGCAACTTTTCCAGGTTGTGGAGTGATATACCAACTACTGTTTAAAATATTCACAAGACCCTGTAGATTAGGGCCTAAAACCTTCATCTGCCTTTTGGGTTTTACTGAGATGCCATCCAGTCGCTGTTTATACTGTAAGTGGGCCTACATCCCAGCTTTTCTTCATTTTGTAAATGAACAAATCTCTAGCCCCTATCGAATGAGGCAAAATTTCATTATTTGCTGAAATTGTTTTGCAAGAAATGAGTCTGCTCTTTCCTTTAGCCAATGATTTGCAGAGCTTGGTAAGACCTTTCTTTCTTTCTTTCTCTCTCTCTCTCTCTCTCTTTCTTTCTTTCTTCTCTCTCTCTCTCTCGGACCAGAACTCTCCAGCCAGTTGCGTGTGCAATTCTGGGAAGTGGAGCCCAAAAGAGTAACTTTTCCAATCTCTGGACTGAAAGCTATGCTTGCAATAGGGTAGGGGTAGGCAGATTTTGGTGCACGTCAGTTTCCATCATCTCTCATTATTGGCTATGCTGGCAAGAGCTGCTGGGAGATCCAGCCTAACAACATTTGGAGGACCCCACAGTAGCCATAGCAGTGAGACAAGTGTAGAGTGAAACACCAAAACAGAAAAACGTTTTGGTTTTTCTTTTTACAGTATTCAATGGCAGAGAAGGGAGAGGTCCCCATTTTATTTAGAATTTTAATATATTTGTAGTTGGGTGACTGTATAGTCATCCCCAAACAAAATACGATAGCAAATACAAGAGTTCTTTGTCACTACAGTCTTATTTCATGTCATCCAAACTGGTCTGTTGAAGTTTCAAACATTTTAAAAATTATACTTCTAATTAAAAATAAAAATAAAGGTGACCATGCTTACATGATAGGGCTGACGGGGCTGTGGCCGAGAGATAAAGCCATCCAGTGCTGTTACTGTCATATTCCTGGTGGAGGCTAGAGAGAGTAGTGGATGACAACCCTGCAGCATAGTCCAGTGTTATGCATTCTCTTGAGATCTGGTATAGTGTAGTGGTTTGAGTGCTGAACTGGGATTCTAGGAGAGCAGGGATCATGGGAACCCAATGGGTGTCCTTAGTCAAGTCACATTTTCTCAGCCTCAAAAGGAGGCCAGGGCAAGCCCCCTCTGAACAAATCCTGTTTGCTTTAGAGTTGCCATAAGTCAGAAATGACTTGAAGACACACGGCAGTAACAAACACAATCTCTTAATGTATTGGATTTGGAAGAGGGAAGATGCAGTCGGAGTGGTGTCTGTGAAGTCTGAACTTGGTTGCAGTGACATCACTGTGTAGAGAGTGGACCTAGTAGCCATTTACCCAATTAGAAAGAAGATCTGGACATTTCTTTTTGGTGGGTGAGTGAATTTAGAAGAGGTGATGTGAATTAGGCCTCTCCAGGGCCACTTCTGCAGCCAACTTTACAGCACCCCCCTTGCCTGCATTACCATTTTATAAAATAAATCACTCTCAAATGTGAAGCAGCAGTGTACAGTAGGAGGAGCCTTACGATTTTAAATGGTGCTTTAAGTGTTGGTATAGAAATTATTCCTGCCGTACTTTGTCACAGTTTCTGCCAGTAGTTTGGTCTGCCACTTGAAAGTACCCATTAAAGCAAGCTGGTCAAACCCACTGCCCATAAGCCCCTCATTTTGGTTCATGTCGGAACCAATGACACTGCGAGGAGCAGCTTTTACCACATCGCAAAGGACTATGAGCTTCTGGGGACGAAGCTTAAGGACCTTGGTGCGCAGGTGGTCATTTCGTCTCTCCTCCCTGTTCAAGGATATGGTGCACGTCGGGAAAGGACAATAGCAGAGGTCAACAACTGGCTCTGCACGTGGTGCCGCTGGCAACGGTTTGGGTTTTTGGAACATGACCTGAATTTCCATGAACATGGGCTTCTGGCGAGGGATGGGCTGCACCTCACAAAACTTGACAGGAATGTTTTTGCAAGCTGTCTCGCAAGGAGGATTAAGAGGTCTTTAAACTAAGTTCCGCTGGGGAGGGAGACAATATTATTCAGGGCAGGGACTTGGCGAGCACGGGGTGGAAAGGCCCAACTGATACTGCACAAGTAGTACAAGAGGCCAATGGCGGGAGGAGTAGAAACAATAGTACAGAACTTGCAGGAAGGGCCCGGGGACTTAAGTGTCTCTACACTAATGCACGGAATATGGGAAACAAGCAGGATGAACTTGAACTCCTAGTACAACAAAATAAATACGATTTGATAGGCATCACTGAGACCTGGTGGGATAAGTCTCATGATTGGAATATAGGAATAGAGGGGTATAGCCTATTTTATAAAAATAGACCAAACAAGAAAGGAGGAGGAGTAGCCTTGTATGTCAAGGATGTTTTCACCTGTGAAGAGATCCTTGACTTAAACCCAGTAAGCCAAGTCGAGAGCATTTGGGTAAGAATTAAGGGAGCGAGAAACAATAGGGATATTCTGGTGGGGGTTTACTACAGACCTCCAAACCAGACTGAGGACTTTGATGACCCCTTCCTCAACCAAATGACCGCACATTCAAGGAGGAGAGATACAGTAATAATAGGAGATTTCAATTACCTGGATATATGCTGGCAGTCAAACTCTGCCAAGACAGCAAGGTCCAGCAAGTTTCTTGCTTGTCTTGCAGACAACTTCATGGTCCAGAAGGTGGAAGAGGCCACAAGGGGATCAAATATTCTAGATCTGATCCTGGCCCACAGGGATGACCTTGTTAATGAGGTAGAAGTGGTTGGATCTTTAGGGGGGAGTGACCATGCCTTATTGGAATTTGGCATTCAGTGGGAAGGAGAAGATAAGTGTAGCCAGACACTCATCTTAGATTTTAAAAAAGCAGACTTCTGTAAACTTAGGGAGCTGCTGGCTGGAATTCCATGGTCAAGAACAGTGAAAGAGAAAGGAGTTCAGGAGGCATGGGAGTTCCTTAAAGGGAGATGCTGAAGGCACAGTCCAAAATTGTGCCAATAAGGAGGAAAAATGGAAGGCATCTGAGGAAACCAGAATGGTTGACTAAAGAACTCTCAGCTGAGCTAAGTGTTAAAAGAAACATGTATAGGAAATGGAAGAAGGGGAAACCACCAAAGAAGAATTTAAGCAAGTGGCCCGGAGATGTAGGGAGGAGGTCAGAAAGGCTAAAGCACAGAACAAACTTAGGCTGGCCAGAGACATTAAAAACAATAAAAACGGCTTTTTTAAATACGTCCGCAGCAAAAGGAAAAAGAAGGAGACGATAGGGTCGCTGCGTAGAGAAGATGGAGAATTACTCACATGGGGAAGGGAAAAGGCAGAACTACTTAACACCTTCTTTGTCTCAGTTTTTTTCCAGAAGGATACAAGCACTCAACCTGGAGGTTGGGGAGCAGGTGAGGAAGCAGGGGAAATGAGGCACGTTATAGGTAGAGAGGTTGTACAGGAATACCTGGCCACACTGGATGAATTCAAGTCTCCAGGGCCAGATGAATTGGATCCTAGGATATTAAAAGAGCTGGCAGAGGTCATTTCGGAACTGCTTGCTATAATCTTTGAGAAATCTTGGAGGACAGGAGAAGTTCCAGCAGACTGGAAGAGGGCAAATGTTGTCCCCATCTTCAAGAAGGGAAAAAAAGAGGACCCAAATAATTATCGCCCAGTCAGCCTGACATCAGTACCCGGAAAGATCCTGGAGCAGATCATTAAGCAGTCAGTTTCTAATCACTTAGAAAGCAAGGCGGTAATCACGAGAAGTCAACATGGATTTCTCAAAAATAAGTCATGCCAGACTAATCTTGTCTCTTTTTATGATAGAGTTACTAGCTTGATAGATGAAGGGAATGCTGTGGATGTAGCATACCTCGATTTCAGTAAGGCCTTTGACAAAGTTCCCCATGACATTCTTGCAAAGAAACTAGTAAAATGCGGGCTGGACAGGGCTACTGTTAGTTGGATTTGTAATTGGTTGACCGACAGAACCCAAAGAGTGATCACGAATGGCTGCTTTTCATCCTGGAGAGAAGTGACTAGTGGGGTGCCGCAGGGTTCTGTCCTGGGCCCAGTGCTGTTCAATATTTTTATCAACGACTTGGATGAAGGAATAGAGGGCATGCTCATCAAATTCGCAGATGACATCAAATTGGGAGGGGTTGCTAATACGCCAGAGGACAGGATCAAAATTCAAAATGACCTGGATAGATTGGATTGCTGGGCCAGGGCTAACAAAATGAAATTAAACATAAATAAGTGTAAGATAGAAAAAATGGAATACAGAAATATAGGATGGGGGACAAGTGGCTGGATAGCAGTACATGTGAAAGGGATCTAGGAGTCTTCATAGCTGAACATGAGTCAGCAGTGTGATGCGGCAGCCAAGAAAGCCAATGCAATTCTCGGCTGCATCAATAGGAGTATGGTGTCTAGATCAAGGGAGGTACTGGTACCACTCTACTCTGCTTTGGTTAGATCTCATCTTGAATACTGTGTCCAGTTCTGGGCACCCCAGTTCAAGAAGGACATGGTCAAGCTGGAGCAAGCCCAGAGGAGGGCGACCAAAATGGTGAGAGGCCTGGAAGACATGCCCTATGAGGATAGACTTAGAGAGCTGGGTATGTTTAGTCTGCAGAAGAGAAGGTTAAGAGGGGACATGATAGCCATGTTTAAATATTTGAAGGGATGCCATGTAGAGGAGGGAGAGGGCTTGTTTTCTGCTGCTCCAGAGACCAGGACAAGGAGCAATGGATTCAAGCTGCAGGAAAGGAGATTCCACCTGAACCACAGGAAGAACTTCCTGACAGTCAGGGCTGTCCCGCAGTGGAATATGCTGCCTTGGAGTGTAGTGGAGTCTCCTTCCTTGGAGGATTTTAAGCAGAGGCTAGATGGCCATCTGTCGGGAATGCTTTGAGGGTGTTCCTGCATAGCGGGGGGTTGGACTGGATGGCCCGTGTGGTCTCTTCCAACTCTACATTTCTATGATTCTATGATTCTTCCAGTCCAGTTCTTGTGCCATTTATTTAAACCACTCACATATACCTTCATACCCATAGATTGTACCAGTGCCCCTGCAAAGCACCATAGAACTATACCATCACTACAGAATATCAACAGCACTTAAACTGAGCGTTGGGTGTTCAGATAGCAACTCTTCCCTGCCATAATGGCTTTACAAATATGACAGGTTAAACTTCTGGAGCCCCCCTCCCCATTACCTTGCCTTTTGCCCTGCTGCCCATGGCTTCCTTCAAGGGAATGGGGCAGGGTCTCCCTGGCATCCAAAATGACTAAACTAAGGATGTCATACTTCCGGGAGATCATGAGACACCATGGCCATTTCCGCACTAGCCTGTTGTAGCACTATGATTCCACTTTCAACATCCTATGGAATCCTGGGGTTTGCAACATCCCGGCTGGCCCCTCCCCAAACTGCAAACCCCAGGATTCCATCGGATGTTGAAAGTGGAATCATACCGCTATAACAGGCTAGTGCGGAAATGGCCAAGGTTTCAAATCTCTGCTCAGTCTTGGAGACCTGCTGAATGACTTTGTGCAAATCACATTCTCTCAGCCTAAGAGGAAAGCAACAGCAACCCCACTATGAACAAATCCTGCCAAGAAAACCTCATATCTTTTGGGGTTGTCATAAGTCAGAAACAAAGGTATACAACAACAGCAAGAACAACAATGAAAATTTTCCTTCAGTCCCCAAATTTCCAGCATTGTTGAGAGTGGGACATTAAAAATTATCCACACCTGGACTTCTTCCGTTTGCCCTATTTGCATTTCCTGGGTCACCTGTCTCTGTTCTTTGGCTGACTAAAATATGTTTCTAAATGTTTTTCTAGCATTGCAGGTTTTAAAGTTACTACAATGCTAGAAATTTGGGGACTGAAGGAAAATTTCATTTGGAGAGCATAATTTTTATTTGGGGGAGCAACACCTTTATTCCTCTCGTAGCTGCATCCCTAAAATTAAGTCACTCAGATTTAAGAAAATATAGTATAATATATAATACAGGAATGTTATAAGCCAACACTTTGTTACTTGCAGACTGTGAATATAGAAAAGTTTTAAGGCTACATCACTATAGTGCCCACTTACCTTTGTGTAGGCTACTCTAAACACAGGATCAGGTGGCTATGCAGAGGACTGTCTTCTATTTGAGGATATCCTCTGCCCATCCAAGTCCAACCTAAAGGTATAGGAATATAGGCCAGAGCATGGAAATATTAGGGGTTTGTTTTGGGCTACAGCTCCGAGAAATCACTAGCCAGCATGGCCACTGGCCATGATGCCTGGGAGTTCTGAGAACTGTTGCCCCCCCAAAAGCAACTTTTCTTAGCTTTGTATGCAGGTTTGTAGTCGATCAGGCTATATATACTAGCTACTCTGACCGGCAATAGTTTCCTAGGGTCATAGAGTATGTCTGTACTATGGAGTCGTAACATATTCTCCAACACCTCCTTGATGAAAACCAGGACAAGTGTCGGTAAGCAACATCAGAATATGATCAAGATGGCAAAAGTTAGTAATGAGAAAGAACACACAAGTAAGGAGAGGCTGAAGCAGTTTGCTTTTTGCTGGAGCCTGCTGGGAAGGACAGGACTCTGCCCTCTCCTATTCACTACCTCTTCCCCAGCTGAGTTAATTGAATGCAAAATATTTTTGCACTTTGAACTCACTTTGCAGCAACTGAAGTAAGCTGAGGACAAAGGGGGAAAGAGGGAGGAGGAGAAAGAAACTGGGACATTTTGAAAGCAGTTGAAAAAGTGGGATAGCAGAGGATTAACTGGGACTGCCCCTGCTAAACAGGATGGCTGGTTTATTTGATCTCTTACTGCCATGGACCCATCCTGGGATTAGTTGTCCCAAATCCTGGCATTTGTAGTATGCTAAGGTACACACAAGCAGTCACATAGGTATGGTGGGGGTGATGGGTGTAGTTCGCCCTGGTGGCAACTTTGTGGGGGCATCCTGGCTCCTTGCTTGCTCTCCTCCATGCACCATAGCCGGGCCCTGTCTGTTGTAGCCCCACCCCCACACTGTGGCCCTGCCCCCACACCATGGCCACACCCCCATACCATAGCCACACCCCATGCACTGTGGCCACACACCCCACCCTCCTCCATACACTCCAAGCCCACCACTGGCTGCAGTTGGCCTTTGGCTGAGCCTATGGGGAATGAAAGCCAGCATGATGCAATGATTTGAGCATTGGACCATGACCCTGGAGAGCAGGGTTTGATTGCATGTGGAAACCCACTGAGTGATCTTCGGTGCATCACATGCTCAGCCCCCAGAAAACTATATGATAGGTTTGCCTTAGGGTCACCATAAATCAGAAACAACTTGAAGGGACACAATGGCCATTTCCGCACTAGCCAAAGGCCCCTCCCTAAACTACAAACCCCAGGATTCCCTAGGATGTTGAAAGTGGAATAATAACACTATAACAGGCTAGTGTGGAAATGGCCAATAACTATGAACTGGAAAGAGCAAAATACCCCTCCTGTCCCTCCCCCCGAGTTAACTGAGTACAACGTACTTTTGCACCTTGAACTCAGTGTGCACAAATGAGATGAGCTGAAGACAATGGGAGAAAGTGAGAGAAGGAGAGAGAAACTGGGTCATTCTGAAATCAGCTGAAAAAGTAGGATGGCAGAGGATTAATTAGGAGTGCCACTTCCAAATCAAGACAAGTGGCAAGTTTGCAACAGAGGTAGCTGACAACACAATCCATCTTGCTCCCCCGGCTACTGTATGATAAGCTGAGAAGGAACAGGAAATCTAGAGGAGGAGGAGAAGTGGTGGCAGTGTGTGACATCAGCCTGATTTCCTCCATCTCTAAGTAAAAAGACAAAGATGTATTAGAATTGCATTGCATCCTTTAGCTGACTTTCTACAGCCAGTATGTGAATGCATGTGTGGGTCATAGTCAGGGCTGTATTAATTATTATGTTAAGTATATTTAACATTTTTAGGTCAAAGGGTCTTTTTCCACACCACATTGTTATAGTGCTATTATTCCACTTTCAACATCCTATGGAATCCTGGGGTTTGCAGTTTAGGGAGGGGTATTGATTCTCAGCCAGAGAGCTCTATGGCCTCAGTAAACTACAAACCTCAGAATTCCACAGGATATTGAAAGGGGAATAATAGCACTATAACAGTGTAGTGTGGAAAGGTCCTCAGTCTCCAAATGAAGTAATCTCTTAGGGTTAAATAAGTGGAGTTTTTGAGCATGGAAAAGGGCATTCAGCTTGCTCTGCTTCTTCTTAGCTGAGAACAGAGTATTTCTCAAAGAAACATGTAAGCACTTTATTTGTCAAGATATTAAGTCATAACAAGTATAAATCCATAGAAGGATTACACGGAATGTTTACAACAACACTGTGATGTAGTCTACTATAATTAACCCATTTTTGCAAGCTGAGAGTTTGAATTACAAACTCTTGGTGTCATGATCTTTATATTTCAAATGGGAAGTGATGCTGATAATAAGTAATGTAAGAAACATGGGGTGAGAATCAGGCAGACCAACAACATCTGAAAAGGCTGCATGATTCCCACTCATGCTCTAATAAAAGCTTTAAAACTTTCTTGCCAGAGGGCCAGATTTAAAACTATCCAGCATGGCCCTCATTGTGATACAGCACATGTGTCTTGTTTTCCAAATGCAGTAGAACAATTGAACAATTGAACTCATTTCATGAACAAGAGACCAGATCACATGGTCGTGTTGAAAGCAAAAATTAAAAGACACAAATACTCAAACCAAACAAAGCATCCCATCAGTTGCAGGAATGGTAAATCTATTCAAATTGCCATCTCTACCAGGCCCTCAATAACGCCCAAAGTTGTACATTCATTTGAACTGAGCTGTGTTTGCTTGCATAGAGATACACTGTACTTTTAACACTTCATCTGAAAAAGGAGTTGTTTGTGTTGTTTTTATGTGCCTTCAAGTCAATCTGACTAACGGTGAAATTATTGTAGGATTTTCATGATGGATTCAGAGGAGGCTTGCCATTGCCTTCTTCCTTCAGAAGTGGTTTGGCATGGCCCTGGGTGAGCCAGTGGGTTTCCATGGCTGAAGGGGAATTTGAATCTTGGTCTCCCAAGTCCTGAGAAATGAATTACTAGGAACAGATGGCATGCCAACAGAGCTGTTTCAAGCAACAACGAGAATCCACTCAAATTCTAACTAAAATCTATCAACAAGTATGAAAGCAAAAGAATGGTGCATGGATTGGAAGCATTCCATGTGGGTTTTTAAGCAGATGCTGGATGGCCATCTGTTGGGAGTGTTTTGAGGGTATTCCTGCATGGCAGGGGGTTGGACTGCATGGCCTGTGTGGTCTCTTCCAACTCTACACTTCTATGATTCTGTGATTCTGTACACTCCAGTCCCTAAGAAATGGGACATGAGGGATTGCCATGGGACCATTGCATTAATCTCCAACATAAGCAAAGTGATGCTCCAAATTCTACAACAAAGACCTTTACCATATACAATTGGCACTCTATATCTGTGGATTCTTTATCCACAGATTCAACCAACCACGGGTTGAAAATATTAAAAAAAAATTAAAAAGCAAATTTTGCTTTTGCCATTTTATATTAGAGATGCCATAGGATTTGAGCATCCATGAATTTTGGTATTTACAGGGTGTCCTGAAACTAAACCGTAGCAGATATCAAAGGCCCACTGTATGGAGTGAAAAATGCCAGGTGTCCAAGCTGGGTTGAGAAGAGGAAGAGGCAGGAGGGATCATACTGCAAATATACCATGGCTTAGTCATTAATCAAAAGCATTAAGGTACATAACTGAATACCAAAATCAGGACTGTCCATGTCATTGTATTTCCGGTTTCTGTGTATGGTTGTGGAAGCTGGACAATGAAGACAGCTGAAAGGAAGAAAATCAACTCATTTGAAATGTGGTTGGTTGACTACCTGGACTGCTCAAAATACAAATAGATGGGTCCTAGATCAAACCCAGCCTAAGCTCTCCCTAGAAACCAAAATGATGAAACTGAGATTGTCATAGTTTGGCCATATCATGGGAGGGCATGACTCACTAGAAAAGACAATAATGCTTGGTGAGGTAGAAAGCTTTAGCAAAAAAGGAAGACTGCGTCATGGGGAAGAGAGTCAATCAAGGTATCCGTAATCCTGAATCTGCAAGATCGGGGCAAGATGTTGGTGACAAGGGTGAGCTGGAGATCTCTCATTCATGGAGTCTCCATAAGTTGAAGTCAACTTGGCAATAACAACATCCAAATCCTAGTCCAATACTCAGTGACTATACCATTAAAAAGGAGACCACTTCCCAAAAGAATAAAAAGCAAGTGAGTGTGTTACTCTTCATGTCTATTTCCTTAAAACAAAGCTCTTTAAAGAGCAGTTCCTAGCTTCTTCTCCCCCTAAAAGTAGAAAATAGTGTTTTGAATGCTGAGAGATCATCCTTTGTTAGGCTAATGGTTTGTAAATAGTCTACAATGCTTGGGGAATGCACCATTAATAGAAACTAATGGCAGGAGATGTTCTTCTGATAATTGGGAACCTCCCATTCTTGCACTGCCAGAAAACATACTTATCCACCCACTCTCCCTTCAAAATCTTCCCTGCCAACATCTTCCACACCCAGTTTTTGAAGGATACAATATTCTAGCAAAGCAGTCAGAATCATGCAGCCTTGAAACAGATAAAGAATGCTGGGAGCTGCAGTCAAACAACATCTGGAAGGTCATGGGATGTCCACACCTGGTCTAATGTCACACACAGCCTAAACCTCCTGTAGGAACTGGAAACAAAGGGAAGTGACAGGGTTTGGAATCAGTTTGTACTGCAGGTTGAATTGAGAATCTGCAGGACAACAGTGTCTTCACACAAAATGCAAAATATCTGTGAGTATGGTTGATTTGTCTGAGGGCACAGTGCAGAGTCAGCAGGGTTTTTTTGCATTCTGCGGAAGTGACTCTTTGCTGGCTAGAATGCTCTGCCTTCATATTTACAAGCAAATAAAATTTTATAAAGACACTATGGCTCTCCTATTTTTCCTCATCCAAAGGAATGAGGAACCAAGGAGAGCTTCCCTGGAATTTCTCACCACCAAGAAACTCTCTGTGTGTGTGCACACATGTGCGTGTGTGTGTCCACCTTCAAATTATGCTGACCCCATTAATTTCATATAGTTTTCTTAGGCAAGGGATACTCAGAGGTGGTTTTCCGGTTCCTTCCTCTGAAATAGAGCCTGCAGCACCTGGAATTCATTGGCGGTCTCCCAGCCAAGTACTAACCAGAGCTGACTCTGCTTAACTTCCAAGATCAGATGGGATCTGGTGTCATTCCTTTACAGCAGGGCAGGTAAATACAAGTAGATGCTTTCCTGGGAATTACTTATTTAACAGAAATACTGGTAACAGAGGCAGAAATAATGGAAAGAATAGGGGTAGGATCCTAAACCACAAAAATTAAGAATAGTTCAACATGTTTCAGTAAACTTTTCATTCAAAACTAACAATACGAATGTGCAAAATGAAACCACCAGATCAGGTAAGCCTTGCATAAGTAAATAAACACATTTTGAATCTTCTAGTGAGCACTTAAAGGCTTTTTCCAAAATCTATCCATGGATGAGTTTTTCTCTTGCCAGCCTCCACTTTTCTTATGATTTCCATTTTGGCAGCCAAATCTGTATACATCTGTGCTTCTTTAACATGCTGTGGGCATTTGGTGAAGTAAGCTTATCTGCTTTCCTGTTTTTCGTTTTGCTGCTCATGCATTATCAGTAAGGGATTCTACAGGCAGCTACTGCTTCCCTGGTCTGTTGTAGCTATAGTAGGACACATGCAGCTACAGTAGAATTGACTAGAGTGGAATCTCATTCTTTCCCAGCTGAAGCTTTTTTTAATTGTTTACTGCAGCCATGCTGCTGACCTGACATGTAAAGTCTGTGTTTTTCTAGCCTGCCTTCACCATTGTCCCCATGCCAATGCTGCAAAAAAACTTCCAGTTGGCCAGAGGTTGAAGAGGAAAAAGGGTCCCTATGTGGGTGTAAAAAGACTTTGTGAAAAAGGAATCTCCTTGCTAGTGGCTTTGCTATCTGAGGCATGCCTATAAAAGTAATATTTTTAGCCTGGCCTGAATGAACATGATCAATATGCTCAGCATATTCCTTGGATGTGAAAAAGGAGTGATGTATCGAGGAAGATGCCTTAACATTAGGGATAGGCAGCCTCTGGTTCTTGGCCCACCAGATGCAGCTTGCTGGGATTCCCCCATCTGGACAAGTTTCTTCTGCTGCCATGTCAGATCAGGGATTGTGGATGAAAGGAGACCTAAAAGTGTTTAAATTTAGAATACCCTGTATCGAATGAGCTGTGTTTTGCTGGCAAAAAGCAGTTTCATGGAAATGAAATGTGCTTTGTGTGAAACTGAAGTGTGATAACAGTGGGGCTTCCCCCTCAGCTGGCATGAGTGAAATTAATCTGGGGTTTAGATGCTTGTTTAAAAAAATAGGAAAATTGGTAAGGTGTATTTTGTCTCACTCATTCTGTGTTTGGCATCACCCCTTGTTCTTGATTTTACTCAGCACTCAAATGCACTCTCCTTCCTGCTTTATACTAAATTGGAATTTGGCCCTGTTCTAGAAAAGGTTCCCCATCTTTTTTTTGTTTTGTTTACAAGTACAGTCCATGAGGCAACCTCTGATTTATAGCCATCTTCAAACATTGAAAAATGGCTCAGATATAGCAGAGACTGCTTCAATATGGACCTCATGGGTCCTCCTTTGGCTTCTCACCCAGAGCCTGAAAAACTACTTAATTAGCTTCTGCTAGTCATTTACAGTGTTTGGAAAGTAAATCATTGTCATTATTTACTACAGTGATGAAAAGGTAACCCGTTGCATTAGTAGTTGTGGCATTCATTAATATTACATTCAAGACCAGGGTTTGAATTACCATTCAGCCATGGAAATCCACTGGGTGAGCTTGGGTGAGTCACACTCTCTCAGCCTCAGAGAAAGGCAAAGGCAAACTCTCTCTGAATAAATCCTGCCTTGAAAACCTCAGGAAAGATTTGCTTTAGGGCTGCTGAAGGCACATAATAGCAACGAACTTTCCGTTAGTGGGAGTGGGAGATGACTTTGGATGGATAACAGAATGGCCTCCGAAAAATCCCTGAAAAACATTCCATCACAATATCTTTTAAAATGCCTTAAAATACCATTTTAAAAACTTAGAAAGTAACTAAAAACTACTAGTTACAGCAAATGTTACATGTTTCTGCCCATTTTGTCACTTTTTGAATGTATCTTTGTTATACTTTCAGTCCCCCCTCCTTAACTAGCTAAAGAGCACAGTTATGTAACCTCTGCTGGCAGACCCAGTCCCACTGAAATATAATATTTAATATCCAAAGTTATTAAGCCAGAGGTTTGCTGGACAGAAATGTAGACACCTGAATCTAAGACTGAAGCCTTATTAGCAAAGGTCAGACCAAGTGTTACCCTGTTTACTGGGGGTCCTGTGAGGGACACCTAAATGTGCTCAACTAAAGGTGGGGAAAATTAGCTCAGAGCACTGCTTTAGCGTTAAGAGAGGCAGGGTAACTTAGCAGGATCTTGTATCCCAATGTTTACGGGGTCAGGCCAAGTCAAGGAGCAGACCGGTTGGAAAGTAATGAATGATCTTTATTAAATACAGGCACACAATGTAAGCAACACATGCACACAGATAACTGAGGAAAATAAAGGTAATACTTATTTTAAGATAGCGGGATTTTCAGAGGGATAGTTGATTCAAGTGATACGAAACCTGTTCCTGAAGCCTGGAAGAAGATAGAGAGCGATGCTGGGGTTCGGTGTGGCTCAGCACGTGGAGCTGAGGGGAAGTTTGCCAAGCAATGCGGCAGCAAGGCGGTCTGGAACTCGGGAGCGACCCGAGGAAGGTCTCGGAATCAGGGGTTTTTATAGGGAGAAGTGTGACTGCAGGCTATGCCTTACTCGGGGACAACAATGAGTTTTGGGTGCGAGACAATGTCTCCGAAAGGTCACAATTTAGCATGATGGAATCAGAGCCAAATTAACAATGGTGTAGCCAGTATGTAAATGTGCAACGCTTGACAGTGGATGGTTCAGCCTTTGTCGAGTTTCCTGCTCGGGGCAGGGAGCCTTTTGTAGGTAGCGCGCATACATAATGTGGTATTTGCCGGGGAGGTCTCTGAAGCTGCGATCTGGCTATTTCTGGCTTGCCTGTATTGTTTCCCAGTCATGTCTCCACGAGAGAAACCTCAAAAGGCACGCACATACCCACAATGGACCATCAACAGCAATGACACCTTGAGGGGATTACGTGTCCTCCTGATGAGATTAATGCTTGCAAGAGCGAGAAATACAAAGACAAGGTCCATCTGCATGATTCGGCCATCATCTTTTCCCGGGAAAGGATCTGCCCTGATGCATGTCTTGCTCTATAATTGAGTCCCCTTATGGGACTCTCTTCTGAGAATTCCCATGCTTGACTGGCGCCCCGGCATTCCGCTAGTTGAGAGCTCCCCTCAGCATTCTTCCTCTGCTGAGCCACCTTCGACTTGCTTCATCCTGAGGTGCAGACTACAGGATCAGGTGCAGTATAAACCTCTCTCTTTCCCTCCGCTTTTCCTGATCTTCATATCTTTCTGGCTGATTAGTCCTTGTGTGCTTGTGTGAGTGACTGCTTCGTTGTGCGTACGTGTGTGGATATTTTGCCAATTCTGCTCTCGTGCGGTCTGACTCTGTAGACATAGGGTCCAAGATCTTGCTGTGTTGCCCTGCTTTCTGCTTTGCTAAGCAGTGCTCTGCAAATTTCCCCAATCTTTGTATTTTTGGAGCAAATCTGGGTGTCCCCCAGGGACCCCCAGAAGTCAGGGTAACAGTTGTATGTAATAAATTAGCTACAGGCTGAGAAGTAGAAGATGACAATAAAAAAGGAAGAACAAGAGACTCCTTCCACATGATCTGAGAAATCAAAGGGAAGTTTACACCAGGAATGGGGATATGCTGTGACCAACCTGTGAACACATTGTATGATTTTAAATAAATAATACAAAAAGACAATGGAAACAATACACAAAAGAACTATATATAAGTGGATGACAGATTTATTCATGGAATAACTATATGAAGATGAACCTACAATTTTAGAAAGTGAAATGGAAGCTGTACTCTGAGCATGTGGGAGGAAAAAAATCACCAGGAACAGATGGCATACCAATAGAGCTGCTTCAAGCTACAGAGACAGAATCTACTCTCATTCTAAGTAAAATCTATTAACAAAAATGGAAAACAAAAGAATGGCCCACAAATTGGAAATGCTCAATAGACATTCCACTTTCCAAGAAAAGTGGCACCAGGGATTGCAGTAACCACAGGACCATTGCATTAATTTCCCATACAAACAAAGTAATGCTCCAAATTCTATATCAAAAACTTTTACCATATATGGACCAAGAAATGCCAGATATCCAGATAGGTTCAGGAAAGGAAGAGGAATCCAGGATCATATTGCAAACATACATTGAATAATGAGGCACACCAAAGAATTTTTAAAAGAAAAACAGCCTGTGCTATGTAGATTATAGCAAAGTCTTTGTGTAGATCACAAAAACTACCTATTACTCTTAAAGAAATGAATGTGCCACAACATTTGATTGTCCTGATGCATAACCTGTAGTCAGAACAAAAGGCTACCACCTGAACAGAATATGGAGAAAAGGAAAGGTTTCCAATTGGCAAGGAGGTCAGGAAACACTGCATTTTATTACTTTCTCTGTTTAATGTGTATGCTGAATGTATCATATAGAAAGCAGGATTAGATCTGGAGTAAGGAGGCATGAAAACTGGAGGAAGGAACACCAATAATTTATGACATGTAGATGACACCATGCTACTAGCAGAAAATGGCAAAGACTTGGAATAACCACTGAAGAAAGTCAAGGAAGAAAGGGCAAGGTCAAGATTTACAGCTGAACATTAAGAAAATAAAAATAATGACCACAGACGATTTACGTGATTTTAAAGCAAACAATGAAGACCTTGAAATAGTTCAAGATCTTCCATACCTTGGCTCAGTCATTAATCAGAATGGAGACTGCAATCAAAAAATCAGAAGAAGACTAGACTCGGAAGACAGCTATGAAGGAACTAGATGAAATGCTGAAATGTAAAGATACATTGTTAAATACTAAGGTTAGGATTGTCCATGCCGTTGTATTTCAAGTTTCTATGTATGGTTGTGAAACAGTGAAGAAAGCTGATAGGAACAGAATCAACTCATTTGGAATGTGGTGCTGGAGAAAAATTCTGCAGATACTGTAGACTGCTAAAAAGACAAATAAATGGGTCCTGGAACAAATCAACCCTGAATTCTCCCTAGGAGCCAAGATGACTAAATTGAGACTGTTGTACTTTGGACATACCATGAAAAGATGTGTCTCACTAGAAAAGATAAAATGCAGACTTGCAGGTGTCACTATAAACTGTTTGGTGTTATATTGTTGTATTATTGTCTGAAGAACATTGAAGAATATTGAAAGAGAATTAAGATGGCAACTTACACGACAGTCAAGAGGAAAGCAACCTTACAAGCGGAAGCAAAATTGTCACAGATGGCTACAGCAAGAAGAGGATCAGGAGAAATACCACCTATGGCACCAAGCTTACCAACAGCTCAACCTGATCTATCAATTTTGTTGCAAGAAATTAAAATTCTAAGAGATGATATAAAGCAGGAAATTAGGCAGGAGATCAGAAATGAAATGAAGGAACTGAGAGCAGAAATAAAAACAGAAATAAAAAAAGAAATGGACTCTATAAATAAGAAAATACAAAAGGTTCATAAAGACATTTCTGAAATAAAAGAGGACGTGATAAATTTACACACTAAAACAAGGCAATTGCATTCTGAACGAAAAATAACCAAATCCATGCAACAACAACAGGAAATGTTAATTAACATGCATGAATTACGTTACCGAGACAGATGTCTGAAATTGAGAGGTTTAACAGAATTGACGGAGGATAGTCTTTATCAGAGGGTCATACCAGCTCTGGCGGCATACATAGACACTACAGAAGAAAAGTTTGAAGCAGACATTGATAGAATTTTCAGATTAAACTCAAAATTGGCTAGGGAGAAAAAGTGGGCGAGAGATGTAATGGTCTGTTTTACCAAAGTAAGGACCAGAGATAAAGTGCTCCAAAAAAATTACGATTATAAGCTAATGATTGACAATAATGAAATTAAAATTTTTAAGGATGTCCCCTTCGCGGTGATTAAAAGAAGACAAGAATATAAATTTCTTACACGTTTACTTCAGAGATGCAATATAAATTTCAGGTGGGAACGGACTGAAGGAGTTTCTATATACTACAGACAGAGGTGGTACAAGATTACAAATATCGACAGAGCTAAAGAAATGTATGAAAAAATAAAAAAAGACTTTGACACTGAAGAATCTGAGCAACCGCCAAAAGAATTTTCAGAACAAGAAAGAAGTGTCACCATGAAAGGTAATCAGATTGAGAAAGATGCTGAACAGATCCCGGAAGAAGAAGAAGGAGATGAGGTTGATGACTTGGATGAAGAAGAAGGAGAAATAGAAGAAACTGTTGAAGAGAAAGCTAAAAAGAAGGAGAGGGAATTAGAGAATATTGCAGATTTGGAGGGAACTGGCGAGTAAAGACTGAATTTGAAATAAAAAAAGAAAAAAAAGAATGGTGATAAATATACAATCTTGGAACATTAAAGGAGTTAATTCGGCTTATAAGAGGAGGCAAATATTTCATTTGTTGGAAAAAAAAAAGCAGACCTGGTTTGTTTACAAGAAACTAGAATTAGAGAAAAAGATATAAAATACTTGAGAAACCCGAAGTTGGGAAAATTATATGCCTCCACCTTCCAAAAGAAAAAACGTGGCGTGGCTCTGTATGTAAACTTGAAATTTAATTCTGAAGAGGTATTTGTGGATAATAATGGCCATTATATTGGCATTGAGATTGACTTTTTAAACACAAGAATTTTGGCTGTTGGTATATATACTCCCATTGATAATAAGGACAATTTTTTTGAAACATTAGAAAAAGAGTTGCTTGCATATACTCAGGAGAGAGATCAACGGAATATTCTTCTAATGGGAGACTTTAATGCGGTTTTAAACCCAGAGAAGGACAGAGCATCGTCTAAGTCAATTAAAAAATTCCAAGGCAAACTTCCAAAAAGCTTCTTTAATATTATGAATAATTTCGCATTATTGGATGTGTGGAGATACAAATATGGAGATTCCAAGGGTTATACTTTTTATTCGGAACCACATAAATCCATGTCTAGGATTGATATGTTTTTGATCTCTATACATTTACATAAATACATAAAAGACATGGATATACTACCAAAATTTATATCGGATCATAATTTAATCCAACTCAAACTTCAATTGTATCAAAAAAAAGGCTGGAACTGGAAATTGAGTCAAGCGTTACTTCAGAATGATGATTATTTGATTCGAATCAAAAAAGAGCTGGAATACTACTTTGAAGAAAATATGCACTTTGAGGTTAAAATGAAATCAATCTGGGATGCCAGTAAAGCCGTCATAAGAGGCTATCTAATTAAATGGGGAACAGAATGGAAGAAGAAGAGGCAACAGAGGTATGCAGAACTAGAAGACAATCTACAACAAAAAGAAGAGGCTCTAAGAAATGATCCATTGAACAGAGACTTGCTAAATCAGATTAAAATTTTACAAGATCAGCTTAGAAGAGAAAATATATATCAATTAGAGAAAAAGTTGAGAAGAATTAAGCAGAAACATTTTGAATCAGCTAACAGATCAGGAAAATGGTTAGCATATAAATTGAGAAAGGAGATAGAGAGAAGACAAATAACAGAGATTAACATCGGTGGGAAGAGAATAACAGAGCAGACCTCTATTCAAAAGGAGTTCTTGAAATATTATGCAAAATTATATAAACAGATGCCTGTTTCTAATAATCGGACATTTCAATTGCACCAGTACTTAAGTGCAAGAAACATTACGAAATTAACACAAGGACAGAAAGATTTATTGAATGCCTCCATAACAATTGCAGAAATATCAGTGGCAATAAAGAAATTAAAACCAAATAAAGCACCTGGCCCTGATGGTTTCTCAGCAATATATTATAAAGTATTACAAAAGCAACTGATAATACCTCTTCAGAAGACATTTAACGAAATAATGGCAACTGGTGTACCAGAGACTTGGAAACAAGCAAATATAACACTGATTCCTAAGGAAGGAAAGGACATTAAGAACCCGGGAAACTACCGACCCATCTCATTGCTGAACGTTGACTATAAAATCTTTACTATGATTTTGGCAGATAGATTAAAAAAAATTCTGGAAGATATTGTTCACGATGACCAAAATGGATTTCTTCCAGATAGATTTCTAAGGAACAATATTAGATCAGTGATGAATATGCTTGAATACTTTGAGAAACATAATGAAAAAAAATTAGCGTTGATTTTCATAGATTTCGAAAAAGCGTTCAACAATGTGAGATGGGATTTTATGATAGGAGTCTTACAATGAATGGACTGTGGAACAAAGTTTACTAGATGGATGGAAGAAATATATAAAGATCAAACAACCGCCTTGTTAATAAACGGAGAAAGAACAGAGGTTTTTGGCATTCAAAAGGGCACTAGGCAAGGTTGTCCGATTTCACCATTGTTATTTATACTTGTTTTGGAAGTTCTTCTGAGGGAGTTAAGAGAAGACAAGGAGATAAATGGGGTTAAGATCAAAGGACAAGTTCACAAGGTTAAAGCGTACGCAGATGACCTGGTTATCTTCTTAGAGGACCCCAAAGTATCTATAGAAAGGTTGACAGAGAGATAAAAGGAATTCGAAGAAATGGCGGGCCTAAAGGTGAACATAGAAAAAACTAAAATGCTTACTAAAAACATTGATTCTTCGGAAGAACGTGAACTCATAGAAATTTCAGGATACTCAGTGGAAAAGAAACTAAAGTATTTGGGCGTGTGGATTACTAAACGTTGTACAGAGCTGTTTGAAAATAACTATAAAAAGACCTGGTCTGAAATCCAAAATGAACTAAAATCATGGGGAAAATTGAAACTATCATTATTAGGCTGAATAGAGGCTGTGAAAATGAATGTCCTTCCAAAGATGATTTTTTTATTTCAAAACATTCCAATAATCATAAATGAGAATTGTTTTAAGAATTGGCAAAAAGAAATTTCTAAATTTGTATGGGAAGAAAAGAGTCCAAGGATTAATTGGAAAGTATTAACGGATAAGAAAGAAAGAGGAGGATGTGCTCTCCCGGACTTAAAATTGTATTATCAAGCAGCATGCCGAATGTGGGTTTCGGAATGGATAACTTTAAAAGATGAGCTACTACTGAAATTAGAAGGAGCAGACAATGTATTTGGATGGCGTGCGTACTTGTGGTACAGGAAAGATAAAGTGGATAGCGATTTTATAAATCACTATATTCGGAGATCCCTATTATTGATCTGGAAAAAATTTAAAATAAAAACGTATTTGAAAATGCCTCAATGGGTCTCTCCACATGAAGCTTTATTTGGAAAATGGAAATCGGAGCAGGAAAAATGGATTTGTTACAAAGATTGTATAATTGAAGGACCCCCTAATATTTTTAAAACAAGAACAGAATTAGAAGAAAGCGGCTTCCCCACCCAGTGGTTTTTGTACTTGCAACTGAGAGAGAGGTTCAAAATGGACATGAAATTGGAAGGCTTCCTCTCTAAAACAAACGTGAATGATTTTGAAAAAGCTATCCTAGAGAATCAAAGTCATCTAATGTCTAAGATCTATACTTTTCTTTTGAACCGAAACTTGGAGGAGGAAACAATAAAGCAAACAATGATTAGATGGTCCCAAAATATAGGAAGAACTATTAAACTCGAAGATTGGCAAAAAAGTTGGAAAAGGACACAGAAATTTACTCTCGCCCAAGACTTGAAAGAGAACTATTTAAAAATGCTTTATCAATGGTATTTAAGTCCACATAAATTAGCTAAAATGTATAATACCAATAAGAAACTGTGCTGGAAATGCAATCAGGAAGAAGGGACTTTTTTCCATATGTGGTGGACGTGTCATAAAGCAAGAAAGTTTTGGAAAAATATTCACAAAACAATAGAAGAAACGCTTGAGATAAACATACAATTGACGCCAGAATTATATCTTTTGAACATTATTCCAGATAACCAACAACTGATGGTGAGAGGTAGATGGCGAATAATATTGTATATGGTTACACCTGCCAGAATTGTGTTCGCAAGATATTGGAAGAATTCGCAAAATCCGGAGATAGATGAATGGTTACTAAAACTTAACGAATTGAAAATTTGCGACCAACTTACGAAAATACAGAAAGATGCAACAAACACTTATGATACAGAATGGAAACTGGTAACAAATTTTCTACAAAAAAGATACGACCTGATGGTGATTATATAAAAATTTGTAAAATAATAGATGTAAGATTTTTGAGTATAAATTAATGGGACAGTGGATTAATGGAAAATTACTTACCCTAAAATGGAATTGAATTGGGGTATCAGTGATAGGAGATATGTAGTATTTGGGTGGTCTGGCTATGTTAAGGAAATACGATTTATGTTTTATGTTCAATTTAAAATATTATAATTTGTAATTGTAAAACACAGGTGACAAATATAAATTTATGAAATAAACCAGAAAGGGATAAGTGGGAAGTGATAAAAATTGATACAGTGGGATATATATTAATAGAGAAGTTATTTATAGGTTTTATTTTACTGGGATAGTAGTTAAAGGCTTTGCTGAATTCTTTGTCATTGATTTATATTTTTATTGTTTTATATCCTATTGGTTCTTTTTTATTTGTAATTAATTTTATAAAAATTAAAGTACAAAAAAAAAAATGCTTAGTAAGTTAAAGGAAATAGGAAAAGAGGGAGACCCTATCACAGGTTTGTGGACTCAATCAAGGAAGCCACATCCCTGAATCTGTGAGATCTGAGTGGGACTGTTGACAATAGGATGACTTGGAGATCTCTCATCCATAGGTTTGCCATTACTTGATTGCCATTAACAAGAACAAAATTTCTAAATACTCTAAAGGCATGAGCTCCTGTCTGATCTTGGAAGCTAAGTAGGGTCAGGCCTCGTTAGTACTTGGATGGGAAACTGCCAATGAATACCAGGTTCCGTAGGCTATAAGCCACCTCTGAGTATTCCATGCCTAAGAAGACTCTATGAAATTCATGGGGTTGGCATACGTCAACAGGTGACCTGAAGGCACAATAAACTATAGCCACTGTATGCATCTCTTTATGTGTAATGCGTTATTTCCAAGCTCTGGTTTCACTCTGATTGTAGTTTTGCCACACAGAAGAGGAGGACTACATCAGAGCAAGCCGACTTTCTCTGGGATATCCCAAATTATTGCATATTTCAGACTCCTACCTCTCTCTCGCCTCTCTCTCTCTCTCTTCCCCCCCAGCAACCTGCCTTTTCATGCTTCACAAACAGCCTGAGTTCTCTTTTCCCAGAGGCCCCTGAGATTATTTCTGTTCCTACTTACAGTCCATTGCATAGCTTGTCACTCAGAGAACCAGCCTCAGAAGACCTGATCTCTTGCCGGAGCGTGACTCTGTGCCGAACACAGTGGGCCAGACTGAAGACCACGTGCCTAGGAAAGGTGCCCAGAGAAATAGCATAAGAGGAACAAAAGACTTAGGCAGGCACAGGCCCAAGTTATGGGTTATGCAATGCCTCCTCTCCTTCTTCCCTTTGGCTTCTGCTTTTTCTGCTCCATCTCAAAGTTATGAATGCTGTATGCTGACCTCCCCTGTTTTCTATGCCTCTGCTCTCAGGCTCATATTTCAGTTTTAGAAATTCCTGCCTAAGGACAGGAGAATAATATTTATGTGTCTTCTCATCAGGCATCTTATTTTTGCAGTCCTTGATTGGCAGCACAGTCTAGAGGTTTCTGTTGCTCCTGATGATCTGTTGTTGGGTTGAATGTAGTTGTGTTGTTTTATATAAAAGGAGCCAGCATGATGTAGTGGTTTGAATGTTTTTCCCCCATTTTTTTCCTTTTATTATAAACCACATACTTAATATATATTGGTATATACTATACTAGTGTATATACCCAGTGTTGCCTGAGATTTTATTTTCTCATAGGTGATACTTGTTAGAATGATTTGAGATCCTGTGTCTCTAATTCCCCAAATTGTCTTGTCCAGTACCTGTAACTTTTCCTTATATTCCCCAATCCAATCTGTATTCAGAATTATTAAGATACAGAGGTTGGGTTCCTGAGGAAATATACTGCCCTCCTCCTTGCTGCCAGGCCTCATCTCCCTAGCAACCAGCCTGAGGCCCAAGAGTTCTCTGCCTGAGAGTTCTAAAGGCCGTTCCCTAAACTGCAAACCCCAGGATTTCATAGAATCTTCTTAGGCAGCCAATCGTATGAGGTCTTCGCCTGACACGGACAAACAGACGAACGTTGACTTTTATGTATTAGATTACAATGATACTGCAAGGAATACATTTTTTTTAAACAATTGCTTTTTCTACCTATCCAACCCCAGCCCACCCCCCAAAAGGGTGACAGAGGATCTAGACCCCATTAGTATCAAGAAATCTTTTCAGAGATATACCATTTATCAAATTTATCAATCTTCATACCTTGAATTTCCTTTTACTTTCTCAATAATCATTTTCCAGTTATCACTCCATCATTCATTACTATATTGTCCACTATACTTTAACCTTCTTTCCCTAAGAAAAATCAAATAGTATAGTTTCTTTTATATATTTTAACAGATAAAACTTATTCCACTTTGATTTCTTTTTCCATCCTAAAGCAATAACAATATGAGCAGCTTTTAAAATTTATTACATAACTTTCATTCTTGTTTAAGCCTATTATCCCTAAGTTGAGGGTTAAACAATTTACGTAATTGAACCTCTCTCCCTATTATTGCATTTATTTGTTTCTTAACTTCTTTCCAAAATTCCTGAATAAATGGACACTCCCACCACATAATGGTTTGAATGTTGAACTGGGATGCCAGGAAGCCAGGGTTCATGTCTTCACTTAGCCGTGGAATCCAATGGGCAAGTTAGGCTCTCGGAGTCTCAGAGGAAGGCAAAGTCAAACCCCCTCTGAATACATCTTGTCAAGAGAACCCCATGATCGGTTCACCATAAGTGGGAGCCAGCTTGAAGGGACGTAACAACACTGCCAAATGCAGGCAAAGCTCCACAGACTGGCACAAGCCAGCTTCCACTTGTCAGCTCTTGGGCATCAAGCCTTGAAATGTGAGGCTAAAATGATCTCTGTCATGACAATAGGAACTCCAATGTTAGGTAAATGGGTACATGGAGAGAAGCAGTTCTGGTGAACGTAAGTGGAGAAGTGGCTGTCAAAGCAACAGCCATTCGTATTAAAACACAGTTTAAAACAAAGTCTTGTTTAAGTCCCACACATCCAGTCATGTACGGACGGGGGGCGATGGGGGTGGTTCGCCCTGGTGGCAATGTTTTTGGGGCGTTCTGGCTCATGGCCACACCCCCACACGCCACAGCCATGCCCCCACGCACTGCAGCCATGCTCCCCCACACCCCTAGCCGCTGTAGCCATGCCCTCGCACATCACAGCCACACCCCCACACACCATGGCCACACCCCCAGGCACTGTAGCCATGCACCCCATGGCAGCCCCGCCCCTGCCCCATAGCCCCGCCCCCTCCTGCCTCCCCTTCGTGCACTTCAAGCGCTGTTGCTGTACACACCAGCCTTTTTGAGTCTCATTTTGCAACCTTTGCTGTGATGAATACTACAAAGTCCACTAGACATCTGGAAGTCTCCTTGTAGGAGAAGTGTGGGCCAAGTGCATAGAAACCCCAGGACTGTTTCTGTGGCACCCAGGCCCACTGGTGGTGGTGGTGAGCAAAAATTTCAATTTCTGCAAAATAGTCCAAAAGTATTTTTGCTCCAGAATGTCCTCTCGGGTTGTGGAGGGCATTTCTACCTCATTTGTAGATCTCCTGCGCCCTTTTGGATCAAATAATTTTGGGGGGAAATTTCAAACTATTTTTTTTGCCCCCAAATGACCTCTATGGGGAGTAGGGGGCATTTTCATCATGTTTTTGGGGCCCAGGTCACTTTATACCCAGAAAAGGGCTTTTTTGAAACAGGAAGCGAATTCTAGCCACCTCCTGTTGTTAAAATGGCCCAGGAATGTCCCAAAACATGTGAAAATGCTTCCTATGCCCCCTAGAGGATGTTTGGCAGCATTTGGAGCAAATAATTTTTTTTTCCAGAAGCAGGTACAGTTGGAGAGAGTTCAGCTCTCTATGGCAGTGGTTCTCAACCTGTGGGTCCCCAGATGTTTGTGGACTTCAGCTCTCAGAAGCCCTGAGCATTGACCATAGTGGCTGGGGCTTCTGGGAGCTGAAGTCCACAAACATCTGGGGACCACAGGTTGAGAACCACTGCTCTATGGTCTCCTGAGGGATTAAAGCAGTTGCCTACTTCTGTCATAGAACCGTGGAAATGTTTCCCTTATCCCAGAATGCTTCAAAATGCAAGAGAAATATGAAGGAATTCCACTTCCAAAGCATGGAGGACAAGTTATCTTCCACCTGTCCATCTCAGCTTCCCCTCTTTAATCACAAATGCCTCTAGATATTTTGTTATGTAGGACAGACCAGTTTATTAAGTCAGACAGGATTAGGGAAGGAAGGTGGAATTAAATAATAGCAGAAGTAAAACACATCCAAACTACAACAGGTATGATGTATCTTCCTAGCTTTACTAACCTGTTAGGAGTTCATGTTCTTTGCCACGTTGTAATGCCTGTCTACCATAAGGTTACTAAGGAAAAGAATAACACATGGTGAATGAAAGCTCTGGTTCTTAACAGAAGTTCAGGCAGACCTGAAGCCCACTAAGCATTGTGTAGGACTACAACTCCCATCATCGCTAGCCAGCATGCAAAGTCTGTCTCTCCTCTACCCCCACACCCAAAGTGTGAGAACTCTGCCTCAACCTCATTTGCCACTGTTCAGCAATACCCATGCAGGTCCATACTGCTTGGAAGAAGAACAATTTTTACAAGACATCACTTCTTTTTATATTGGTAAGGTTGCATGCAATTTTGAGGGGAGGGAGAGGGGGCTGAAGCAGGAAGGAGACTAGCTGATGGCTCAGGGTGACCTACAGATAATTCTAGAAAGGCACAGGGATCCCTAGGAACCCCACGGCATGTCATAGATGAGTTATAGAGTATGCAAAGCTATGTTAGAGGGCAGAAGAATTAGGAAGGGAGACCTGGTGAAAGCAATCCAGCAAACTGGTGCTAAGGAAATCTGGAGAAAAAGGTGTTAAGATTGAAAGACTGCTGGTGATTTGCTACGGGCGTTTTTGGTGTAGCCTGCACCCAGCTCCTAGAAGAAAGGGTTGAACTAAATATTCTTCTGGACCAGGGCCAGGGATTTTAGACCAAGGGAGTGGAAGGACAGTTTGGCTTTGTTGGTAAACCAGGAATGATCGGCTTCATGCGCATAGAAATCTAGATGCTCCCCTGCCAAAGAGGGGAGGTGCTGGATACCACACATCTATAAAGGACAAGGTCACTCTTGCCTTGGCCCTCGAAAGATAGAGAAGCTGGCATCTTGTCGCTTCATGGCTTGGGAAGCTGGAGTGGGATTCTTCTTAGACGAGCCACTTTTGGGGATGTTTAGGAGTGGGACAGAAAATCAGGCAAAGGCCACTGCAGAGCTGACAAGACATCACAGAAAACTGGACAGAGAGAGCCTGTTATGGATTCATTACTCTGCATGCTAAAAAACAGAGGGTGAGGTGTCACCTTGGACTGGGTGGTGGCAGCAATGGCCTAGTAATCTGAGAGACGTTGACCCAGAAAGAGACTGTGGTAATACAGAAAGCTCAGGGTGTTTCCCTCTCACTTGCCACTTGGCACCTGCCAAGTTTAAAGTGCAACATTGTCAGAGACATTTGAGTGAGGTGAGGAAGGAAGGAGGTTGGGAGTCACATGTAGCCCAAGGATTGCCACCAGTCCCATACTATTGTGAATTCTGAGGATGGACTTGGGAGCAGTTAATACAAAAAGTACAACAAGAGGATTGCATTGCCGTCCTTTGAGGCTAGGAGAATGTGGCTTGCCCAGGGTCACTCAGGGGGTTTCCATGTCTAAGCGGAGATTTGAACCCTTGGTTTCCCTGAGTTCCAGTCCAACATTTAAATCACCATACCACTTTGACTCTTAAAATCATAGTGTATGGGACCATTCTTGGAACCTGAGGCAGAAAATCTCAGATGTACTCTTCCTCTTGGCAGTAAAGATACACTCATAATAAAGAACTAAAGATTTGCCGCCCTTCCCTGACACGGCCCAAATTTGCTGCCTAATGGTAATAATGTCAACGCTGCAATATGTTACCAGGTCATGCTCCAGGTAAAATGAATAACACACCGAGCTCGTAATACCTTGAGACAAGATGGTACGCAGGAGTATGTTTTTTGACATCAGCCTACATGGTCACAGAAATCTATAGACTGAGTTTTCCTAGGCATCTTGTTGCCTGTAGCAAACATATGGTGGCATCCAGGGAAAGAGGCAGTTCTGTTATGGCACCCTGCCTGTGGAAATCATGCCTTTCTTGAATCCTGTTTTCAATTCAGTATGTGGACCATGTGAGAAATCTGCTTTTGCTCTCCCCCTGCAATGACACTTAGAATTTGGGAAGTAGAAGGCAGAGTTTCCATTTGAAGATAAAACACCAAGCTTCTGAATTAAGCTCTAGCATCTGATTTGTTAAAAAAGTGGGTAGGGCTCAGTGTGTTGAACTAATTGTTAAAAAAAATAACCATTCAAAACCAGCAAACAGATTTAGATGCTAGTGTTTTTGTATTTACCAGTGTATAACATGCACCACATTTTCAGAAAGCATTTTTTTGGGGGGGAAGTCCATCTTATATGCTGGCAAATATGGTAACTTCTGCCTCAGGGTTAAAAATAAAAATAATGGGAGAACATGCCATGCATATTATCACCAGAAGATGGCATCCAAGGACTCAGATTCAACCTAGTTCCTAAAGTCTTAAACCAATTCCCAAAGTCTTAGACCAGTAATTCCGCCAGAGGAAACCACTAAAGTGTTGTGAGAGACCAATTAATTAACCAATTGAAAGTTCTCCTTGTGGTTTTGGCTTTAGCTCCTTCCAAGAAATCTCTTCTGCTAATTCTGGTATCAGGATTTTGGGGAGTCACTGAACTGATCCAGACATATCTGATGTAGTAAACTTCCAGTTACCTACTCTCCAAGGAGGTCACTTGCCATGTCTCTGGATTAATCATTATTTTGGATGACATATTTCTTTCACATCACTGGGCTTTTTCAAAACAGCAACTCAAATAGGAATATAGTTGGTGGTGAGCAATTCTGCTGCCTTGAGGAGCAAATCTTGGGGAACAAAGTGAAAGAGGCAAGCTTATGTCTAATTTTAATTCAGAAAATCGGTCTGCCCCACATATCTGAATGTTTGGAAACAATGTGTGAGACAAAGTGAAAGGCAATTTATTTTGAAAAAACACACTGAAGATGTTGCTGTTCAAACTGGCAGTATGCACACTCAGCAACTATCGTTTTCAGAGAAACAGTTCTACAGGTTTTTTAAGTACTACAAAAACCTGCAAAACTTGTTTGCTGAGAGATGGTTGTGAGACAAAAGACATAAATATCACCCAACACCCCAAGAAGGCCTTTATTGTATCAGCCTTCAGCTCACTGGGGGCAAAACCAGCAGCCTGTCTCCAGTCTTAATTTGAATTCTTTGTGTCTGACATTTTATATTGGGTGTCAGCCACGTCTTTGTGTGAAAGGGAATGAGCATAGTTATCCAGTGATAAAACTGAGATCCAAATTGAGATACTGAAGACATAATCTACCAAGAAGTGTTGGTATAGGGGTTGAGAGCTCAGGGGACAATGGCAATGGCAAAACAGGGAAGGGTTGGATTGCAATGCCCAGAATCTCTTAGGCTGGACCTTCTGGGAGTTGTAGTCCAAAACAGTATCTTTTCATCTCAAATCACTCATGGGCCCATCTCTTTGTCTCTCAAGAGGGAGTACATCTCCCAAAATAAGCACTGAGCAGAATTGGCGGGGTGCAGCCAGTACAGGTAGAAGAATGGCTGGACGCAAACAGGACTGGTGGGAAGTTCTTCTGAGCAAGACCCACTGAACTGAACAAAAGGATCCTGTGCCCCATGTTGACTAGTGTTAAGGTGGCACCAATGGGTATGTGTGTGTGGTGTGAGACAGAGGGAAACAGGGCAAGCATATCAAGTGGTAAATGCTGGGGGGTGAGATTCACTGCTGCTCCACCTTGCCCTTAAAACAACAGCTGGCCTCTTTATTGCCCCTCTCTTGGAAGCGTGTGAGTAAGTTTACTGAAGGAGTCACATCTACTGCTTCAATGTTCCTCGTTCTCCTCCCTCCCTCTTTCCATGGCTGGGGTGGGGATCGGAGATGGCCAGCACTTCTGATGCACTGGCAGCCCAGAAGCCTTGCTCCACCCCTGTGGAAGCAGCAACTGACCCCACCATTCTTTCTTAGCCCCTTGGCCATTCCCCAGTCTTGGAGGTGACAGCTGCATCCCACACTTTACCTCTCTCATGGCCCTTAAAACTGGCCTGTTGCCCTCAAGGGCAGTGGAAGAGGAGTGTGTCTCATTGCCACTTCCGTTGGTTTCTGCACCTGGAATGGGGGCTGGGGACACGTTTTGTCCTCTGAGCCTGGCAGAAGAACATCTTGGCTTGGCTTTGGCCTCAAAGTAGGTCTTCCAACTGCCAGTTTAGGATGCCTGACCTTCTGCACCACTAGTACGTCTTTTAACCAGCCAGTTAGATCAACTCATATAAGATATAACTCAACTCATGTAAGATAAGTCCACTTGCTCAGCTGCAAGGCCAGTTCAAGTGTTCCTGGTGAAACCCACAGCCTGAAACTGGCACCAAGCCCTATTCAAACACTTCCCTGTTGGCTTGTTGAGCAACTGATCTAGTTGAGTAGCTTTCTGACCTTGGCTCTTCTTTACCTGGACCCACATGTAACAATTTATTGGGAAGAGGGATTTTCATGGGGTTTTCATAGTCTCTTTCACACCACACACACACACACACACTACCCTCCAACTATCCTGATTTGGCAGGCACAGTTCCGATTAATCCTCTGTTATCCCACATTTTCAGTGGCTTCTCTCTCTTACTCCCATTCCCCCTCTTTGTCTTCAGTTTATTTCAGTTGCTACAGATTCCATTCAAAGTGCAGAAAGTAGTTTGCACTCAGTTAACTCAGCAGAGGTTGGGTGGGGACAGAATCTTGCCCTTCCCATTCACCTCAGGCCAAAGCAAACTGCCTCAGCTTCTCCTAGTTTGTCTTTCTTCCACTTTAATAACTTTAACCATCTGGACTACACTCTGATGTTCCTTAGATGTCCAAGTTTCCATCTGTGAAATGTTGGAGGGTATGCTACACATTTATAGCACTTTGATACCACTTTAACTGCCATGGTTACATCCTATGGAATCCTGGGATTTGTTGTGAGGTCCTGAGAAT
Organism: Iguana delicatissima; assembly: GCA_948472985.1. Classification (NCBI taxonomy): domain Eukaryota; kingdom Metazoa; phylum Chordata; class Lepidosauria; order Squamata; family Iguanidae; genus Iguana; species Iguana delicatissima. The sequence goes on from CAOKZL010001239.1 coordinate 568,039, forward strand.
TCTCAGTAGGGGAGCTCCTGTAGTATCTCTGACCAAACTACCAACCCCAGGATTCCATTGGATGGAGATGTGGCAGTTATAGTGGTACCAAAATGCTACAACTGTGTATTGTGAAAGAGACCATCACCCAAGGTTTCAGATCAAAATGGGCCATCTACTTTAGGTCCATCCAAAATGCACTACTGCCATGATCAACTCTTCTCCTTCCAGACTGGGGCTGGGAATTGTACATCTTCCTGCAAGTTGTTGGACTGCGGCTCCTAGCATTCCTCATGTTGGGCTATGTTATCCAGGGCTTTTATGGGTTGCAGTCCAACAATAACTGGAGAGCTGCGTGATCCCTTTGTTTGAAGCTATCAAAGGTGACACCACCACCACCACCACCAACAACAACAACAACAATGTTTATTTATAATGCTCTTTTCACCAAAGGGAGGAAGCATTAATGTATACAATAAAAATATACATGGAATGAAATTCCCAACACCCCACCAGTCACTACTCATCTCAGCAGCTTAAACACAATTCAGTTGCTTAAGATGTTGAATCAAAGAGGAAGGTCTTCAAACATTTACAAAAATGGATGAGATCCTCCTCCAGCTGGAGGTCCAAAGGAAGACCATTCCACAAATGTGGAGTCAGATCTTGAAAGGCTCGCAGCCTTGACATGGCTCGATGAGTGGGTGGAACAGGCAATAATCCTTTGCCTGCTGATCTTAGATTCCTAGATAATACATAACACGCTATCCAAGCTGCCAGGTACTGGAGGAGATTAGAGCACAGAGCCTTAAATACCAGAACCAAAAGTTTGACAAGGCTAAGCAGAGATGATGTGGTAGATATAATTCATGGTCATGATTTGCATGACAAATTGCACAGCAAGAGGTTGGCCCTTTGTTTTTCCCCGCTGTCCTGTCCTTTCTCCACGTCAATCAGGTGCTTCTCCCCTACTTCTGTATTTTAAAGAGGTGTGTGCATGTTTATACAACTATGTACTTATTCTATCCAAAGCAAAAATAAAATATCAGAAGAACTTTACAGCTCCACTCAACATTGTTACAAAAAAGACTACAGTGGTCCCTTGACTTTTATGAGGGTTGGGGGCACAGAACCCTTGCAAATGAAAAAAAAACATGAATAACATGCCCCTGCCTGAGTGAGGGCTCCTCCTCCAATTCCCTTCCAGTGCTCCTCCTCCCATCCCCTTGCCTTTTGCCTGGGCACGCATGCCTTTCTTCTCTGTACCTGGGCAAAAGGCAAGGGAATGGGAGGGGGCAGCCCTTCACACATGTGCCTCTCCCTCTTCTTTCTCTCCCTCTTGCCAGGGCGTGTGTGCATTCCTTCCATGTGCTGGGCAAAAAGCAAGCCAATGGGACAGAGTAGCCCTGGGCATGAAGAAGGCACATCTCCTTGCCTCTTGTCTGGGCATTCATGCCTTCCTCCCATGTACCTGGGGAAAAGGCAAGCAAATGGGAGGAGAAGAATGAAGGGGAAGGCTGGCATACATCTTCCTTCTCTGCATGTGGAGCTCTCCTATCCCATTTGCTTACCTTTTGCCTTGGGGTAGAGAATGAAGGCACAGTGCACCTAAGCAAAAAGTAAGGGAATGGGAGGGGGAGCATGGGTGGAACGCAAGCGAGCACCTTGCAAATCATCAAATTCATGAAACTCAAACCCGCAAATGTGGAGGGAGATCTGTAAAAGAAAGAAATCACAATAGTTAGAAGAAAATGCAACACTCCCCAAGAAGCAGAACAACACAACTTTGTGAAATTGCAGGAGCCAGCCAAGGGCCTAATAGAAATACTCTGCTCTCTTTAGCCATAGGTTTGGGAACATCATCTACAACTCCTAGACCCTCCTTCAAACTAGCATCACCAAAAAAGTAACTTTTCAAGGCTGTATATAAACACTATGCATGAAAACATACAAACCCTTCTTCCTTTTTACTTTGCCTCAGAACATAAATATGTTTGTTTATAATCCAACTCTCTCCATGGTATATTAGTATGCACCCCCAAGCTCTCCATGTGTCAGCTGGGATTCAGACTTCCAGGAGTCACATGGGGCTGAAGAACCACAGGTTTCCTCTCTCTTTCTAAAGTTGCTGCAGCAATTTTCTCTTGTACAACATCCAGTCGCAGATAGTTCCACTGGTTAATCGTATGCCTGCTGTTCTGTGGCTTGGAAAGTTCATAAACTTTTCCTCATACATTGGCAAAGTTCCATGGACCAAATGGGCAGACACACCCCTCTCTGTCCTTCCAGTTGGAAGCAACTGTGAGGGAGGAATCACCATTCAGAAAGAGCACAAAGGATTGGTTGTTCCTGTAGTATCAGCTGAAACCTGCTGTTAAGAAGCCTGGATGAGACTGTCAGCAGAAACCAAGGGGAAAGGAAAGGAATGCACCAAGCTGCTGAAAGAACCTTCTCCTCGATATCTCCAAATAGCCTTCTATGTTCAGATAAGCTTGTGTGTTGGCGGGCTTTGCTGAGCTGGGACAATCCAACACTCCCCACCCAAAAACAAGGCCCATGGATTTACAGAACATATGTTGGTCTAAACACATTTCTTCCCTGACTTGTCTAAAACACAAAACTTCACTTTAGTTTTTCAAGGGTGAGGGTTGGAAGAAGTTAATGTCCAGTAATTTGCTTTGCATCTGTTGAGACACAGAGTATTATTTTAACATGTGGAGCAGAACAGCCAAGAATGGATGAGGCAGGAAACTTATTGAGCACACCACTAAAATAAAGAATGAAGAAAATCAATGGTATAGGAGTGGTAGCATTGCTGAGCTGGCAGTTAAAAGTAATAGCACTCTTTTTTGAGTTCTAAGAGCTTCACATACCTTATCTTGGGGAGTATCTACAGATGTAAACTGGTATAAAAGACATTCTTCTTCTCTTGCAGAGAAATCGAGTTCTAGGAGTAAGGAAGCTATGACAAGATTCTTCTCTGGATTTCATTGGATGCTCTCTGGATTTTCCTCTGACTTTACTGGAGAATTGTATGAATTGTAGCCATTTGCAATGCATAGCTGTGCACTCTTCTGCAGTGTGGAAACTTTGAAGCTCACATTTCCAAACATCCTCAACCGGAGATGTTGCTAAATTTGGAGATGTCTAGTCCATCAGTCCTTCTTGGTCATGTCAAACCATGAATAGAAAGTGTATGCATTTTCTTACACTTAAGAAGATACACAAGTCTGTAAAATAACAGCATGGCAATACTGTACTGTCACTTCAGGATGTTTGTGATTTGTTAAAAACAAAAGTCAGTGACACCTAAAATTGGGTGCAAAGGTTTCCTGAAACTGTGTCATTGGAAGAGCTACATTTTGTGGTCTGCATAAACAGTGCAGACTAAACCTATTTAGAGTATTTATTTTGCACCATTTATAGTATCTATTTTTTTTTTTGAGCTTTCCCATTTTCTCTAGCTTCCAACTGTCAAGTAAAGTACTAAGAGCTGTCTGGGGCATTCAGACTTGACTTTACTGGTTCTTAGTGACACATGAGATCTTGTTCAGGACCTGCTCCAAATTCCGAGGTTTCAGAAGGCTTTGCCCACATCCTTTCAGAAATACCCTTGCAACCATCTGGGTCAGAAACTTGTTCCTTTAAAATGTGGAAGTTCTTAGGAAGTCCACTTCGGTGACTTCACATCATATTCTGTGAGATCTCATTCCCTCCCTGGGCTTTCAGGATTCATTATAACAATTTTAAGTGGAGACAAAGCAACAAGCATTTTAGACACAGGGATCACTTGCTAAAATCTTTTATCTTGCTAAAACCTTAGGGAAGAAAAGGAAAAAGTGTAGGCCTCCGGTTTTTCTTGGAATCTCATTATCCTTCACAATTGACAAGGCTAGCTAGGGGTGATGGAAGGTGTAGTCCAATAGCCATGGAAGGCCACAAATTCCTCACCTCTGACTTAGGGGTAGTCAAACACATTTGGCTGACTCTAGGCTAGGGAGAGCAACATAGGCCCTTTCCCTTTTTCTTGGTTTGAGACTCTGCGAGGGAGAGAGAAAGACAAAGTGTTTGCGAATGCTGTATATCAGGGCAGTGGCGGAGCTTGGAGTGTGTGGAGGGGGGGCACTGTGTGCGGGGGTGTAGCTGTGGTGTGTGGGATGTGGGCAGGGTGTACAGGAGCGTGGCTACAGGCTGGGACACCCCAAAAACATTGCCGCCCAGGATGAATTGCCCTCTCCCTGCCCCCATGTCCCTACATGACTGTAGCAGGGGTGTGAAATTCAATTTCATCTTGGGCTACATCAGCATTATGGTTGCCCCCAAAGGGTCAGTTGTATCTGTAAAACTATATAAATGTATCTACTCTTTTATAATATTAAATAATTGCTTCTGCATTCTATTATTACTGATTTTAAAATTGCCTTCCCCCTGCATCAAGTTTTCTTTCCTTGGACGTTTTGGGATTATTTGATCATAGTTTATGGTCCCTATACCTCTGTAAAGTGACACAGAAATTAGTCAGTATATCCAAAGTGTACCACTTTCTGCTCCCCAGACCATCTCTGTGACACTTTCTGTTTCCCAGCCCCTCTCTAAGCCTCTTTCTGCTCCCCAGCCGCTGCTGCAAGGGAGGTGTGAGGGCCACATGAAATGGCCAGGTGGGCTGGATTTGGCCCGTGGGCCTTGTGTTTGACACATGTGCTGTATATGGTATATGTATGGTAAATGTGTACCATATACAGCATATACATATGGCATATGCTGTATATGGTATACGTATATTTTTTTTCCCATTACTGCTTCCAGAATCCTCCTAGTACCATGGCTAGTGAAGAAATTTTTCCAAGCTATACATGTGTGTCTTAAGTTTGCATTTATAAATCTTGGGGAGTGCCTGGCTTCCATGTCAATGGAGTAGAGAATCCGTTCTGAGTATTAAGTCATTCCTGCCTTATACCATTTCCGCACTAGCTTGTTATAGCACTATGATTGCACTTTCAACATCCTACGGAATCCTGGGGTTTGCAGTTTTGGGAGGGGCCAGCCGGCCCCTCCCGAAACTGCAAACCCCAGGATTCCATAGGATGTTGAAAGTGGAATCATAGCGCTATAACAGGCTAGTGCGGAAATGGCCTTAGACTGTTACAGTGCTATTATTCCACTCTCAACATCCTGTGGAATTCTGGGGCTTGTAGTTACTGATGCCAAAGAACTGAGAATTCTAAATGTCCCTCACTGCACTGCAAACCCCAGGATTCCATAGGATGTTGAAAGTGGAATAAGAACAATATAACAGTATAGGGAGGAAATGGCCTCAGTTAGAACTTTGCAAGAGCTATGTAAAGTGCTGAATCCTATCCCCTCCCCCTAATAGGTTCAGCACTTTGGGAGCTCCTTTAAAATGCCAACTAATACTTGGAGCAGATTCAACCCCCTGAAATTATTAGCAGTAGTTGCCAGTGTGTGTGTGTGTGTAAAATTTCATCTCTTTCAGTATCCACACAGATATTTACTGCCTTAAACTGCTGCAGACAAAAGGAACAGAGAAACCACTGCCAGCAGCTGGGCTTGCGTGCAAGGAACTGTTTTGATGCTGATCCTAGGACAGGAAAGCATCCAAGGCTGAATCTTGGCCTGTGAGTTAAATCTCATTTCCTGAGATTTCGTGGTTCTGGAACAGCAAACAGGACAGCAATTCAAACATGTGTTTGCACCTGTTTGTGGGCTGGATCATCATAATGCTACGATAGGAACTTCCAGGCATCCTCACATCTGTCCTGAGAACAGAAATTCTAAATCATTCTTTCCATTTGCTTTTGTAGACCCTTCAACTAACAACTGGATGTCTGAGCTTCTTTCTCCTCCTATCCATCTCATTGCTGCTGTCAGTGTCAGAGAGCCTGAAAGCAACCATTTCCATACACTTCTGATTTGGAAGGGTCAGTCCTGATGAATCCTCTGTTGTCTCATTTTTTTCATTCTCTCTTCTCACTTTCTCCTTTGTCCTCAGCATACTTCAGTTGCTCCAAACTGAAGCCATTTCTGCACTAGCCTGTTATAGTGCTATTATTCCACTTTCAACATTTTATGGAATCCTGGGGTTTGCAGTTTAGGGGGGGTCAACCGACCCCTCCTTAAACTGCAAACCCCAGGATTCCATAGGATGTTGAAAGTGGAATCATAGCGCTATAACAGGCTAGTGCAGAAATGGCCTGAGTTAGAAGATACAGTACTGTAGTTTACACTCCATTAATTCACCAGAGAGGAGAGGAGAGGTGAGGGCAGAATCCTACCCTTCCTGGAGGCTCAAGTAAAAGCAAACTACTGTAGCCCCTTTTAGATTGTTTGTTCCTCCACATTAATCCATCTTTGCCATCTTGACCATGAGGATGTTGCTTCTTGACATGTATCCCAGTTTTCATCTGGAGGGTTGAGAGTATATATTTACAAATAAATTGTTGTAACCTTTTCCAGAAATGAAGGGGTAACTACTCTTGACTGTAATGTACAGTCACAGTTCAGATACTGGCTTATGCTCTTTCTCATGCCACTGCCCTGTGCCCTGTCGTTGGTAACAATAAGGTGGATAGGAGGAGAATGTGATGCGACAGTCCAGTGACTTGTGGCATTCAGGTTTTTCTTTTCAGATAACAATAAAAGAAACAATTTTAGTTACTTTTGAGGAATGTGAAAGTAAAAAATGATTCCAAAAAGGGTGATTATGAGAGTAACAAACTGTTTTCTGTAAAATGAATCTGTCTGTAACTAATTGCTTTTTAAATTAACTTTTAGAGACAGGAGAAAAGAGGAATAGTGACAAAAAAAGCATGGGGACACATGTGATTCTTAGGATGTAATTATGGGCCAGTCATATACGTTAAGATAAACTGACTGTGTGTGCTAGAAGTTGGCATTGATAAAATACACATCCATGCATAAGCATAAGCTCCTTTGACCTCCCTTTGGGAGGCATCAAGTAGCAGATCCAACCACCATGTGGCTTAATTTTTTTCCAAAGCAAGGCTGGCCTTACTGTAAGGCAGAGTGAGGCAACACTCCCAAATGGCTGATTTTTGGTATCTAGCCATTCCCCTCTGTTGGAATCTGCCATACAACCAACCCTGCACCCCTAAAACTAGCCAGCTGTTATCAGGGCCAAAGGAGATACTATCCTACTACCCATTCTGAAGTAACCTTCAACTATGAATTTAGTTGTGTATAGGGTTGCCAGGTCAGGACTATCTTGGCTTTAAGATTTCAGGGGCAAAATTTGAAACCCAGGAATGATGTTTGAGATGGGCCCTACTAAAAATAAGGAATACAAGGGACAGATCGTGGTGACATAATTAAGATGGTGCATGAAGCATCAACCACAGTTTCACAGAGTATGTCAATCAAGTAAAAACAAAATCAAAGAAAACAGACAGGAAGACAGACAGACACACTTCTCAAGGCAGTGTTCTTGCTCTGATATTTGTCGCTTTCACCCTGAGGACCAAAGAAGAGTGGTGAGGCTTAGAGATCTGGGAAATCCACTTGGGTACACAATTGTGTGTGTGTTTATGTGTGTACATGTGCGTAGACATGTGCACACATGCATGCACATATGCGCACAATCACCATTCTACCATTGCCTCAGTCCCTCAAACATCTTGGGATGTTTGAAGCTTGGAGTTCAGCTGCATATGTGGTCCGTGATTTGGGTTCCACTATTTTAGGATTATGGAGGGAAAGTCTAACGGAAGTGTGTGCAACTACATCTGTAGGGAGGAGTTGCTGCTTTCATCACTGATGTGTAGCAACAGCCAGTTGGGGACTGCTTTCCTACTAAAGTGGGGGGCATACCTAGTCAAGACAAAGGCAGCTTTGGAGATCTAAATGCCTGCTTTGGCTATCTCTTGGTCTAAATAGATATACATGGGACTGGGGAGGTCTAGAGCAGTGGTTCTCAACCTGTGGGTCCCCAGATGTTTTTGGACTTCAGCTCCCAGAAGCCCTGAGCATTGACCATAGTGGCTGGGGCTTCTGGGAGCTGAAGTCCACAAACATCTGGGGACCCACAGGTTGAGAACCACTGGTCTAGAGGCTGATTGACAGCAGGGAGCTGGAAGCTCAACTTCAGGTGCATTCCACATTTGTCATTCTGTAAACCAGGGGCTGTTTGTGACTTTTAGACCATTTCTGTACTGTTATAGTGATATTATTCCACTTTCCACATCCTGTGGAATTCTGGGCTTTGTAGTTTACTGATGCCAAAGGGCTCTCTAGTTGAGAATTCTAAATGCCCCTCCTTAAACTGCAAATGCCAGGACTCCATAGGATGTTGAAAGTGGAATAATAGCACTGTAACAGTGTAGTGTGGAAATGGCCTCAGATTCTCTGACACATCACTTCTGCTCTGTGTGCTGCCGGTGGACAGCTAATGATGAGAGCAGGTGTTGGACTTTGCTTTCAGGGAGGGTGGGGAGGAAAAGGCACTCAGTGGTTACATGCTGAGCACTTCCTGTTCTCTAACTCAAATGTTCCAGTGATGTATTTAAGTCTTTTACTCCAAGTCTCAAGTCAAGTCTCAAGTCTCTGCCTTCAAGTCTCAAGTCAGGTCTCAAGTCCTTGAAGATACTTTCAAGTCAAGTCTCGAGTCAAGTCTCAAGTCTGGAAAGCCAACTTTATACGCCAACCAAAATTCCAGAATTATTGGATAGTATGAAATAAAGTCAGTTTGAGCAATTTAAGCAGAATTGGCTCTCCACATTTGCAATTTTGCCATTTGCAGCTTTGGAAGTGGGAAATAGGATCCTATATTACTCCCCATTACTGAAGATTCAAACGCTTTAGAAGGAAGGATGTTTCTTCCTCAAGCCCATTGCCTAACGCATTTGCTGTTTCCCTCTGAGAAATGCACCCTGCACTCTGGGGCCAGGTCTTGTCTTTTGCTCTTAGGAAACATTTTAGAAGGCTCCTCCGATATGCAGCAGGGACAGGCTGCTGAGCAGACCTCAAGTACCTAACCTGTTTGCAGTTGTTCCCCTCTGAGAAACCCGCCCACACTTTGGGCTTGAAAGAGATTGTCATGGGACTAGTAGGCAAAAAGAGATGGAGGTGCTGTTCAAAGCCGTAAGGTTCCTGGATGAATGCGTTATGTTACTGAACAAAGGGCATCAAGTCAGTCATTAAATATATACAAGTCTCAAGTTCAGTTGAGTCACTGCATCATTTATGGCTGAGTTGAGTCCAAGTCGAGTCACCGAAGCGACTTAAGTCTGACTTGAGTCCGAGTCTATCGACTCAAGTCTATATCACTGGAATGTTCTGCTGCCACATCAGCTTCATTGGAAGAACCTTCTCACTCTCCCCTGTAGTCTTGGTTTTCTCTTTTTAAAATTGGAAATGGACATTGCCCAAACTCATGAAATTGCTGTGAATCGGAATGAGTGAACAATTAAAAGTTACATCAGTGGGGCTGACCCAAACCAAATTGTGGCTACTCAAACATATTTTGCATTTTTTCCCCAACAATTAAAAAAAAAAATCCTGCACTACCTATTTACCAGAGGTGAAAGTGAGATGAGTAATCAGGCTGCAAAGACGAGCAATTCTTCTTTCTAATTGCTTTCAACTCTCCTGTCTCCAGATTCTGCTGCCCTGGGCTTGCCTTGTGGCGGGGGTGGCTGCTTCTGCCCTTTGCTCATGAAAAGGCTGACGTAAACGACAAAGGCTGAAATGAATGTCAAGTATCAAATGCTGTTTGTCCCTGCCTTGAGCAATGGCTATGCAAGATGCCAGGAAGGACTCAGCAGTGCCAACTGGGACTTTTTTCCTCTCCTCTAGTCTGGGTCCCAGGAATCACATGCCTCCAAGCACCATCCCTCCCCCATGCATGCAGCACACGCTTAGGACAGTGCATAAAGGAGCCATTCAGAGTGGCCTTGGCATGGACAGCTTTCCTGGGAGAGGCTGTGAGCAACGGCAGAGGGGGTGGGGATGGTGAGTTCATTCTCTTGGGAGCAAGACAGCAGAGCAGCAGAGGGCACAGAAACCTCACCTATGCCTCTGATACAACTCTCTGCTTTTCTCAGAGAGGAAATCAGAGATTTGGCTGTTTTTGGCCAGTAAATGCAGCCACTGCTTGGGGGTGCCATGTGCTGGCTGGGTTACAGCGTATCCTCCAGCTGGTCCAGTTTGGCAGGGACCGTCCCAATTAATTCTACATCACCCCACTTTTTCAGCTACTTTTAAAATGCTTTTGTTTTTTTTGTCCTCTTCCCACTTTCCTCCTTTGTCCTGAGCTTGCTTCGATTGCCACAGACTGAGTTCAAAAGGCAAAAGTAGTTTGCTCTCAGTTAACTCAGTAGGGGAGAAAAGGGAGAAAGGGACTAAACCTTGCCCTTCTCAGTTATTGCTGATGTTGTGTGTCTTCCAGTCATTTCCGACTTATGGTAACCCTAAGGTCTTCTTTGCAAGATTTGTTCAAAGGCAGTTTGTTTTTGCCTTCCTCTGAGGCTGAGAGTGTGTGACTTTTCCAGGGTCAGCCAGTGGATTTCCATGGCTGAGTAGGGACCCTGGTCTCCAGATTCATAGTCCAACCACTATACCATGCTGGCTCTCCTCTTCGCAGTAGACTCAGGGAAAAAACAAACTGCTGCAGCCTCTCCTAGCTTATGTGTTCTTCCACATTAATGTCGCTTGGCCACACATGTACCAGTTTTCATCTGTGAAATGTGGGAGGGTATGTTATAGCTACAGCTTAGGAAGATTGTTTTTTTGGAACTATAGCCGGTCCTCACTAGGGTTAGGGGCACAGGACTCTTGCAAAAGTGAAAACAAATGCAAACATCAAATGTGTGTGGGTGTGTGTCTGAGATGTGTGTGGGAAGTGGATTGAGGCATGGTGGGGAAGGTGGGCACCCATGATCCAAACCAGGTCAGGGAAAGAGGGTGATCAGGCAGTGGCTGGTGGAGGAAGACCAGAGGCAAGTTTTTAAAGGGCTGCACAGCTTGATTGGAGGTGCTGAGAGGGAAGGTTCCTCCAGGAAAGAAGCGCTTGAGGTGTGAGAGACAGAGCTTAGAGAAACTTGCAAATAATCAGATCTGTAGACGTTAAACTTGTGAATGTGGAGGGCCAACTGTACAATTCACAGAATCCTTCAGCTAGCATGGCCAGGATTTAGTGTTAGGCTGCAGACATGGCACCAGTGAGAAACTCCAGCATCCCCACTCCGTGGCCCACCACTGAGACTGAACACATTGGTATCAGGCTGGAGGGCTGAGTAGTGGAGAAGGTAAAAATAACATAATTTAGTAACATTCATGAATTGCTATATGCCCTCTTCTGTCCGTTTCATGCGATTCCCTGTCCAGGTTAGATCAAGAGCCCATGTCCCAGTTACTCCATTCAAGTTATAGCTCTAGGCCTGCATGTTAATTTATGGATTGGTTTGTATAGCACTGAAGCAATAATCTGACAATCTGTGAGTCAAATCTGGTACCTCTTCCCTTTAATGAAGTTATGCAAAACTTAATGGCTATAATTATGAAGGCCTTCAAAATACTGTTTCCATTTTGTTTCAAGTTCAGACATTTTTATTCTCTCCAATTTCAAATTTTTATATTATCAGAATAATACATACATTGGGCTGGTGGGAATTCTCTGGGTCTCTTAAACACTGACATAATTCAAGGCTTGAGCAAATCTTGATCTATCTCTTCTTGGTCCTTTGTGTGGCCAAATAAAACCTTCTAGGTCTCACTTGTCTCCAGGCAAGGGGAAGGAAGAGGCTCTTTTATCTTCCTTACCAGGTTAATGGCCTGGCCTCAGGATTTTGTCTTCTACCAATGAAAGACATACCATGACCACTGGCATGGTTGCTGGGCATTTCTGGGAGCTGTAATCTGAAAAGTAACTTTGGTCAACTCTGACTGGGAATGCATTACCAGCAGTAAATGAGTTAAAAAGAGGTGGAAAAGTTTAGCCATTAGGCCTCTGGTTTCTGTTCTCTGCTGTAAACTGGCCTGCTTATCCACATGTTTGCCAACTATTATATTCTTGGGATGCCAGAAGAAAATCTGGGACAGATGGAATCCTTTCAGACTTGTTTTGTTTACACTGTGCGAAACCTATATAGTTCTGGGTCAAGAGACAAGCTTTCAAAACCAAGGATATCTGGCAGCCCCGATTCTCCAATGCCACACGTGGCTGAAGCAGGCTGCTGGCTCTTCTGCCCTGTTGGCTTTGGTTGTTTTGTACTGGGTCCCCACCCACCTCTGTCTCTCCCCACAATGCAACTGACCAGTTCCAATCCCTTTGGCCCTGAGTTTTGTATAGAATGTTATAAAGTAGTCTCTTCTCCAGTTTCTCCTCAAAGCTTGGCTGCTCTTGAAAGCTCAAACTCAGGGAACATGGAATGGATTTTTGGCTTCACTTATGCTCAAATCTCAAGGCTACCCAAGGACACCAACATCCTTATGGCTAGCCTCAAGACTAGTGAAGCCAGCTGAGACTCAACTTTGAATGAACATGCTAGTCACGGAACATTTGAATGCTGTAGGAATAGCATTTAGTGCATACTGTGGAGTTTATTCACAGAGCAGAGGCTTCCACCCCACTTTGGAACATCTATCATACTTTCTCCTTTGAGTGGGATGGGAGGCAAAACACCAGGACAAAGAAGGGAGGATAGAATAGCAAATGTGATGCTGTAGCATTACATTATTTCTTGAAGATGCATACTCACATACTGTGGCATACTGTTTGTGTGTTCAAATCTTTTTATTCAATCAACACAATAACAGTATAAAGAGGAAAAAAACAGCCCAAAAATAAAGGAACCGTGGCATACTGTTTGAACCCCCACGCCACTGGCAAGAATCTCCGTTCCTTTCCCCCCATCATATAGAATCTAATTCAGGCTGCCCCATCTGTGGCTGCAAGCCATGCAATTGTTGGCTTAAAATATACATGACGGATGTTGGAAGATTCTCAATTGCCTTCTCATTAGTATGATTAACAGGAATATTGATTAACTGCTTCTATTGGCAAATTGTATGAATAACCTCTATTTTGTTAACTTCTATATGAAACTATTGCTGAAATCTGGAGTACATTTGTTAAATCAGCGATAGACTTGTTTGTGAACATTATGATAGCTACACACTGCTCTGTCCTTCCAGACAGCTGACGGAAGTGTTAGATAAGAAATAACAAGTAGTCTTAAATAAAACACTAACCTTGCTGATGTGTGTTTTATTCTACTTTCCTAACCAAAAAAATTGTATAAAAACGTGAAGCTTGAAGAATAAAGTTATCCTTCTGGATCACTACTGCTAGTAGGGTGGACTGAATGCAGTCCTGATTATCAGCAGGATCATTTGGCCAAAGAAACTCTTTTGTGTGCTCTGTTGTATTGCATACTTTGCATTCTGTGTTGCCCCACTTCCTACCCAGTTTCAGAGCTCATCCCAGCTCCATGTCTAACCTGTTCAGAAACAGTGGGTACGAGATTTTGACCTCCTCATACACTCTGGGCTGTTCATTTGATACCCAACATTTTCTCCCTGCCTTCCCAAGTGAACCAACAAAACGGGGGTTCATCAAGCTCATTTCCTCCCCACCCTGCAAAGTTGCTTGATGGATCACTTGCACAAACTTTGCAATCCTGGTTTGAAATGATTCCTCTGTTTTGCCATTTGCACACATTCCACAGTGTAGATTTACAGCACAGCTGCCTGGAAATCACCTAATTTCCTCAGCCTACTCTGAAAATGTCTTTGTTCCTGATCAGGACTGGATTAATCATTACACTAAGTACACAGAAGTGCAAGGCCAAACCAAGGTCTCACACCAGTTCTGCCACAGACTCTTCTGCTTTCCTTTTCCGTAGTCATACAGCACTCTTCTCCAAGCTGGTCTTGTTCTAGCCTAAAACTCCCACCTAATTAGTCTGGTCCAACGTCCAGGAAAAAAAGATGTAGACAGATTGGGGAAGACTGCCACAGCAGCCGTAGCTGGGGGGACAGGGCAGAGTGGTGGTGGGAGAGAGAATCTCAAGAAGCAGTGCTCCAGCTGAATCCACAAAAGTCAGGTTGAGGTCGGAATTCTGATTGTGCTTGATGGGGCTTACTTCTAAGACATGCATTCCATCATACTGAACATTTTCTAGATGGTGAACAAGCAAACAGAGTAGGCATGCACAAGATGCCTTGGGTTCAGTTCCTGGAAGTCAAAGAGGGTGGCAGAACCCATGGGAAGTATATAGTCTGCATACCAACTGATCATGAACTCATTTGCAAAACCTCTTGCAAAAAGATTCTCAGTTGTAGGGCTATTGCCAGCTTGGAGGAGTACGTGGGTGGGGAAGAAATACTGCCAGGAAAGTTTTACTCATCTGGGTCTTCTGACCATACAATCTCTTACCAGATGTGATGTTGGCTAAAGCTTTCTGAGAGCTGCTTTACAAAACACACAGAAGAGCAGCTTGCTCAACCTTGCAGTGCTGGGCTTAAGTGACTCTTATGTCCCTCTGCACCATTTCCTGCTCTCCCTGAGTTTTTGTGGGAACTGGACCCATACATCCCTGCAGATCAAGCAGAAACTCAGGCATAGGTAAGGACCAGGGCAGTAGGAAGAGGGGAGAGGGAAGGAGCCCATTCAATTAGCTGAAGATGGCAAAAGACTATAAACTGTGACAGAAACTGAACATACCTGTGCCCCATTAAAAAAACTATAAGCTTAGTATCACTCATGGAGCAAAAAGGTGTCCAAATCATTATATCTTCTGGTGACACAGATAAAGACAATCCTTATTTCTCCTTGCTGCGTCCTAGTAGGATTTTTTTCTTCCCTGATAGGTATGACGAAAGAGCCCTCAATGCAAGCAGATGGTATCTGGATAAACCAGACCTTGAAATTCCCCAAGGCTTTGAAAGAAAGCTGGTTGAAACAAACGTGTTTTTTTAAAAAAAGTTTATTATTCATGTTTAAATCACAACAAGGAGGAACAGAGCAGAGTTCCATTTTTAGCACAGGTGAGACAGAAACGTATGCACTTCAGGCACTTTAGGGAAAGCTGTTTGGGACCTACATCTCCTTCATCTATTGCATGCTGTGCATTTCTAGTTGAGCCATTTCATATCCAGTAGCCCAACCAGTTCTCTCTCCTCTCCCAAGACTTATCTGAGCTTATAAAGCAAGAGACAGACCCCAAGTGACACCCAAAAGGACTGAATAAACATCTGACTGTGAAGCTCCAGCCCCCACTGGTGTTCAATCAAATTCTGATGGAATCTGCACACACCCTTCTGCAAGGACTCGATGCGCTCCCATCAATAAGATGTGGGAAAGTAGAAAGTGATGGTGGCAGAGTATTCTAGCAGAAAAGCAGTAGATTTTGGAAGGATTAAGCATCTCCTGCCCTCATCACTTCTACGTCCCTTTCAAAGCTGCTTTGTTTCCTTCCCAGTGGGAGTAAGAAACTTTTCAACCGCCAAACAGTTTGGACTTAAGCCCCCAGTACTCAGATAACTTGGTCAGTGTTAAGGACTGGTAGGAATCATAGTATATAAAAGAGTAAGGAGGACAAAGTTGCCCCAGTCCTACTCTAAAGGAAGTGAATGTTTGGAGATTTGTTATATGCACTCATGTTTGAACGGGTGAAGCATCATTTGATCTTCAGGCAGGCAGGTGTACACCTCTGAGAACTAGAGTAGTGTCAGCCAACTTATCCTACAAATGTGGCTCAAACCTGAAACTGCAGACACTCAAGTGGCACTGCTGGAGTCCTTCTGGTATGCAGCTGTGCAGGTACAGACAGACACTGCAAGAGCAGGTTGATGATGGTAGAGAAGCAGTCTTTGAGGGAAACACCTCTTCTGTTTCCCTTTCTCTTTGGGATTTCTGGGGATTTCCAGAATGAACTATGAAACCTTAGTGTAGAGTTGTGCCTCATTCCAATGACACATGTATCCAAATGTGAATCCTGAATTGCACTGCACATTTCTTATAAATAAACTTTGTGCATCTAGTAATATACGCTTGATTCCAGCAGCTTTCATAGAACAAAGATGCTGCAACAGAACTGGGAGTTTTTGGACTACAACTCTCAGAATATCCAATGGCTGTTGTGCCTAAAGGATTCTGAGGTGTAGTCCAAAAAAAGTAACTTTTAGTAGTTCTGCTTTGTAACAGTGTTCAGTGTTAAGATATCCACAAGCTCACTGTTTCTGTATTGTACAGAGGCTGCATTCTTTGCCCAGAAGTAAAATAGCTGACACACCAAAATGGGATTTACAACTGGCACAGACACTATTTGCGCTTTATTTCCACTCTATTCCTCTAAAGTCCATTTGGTCTATCTGTGGGCAGCACTGCTCTACAGGATACTCCAGTCAATGTTTCCCTCTTCCTATGTGCCACCATTTTGTGGCCACTGAGCTTGATCAGTGGCCTGTTTTAGCGGATTACTTTGCTCATCTAAGACCATTTCTGCACTAGATGGTTCTAGTGCCATTATTCCACTTTCAATATCCGATAGAATCCTGGGTTTCCAGTTTAGGAAGGGGCCAGTGGCCCCTCCTTAAACTGCAAACCTCAGGATTCCATAGGATGTTGAAAGTGGAATAATAGCACTAGAACTGTCTAGTGTGGAAATGGCCTAAGTCCCACTTTCTTTCCCTTAAAGATTTTTGTGTACTTGTATAAAACTTGTGACACCCCCGAGCCTGTGCCCTCTTCCCATTTCTACACGGATGATGCTGTTCTAGGGCCAAAAGTGAAATAACAGAGATCATTCTTAGTATATATGACTCTGTTCACTGTACCCAATTCTAAAACAGTTCTCCAGTAGCTGCAAAGTGGTTTTAAAGAGAGGAGTGACTCCAGAAAAAAAATACAGCTGGCGGTAAAGGATACAGATCTTCACAGTCAGAGGGATTAAAATCCCATGTTTTGTTTTTAAATAAAAGTTAAGCATTTCAGGATCCTGTTTTGTGTCAAACATTAACCTCCCGTGTATGTGGAAACACACAACAAAAACCAGCCAATACCAGCAGTTTAGCACAAGGCATACTTGACTAGGAAGCATGTCTTAAGGTCTGAGACAGTCTAACTGGCACTCCCAACCTGCCTGGTTCACCCTTCACCAAGTGGTAGTTAATAAAATAGATGATTGTCAGTACCATGTATTATATATTTTACACACACACACACACACACACAAATACTCTTCACATTATCAGGTGGTGGTGGAAGAGGCGAGGGGGTGCAAGAGGTATCTGTACATAGCAGCATACTGGCAGGAATCCACAGATCCTCTTCCATGATTTTCTAGGCACTTTCCTCCTATCTCCACCTGCAGAATATGTGGTTCATTCCTTCATGTGTACATTCTGGCAAAATGCACAACCGTCCTTCAAACAAAAAGGACCCACCGCTGAAAGCACTGAATTCTCCACAACCATAAGTCATATTTGTTGAAACACACTCTCTTCAAGGGTGAGATCATTTCTGAATCCAGTGAAGGGGAAGGGCAGGTCTTCCTGAACAATAATACTAACCTTTAAAAAGATGGCATTTCCTTCTGGTGCTTCCTCTGGGAGTGCTGGCTAAGAAGGAAGCCCAGACCAGCACTGGTGACGCAGATATAGTGTCCTTTGGTGGAAGGAAAGAGAGGAGTGTCTCATGTCCAAATCCAAAAGGAAGCCGGGCTGCCAGATGCCACACTGGGAGGATAGAGGAATCTTTGGTGCTGGTGGAGAAGTTGCCTAACTCCCAAGAGGGCACCAAATCCCAATTGCCCCTTGGAGCTTCCAGCAACAGATGCCACAGTGAAGGTTGTCAGGACAGGGAGCAAAACTCCCTAATGGATTCACATAGGCAGCAAGGCAATGGCTGTCCTGGTCTCATGTCTGTAAAAGCAGTTAATGTGGCAACAGTGACACGATTGATCTAGGCACCTTCGACAAGTCCATGAGCATGCCCCTAGCAATCTGTGTGGCAATCTGAGCTGGGAGTGACCAAGATGGCAGAAGGCGGACGGCAGGGACGGCGTCTGCAATGAAACATGCTGGAAATGTGGAAGGCCTAGAAACAGAAAGAAGAGAAGGGACATCCCATCAGAGCTGGTCCTCATCCCCCTCTCACGCAGCCCCAGCAATGAGATGGCTCAGAGATTACTACAGATGAGACAGGAGCCTCCAACTGTGCTGGTTCTGTGCCCATGATGCCCCCTATCACCAGCGAACATGCTTGTGGCTTTTCAGGGATATCCACCCTGTGCTGTAGCCACCCAAGAGCTGGTGTACTAGAGAAGCCAAGAGGCTAAATTAAAGATCACTAAGTTCTCTGTTCAGATCTTACACTGGTCATTAATAAATAGTTGGTGGCTTGAGGAAATTCATTATCTCTCTCAGCCTTCGTGGTACCTCCTTTTGACCCATTTCGTCTTCAAGAAGAGTATAACACTACTACAAATCCACTTTGCAGGCCTTTTGCCATGTTTAAAAGATAATGCTTTCTTGTGAAACATTTCTGAATGTTAGAGAGGAGGATTATGAACCACAGGAAAACAACTTGTGGCCCTCCGGATGATTTTGGACTGCAACTCTGATAAAGCTTCAGCACAGGCAATGCTAGCTACATTGATGGGAGTTGTAGTCTAACATCTGGAGGGCCACATGTTGCTCAGTCCTGATACAAATGTTGGCAATGAGAACAGAGCTAATAATACTAAAAATTACAGTAAAATTCTCAGATACTAGAAGCACAGTTCAAAATTTCATAGAAATCCCAAGACCAAGGACAGCGCTCTGGAATCTTTTAACAGGATTTGTATAACTTTTTTTTTCAAAGAAAACTTGTATTTTCAGTCAAAATGGCACCCACATACCTTGAAAACCCTCAGAATAAATAATAATAATGATAATGATATTTATTTCTTACTCACCTTTTCCTCTGGATTGATAAGCCAAAACAGAAACAGAAAATGAGTGATGTCACTTCTGGTCTTGAAATTGGCTGGGTTTTTATTTCTTTCTGGCTTCTGGCGGGGGGGGAGGTTTCAACGTATCTGGAGGACTAGAGGTGTGGAGAAGCAAAACTGCTGTGTTTTGCAGCAGTTTTGAGCCACTGGGGGGAATTATTTGGATTTTTAAAAAAAACATAGGGGTGCTTAGGGGCCACATTTTGGGGCCCCAAGAGCTGCATATGGCCTGAGGCTTTTGACCCAGACTTTGCCCATCCCATATGTAGAAGATGGGAAGTCCCAGTCTGTGGGTCTAATCTATCCTGCTAATCTCACCTTCTCCATGCACCTGGCCCTGACCCACAAAGGCAACTGTGCTGTCCTGGATTCTACCCCATTAGAAGGGAGATGGTGAGCTCTCCACCCAGGAAGCTGGCTTAGTCCCCTGCTCCTATTGCCCTCCCTACATGGGAAAAGGGAGAAGGGAGAGCAAAGCCTGGACAATGGTGTATGGTCATGTTCTGGTTAGATCATCTGGCATGTGGAGGGGGGAATCTACCCCATCATCGGAAATCAGTTTCCTGCTCTAAGTAGGCGTTTCTTAATTAGGATGCTTTTGGATTTCTAACTTCCCAACTGTATTAGTGCTGGAAATCTCGACTGATAAGCATTACTTCAACACACGAGGCCAGTCATATAAGCAGAAATAAAACAATGCATTTTAGGTTAACTCTCCTTCTGATATAGCTAATTAACATTCACCCCTCTCATCTTTGAGCTTAACATATTCTTTAGACAAAACATGACCTAATGTTTCAAAAACTACTTCCAGGCACGGGTAGAATGCCCCTTTTCCTTATCTGCTTGATGTTTTCTTGCAGCCTCCTCCTGCATACCCAGAATACGTGTACACGCACAGAAAGAGCAGGGCTTCTTTCTAGGTCTTCTTCTGCACAACCGGGAAGCCTTACTCCTTTGGACTACAAGCCCCAGAATCCCCCAGACAGCAAAGCAACTGCTTCATTTGGAAAAGCTGGATGCTGTAGTACAACAGAAAAAGGTACTTCCTCATTTTCTCCCTCCCTTGGCACCTGCTTTTTAGAAAAGTTGACACTGCTCCAAACTCCCTGGACAGTGTTCTATGAACAAGGTCTGATGGCGGGGTGGGGGGAGCACCTCAACCAAACTCTTTACAGCGATATCCCCATATAGCTACTGAACCTTCTCCATGTACTATCTATCTCATCAGACCTGCTCATTTTTAATGCTGTTTGATGAAACCGTTCCTCCTCTATCACAGCAAAGGATAAGGTTACCGATAGTTCGGATTCCTTGATGCTACTCCCAGCTCCAGGAGTGCAAATGCCATGCAGCAGCAAGGAATCTCACAGCAGCTGCCCCCCCTTGCCCCACAGTTCTGCTTATGCCCTTTGCTGTGTCGGAGGCAGATGGGTGGGGATGGAATCCCACGGTCGCCGTAGGAAACCGAAGGATTTCCTCCCGGCTGCCTGTACACAATGCTGGCAAGGGGTGTGTATTTCCTTAGTTATTTCCTGGTGGCTTGCAACAAATCCCACTCCTGTTCTCATCTCCACAGAACTGACTCTTCTATATCTCCTACTATCTCGAATCCCTCATCCCACCCCTAGTATGACAGCGGTAGAGCAAGAAAAAGGGAGTGGAAAAGGACATCCATGGATGGAGTTTCTTTTGTTTGCAGCATTTTAATTTAGGAGAAAAGAAAGATAATCATTGTGGCAGAGGGGAACTCAGCAGAAGTTCAAAAATTATGAATAATAGGGATTAGAGGTCATATTTTCTGGTTTTTCCTCTTGTTTAAAGCTGAAACAGAATTCACTCAGGGTCTACCGAAAGAAAAGGAATTGCATAAGACTTAGGACATACAAAAGAGGACTCTCTCTATGGTCCCTGCAAAGCTAGAGGACTACTTCCGGTGACATCAGTGTCATTTCCTGTGGTGGTGTTGGTGGTGGGGCGCCTAAAGTGGGGAGGCAGACAGGCAGGCAAGGCAAGGCGCAAGTAGCAGGACCTGGAGCAGGCCATGTGGGTGCCGTCGCCCAGATGCTGGGGGAAAGGGTGGGAGAGAGGAAGGTGAGTGTGTGTCTGACGGAAGAGGATGGAGTTGCTTGGCCATGAGGACCTTGCAATATTTCTTTTGACCATGGGTAACTGAAACTGCAGAAAGCAAAACCATGAATGAGGGAAGGTTACTGTATTAGAAGAACTGAGCAAACTACACTCTTGCTTCTCTTCGTGGCTAACCTCATAAAGAGTCAGAATCCCAGCTGGAAGGGATCCAAGGGCCATCTAGTCCAACCCACTGACATGCAGGAATATACAACCGCAATGCTCCCAGAAGATATCCATCCACCTTCTGCTTAAAGACCACCAAAAAAGGAGAGTCTACCACCTCCTGAGGGAGACTATTCCACTGTTGATCAGCTCTTACAGTAAAAAAGTTCTTCCTAATGTTTGCATGGAACATTTTCCCCTGTAATTTGAATCCTCTGGTTAATGTTCTAGTCTCTGGACCAGCAGAAAGAAGCCCACTATGTCTTTTTCATGACATCCTTTCAGATACAGCAATCAACCTCCCAAGATCTCTCTCTCTCCCTCTCTCTCAAATCCTGCAACAAAAGGCCAAATAGCACCTTCCTCCTCCCACCATATTACAAACCATGCAGGGGCTGGGAGGAAAGTCAGATGGACAGACAAGCACAAGCTGCAACTCACCACCCAGTAGGCCACAAGCACCCCTTGTAGCATCCCCACAATCACATCAGACGGATGGTGCCGATAGTCAGAGATGCGGGTCAGTCCTGTGTACACTGCCACCATGAGCAGCACAAACTGGACCAATGGGCGCAGCAGCCGGGCACCTTGCCAAGTAAATCGTGCCTGCAGGTAAAACTGGAGGAAGAAGAAGAAAAGTGTCAGGGACTAGAAGGACTACAGATAGCTTTGGCAATCTGTTTGAACCTACAGCTGTCTGATAGCAGGCAGAGACATAATGAACAGGCTCTGCACTCTAAGGAACCATAGGCCTTCTCCTGTAGTCCTCAAAAACCATGTTAGGTGGTTCACAGAGTATGCGGAAAGACTACCAAATGTAATAAAGAAAAGGAAAATTAAGTGGCTAGATGGGTTCCTGTTTACTAGAGTCCAAGGAATATTTGGCAGAGCTTGGAAGAATTTGAACCAGCTTCCAGAATTCTCCACCCTATATGGCCACTGGCCATCTGGCTGGGGGACACTGGGAATTGAAATCTATGAAGTAACTTCCCAAACATGGATATCTAGTCAACAATGAGGGGACAAAGTGACACTGGCAAAGATTTATCCTGAACCTGGCATGATCCTTCTTATGGAGTGAAAGCAAAAGCCAAAAATCCAGGCCAGTGCAGGGGCAGACTGGGGGCAGGAAGACTTGGTTCAGATCTCCATTCTGCCATGAATCCCACTGGGTAATGCTACGCTTATCAGTAGCACTCAGCCTAATCTACCTTCCAAGTTTGTAATGGAAATAAAATGGGATAACTCTGCACACTGCATCCACTCTCTTGAGCTCCTGGGAGGAAAGGAAAGATGTGAAAGGGATAAAATAATTGCTGGCCCCACCAGATCCAGTTTGCATCTATTTTAGAAAATATGTTTCTCTTAAACAAGAGGGTGGATAACCCTGACCTTCCCGCTGTTGCCCTGAAACCCTTACCAGACATACAATAGCAAAGCCAATAAGAGATAACAGAAATTGCAGTTCAACATCTGGAAGGCCACATGATCACTCACTCTCCTGTTTTAGACTCCTAACGTAAAACTAAGCCCCCTAGTCTATACGTGGATATAATTTCTAGTATTTTCCAGTAAGCCCTTGAGGGTTAGTGTAGTATAATAGCTGTGAAATAGGTGTGAAATAGGAAGTCCCCAGTTCAGATCTGACCTCTGCCATGAACCTCCCCAGTCAAATCCACTCTTTAGTCTTGGTAGACTCACCCTGAGTTGATTAACATTTTCCCTAGTGTCTGTTTCACAAACACACGTGGTTGGAGCTACCTTCAGGATTTTAGGGAAAATTAGCCAGACCGACTGGCCCCAAGTCTCCAATGCACATCTTTTTCTGTCCCCTCTCAGCCACATTCTGGCACCAGAGGTTCTCCAAATGGAAAGAAGGCTCTGTTAAGATGCCAGGAGCACAAGCTCTCTTCTAAATAGAGGACAGTAAATGATGCAGGGTGTATCAGATTCTCACAAGTCACAATGACATCAAGCAGAAGAGAACTAGGAATAGGCCACATGAGCTCAAGCATCAAGAAAGAGTCCAAAAACAACTTGCTAGCATTTTTGTCTGGCACAGTACTGCCCAAAGAACTTTCCCACAAGCCACCAGGGCCATACTGTGACTGCCTCCAACATGCTCACACAGAAAGATTCTCCCCAGATGGTAAGCAACTACTAAGCCATGCCTACGCCCTTGTGAGGGAGATATCAATCAACACCTTCCATACTGTATAAAAGGAAGTTGCGGCAGAGAAGAGAACCAAGGTACGTCTGCAGACTCTGGGCAGGAACTGCACCTGCGGCCACAATTCCTGGATTCCATTCACTTCCATCTATTTCAGTTTTGTCTTAGAGCTGGAGGAATAAATACAGGCATCCTCCAAGATTTCATAGGAAGAAATAGGAATGGCTCTTGTCTCCTGTTCTGGAGCTTGGAGCAGCTATCTTTTTGGATCTGAATTCCCAGTGGCTATGTTAGCTTGGGAACCTTGGGAGCTGTAATCCAAAAAAAGATGACATTTTTATCCTCTGTTTTAAGCAAACAGGTAACAGGATTGGTTCTCACCTCACCCGCTGCCAAAATTTTCTGCATTACTGTACCAAATGCACAAATACAAGTTGGCCCTGTGTTGCTTCAAATTCCTTTTGATTCAATTAACACTAAATACTAAAAAGTAAAGATTTGGCTAAAGATACAACTAATCTTACTTGGCTCCCTCCAAATGCAACTACAGTTCTCATCATCCCCTACCAGCTGGCTGGCTATTCTAAAAGAAGAATAGGGAATTGCACAGCCCTCCTGATGTTGCTGAACTGCAGCATCCACAAATTCATAGAGCTGGAAGGGACCCCAGGGCAAGACTCCACAGCTAAAATATCCCTGAGGTGTACACATCCAACACCTCATCATCAGCCACACTGGCTAGGGTGGATAGAATTTGTCATTCAAGAACAACCAGAGGGCCACAGAATTCCCCACCCCTGCTCTAGAACAGTGTAATTTTTAGAGCCATTATATTTTCAGCAGTTCAAAATGAACCAGGCAGGCAATCTAAGAGGAAACATTACATTCTACTTCAGCATTAAATGCATACAGAGTTCCTTATATGAGCACTAGACACAGGATGTGGCTGACACCCCACTAAGGTATTTCACTGCGGAAAGCCAGAGGATAGGTCTATGTTCAGGGTAACCTGAACAAACCCAACTCCAGGAATTCACAACATGTTTTAAAAATATGCCTCCAAAATGTCTTCTATATGCAAGATAGTGCTCAATGATTCACCAGAAGCCAAGTAAGAGGGACTTGTCCCTTGTGAACCACCTTCAGGTAGCTTAGCAACCCATGGAAATTAACTAACCCAATCATTTCTTTTACTCCTTAATGGAAAAGGTCCACAGACTCCCAAAGCTGACCTTGATCTGCCCTGTTCCTGCTCCATAATCCTCCAACCCAAGTCTATAGTTTCAATGCCATTTACAGCCATTCCCCCTAACCGCACTCCTTCAAAATGAGATTTACTGTGATGGTTTCTGCCAATGCACTTTGGCAATTGTAGTATGGGGAACATGTTGCGTTTTCTGAACTCTCCTCTCCAAACTACTGTTCCCAAGGTTCTCTGAGAAAAGCAAGTATCTAGTAACCATGCCTAGTAACCACATCAGGTTTCTAATACGCATATGCCCTGACTAGGCCTGAATGGGAAACATGTTAAAAGCCAACTGATTCACCTCAGTTTTGAAAGAGGAGCAGACAGGCTTCTTCAGAATTTCTAGCCAATGAAAATCTAGACCACCTAAGCTCTTATGTGGCACCCTTTAGATGTGGTGGATCATAAATGAGATGGTCTCCAGCCAGCTGATGATTGGATGTTGTCCAGCAAATCTGGAGATGCTGAGTTGGGACAGAATGACCAACGTTACATAGCTGAAACGCATAATTTAACTACGAGGAAAGGAATTTTAATGAAAGACACTGTCAGCCTTCACAGATTTGCTGTTATAGCTTGGTGGAACTTTTCTAACAGTCCTATTTCCTATTTCCGCACCAGTCTGAATAGTGTCTCAACCCCACATAGAAAGGGATCAGTGAAACCCAGCTGGGTGGAGGCTACACCGCAGGGCAAAACATTCTCATAATGCAAATGGCTGCTTCTACGGGACCAGTCAGTGGCTATCTGCATACATGAGAGCCAGGTTCAGCTCATAAGATGGCCAGAACCAGAACCTCAAGAAGCCCTGGAGACCTTTCTCTTGTAAATGTGAGCGCAGTGACTTACCACCAGGTACACCATGGTATACATGGCAAAGGAGGCGTGGCCAGAGTAGAAGGACTTTCTGGAAGAGAAAAAGATGCACTTTATTTGAGCAGAGCATGGTATCTGCAAGATTATTATTCTAGAAAATCTGGCTCAAAGACCTTAACGGTACCCACAAAGTGATTACCTTTCAGGCCCTCCTCACTCTAGTTTCCCACTGTGTGATGCTGACTTGGTGCTTATTCAGAGAGGGCACAATCCAGAGAAAGTAGAAGTCTTCATGAAATAAATGCAACATTAAATTAGGCCATTTCTGCAGTACACTCTTATATTGCTATTATTCCACTTTCAACATCCTATGGAATCCTGGGCTTTGCAGTTTAGGGAGGGGCCTAAAAGCCCAGGATTCCATAGGATGTTGAAAGTGGAATAATAGCACTATAAAAGTGTACTGTGGAAATAGCATTACTTAAACCTCATTTGTTGCAAACCTCATTCATTGCCAAACTTGTTTGTTGCAAAGGTGTTACTAGGTTTGATGAATAGAGACCCAAGTTAAGAAAGAGGTTTGGTTTTGAGCAGCCCTTCCCAACAAAGCAACTGCTATATTATGCTGGACTACAACTCTCATCTGCCTGTCTACGAAGGATGGGAGTTTTACTGTAACTGAGTTGAAGGGTATTAGTTGGATTCCTGAGATCCATGCTCAGTGATGCCTGTGTGGAAGGGAGGCTGAGTGCCTAAGTCACGGGAGCCTAATGACAAGATTCAGTAAAACAATAGGGACATTGTTGTCTAGTGGAGGACTACCTTTGATCTTGCTTATAATCTACGTACTGGTCCTCCCTTCTTTTCATCTTCCTCTCTCCTCCAGCCTAGCCCACTGATAAGAAACCTTTATAAATCCTTACAAGAATAGCAGCGAGTAAAGTACTAGATAAGAGAGAATCTCAGCTTGGAAAGTAAGTTTCAGGTGGGGCTGGTTCTGCATTCCTCGCCTACCATGTTCTTTTTTGCTTTCAGAATTTAATCTTTCATCCTACTCTTCTTATGCAACAGGAGTACTTTGGCACCTATAGGCATAGGCCTGCTTACCTTCCTATTTAGTCTAGACCAGACAAAACTGGTCACCAGCCTCATCAGCCTTTTGTTTTGGCAGCAGGGATGCTTCCACTATAAGCAGTTTTCCCCAACCAGGTATTTCAGACTGCAAATTCCATCAGCCAAAGTGAACATGGCCAGTGGTCAGGGGTAATGGGAGTTATAGTTTAAGTCATTTAGATGGCACTGGGGTAGTGGAGGCTAGGTGAGAAGATACTAATGTACTTGATATGGCTGTTTACATCCAGGTTATCTGAAAGCCCATATCCCCCCATATGACCCTGCCCACATCTTACAATCTTTGAGGGGAGGGGTATCTCTCCATCCCACTATCCTTCCAGGCCTGGCTGGTGAGGATATGAGAGAGAACCTTCTCAGTAGCTGCTCCTCAGCTTTGGAACTGCCCCCCCCACAAGGGAGAGTCACTCTGCCATCTCTCAGCTGTCTTTTCCCAGCAGGCAAAGACCTTCCTGCTTAAACAGGTCTTCAGCCTTAATTGACCAGTGCTGAGTGATATGCAGTTAGGTGTGCAGTTTTTACTAATATGCATTTTAAGTATCTTAATTGCTTTTATGTCCATGTTTTAAAAACACTGTTTTAACCAAACGTATGGTTTAATGCTTTTGAAATTTTTGTACTCCATAATGTTTTAGGTGTTTTGTTCCAATTTTTTTTTTTAATAATGATTCTGTTGCAATTTATATTGTAAGCTGCTTTGAGTTTCATTTGGGCAAAAAGCAGGAAATACATCAAACAAACTCGCATCAGCCCTAGCCAACAAAGCCGATATTAAGGGATGACAAGAACTGATAAATAGCAACGTGGTAATCACGAGAAGTCAACATGGATTTCTCAAAAATAAGTCATGCCAGACTAATCTTATCTCTTTTTATGACAGAGTTACTAGCTTGATAGATGAAGGGAATGCTGTGGATGTAGCGTATCTCGATTTCAGTAAGGCCTTTGACAAAGTTCCCCACGACATTCTTGCAATGAAGCTGGTAAAATGAGGGGTGGATGCTGCTGCTGTTACATGGATTTGTAATTGGTTGACGGACCAAACCCAAAGGGTGTTCACCAATGGCTGCTTTTCATCCTGGAGAGAAGCGACTAGTGGGGTGCCACAGGGTTCTGTCCTGGGCCCAGTGCTATTCAACATCTTCATCAATGACTTGGATGAAAGAATAGAGGGCATGCTGATCAAGTTTGCAGATGACACCAAATTGGCAGGGGTTGCTAATATGCCAGAGGACAGGATCAAAATTCAAAACGACCTTAACAGACTGGAGAACTGGGCCAAGGCTAACAAAATGAAATTCAACAGAGAGAAGTGTAAGGTCCTACACTTAGGTAGAAAAAATGAAATATAGAAATATAGGATGGGGGACACGTGGCTGGATAGCAGTACGTGTGAAAGGGATCTAGGAGTCTTCATAGGCCACAAGCTGAACATGAGTCAGCAGTGTGATGCGGCAGCCAAGAAAGCCAATGTATTTCTCGGCTGCATCAATAGGAGTATGGTGTCCAGATCAAGGGAGGTACTGGTACTACTCTACTCTGCTTTGGTTAGACCTCATCTTGAATACCGTTTCCAGTTCTGGGCACCCCAATTCAAGGAGGACATGGTCAAGCTGGAGCAAGTCCAGAGGAGGACGACCAAAATGGTGAGGGGCCTGGAAGCCATGCCCTATGAGGATAGACTTAGAGAGCCGGGGATGTTTAGTCTGCAGAAGAGAAGGTTAAGAGGGGACATGATAGCCATGTTTAAATATTTGAAGGGATGCCATGTAGAGGAAGGAGAGGGCTTGTTTTCTGCTGCTCGAGAGACCAGGACAATGAGCAATGGATTCAAGCTGCAGGAAAGGAGATTCCACCTGAACCACAGGAAGAACTTCCTGACAGTCAGGGCTGTCCGGCAGTGGAATATGCTGCCTCGGAGTGTAGTGGAGGCTCCTTCCTTGGAGGTTTTTAAGCAGAGGCTGGATGGCCATCTGTCGGGAGTGCTCTGAGGGTGTTCCTGCATGGCAGGGGGTTGGACTGGATGGCCCATGTGGTCTCTTCCAACTCTACATTTTTATGATTTTATGATCTAGAGATCCACCTTTCCCCATTCCTGCTCCAGTGGATGAAAACTGTCAGAGTGCAGATTTCAAACCAGGCATCAAAAACAAACAAACAAACAAACATCCTAGTGATAAAAACAATTCTCTTTGCTCCCTGCTACATCTATAGCAGAAACAGTCTGATTCACTTCAGTTGGCACTGGAACTGCTTCCCACCTTGTTGGCTAACCTTATGGGATTGATGACCACTGAACTGTGCAATCCGAGACGTAGTTAAACATACTGATATGTTACGAGGCCTTTGAAAGCAACATATAAGCCGTGCTTGAACCATGTTAAAATAGGCGGGATGTATATGCATATCACAACAAGCTATGGCTTGTTGCTTCAGCTTTGAATTTCATGGCTGATAACCAAGCAACTGTGGTGTGTCTTCCCCATTTCCCTGTTACTTCTCCCCCTTCCCATTTATACTTCTATCGCAGGGTGGGCAGCAAGGGAAACCAATTAGCGTCAAGTCATGACTCTTAGTTCAGATGTAATGACAAGCCACACTTTAAACAAACCAGAGTTCATAAGCCAGTTATAAACCAAGGGTTCACATTACACCTTGTGGCTTGTTAACAAACAATGGCTTCTTACCAGAGTTTGCACATCATAAGAAAGTATATTTCAATGAACCACGCTGTGGTTTGTCATGACAAGCAAACATGGTCATAGCTACAAAGCTTTATAAAATAAGTAAAACCTAAAACCATTACAATTGTGGTATTACACCATGCAAATTCAGAAACACAACAATAAATTAGTCTATATCGTAGGCAGGTAATTCCTGGCAAGCTACATTGTAGCATCCCAGACTGAAATAACAGGTGGTGAGGGTGATGGTTGAAATCACCCATACCATAGAATCATAGAAACATAAGAGTTGGAAGAGACCCCAGGGGCCATCCAGTCCAACCCCTTACCATGCAAGAACACGCATCAAAGCATTCCCAACAGATGGCCATCTAGCCTCTGCTCAAAAACCTCCAAAGAAGGAGACTCCATCACACTCCATGGAGGCAGTAGATTCCACTGCTGGACAGCTCTGACCCTCAGGAAATTCTTCCTGAGGTTCAGGTTGAATCGCCTTTCCTGCAGCTTGAATCCATTGCTCATTGTCCTAGTCTCTGGAGCAGTGGAAAACAAGACTGCTCCCTCCTTGACATGATAGCCCTTCAAATATTTAAACACAGCTATCATGTCCCCTCTTAACCTTCTCTTCTACAGATTAAACATACTCAGCTCTCTAAGCCGCTCTTAATAGAGCATGGCTTCCAGACCCTTCACCATTTTGGTCGCCCTCCTCTGGACACATTCCAGTTTGTTGATATCCTTCTTGAATTGAGGTGCCCAGAACTGGACACAGTATTCTAGATGAGGTCTGACCAAGGCAGAATAGAGTGGTACCATTACGTCACTCGATCTAGACACCATACTCCTATTGATGCAACCAAGAATCTCTTTGGCTTTCTTGGCTGCTGCATCACACTGCTGACTCATGTTCAGCTTGTTTTCCACCAAGACTCCTAGATCCCTTTCACATGTACTGTTATCCAGCCACATGTCCCCCATCCTATATTTGTTCATTCCGTTTTTTCTGCACCTTACATTTCTCTCTGTTGAAATTCATTTTGTTAGCTTTTCACTTGTTAGCTTCTGAACACATGCTATTTTTCTATGAGCCATGGACAGCCAAGCACCTTTAGTCAGCATGCACCTGTTTTCAACAAGGGGGAGAGGGGGCTGTTGTGCATACCTGGCATCTTTTTCCGCAGAGGCTCCGCCAGTGCAGACATAGTCTTCCACGTATCCAGCTGAGCAGCTGATGTGAGTGAAATCAGGCCGACACGTAGCCAGAAAGTGCGGGCGGAGGCGACCCACTGCAAGCTTGGCCATGTTGGTAAGTGACTGACCCACGGTGCAGCCAAACAGGAAGGCACCCATCTCCTTGTAGAGAGCGGTGACGTAAGGGCTGGACACTATGGAGCGGGAACTGTGGAGCAGGCTACGCACACGGAAGCTTTCCCCCAGAGTGATCTGGATGGGAAGAAAGAACAGAGAAAATGTGGCTCGCAGGAACTTCTACTGCCTCGGCCAACAAGGCTGGGAACAGTGTCTCTGCTAGCTAATAAATGGGAACTGAAGAAGGAGAAACTCATTGACTTAGACTAGTGAAAGGGCACAGTGGGCTTTCACAGAGAACAGTTTGTCAGACTTGTCACGGGTGGCAAAATGCTTAAGACTGGGAGGAAACACGCATTCTGAGCCAAGGTTAACTGGAGAACAACCTGATTCTGCATGAGAGGGAGGGAGGAGAATCAACTATTTGGAGGAACCTGGAAAGAGAGCTCACTGCAGAGAATTTTGTGTGTGTGTGTTTGTGTGCGTGCAGGTCAGAATTAACAGGTGCAATGAATTGGTCTAAACACTTGTTGTGACTTCAAGTTGCTTCCAACATACAGCAACACTAAGGCAAAACTATCATGGGGCTTTCTTGATAAGAATTATTCAGAGGGGACTTTGTCCTAAGGCTCAAAGCATGTGACTTGCCCAAGGTCACCCAGTGGGTTTCCATGGCCAAGTGGGGATTCAAACTCTAGTTTCCTGGACATAATCCACTACACCCCGCTGGCCCACAGTGTAAGCCATATCAGCACTATTATACTCTGTAGCAGAGCTGGGAAATGTTTCTTTTTAAAATCTCAACTTGCAGAACTTGCCAGCCAGATTGGGGATTCTGGGTGTTCAAATCCAAATGAAGGAGGCCATTTCCGCACTAGACTGGTGCAGTGCTATTATTCCACTTTCAACATCCTATGGAATCCTGGGGTTTGCAGTTTAGAGAAGGGCCTCAAAGTTTTTCAAAAGATGCATTCTCTAAGGAATATATTGAGGAAACTTGGGAAGCCTTCCACTTGTAAACTTCACCCTCTGAGTATTACTTTGAGAGGACTTCTGAAACCCAGAGCAAGAAGTGGCACACCCTGCCAGAGGTAGGAAGAGTACCCTCCTTCCCGGTAAGACTCACTACAATAAAGGCGACAAGGACGCCCACTGAAATGAGCACCAGGTCAGTGATGGTTTCAGTCTGCTGGAGTGGGTAGCTGATGCTGCTGTCGTTGCAGAAGAAGCCACGGCGCACAGGGGAGACAAGGCCAAGCTCACAGATGAAGAATGGGATGGAAGCTGCAGGAAGAGGACAAGGAAAAAGAAAAGACAAAACACAGTATGTGGTGAAAAAGACAGCAGCTCAAAGCCCATCAC